>CM035843.1:423233000-424433000 GCA_020510985.1 Pholidichthys leucotaenia
AGAAAAGTTCTAAATTCATTAGGAAAAAGCTGCAAAATTATGAACAACTTGAAAAGCACTCATAGAGCGCATACCTCCACCAAGGCTCCTTCCGTTTGTCATGGATCACCTCCAAAATGTAATGGGTTTGTGTGTAGGCCTATAGGCACTTGTGGTGAAATTTGCATCAAAGTCTGTCAATCAGTTTTGGAGTATTGTTGCTAACACACAGTGAGAAGATAAGAGCCTTGGCTGAGGTATGCATTCTCAGATCATCACCAAAATATAATGGCTTCCTCTGTAGCCCAAGAACCACCTCTGGTGAAAATTTCATCCAAATCCATCCAGTAGTTTTTGTGTAATCCTGCTGCACAAATACAAACAAAGCCCTTGGTGGAGGTATGCACTCTCAGATCATCACCAAAATCTAATCATCTGTTCCCCGTGCCATTACACACCTTTCCTGAAAATTTCATCAAAATCCGTTCATAACTTTTTGAATTATATTGGTAACAGACAGACAAACAGACAAACCCCGGTAAAAACATTACCTCCTTGGTGGAGGTAATAAAAAGCTGCAAATTTTCAAGTAAGTTGGCCATTTTTTTTAAAGTCAGTCGTGAGGAGGAACTAAGCGGTGATGTTTGGAGGTGTTAAATCCTGCACATCTGCATTAATAAGATAAGATAAGATAAGATAAGCCTTTATTAGTCCCACAACGGGGAAATTCCAGGATTGCAACAGCACAGGGATAGCAACACTCAGAGCAACAATCAGAAGGCAAGAAAAAAAACAAGCAAGCAAGAGCAGCTAATAAACATATGTACGTATTACTATAAAATATATATATATACACACACACACAGACACACAGTGCAGAGCATTGTAGCTGGATGGAATAAATATATGAATATATGAACACACAGTGCAGAGCATTGTAGCTAGATGGAATAAATATGTAAATATATAAACACCCACAGTACGGAGCATTGCAGCTAGGTGGAATAAATATGCAAGTATATAAACACACACAGTGCGGAGCAATGTAGCTAGATGGAATAATATGTAGATATATAAATATATAAACACCCACAGTACGGAGCATTGTAGCTAGATGGAATAAATATGCAAATATATAAACACACACAGTGCAGAGCATTGTTGCTAGATGGAATGAAACAGCATAACCGTCTACTTAGTTATCCTACATGGTATGATTATGTGCCCATACATATTCTCACCCTCCATAGCGACCGGTATGTTCCTAGTTGTATGCCGGAGATCAGCAGGGAATAAGGAGAAGAAGAGGAATAGGTGATCCCCAGCAGCAGAAATAATCCAGTTAACCCAGGAAGAGTAAACACATGACACCCCATGACACCCAACAGATCACCCCCCCCCCCCATGACATCAGTGGGAACAGCTGGGCCAAACTTCACACCTCTGTCTATTTACATGTTCCCTTCTGAGGACAATTCAAACAGAGCTGCTGCTGAGATGGAAACCAAAGGGTTAAAGGGTGACGTGGCTTTATCAGCAGCACTGATACCCTGCCCCCCCCCCACCACCTGACCTGCTGGCCAGGAACTAACAACTCCTCAGGCCTGTTAACGCAATTTTAACAACAAAAGAACATGCAGAAGAATGAAGATTCCCTTTGATTTAACAGGATAACAGCGTGAATTTTCCGGTCTGTGAATGAACAGAGCAGCCGTGAGTGTTTCACGGAGTCACTTATTGAATTATATTGGTTAATCTAAATCACAATTTCAGGAAACATAAACTTCAGGGGAAACTTAAACCCAAGACACATTGTTTTAAATTTTGCTGATTTTTCTATTTTTTTTTCCGCTTCTCTTCCAGTCCTTATGGCCACTTTCTGATTGCTTTGAGTTTTTAAAACATCATTTTAAGAATAATGTTAACTGACCTAAGTACATTTCTAACTACACTACATCATACAATATGCCATTTAACATACAATTTCATTTGATCGCATTTAGATCTTAATTCAAGCAAGCAGAGTATTTGCAACCAACTTAATTAAGACACACATAACACTAAAGTTAAGAGTATTGCAAGAAGGAAAATAGTTTAATATAAAACACAGCTGTCTTACCTTGAAATGTCCTTTACAAATGAAGAGACTCAAACTGAAGAAAAACGTAATTCGAACCAACAACCCTCTGGTTACTGGACAACTTGCCCTGCGCACTCCAGGGAAAACCAAAGCCCGCTTGTCGGCGCCGCTTGCTGCCTCGGGCACCTCGCCGTACTGCGCAGAGCCCTTGTCCAAGGTGCATGGAGCTCCAGCACTGAGAGACTGCCTGACCTCCGTGGCACACGGCTGCTGCTGCTCACTCCCAGGGTCCACAGCATCGCTCTGTGATGACACTATACCCACCTGATCGTATAATTTAAGTATGCATGAGTACATTACTATTATGAATGTTTCTTTCCCTTCCCTACTCTCTAAATGGAAAAAAGAAACACTAGAATAAAAATACAAAAAAGACATATTTTTGTCATTTATGTAAACCGTGACAAAAAAATCCTGCAGGACAAAAGATGATACTTGATATTTTCTAACCTGTTTGTATTCCACCATAGACAGAGAGAGAAGCTGAATTAGACAGAGCTCAGAGAGGGAAAGATGAGACAGAAGAGAGGAGCCAAGGAGAGGAAAGTGTTCAGGCAGAGGGAGGAGAGAAGGATAACACCACTAAAAAGTCTAAACACAGGATGTCTGGGTGGGACCCCAACTGGCCCAATATTCAAGTCTCGGTTGTACAATACTTCAAATGGTAAGTTCCACATGCAACGTTGCTGTGTAAAATTAAAAAAAAAGTATAAAATTAACATATTCCGGAATGTTTACCCCTCCCAGGGAAAAATATGTTGCCACTGCGCCAAGGTCTTTAAGCCAGAGGAAGCACTATGGGATGTCTGTGTGGTTCGGCAATATTTCTGTGCAGGTCAAATCTAAGCTGCAGCGTCTGGTCCACGGTGCCATGAAGTTGATGGGGAGAATTGAAAAGCTCTCCCTTAAGGCCATTTATGAGCAGTGCGTGTACAGGCAGGCACAGAGAGTTCTGCAGGACCCCTCACACATCCTCTATTCTGAGTTTGAGCTCTTGCCTTCTGGTAGAAGATACAGAATACCAAAATGCACGGTGTGGGGGAAGGGTTTATCTAGCACCACGGCGGTCAAGCAGGACCAGCCTCACTCAGGTTTGACGCAGAAGGGTCTCAGTGCCGGCGATTGAGATACCTTGGACGAGCATACTGAGTGTGACGACAAGGTGCCCGCGTTGACAAGTCACGCCGGCAAGCGAGCCCCTGAGAGTTAAGGACCTGATCTGGGTTCATGGGGAGAGACGTCCACAGCGGATGTGGGCCAAACAACAGTCAGATGGTAACCAGGAGCAGGCGTGCACAGTGGCTAAGCGGGGTGCAGCCTACTTCCAGCTGTCGGATGGCCCGTGGAAACACGCTAATGAGCTGCGGAGTGCTCAGGAAGATGTTTTGGATGGGGAAGAGAAGAGGTGCTCTCGTCTATGAGGCCAGCTACAATCCTGGAGACATGCAACTTCCAGGGGCAGGTCTCACGAGGGGCTGCCCGGGGCCCCCACAAGCCAGTTCTACCCCTTTCTGCCAAATGAACAGTAATGTGAGTTTGTGAGAAACAAAAAAAAAAGAAGTTCTAATGTTCTAGTGCTCATGTGTTTGTATGTTGTAAAAAAAAAAAAAAATCAAAGAGAGAGCTCCTTTGTTGAGATGTTTGTTTGCATGTGTTTTAAAAGAAAAAAAAAAGCAAAGCATAATGGCTGTATTTGGGAGCATTGACTGTGTCTTACGGCATGATTACTATAGATTTACAGAACAAACCCCGGGGGTGTGTATTACATCTATATATTTAGCTCTGTGTGGTTTTAATTGTTGATGCTACATTGTGTTCTATGCTGTTACTGTTCTGTGCCTTAGTTTAGGAAGCATGGCACTGTTTTAATTTGGTGGCCTTTTAGCAATTTACAGGTGGAAGAATAACTCACCTTGCCGTGTGAGGTAGGACGGTAGTTCACCCGTCCTCCCTAATTTAGGTTTTGGTTGTATGAATGTGTTAGGCCACGTGATCATTTTAGTTTTTGTATTATTAGTGCGTGATTTGGGTCCTAAATTTGGGAGGGCCTTAACTGTCAAATCAAATCAAATCAAATCAAACTTTATTGTCATATTGCTGTACATACAACTGTAGTGCAGGCAAGATGAAATTGCGTTTCTCTCGGCATCCATATAAATAGAAGCAGCATGATTTAAGACACACTCACACATAGCTTCACCCCCACACCCCCACACCCCCATCCATTCACACATCCCTGAGACATACTTGGGAAAAAACTAACTAACTATAATATACAAATAATATACAAAATGTCCATAGGTGCAGTAGTGTGTATGAGAGATTCCGGGTCAGCTGTTCAGCATCCTGACAGCTTGTGGAAGGAAGCTGTTGATCAGTCTGGTGGTTCTGCCTCTGATGCTCCGGAATCGTTTACCAGATGGAAGAAGTTCAAAGTGTTTATGCAGAGGGTGAGAACGGTCCTTGACAATGTTCAGTGCCCTGCTCCTACAACGGTTCTGAAAAAGTTCTTGGACAGAGGGGAGGGAGACTCCAATTACCCTCTCAGCCCCCTTGACTATCCTCTGCAGGGCTTTTTTGTCTGACATACTGCAGCTGGAGTACCATGTAGCAATGCAGTACGTCAGAACAATCTCCACCACACCTCTGTAGAAGGTCCTGAGGATGCAGATAGGGAGAGAGGCCTGTTTGAGTTTCCTCAAGAAGTGCAGTCTCTGCTGAGCCCGCTGCCTGATCCCCAAGGAATTCTTGCTCCAGGCCAGGTCCTGAGAGATCTGCACTCCGAGGAACTTGATGTTCTCCACTCTCTCCACTAAACGGCTAAACCGATGCTGAGGGGGACGTGTTCAGGCTGTGACCACCAGAAGTCGATAATCATCTCCTTCGTTTTGTCCATGTTGAGCACCAGATTGTTCTCCCTGCACCAGCCCTCCAGGTCTCTCACTTCTTGCCTGTACATTGATTTCTCATCCCTCTGAATAAGTCCCACCACTGTGGTGTCATCTGCAGACTTAATAATCTGGTTCCCCTCGTGTCTGGATACACAGTCATGTGTTAGAAGTGTAAACAACAGTGGACTGAGTACACAGCCTTGAGGGGATCCGGTGCTTAGCATAACAGAGTTGGAGATGTTGTTTCCAACCCGGACAGACTGATGTCTCTCAGTCAGGAAATCCAGGATCCAGAGACATGTGGCGGTGTTCAGACTGAGAAGGAGTAATTTCTCCATCAGTCTCTGAGGAATAATGGTGTTGAATGCTGAACTGAAATCAATGTACAGGAGTCTGGCGTAGGTGTCTTTCTGGTCCAGGTGGGTGATGACAGAGTGTAGGGTGATGACTATAGCATCCTCCGTGGAGCGGTTTGAACGATATGCAAACTGGAGCGGGTTGTGTGATGCAGGGAGGCAGGCTGTGATGTGTGGTTTGACAAGCCGTTCAAAACACTTCATCACAATTGGTGTCAGTGCAACAGGATGATAGTCATTCAAACAGGACACCACTGGTTTCTTTGCCATCGGTACAATGATAGAGGTCTTGAAGCATCTGGGAACGATGGGAGATGTTATAAATGTCAGTCAGGAATATTCGCCAACTCGCTCGCGCAGTCTCGGAGCACACGTCCTGGGATGTTGTCCGGACCTGCAGCTTTGCGTAGGTTGAGTCTGGTTAGGGTCCTCCGTGTGTCCGCTGTGTGTGCTATATTGTAAATAGTAGCTTTATTTGTGAAGTGCAGTGTAGTGGAGGCCACTTCCCCTTCTGCCACTGCACCCCCCATAAATACCAGGCAGGCATCTCCATCTGGCCTCCTTCACCGATGCCCCTGCCTGGTGGCTGTAGTGTGTGTGACTGACCCCAAATAAAGCTGAGTTCTATCGTGCATCCGGCCTCGTCATCCCAAAGCAGGGTTTCCACTGGTAACATTTCTGGGTGGCAGCCCACCTCGCCAGAAAAATTACTGCTGCGCTAATGAGGAGATATGAATTTAAGAAAAATATATGAAGCAATGACTTTCTGCAAGCGCACATGAACAACACGTGTGGCTGTCATCCGCGTGGAGTTTAAAAGCACCCGCCCACATGAGCTTTCAAGTCAGGCAGAGTCTCTCACTCGCGTGACTGTCCGAGAGAAACATGAGTTTATTAAAGTACTTTAAACGTGGAAAAATAATCAGAGAAGGTATGTAAGCACTGGAGGCATCTATCGTGGTTTTAACCCACTGGAAACGGGAGCAATAATGGAAGAGTCGCTTAGCTAAGAGACATGGTTAGAATTCCTATGCAGCTGGCTTCATATGAAGGGAAAGCCAAGGGGGACTGATGAACTGCTGAGGATATATTTCAGCAGCCACTACAATATTAAGTTATGTTCCCAATTATGTACCTGGCAGGTTAAGATGACTGAAATTCACCAATTCAAGGACGTTAATCCGTCAGCAACCTTCAGGGAAACTAAACGTGCCATCAGTTGGATTTCAAAATAAGGGAGGTTTTTCCTGCTGTCTGGGTGGTGGGGAGATTTAAAAAAAAACAAAACAAAAAATCCAAAACTATAAATATATAAAAATATTATAACGGCATCCTTGGTCATTTAAGTTAATTTATTTCTTTAAATATAGATAGATAGATAGATAGATAGATAGATAGATAGATAGATAGATAGATATTTTTGATAAAATATAATTTTAATAATTATATTTCTTTGAATTCAGAGTTAAAGTTATTGCTCTGTTCTGGCTCTACAAAATTATGATAAAAAGTTTGAATTGTATGAGGAAAAAAGTAAAAAAATTGCCACATTCTGTTTCAAATTTATTAGAAAAACAGTAATTTTATAACTAGAAAAGCACTCATAGAGCACATACCTCCACCAAGGCTCCTTCCGTTTGTCATGGGTCACCTCCAAAATGTAATGGGTTTGTGTGTCGGCCTATAGCCACTTGTGGTGAAAATGGCATCAAAGTCTGTCAGTCAGTTTTGGAGTATTGTTGCTAACACACTGGGAGAAGATAAGAGCCTTGGCTGAGGTATGCATTCTCAGATCATCACCAAAATATAATGGCTTCCTCTGTAGCCCAAGAACCACCTCTGGTGAAAATTTCATCCAAATCCATCCAGTAGTTTTTGTGTAATCCTGCTGCACAAATACAAACAAAGCCCTTGGTGGAGGTATGCACTCTCAGATCATCACCAAAATCTAATCATCTGTTCCCCGTGCCATTACACACCTTTCCTGAAAATTTCATCAAAATCCGTTCATAACTTTTTGAGTTATGTTGGGAACAGACAGATGGACAGACAGACCCCGGTAAAAACATTACCTCCTTGGTGGAGGTAATAATCTGCCTTTGTCCGTCAGACAGGCGTCTTCACTGTCCAGTTTTAAAACTCCTCTTAAAACCCATTTTTATTCTCGGGCTTTTGACCCAGTTTGAGACACTGATTTCATTTGTTCTTATTGTCTCTATTGTATGACGATTGTTTTGTTTGTGCCGTTTTGTACTTTAGCTGTATTTTATTGATTTTATATTTTATTTATCGTTGATGTACAGCACTTTGTGTCAACTGTCGGTTTTAAAAAGCTTTAGAAATAAAGTTGGATTGGATTAAAAAAAGATAAAAATAAGCCATAATATAATCCACATTTATTATAGTCTCAAATGTACAAGAAAAGTCATAATTTTACAAGAGAAAATTACAAATTTGAGGAAAAGTGTTGCAAATTTAGATAAATTTACAGAGAAAAGTAGAAAACTATCAGAAAATTGTTATAAATTTTGGAGAAAAACCTCAAACCTTCAAGACTGAAGTCATTACTCAAGTTTTTTAGTAGGTACTCTTTGTTCACTTAACTCAACTAGAAATTTCTGGTTGTCTACTTTTAATTATTAATTTCATAGTACTTCTTTTACATGAGTAGAATTTCTGGCTACTATACCCACCTCTGATCATATAATTTAAGTATGAATGAGTAAATTACTATTATGAATGTTTTTTCCCTTCCCTTTCCTACTCTTCACCAATGGAAAAAAAGAAACACCAGAATAAAAATACAAAAAATACACATTTTGGTTATTTATGTAAACCAGGAAAAAAAAAATCCTGCAGGACAAAATGTGACACTTGGTATTTTCTAACCTGTCTCTATACCACCATAGACAGAGAGAGAAGCTGAATTAGACAGAGCTCAGAGAGGGAAAGATGAGACAGAAGAGAGGAGCCAAGGAGAGGAAAGTGTTCAGGCAGAGGGTCCAGGAGAGGTGAGAGCAGAGGAAGGAGAGAAGGATGACACCAGTAAAAAGTCTAAACACAGGACATCTGGGTGGGACCCCAACTGGCCCAATATTCCAATATTCAACCCTTGGTTGCACAATACTTCTTATGGTAAGTTCCACTGTGCAATATTACTGTGCAAAATTTTAAAAAATAAAAATAAATAGTGTAAAATTAACATATTGTGGTTACAATTGTGTCATGTGTTTTCTGCCCCCCCCCCCCCCGGAAAAATATGTTGCCACTGCACCAAGATCTTTCAGCCAGAGGAAACACTGCAGAGGTAATTTCATACTTAACACCCGGGATCCAGTCTCTACATGTACAAGTACATTCTCAATCCAGTGATTTGTAAACGCGAAGGAGAACAAAATCAAGAATTTGTTTAAAGCTGTTGGAAAGACTTTTCCTGGTCACCAAGAAGTGTAAAACACACACACACACACACACACACACACACACACACACACACACACACACACACACACACACACACACACACACATATATGTACACTACCGTTCAAAAGTTTGGGGTCACTTAGAAATTTCCTTATTTTTGAAAGAAAAGCACTTTTTTTTCAATGAAGATAACTTTAAACTAATCAGAAATACACTCTGAGACTTCCAGTCTGGACGCCATGGTGATAGCAACTTAACGCTGAAGCTCCCAGACCCAATCCAAGGAAAACATCTTCAAAATCAGACTTAACGGATTTTTGGAAGAATAAAAATCAAAAGACAAAAACACCATGCCTAACCAAAAACAGAAGAAACTGACATTCCCCAGGCCAGGACGTGCAGCGGCCGCAGAATCTGAACCGGAGGACCTCCGTTCAGAAGACGAGTAGCTGGACCTAGCTAACAAAAAGGTTAGCTTGAAATCGCTATTTGATGAATTACGATGATTTCGGGCCGAATTTCATGAATTCAGAGAGGAATTAAAAAGGACGAACAGCAGAATGGACCAGGCCGAAAACCGAATCTTGGAAGCTGAAGAAAGAATAAAAGTGCTTGAAGATTCTATGCTGGATTTACACAAAAAGTCGTACATTAGCCGCAAAGCCAGCGGCAGAAGCGCCCCCACGTTCGGTGGTGGTAAGATTCTCCGATTTCAAAATAAAACAAGAGGTTGTAAGATGGGCTTGGCAGAAAAAAGGATTTATGCATCAAGAGAGAAAAGTCTTCGTGGAGCATGATTACGCCCCGGAGGTTCTTAAAAAGCGACGGGAATATAACGACGCCAAAAAGGTTCTACGGGAACAGAATCTACGCTTTCAGACGCCATTTCCTGCGAAGTTAAGGGTCTTTTACGGTGAAGAGTCATGTCTCTATAATTCGGCGGAAGAAGCAACAATTGACATGGCGAGAAGAGGGCTCCCGGTAACAGTGTTTAAACCCGCAGCGAATTTGAGCGAGAAGATCAGAGCTCAAACGTGGTCAACTCAGAGACCTTCAAAATCCACGGGCCAGCAGCGGGAAACCCAGCCCCAGAGCTGCAGAGATAAGCTTTCCAGTTCCAGGAAGGAATAGTGACCTTTTTGTTTTTTTTCTTTTCAGTCATTCTGCACTTCCATCCCCCCTCCTACAAGGTAACAAACATTAAAGGAGATGCAGAATCAGCATGTGGTAAAACCTTTCATGGAGCAGTTATAGCATTAGAAACAAATGTCTTCTTAATTTAAAGGAGAAAAAAAAAATAAAAAAAAAATCTTGTTAAAATAGAAATGTAACAATGACCCACATGTTCTCCCCACACTAACAAATACTGTATTAGAGTGAATGTTTGCTGTGATGGGGGTGGGAGGGTGCACACAATCTCATAGGGTATAGGCACAAAAAAAAAAAAAAAAAAAAATCATTACAAATTCGGATTGGGAACTGAAATTCACGTTAAAAACATGGAACAACTTACAGGGGTAAGAGAGGGCCCTCAACACGTAACAGAGTTTGAGGAATTTCCCTCAGAGCCTACACTCCATCGGGGCTCTTACAGGGTCTTTAAAGAGACCCCAGCTCAGGAAGTTTTTTTGACAGTTTTTTGTTTTAAAGTTTCGTACACTATGTTCTTAATGTTTTTTATGTTCTTAATGTTCTTTCAGTTTCTGAGTAGCAAAAAAGAGGGCCACCACACTGTTATACTAAATAAGAAAATACAATGGAGAAACAGGGTGTAACCAAAATAGCCTCATATAATGTAAAAGGGATCCTGAATCCAGTTAAAAGATCCAAGATTCTACGCAAAATGAAAAAGACAAAGCAGAAATAATATTTTTACAAGAAACCCACCTAACAGACGTGGAACACACTAAACTCAATAGACAAGGGTTTAAAATGATCTCTTCATCTTCATATAAGTCAGGGAGGAGGAGGGGAGTAGCGACATTGATATCAACCAAAATTACATTTGAAAAAAAATCAGAACACAAAGATAAAGAAGGGAGGTACAGTTTGATAATTGGGCGGCTAGAGGGAGAAGATATCACCCTGCTGAATGTATATGCACCACCAGGGGCTAAATGGAAATTTTATAAAAATGTATTCGACCTAATGATAACTAAAGCCTAAGGTTTAGTGATATGTGGTGGAGACTTCAATCTAAGACTGAATCCATACTGGGATGCAACAGGTAATTCTTCACATCAAAATAACACTCAAAATAGGAAAACTCGGATGCTACTAAAAGAAATGGGAATCTGTGACGTATGGAGGGAATTCAACCCCAATGTAAAAGATTATACTTTTTATTCAACGCCACATTCATCTTACTCAAGGATTGATTACTTTTTTATGTTTAATAGAGACATTGGAAGAGTAAAAACATGTAAAATAGGACTGGTGGATCTCTCTGACCACAGTCCGATCTATATGGACTTAAACATCCCAAAATACACAAATAATACATTTTCCTGGAGGTTGAATTCAAATGTCCTGAAAGGACCACTGAAAGATGAATTGGAATCAGATATTCTCAGATATTTGGAAGAAAACGATAATGGAGAAGTATCCCCTTTAATACTGTGGGATGCGTGCAAAGCTGTAATAAGGGGAAAAATTATTGCAAAACTGGCAACCCAAAAGAAACTGAGACAAGAAAAACTAATCACACTAGAGTCAGAACTCAAGAACCTAGAAAAAGAACACAAAGATAACACTCATTCTAATGGCTCGCTCAAGATTAAAGAAATTAAAAATCAAATAAATGAGATCTACACAATAGAAATCCAGAAGAAACTTACATTTCTGAAACAAAAATACTATGAAGCAGGCAGTAAATCGGCAAAATTACTAGCCTATAAATTGAGGAAACAACAAACAGAAAGAGCAATCTACAAAATAAGAGACCCAGTATCAAAGGAAATAAAATTCAGAATTCAGGATATTCTTAAAAGCTTCGAGAATTACTATAAGAACTTATACTCCCACAAAAAACATAAAAACGCATCCGAGACATTCCTAAACACATTAAACCTTCCCCAACTTACGGAATCACAAAATAAAACACTACTGTCAGAAATACAACCTAAAGAATTGGAAAAAGCAATTATGAAACTTAAAGCTAACAAATCCCCAGGAGCAGATGGCTATACAGCAGAATGGTACAAAACCTTTAAACAGCAACTATCTCCTCTCCTCCTGAAAACATTTAACTATGTCCTCCACACAGGGGAAATCCCCCCCTCCTGGAGAGAAGGGGTCATTGCAGTTATACCTAAACCTGAAAAGGATAAACTAGAATGCTCCAACTACAGACCAATCAGTGTGTTAAATCAGGACTATAAGCTTTTTATCATTATCCTTGCCAAAAGGTTAGAAAACATACTGACAGACTTAATTCACTTAGACCAAACAGGTTTTATAAGACAAAGACAGACACAAGACAACATTTGACGCACTTTACACATAATCCATCATATAAAAAAATATAACTTAAATGCAGTCATATTGGGATTAGATGCTGAAAAAGCATTCGATTCGGTTGACTGGTCTTTCCTATATAGAATCTTATCCAGTTTCAATTTTCATAACAACTTCATTAGAACTATACAGGCATTATATAAAAAACCAACAGCTAAAATAAGGATTAACGGTAATTTATCATCATCTTTTGAGCTGGAAAGAGGATGTCGTCAAGGCTGCCCCCTGTCTCCACTGCTCTTTGCAATCTTCATAGAACCTCTGAGCCAATGGATAAGACAAAATCAAGAAATTCAAGGTATTACACTTGGTCAGAAGGAACATAAAATAGCACTCTTTGCTGACGACATTTTAATATACCTAGGGCTGCCAGACACTTCTTTACCAGAACTAATCTCAGTTTTTTCAGACTATGGAGATTTATCGGGGTACAAATTAACCATGCATAAAACCCAAGTTTTAACATTCAACTATGACCCAAATCATTATTCACTAAGTGAACTCAAAACTAACTGGGAGTTGGAATCTATGAAATATCTGGGGGTCAATATCCCGAAACAACTCAACAAAATTATAACACTAAACTATGACCCACTGGTGACAAAAATAAAATCTGACCTAGCAAGATGGAATATGATACCATTCTTAGGTACTGCACAAAGAATTGAAGCAGCCAAAATTAATATACTTCCACGTCTTCTATACCTTTTCCAAACAATACCGGTAGAACCTCCCAAAAAAACATGGCAGGAGCTGGACAGAAGGATATCAAGATTCATATGGCAGGGCAAGAGGCCTAGAATCAGACATAGAACCTTACAGCTAAACAAAGACAAAGGTGGGCTCACGCTGCCAAATATCAGGGACTATTTTAAAGCCGCACAAATTAAAACTTTAATAGAGATATGTAACCCAGTCTACACTGCACAATGGAAGGAGATCGAATGCCAAATAACAAGTGACATCCCCCTACAGGCGATAATAGGGAACAATGCCTTACCTAAACTCTTGAATAACACTAACCCATGGATAGAGACCCCGCTAAAAATTTGGTTTAAGATAGTCAGAGAGAATCAAGCTAAAGAGCCCTATCGACTTCTGCAATGGATTGCCTATGATGAAGACTTTACCCCCAATAAAACAGACACTAGATTTAAAGAGTGGAAAGAGAAAGGGCTGATAATGTTATGACCCGAGTGTCGGTTCTTATCGCGCTCGGGTTAAAGTTATGTCTTGCTGCCGGCCTTGACAGTTGCGGGTGGTATTCTGGCCTCTCCGGGCTCTTATTGTGAAAGTGCTCGGAGGGGTTTCCGCCTGTCAACGGTCGGTCAGCTGTGTGTCATCTGTCATTAGTACCTGGTTTATTTAAGCTGAGTGCTGGCGTCGTTAAGACGCAGCAGTGTCTGATCGCATCTGGTCACTAACCTGACCGCTATTCTGTTCACCCATCGTCACGGATGCCTGGACTATATTCACCTCGGCTGCCTAAGGGCTTGACCGCCTTTCACCGGCACTAGTAAGTGAGCTGTATTAGCCTTATTCCCTCCGGTGTTATTTTGTGCTGTAAGTCCCTGCTTTGGCAGCCCGAGTGCTATTATTACCAAGCCTGTCTGTGAGTGACTGTCTCCTGCTTCGGACCTGTAGTGTGCTGTATAGCCCTATGCTTCCTGTTCTGCTAAGACTGTGTCATTATTTCAGCAGCTTGTGTATCACCTTATCACCGTAATAAAACTCACTGAAAAACTCACTGGTGACGTTGTATGCGTCTTATGCTGGCTTGTGAGGGCCAGAGCATGACAGATAAAATATTACGATTTTTTTAAGGGGCAAACTTTAAGAAGTTTTGAAGATTTGAAAAAACAAGGTCTAATAAATCAAGATCTTTCAAGGTTCTTTCAGCTTAGACACCACATAAACAATATACTTAAAAAGGAGGATTTGGATAGGGCCCAGTCAGGTGTTCTGAAGGTCTTCTTAATGGCATATAAAGGGATCCCAGGGATCAGATACATTTCTAAAATATACCAAGGTCTTCAAGACTTAAAAGGAGACAACACATCATATATAAAAGAGAGATGGGAAAAAGAGGGGAATTTCACTTTACAATTGGAAATATGGGAAAAGCTAAATAAACAGCAATGGAAAAGTACCTCATCCCTGCAGTGGAGAGAAATTGGATGGAAAAATTTGGTAAGATTTTTCAGAACACCTGCACAAAACAAATTTACCATAAGGGATTGAACTGTTGGCGCTTGTGTGGTGAAAAGACTGCAAATCATTTTCATGTGTTTTGGTCATGCCCAGTTATCCACCAATATTGGACCAATGTACAGACAATATTGGGGAAAATATTCAAAATAACAGTCCCCTTTTCTTTTGTAACTTTGTATTTGGGTTTACTACCGGACTCACTGGAAAGACGAGGAGAAAAATACTTATTCAATGTTTTAATATTGGCAAGTAAAAAAGCCCTAACTAAAAAATGGATGCTGAAGGACTGTCCTACACCTGAAGATTGGATTAACGTGATTCAAGACATTTACTCGATGGAAAAGTTGACATTCGCACTGAGACAGGACATGGATGGGTTCTTGAACTTTTGGCAACCCTGGATTGCATATGTGTCTTCCATTAGATCTAATCTTTGACAAATACCATTTCAATGATGGTCCCGCTTGTAGAGGAGCCTGAAATAACGAGGCGATGTGATTCATAAACCAAAGTTTATTATCAGCTCCTCTAACAAGTCTCATCTAGGTGCAGCAGCAGAAGAAGTAAGAGAGCGAACACCTTCGGCTCTACGAACTTATACTCGCACATAACAAAAGACATGCATATCAAAAGCTGACATCCCTCATTATCTTAATCCCCCCATTGTCTTCGTACTCCTCCGCCTGGCCCTGGGGGGTCAGGGCAACCCATCCGGTCTCCACCGCAGTGCCTTGGATGCTCTTTGATCCTCACTGGCGGTTGAGACTCTTTGTCCTGTTCTGAGGTGTGAAGTCGCCTTACATATGTAATCACCAAACATTCTCACATGCTTAAACATATGTTGGTTATGGAATATATGATTAATATAGACCACAGCCCCCCCCAAACGACTAAGAAAAGGACAATAGAAAAATTCACAGTTTAAGATAATTATTATGACATACTAACTGCTACACCTCTTGCCACAGAAGAAACTTTCCAGCAGCCATGCTCCTAAGAGAGTTCAGTGGTAATCATAACAGCATAGTAAGATCACAAGTCAGTCCTAAACTGTTACAGCACAATTAGTGAACAACTGTTGAGTAGTTTGCTTCAGTCTCTGTGCTGTCTGGGTTTTAATCTTCTCCCGAATCTGCAGTGGGTCCGCTTGGGCGTCCTGCTGGGACCTTCCTGTAAGGAATCTGCAGCTTGGGAAGGAGAGTGATTATTTGTTCCCTGCAGGGGGGCTGAGTCTTTTCTCTGGGGGGGGTCTACCCCGCCGAGGTGCTCTCGCCAACCGTGCAGGCTCGTCTCTCAACAAGAAGGCAGGTTTAAGTCTGTCAATGCTGACTGTTTCTTTCCTATCCCCAAAATCAAGCACAAAATGTTTATCACCAGGTTCCAGCACTCTGAATGGCCCATCGTATGGTGGGCGGAAAGTTGGTTTTAAAGCTTCATGCCTAACAAAAACGAATTCAGCGTTTTTTAAAGCTTGGGGGACAAAAACCCGTGGAAAAGAGTGATGTGCCGGTCCGGGGAGAGAGTCCAGTCCGTTGCTGCCTAAAAACCTCGGGGCTGGAAGATGCCCTGGCTCTGGGTTCTCTGGTAAAAATTCACCTGGGAGCCTGAGAGGTTGTGCAAAAACTAATTCTGCTGGAGAGGCGTCTAGATCCTCTTTGGGCGCAGCACGCAACCCCAATAAAACCCAGGGAAGTTTATTTACCCAATTTGTATCCGTTAGTGAGGCTCTGAGGGCGGCCTTTAAAGATCTGTGAAAACGCTCGCATAACCCATTAGCCTGAGGGTGATAAGCGGTGGTGCGGTGAATTGTCGCCCCTAAGCTGCTGGCCATGGCTGACCAAAGCTCTGAGACAAATTGAGGCCCCCTATCGGACGTGATGTCCGATGGGACGCCGAAATGTGCCACCCAGTTTGTCAAAAAAACGCGAGCGACTTCCGCAGCTGTGGTTGACGCCAAGGGGACCGCCTCAGGCCAGCGCGTAGTATGGTCTATCATTGTTAACAGGTGTGTGAAACCCTGAGAGGAAGGTAGTGGTCCCACGAGGTCGACATGAACGTGGTAGAACCTTCTGGCTGGGATTTGAAAAGGCTCTAGAGGAGCTTTTGTGTCTTTGTGTATTTTGGCGCGCTGACAAGACATGCAAGTTTTTGCCCATTCCTTTACATTTTTGCGCAGGCCCGGCCAAACAAACTTTTCTGCGACCATTTTAACCGAGGCGCGCACCCCTGGGTGCGCGATGGAGTGAACCGAGTTGAAAATGCAGCGGCGCCATGCAGCTGGGACTACCGGGCGAGGTCAGCCGGTTGAAACGTCGCAGATTAGAGGGCATACACCGTCACGTAAACCCCTTTCCTCCAGTCTTAACCCTGTTGGCCCAGACAAGAGCGCGCGCACGTCCGCGTCGCTGCTTTGTTCCTCTGCCATGGCTGCGTAATCTATCCCTACGTGAATTGGGGCCGCGTACGCATCCGCGTTGGCAAAGAGTTCTGCGGCTGAGGTAGTATAATCTGTCTCCTCGTGCTCTGGCGATGTCACAGCGCGAGAGAGGCAGTCTGCTACCACGTTAAGTTTGCCTGCCACATGTCGAATGTCTGTGGTGAACTCTGAAATTGCAGCTAGCTGTCTTTGTTGCCTGCCTGACCATGGTTCTGAAATTTTAGCCATCGCAAAAGTGAGCGGTTTGTGGTCTACAAAAGCCGTGAAGCGCTGCCATTCTAACCAGAACTGGAAGTGGTGGATGGATAAATGAAGCGCTAGCAGCTCCCTGTCAAAACTGCTGTATTTACGCTCGGTTTGGTTTAAAGATTTGCTAAAAAATGCTAAAGGTTGCCAGGTTCCGCCAACATGTTGTTCCACGACTGCCCCTATGGCCAGGTCTGAAGCGTCTGTGGTTAATGCTATGCGGGCCGAGGGATCGGGGTGAACCAACAATGTGGCATTAGCTAGAGCACGTTTTACTTCCGTGAAGGCATGTTCGCGCTCCGGGGTCCATTCGACCGCGTTGGAAGGCTTTTGTTTTCTGAGCGCGGCATACAGGGGCTGCATGAGTTGAGCTGCGCGGGGGAGGAAACGGTTGTAAAAATTCACCATTCCCAAAAATCCTTGCAGCGATTTGACCGTTTGTGGTCGTGGAAAATTTTTTACTGCGTGGACTTTGTCTGGCAATGGGACTGCCCCCTTCTGTGAAACTCTGTGTCCCAAAAAATCAATTTGTGACACGCCGAATTTGCATTTGGCTGGGTTGATTATTAACCTGTGCTCTTCTAGTCTCTGAAAAACTGTAGTGAGGTGTTGTTCGTGTTCTTCCTCTGACGGGCTGGCTACCAGCATATCGTCGAGGTAGACGAACACGAAGGGGAGGTCGCGTAATACCACGTCCATCATACGCTGAAAGGTTTGAGCAGCGCCTTTGAGGCCGAACGGCATCCCCAAAAATTCAAAAAGACCGAAAGGGGTTATTACAGCCGTTTTAGGAATGTCTTCAGCTCGAACGGGGACTTGGTGATAGCCGCGGACCAGGTCTATTTTAGAAAAAATGCGCGCACCCGCCAGATGTAGTGAAAAATCTTGGATGTGAGGAATTGGGTAGCGGTCATGCACTGTCGCATTGTTTAATCTGCGGTAATCGCCGCAAGGTCTCCAAGAACCGTTGGTTTTCGGGACCATGTGGAGTGGTGATGCCCAGGGGCTTTTCAAGCGTCTAATAATGCCTAATTTTTCCAGGGTGGCAAACTCGTCCTGTGCTATGGCGAGCTTGGTCGCGTCTAAGCGCCGAGCTTTGGCGAACATGGGTGGGCCTGTTGTGGGGATGAAGTGTTCAACCCCGTGTTTCGCTACTGTTGCTGAAAATTTTGGAACTGTGAGTGCTGGAAATTGGGTGAGGAGTTGGTCAAACTTACCTCCTGCTGTTGTGATGCTGGCCTGCACGGGTGGTGGAGAAACTCGAGCTGAGCAGGGGATAGAAGAAAATGACAGTGCATTAATCAAGCGCCTATTTGCTAGATCGACTAACAACCCATGTGCACACAAAAAATCAGCGCCCAGCAAGTTAAAACTCACCGCCGCTACAATAAATGTCCATCTATAGTTGTGGCCGTGGATGCAAAGAGGCAGGTTCCTTTCACCGAAAGTGTCGATGATCGAGCCGTTGGCTGCCATCGCTCCATTTCCCCGGGGACCCATGGCCCGGTCTGTGTGGGAAGGGGTGATAAAACTCAGCTGAGCTCCGGTGTCGATCAGGAACTGTCTCCCGGTGTGTCCGTCAGTCACATAAAGTAGCTTATTTTTCTCGCCGAGAGCTGCAGCTGTTAACGGTTTCTCGGCTTTGGCGTTTCCCAAACTTTTGAATTTGCAGGGGGGCACGCATTTGTACGCCCTCTCGGCGAAACGGTGGTGGTAATAGCAGATGTCGTTCCGCCTGCTGCGCCTTGGTCGTGTTGCAGCCATGGTGGGCGGGCTCTGCTCGGTTGTCTGTGGTTCTCCGCTGCTCTGGGCTTCCGCGCTGAGATCTGCAGATGCTGCTGTGGCCATCTGTTCGCCGCAGGCGTTGATGAGCCGCTGCGCTTCTCGGGCCAGTGCGCGGAAGTCCTGCTGGGTGTTGCATCACATGTTGACCAGCGTCCCTCTCATGTGTGGCGGCAGAGTGCTGAGGAAGATATGTTGGAAGAGGAAGTTGTCGTTGTCCTCTTCCTTGAGCTGCAGCATGTCCTCCATGAGGGCCTTGGGTCTGCATCCTCTGTGGCCGTAGATCGCCAGAATCTTCTCTGCTCTCTCCTCGGCTGAGGGGACGAAGTTCCCAACGATGGTCGCCTTAAGTTCTCTGTATTTGTCATGGGCGGGAGGCTGTTGGATTATGCTCCGCGCACATCTTGACGTGGCAGCGTCGAGTTTGGCGACGATGTGATAAAATTTCGTCTCGTCCGCCGTTATGCCCGCCAGTGCAAACTGAGCCTCAGCTTGCTGGAACCATGAGCTCGGGTCTTCTTGCCAGAATTCTGGCAGCTTGACGGTGACGGCGCTTGTGTGGGCCGTCCCTGATGTGTCCGCCGGGTGAGAGCGCCTTTCTTCTGCTCTCACGGCGGGGCTGGGGATGGTGCTCGGTTGAGCCCTCTCTGTATCTTCTGCCGTGGGGGAACGTCTTCCATCCGTTCCCCTGTCTGCATGGGCGCCAGCGCTTGCCTGGGTCTCCTCTGATGAGTTAATCGCGGGAGAAAGTCTCTGTTCCATCCTCACGTCTGGTCACCAGTGTAGGGAGTTAGAAATGAAGAAGCGATGTGACTTTATAAATCAAAGTTTAATATCAGCTTCACCTCCCTAACATGTCTCATCTCAGTGCAGAAGCAGAATAAGAGGTCGAGCGCAGTCAGACCTTCATACTTATACCTACACTCAACAAAAGACATTGCATATCAAAGCTGACATCCCGCATTAACTTAATCCCCCCTCCATTGTCCTCCGTCTCCTCCACCTGACCCTGGGTGGTCAGGGAGATCGATCTGGTCTCCACCGCTGCGACTCTGTCTGTTCTTTGATCCTCGCTGGCGGTTGAGACCTCTTGTCCTGTTCTGAGGCGTGAGGTCATTCCACATATGTAATCACTAAACATTCTAATATGTCTATACATATGTAGGTATGGAATATATATATATATATATATATAAGCCACATCCAGCTTATTTTTTCCCATTAAAATCTGATGTGTTTTCAAAGTGTTCCCTTTATTTTTTTGAGCAGTATACTTCAGTCCATGTAATTCAACTGTAGCCTGCTTACTGATCACATGTCATGTTTTCTTCTGAACCTCGGTTGTTCTCAGAAATGAAGCGTTAAGAGAAAATGCTAAAATAAACTGGAGATGAACACAGGTCATGAAGCACTAACACAGTAAATCAGTCCTAACACTAATGGATGCTGAAACACACACATCAACACACAGTTAGGCAGTAGAGGAATGAAACTGAAAATTCACTGGATGACTAAAGTGATAGTGGTATATTGATATCAGAGATGATGTGAACCTGAGATGGCATGAACCTATGTACAGTGTGCAAATGAGCATTGTGCAACAAGCAGTGTATAATTACAAATTATTTCTGTAACAATAGTACCAGTAGACTGTGCATGATAAGTAGCAGCAGAGATGATATGGACATCAGACGGGTGATACTATATCTACTGTACAGGTGAGCAGTGTGCAACTTTAGCAGCCGGTGTGTGAGTTCCTATATGCTAAGCTGTGTTACAGAGTTTGGGGAGTTGTTATCTGTTCATGAGTCTGATGGCAGTGAGAAAAAAGGAGTTTTAACGTCTGGTTGTCCTGCATTTCACACTTCTGTACCTCTGGCCTGAGGGTAGAAGTGTGAACAGTCTGTGCTGGGGGTGGGTGGGGTCCCGGAGGATGGCGTCAGCTCTCTTTTGAACTCTGCGGTGGTAGATGCTCTGCAGAGAGGGGAGTGGAGTCCTGATGATCTCCGCTGTCTTCACCACTCTCTGCAGGCATTTGTGCTCCAGGGTAGTGGTGCTGCCGTACCACGCAGTGATGCAGTTGGTCAGGATGCTCTCGATGATGCAGCTGTAGAAACTGTTGAGGATCCTGGAAGACATGCCAAACTTCTTCAGCCTTCTCAGAAAGTACAGTCACTCTTGAGCTCTCTTAACCAGCTCTGTGGTGTTGTGTGTCCACTTAAGGTCCTCGCTGATGTGGCTGCCCGGGTATTTAAAGCTGCTCACCCTCTCCACCTCAAGCTTCTGGATGAACAGTGGCCAATGGGGTTGTCGCCTCCCTTTCCTCATGTCCACTATCATCTCCTTTGTCTTGTCTGTGTTGAGGGTGAGGCTGTTGTCCCCACACCATGCCACCAGGTTGGCCACCTCCCCCCTGTAGGATGCTTCGTCACCACCAGTGATGTGTCCAATCACTGCTGTGTTGTCTGCAAACTTTAGGATGATATTGTCCCTGTGGGAGGCAACACAGTCATGGGTGAAGAGGCTGTAGAGGATGGGGCTGAGAACACAACCCTGTGGGACACCTGTGTTTGTGATGATGCTGGCTGAGGTCCTGTTACCCATCCTGACAGACTGAGGCCTGCCAGTTAGAAAGTCCAGTAGCTAGTCACAGAGGGTGGGGTGCAGGCCAAGTGAAGACAGTTTGTCGGTGAGTTTGTGGCAGGATGGCCGTGTTGAAGGTGGAACTGTAGTTGACAAAGAGCATCCTAATATAGGAGTCTTTATCTTCCAGGTGGGAGAGAGAATAATGGAGTGCTGCAGCGATGGCATCTGAGGTGGATCTGTTGGGCCGGTAGGCGTACTGCAGGGGATTCAGGGTGTCCTGTATGCTGTCCTGAATGAGGGGCAGCACCACTTTCTTGAAGCACTTCATGATGATTGGAGTGAGTGCTACCAGTCTGTAATCATTCAGACAGGCTGGCGGGCTCCTTTTGGGGTGGAGGATGATGGTTGTGGTTTTGAAGCAGGAGGGGACTATGTTCTGGTTGAGGGAGAGGTTGAAGATTGCTGTGAGAATGTCAGTCAGCTCTGCAGCGCATGCTCTGAGGGCCCGCCCAGGTATGTTGTCTGGTCCTGCTGCCTTGTGGGGGTTGATATTCCTCAGTGTTTTGTTTATCTGGCCTGGTGAGACTCTTAGTGGGTGGGGGGCAGGGGTGCATGAGTGTGTGTCTCTTCTCTGTGCTGTGGCCTCGAAGCGGGTGTAAAAGATGTTGAGATCATCTGGCAGGCTGTCTGTAAAGCTCGTGGTGCTGCTGTTGGTCCTCTTGTAGTCTATGATGTGTTGCAGGCCTTGCCACATGCGCCCGGGGCCAGGAGTGGAGTAGAGGCTGTCCAGCTTTTCTCTGTACTTCCTCTTGGCTGTTGTTATAGCCTTCCTTAGTCCATACTTTGCAGCTTTGTACTCGACCTCATAGTCTGATTTAAATGCACGAGAGCGAGCACACAGCATCTGATGTACCTGACTGTTGAGCCAGGGCTTCTGGTTGGGGAACTTCCTGACCTGTATGGTGGGTGCAATGGTATCAACACACGTGCTGATGTACCAGGTCACGTAATCAGAATAGTCCTGTATGTTTACAAAACAGTCTTCTTGGGTGGCTGCAGCTTTAAACACACCCCAGTCTGTGAAGGCAAAACAGTCTTGCAGAGTGCTCTCAGTCTCTGTAGTCCAGTGCTTAATTTGCTTAATAACGGTTTGTTTGTTTCAGCTTTTGTCTGTAGACGGGGTACATAGACAGTGAGATGTGATTTGACTGTCTGAAGTGGGGGCGGGGTGCCGCTCTGTAGGCGCCACTTATGTTGGAATAAACATGATCCAATGTGCTTTCATCGCAGGTGGGAATGTCCACATGCTGGTAATATTTGGGGAGTACGGTCCGTAAATTGCACTGGTTAAAGTTGCCAGCAGCAATAAAAACAGCATCAGGATGTTTTGTCTCTACTACGCTGATGACGCCATGGAGTTTGTTTAGCGCTACTGTGTAGTTGCTCTGTGGACAGATGTATACAGCGGCCAAAAACACAGCAGTAAATTCCCTCGGTAGATAATAGGGACGACATTTCAGCAGTAAAAACTCCATGTCGGGTAAGCAGTGCTTGTAAACGGTTTGTACTTCTCCACACCATGAGTGGTTTATAAATACACACACACCCCTTCCCCTCATCTTACCAGAGTCTCCTGTTCTGTCTGCCCGGTGTGTTGAATGTGTCTGGAGCCGAATAGCACTCTCCGGGACTCTGTCTGAAAGCCAGGTCTCACATAAAATTAGAGCACAACACTCTGTTGTCTCCCGCTGGTCTTCAATCCTTGCTCTTAGTTTGTCTAGCTTATTTTCCAAAGACCGAATGTTTGCAATTAAGAGACTGGGTAGCGGTGGATGGCTGGAGCAAGCCTTTAGCTTATCATGTAGCCCTCCTCTCTTGCCTTGCCTTCGGCGCCTTCGACCCCGCCTCCGACGCACTCTCTTGGGGTCAGCATGCTCACGCGGACTTGGTGCTTCGTGATGGTGTTTGGGACCAGTGACTCTAGTGAGTCCCCATCTGTTGACTTGGGCCCCTTGGCACGGTTTGTTAAGCCAACCGTTACTAATTTGGACAGTGATTTTAAATTAGATCCTCAAATCAGTGCAGTAGTGAAGTCCAGCTTTTTTCATCTAAGGCAGCTGGCAAAGATTAAACCAATCCTTTCAAAGCAGCACTTTGAAACAGTAATCCATGCCTTCATTACATCTCGGCTTGATTACTGTAATGCACTTTATTTTGGAGTCAGCCAGTCTTCCCTCTCACATCTCCAGTTGGTTCAAAATGCTGCTGCACATCTTTTAACTGGAACACCTAAGATGGACTGTTATGTATGCAAATAGTAGGTATTAGTAAGATGGCAGCTGGGTTGGACGGGGAATGAGTAAGGGTGGCTAACTGCCGGTTTCCAGTGGTGACGCCACTCTAAGTATAAAGGATGTGGGCGGAAGGGGCCAGTCCTCTTTTGTCATGGACGCCTGGCCTGCTGGAGAGTGCCGTAAGCCTAAGTGTGTTTTGTATATACAGTAGTATCTATAATAAAGCTCTGTTAACAGTAGTAACGGTCTACTCATTATTGCCTATAATATGGATACAACATTTGGCGATGAGGTAAAAGCGGTAGTGGAACGGTCCGTTGCCAGTTTTCAGCCATTTTTGGAAACCCCGGGCGAGCCACCCATGCCTTGCCCCCGATGGTTTGCCGCATTTACAAATTATTTAGTAGTTTTAAATCTCGGCGAGCTGGAGAAGCTTCGCGCGAGGGCTGTTTTGGTCCATAATTTATGCATGGAGGGGCAAAGGATACTGGAGAACCTTGGAGGGGCTGATAGCTTTGACAAAGTGGTTGAGTTAATGGTGCACTACTTTCGCACACTGCAAAACATCATGGTCCCGTGCATTCAGTTTCGACAGCACCACCAGCGGTAGGGGGAACTGGTGAAGAGATTCCTGGTGGACCTCTGGGAGCTGTCGAGAGAATGCAAGTTCGGATCCCTGGAAGATGAGATGGTTCGGGACCAGTTGGCAGAACACATCTGTTGTCTAGCGGCCCTGTCTAGACTTTTGACCCACCCAGGTGAGCTGACGTTGGCCGCAGCTATTGAGCTCATTCAACAGTTCGAGGCAGCAGAGACCATCGCGAGGGGCCTGACTGAAGGGGCCACTCTGAGCCAGGATGAGTCTTGTGCTAAGGCGCTGTTATTGGACCCTGGAGATGAAGACAGCCGAGAGGAAAAGTATGCCTCCGTGGTGAAAGTTAGGTCTGCCCCAGGTACACCGTGTTGTTATGGCTGTGGGTCCCCTAGTCACCGCTATATGTCCAGGATTTGTCCGGCGAAAGGCAAGCATTGTGGGAAGTGTGGTTTGCTGAATCACTTTGCCAAGACGTGCGCAAACTTTTTTTTTTTCCCCTTGTCCTGTCAGGCAGCTAGGCAAACAGAACAGGGATCTGTCACCCTTACTGTGCCAAAACAAATTTACTTTGCCAAGAGGAGCTTATACAGTACCTAACTGTGCATTGTATATTGTTGTAAACTCCTCCTGTAATAACTTTTAATACTTTATTTTAATTATTTTACCCATGGAAGATCCAACAGGATGGGGAAGAGGGAAAGGAAGTGTATGGAGGGGGGAAAGAAAAGGGAGGGAAACAGACAAAAAAAAACAAACAAACCAACAACTAAAACAAACAAAAGACAAACTGCTTCTTCCACCAAAGATGTCTCAACATGAGTCTGGTTTCCGCACCTGTTAAAGGAGAGACACTTGTGCGTGTATGTCTGCGTGCATATATATGAGAATGCGTGCAAAATAAGTGTGTGCATGTGAGTGGTTTGTCAGGAAACATACAAAGCAGAGGGCCGGTCGCAGCAGCTCTCCCCCCAGGAACCCCGAGCAGGCAAGGCAGCGCCACCAACCCCTACAGGGCACAAACGTCCGAGGTCAGCAAGCCCCAGGAAAGCCAGGCATCCGCCCCCAGAGGGACAGTCAAGGGAGGCCAGGCTGCTCGGTGGCTGGCGCGGCGAGCCCACACCCCCGGACCCGCCCGACCCCCAACCACTCCCAGCGGGGCCAACACCCGCCCCCGGGCCACAGGCACCAGGAGCCCAGCGACCCCACCCCCCGGGGCGGAGACCGGCCTGCGCCCCCTGGCGCAAGCCCCCCCAGGCACCCCCACAGCAGGCCCGCCCCAGCGCCTCTGTCGCACACCCCGGGGACCCCCATGCCCAAAGAAGTCCCCCTGCCCAGGGGAGCCCACATTGCCGAGAGGCACTACCCCCCTTAACCCAGCACCTCCCGACTTGCAGACACATCCCTCCTCACACCTTCACACCCACATGCTCCCATGCGCACCCAAATGCACTAACTCCCTCTCACTCACCCAGACCAACCCATTCTCTCTCACTCCTGTACCCATTCAAACTCATCCCTCATTCACCCTTGTTTCATAAGGTGGCTGCGAAGCAGATGCAGCGAGCCTGAACACGCACCAGTGCCTGGCAGTGACCAGGGAGACCACCGGCGCAGGCCACAGAAGCAGACCCCACCCCGGCGTCCATCTGAGTGACCAATCAGCAGACCACCGCAGGCGCCCCGAGATGCCACCCGACATGCAAAACGCCGCACAAAACCGACCCACCATCACCACCTCCATTCATCACCCCCTCACTCTCACTTACGCTCATATTCAGCCCCCTTCTCACTCCCTTGGTTATATCTATACATTCAGTAGCACCCAGGGATTTTGACAACATGATAGGTCCCAGGCTCCCCACCAGGCCCCCACGGCCCCAGCAGGAGCAGGGCAACAGGGGTGGGGGAAGACCCCCAACCCCCTCCCCCCGCACAAAACATGGTGTGTGTGTGTCAGTTATATGATGTAATTGTGTGTACATGTGTGGACTACCAAAGTGCAATTAAAATTGGGGGGATAGTGATTGAAGCACCGCTAGCCACTGCAATGGGCAGCAGGGCCCCCATCCCCCCAAGCCCTCAGTGTCTAAAATGCAATTAAAATTGAGGTGAGTGCAGCCCCACTGCGTAGCAAAGGTGTCCCCTTCGCTGACATAGATCGGCACCCCCCCTCAGAGCCCTAAATGTAACAAAGAAGATGTATATTCCACCCAGAGTCAGGGGGAGGGGGAGGGCGGGAAATAAGACTGGGAAGTAGGCGGTCTAAAAGCGAGGCCGTCCCCCCCCTGAAGCCAGCTTGCAAACTGGTTCATGGGGCCACCCACTGCCCCCAAATCCCAACCCAGGGCGAAGGCCGCCAGCGGAAGCAGCCCAGGACCCACTAACATGATGGGGCAGCCATACCAATTTCCACTCATCTTACACACACAAACATGGACAACAATAGTCACAATAGTGAACAATGGGCCGCACCCACACGGTGCCCAACATGCCAAGTGACAACCCTGAGCGCCCACGCAGGCCCACGACCACCCACCCCAGACGCACACCAACAGCCGCAGGCCGCCCTGCAACCACAGCTTCCCTGGAGCAACCCGACGGAAACATGGCCATCAACCTGCGCCAATGGCCCCGCAACCATCCCCAAGCACCAACACACCCGCCGCCAATGACACCAGGGGCGATGCGACAAAGCGCCTCACCCTGCAACACAACAGCAGGGTGGCCGGGACAAGCAGGCCCCGAAATGCCAGTCCCCATGCCACTAGATGGAGTGCCCAACCCCTGCCACCCAACAAAGTTCTCCTACCCATACACACATCCTCCATCCCCCAGACATCCACCCACAGGTAACCGCACCCATACACACACACTTACCCCCACCCACCATCACACATGCCCACCTACACCCACACACAGCCCCACCTGCCCACTCAACACACACACCCACCTCCGCATCAGCTCATACACAAGGCCCCACTCACACCCATTCTCACACACATACACACACACACACACACACACACGCACACCCACACCCACAGACCCCAGTGGACGGGAAGGGCGACCCAGGATGCAGGCACCTACCCCAGGGTGCCGCCAGGGCCCCAGGGAAAACGTGTGCAAACTTTGAACGTAGGGGCTGGCAGAGTGAGGCGGGTCCCTTGCAGAAGACTCCCATGATCAGTCACACCGTTTCCCCGGAGACCACGGGACGGATTGAGTGTGATGTGATGCTGGATGGCATCGAGGTTGCCCTGTTGGTGGACACAGGAGCAGTTATCTCCATTTTGAACCTGGCGACCATGAAAAGTTTGTTTCTCCACCGACAAATAAGGAAACAAGAGAGACATTATTTTGGCTACAGATGGAACAGACTGGCCATTTTGGGATTTGTGGAAATTGAGGTGCCGTACAAGTCTGTTTGGTACCCAAGGCCCATGTTTATGTCACCGCTGCGGACGTTAACATCATGGGGTGTAATGTTTTTTATAGCCTGGGTTTCTCCATAGCGAATGTGTCGGGCGAGGACTGGTCGGGGTGTGGACTTTGGGGCCGACCAGCTCCGGTAGTTGATGGCGAGGAGGTGTGGGACTCAGACTGGCTGGATATGACAACTGGAGAGCACGTTCAGCGCCACGTGACGCTGCCCCGAGACGGACCCAATGCTGGTCACCATGCAGCCCAGAATGAGGGTGCTGGATGGCACACTGGGACCCCCGGAGTGGCCCATAAGGACAAGGTGCCCACGCTTGGGATTGAGGGGACGAGACCTGAGAGCACGGTTGTGAAGCACTCACAACAATGGCCTGCCAAGAGGAAGACGACCCGGACCCGCGAGTCGACCAGATCGGTGAAGGAGGCCAGTCAGAAACAGAGTGATCCTGAGAAGAAGAAAAGGGCTTCCCTGCGGGATGGAAATGTAGTTTGGTCCAGGGTCGAGGCCCGGATGAGCGGAGATCACGGGTCATGTGAGTGGCTTGATGACCAGAGGCGGTTCCAGGTGAAGGCTGCCTGGAGCGATGGGTGTTTGTGCTTGTCTGACCAGACCTGGAGGCATCTGAACGAGCTGCGTCTACTGGTGAAGAGGAGATGACACAGCACGAGCCTGGAGGTCAAGAGACGGAGGCGTTGGGAAAGAGACCCATCCAAGGACTGATAGTGTTTTACTGTACGTGTTTTGAGTTTAACCCACGTCCTGTTGTATGTAGTTGAACGCTGCTGTGTTGGTGCCCCGGATAATATTGGTTTGAAAAAAAAAAGAAAAGGAAAAGAAAGAAGATGAAATTTTATGTACTAGATTTTATGACTTATGTGTTTGTGTAAAGATAGATAGATAGATAGATAGATAGATAGATAGTTTATTTCGAACACAAAAAAATATAACAAAAAACAAGCAAATAGCAAATGCAATAAAGTTACAGTATACACTGTTCGAAAGGGAGAAGGAAGAAGTGAACACTTATTAATTCCAACTCCTCTAAAAGGTAAAATTTTAATAGCTGGAGATACTTGTGGTTATGTGGTATAATCTGTGAATATTGTGAGGGTGAAATGATTCACTGACTAGTTTGATATGTGCCTGAATTTGGATCTGATGGGTGAAGAGTTAAAGAAGTGGAAACTGTTAATTATGATTAAGTTTAGTCTTGATATTGATAATTTGTGCTATTCATCATACCCAACACATACTATTTTGTACTGTGTGCCCAGGTGTGGGGTGGATGTTGGGGTGGGGGCTGCCAGTAGTGTTGTAAATATGTGTTGTGTTTGTAGTACTTACTGTTCTTGATGTTCATATGGAGCTGTTTAAAAGGGATTATTTTGTTTAGAAACACAGCCTTTTAAGTTGGACTGTTTTAAGTATGGCGGCAGAATAACCCGCCTAGCCGTGTAGGGGGCACTGGCAGTCTACCCGGCCCCCCAACCTCAGTTATATGAAGGGATAGGCAGTTTGTTTCTTTTGTATATATTTCATATTTAGAGTGTGTGTCAGGAGGCAAATTGGGGTGGGTTATCTGTGTGCCTGACATTTTTTTGAAGGGGGAAAATGTTGTATTGTGGTCACCCAGCACAATGCAGACTGATACTATTCACGCTCAGCAGGGATTGCATACGGACAGAGAACCCCTGGGGGGACAACCAGAACAATGGACTATTGTTTATACATCCCCGGATTAAGGAGAAGACGTCCGGGCGCCAGTTGGTCAGGCTAATTATATGCATTGACTGATGTGTACAGTACAGTATATCAATATGCTAATGTGCCATGCATTCTCTCTGTTTGTATAACATATAAAACACACAAGACAACACAGCACAGCACAGTGGACCACTGTAGCGCACAAGTGCGCACAAGTGCGTCTCATTTTGATGGAGGAAATAAAACTCTGCAACCTTCCAGCTCGTCATACCTCGCCTGAATTTATTCCTCCACAATGTATGGGGAATGAGTAAGGGTAGCTGACTGCCGGTTTCCGGTGGAGATACCACTCCAGGTATAAAGGATGTGGGTGGAAGGGGCCAGTCCTCTTTCGTCATGGACGCCTTGCCTGCTGGAGAATGCCTTAAGCCAAAGAGTGTTTTGTATATAGTATCTATAATAAAGCTCTGTTAACAGTAGTAACTGTCTACTCATTATTGCCTATATTATGGCTACAACAGGGACCACATTAGACCCATTTTAGCTTCCCTTCACTGGCTGCCTGTGCATTTTAGGGTGCATTTTAAAATTCTTTTATTCGTTTTTAAATCATTAAATGGCCTTGCCCTGCCTTACCTCTCTGAGCTGCTGCATCTTTACTCTCCTGCTCGGTTGCTCAGGTCAGCTGCTCAGCTGCTCCTGGAGATACCAAAATCAAAGAGGAAGCTCAGAGGGGACAGAGCTTTTTCTGTTGCTGCTCCTAAACTGTGGAATAATCTGCCATTGTCCATCAGACAGGCCTCTTCTCTGTCCAGTTTTAAGACTCATCTTAAAACCTATTTTTATTGTCTGGCTTTTGACCCAGTTTGAGACACTGATTTTGTTCTTATTGTCTCTATTGTACAACTACTGCTTTGTTTGTGCTGTTTTGTACTTTTTTTTAGCTGTATTTTATTGTTTTTATTGTTTTTATGTTTTTATATTTTATTTATCATTGATGTACAGCACTTTGTGTCAGTTGTTGTTTTTAAAGTGCTTTATAAATAAAGCTGGATTGTATAATTACACAGAACAGAGGGGAGGTCATTCACAGACACTCACCTCACTCAGGGTGACGCAAGCAGGTAATCTCTCACACACGGGGAAAACAACACTATCACAACCAGACTTATAACACACGTCTAACGGTACAACAATAACGCTCAGAACACAAGCGTAATAATGGTCTTTGAATCCCCCGCGGTGCAAGGCATGCCGGGAGAATTCTCACACCCCTTATCACAGCCCTGACATTACCATCCCGCCCTGGACTGCTTTCTTTCCCCAGAATAATAAGTCCAACTCAAAAGTCCAATACGAACCTGTCTAGGTGTTGGGGTGCCCGCCGTTGGTGGCAGCTGGTGCACACAGGCCCGTTAATGTGCATTTGAGTCTTGACCGGGGTATCCGGTTGGGGTGGAGCCTCTGGTCTGCCCCACTGACCCGTGGACCAACTGGAGCACCTTGGGGCAGAGCTGTCGGGGGACCAGCAGCTGCCAGACGTGACGCTGCCCAGCTGGAGACTGCCACCGCTGATAGACAACGCCCTCATGACATCAGAGGTTGGACCACTGGGAATGTAGGGCCTTGGTCTCTGGGTCCAGCACAGACACAGCCTCCCAGGTGGGCTGCTGGTCCATGTCCAGCCACTGCCAGACCCGGGAGATAACATGATCTCCATTCTGCTCGCTCTGAAGCTGCTGTGCACTGAAGGCCTCTGCGACGTCATCGCTGGGGAGAGGTGGCTGATTATCTGAGGAGGAGCTAGGAGCCACTCCACTATCCCTGGCTGCAGTGGTCTGGAGAGCAGCAGCCCGTGAGACTGCTGGGTCACGATCCTCTGCCCACTGGCAGTGCCAACAGGGCTCCACAGCACAGGGGTGTTGGGACAGTGCTTCAGCATTGACACAGAGGCGGCCTGCTTGATGCACAATCTGAAAATCATAATCCTGCAGTGCCTCCAGCCATCTCGCTAACTGTCCATCCAGCTCTTTAAAGTTCAGTAGCTACGTCAGGGAAGTGTGGTCCATCCATATATCCATATCCATATATTTTATAGTAATATGTACATATGTATATTAGCTGCTCTTGCTTGCTTGTTTTTTTTTTTTTTCTTGCCTTCTGATTGTTGCTCTGAGTGTTGCTATCCCTGTGCTGTTGCAATCCTGGAATTTCCCCGTTGTGGGACTAATAAAGGCTTATCTTATCTTATCTTATCTTATCTTATCCTGAGCTGAAACCTCCCCCCCGTAAACGTACGGGTGGAAATGATGGAGCCCTTGGATGACTGCCAGCAGCTCTTGGCGAGTGACATAATAATTCTTTTCAGCTCTGCTGAGAGTGGCTGAAAAAAGCAACCAGCTGCTCTCCATGTTCTCCCTCCTGGTATAAGATAAGATAAGATAAGATCAGCCTTTATTAGTCCCACAACGGGGAAATTCCAGGATTGCAACAGCACAGGGATAGCAACACTCAGAGCAACAATCAGAAGGCAAGAAAAAACAAGCAAGCAAGAGCAGCTAATATACATATGTACATATTACTATAAAATATATATATACACACACACACACACACAGACACACAGTGCAGAGCATTGTAGCTGGATGGAATAAATATATGAATATATGAACACACAGTGCAGAGCATTGTAGCTAGATGGAATAAATATGTAAATATATAAACACCCACAGTACGGAGCATTGCAGCTAGGTGGAATAAATATGCAAGTATATAAACACACACAGTGCGGAGCAATGTAGCTAGATGGAATAATATGTAGATATATAAAAACACAGTGCGGAGCATTGTAGCTAGATGGAATAAATATATAGATATATAAATATAAACACACCCAGTGCAGAGCATTGTAGCTAGATGGAATAAATATGTAAATATATAAACACACACAGTGCAGAGCATTGTTGCTAGGTGGGATGAAACAGCATAACCGTCTATTTAGTTATCCTACATGGTATGATTATGTGCCCATACATATTCTCACCCTCCACAGCGACCGGTATGTTCCTAGTTGTATGCCGGAGAGGACCATTGTGTAAGTCTATTGCATCTTTTGCATTCAAAAAAAAAAAACTATTAGTTTGTTACGTCTTTTTGCTATCTCTGCGAGCAGCCCTGCTTAGGTTGTACAGTCTGACAGCCGTTGGTAGGAAGGACCTACGAAACCTCTCGGTTGTGCACCTGGGATGATGTAGTCTGCTGCTAAATGAGCTCCTCAGTGCATCCAGTATGTCCTGCATAGGGTGGAACTCGGACTCCAGCAGAGATGACAGTTTAGCCACCGTCCTTCTCTCTCCTATCTCCTCCATCGGATCAAGACGTTGCCCCAGGACAGAGCTAGCTTTCTTAATCAGTATAGCACCGCTGCAAAGGGGCGGTTTGAGTCGGGATACTGCAGCATGGGGGTCCAATGAGCACTGAACAGAGCCGGGAAAAAGCAGCCGCACAGTCTTCGCTCCACTCGAATGTGCGGCCCTTCTGTGTCAGCTGATGCAGCAGGCTGGTGATGGTGGCAAAATCTTTCACAAACCTCCTATAATAGGAAGTCAATCTGAGAAAGCTCCGCATTTCTCCTACATCCTTCAGAACTGGCCAGTTTCTTACTGCTGCCACCTTCTCTGGGTCAGTGGCGACTCCCGCAACACTGATGACGTGGCCCAGGAAGGTGGTTTCTCGCTGAAACAGGTGGCATTTCTGAGAGTGCAGCCACAAACCCGGCCCAGCAGATGGTGTCCAACACTTCCTGGAGGATGGACAGGGCTCCACCAAAATCAGCTGAGTGAACCAACAGGCCAACGAGATAAACGATGCAGCAGCTCCGGGGGACGTGAGCCAGCACCCACTCCATCAGTCGTTCAAAGGTGGCCGAGGCATTACAAAGTCCAAATGGCATCACCTTGAACTGCCACAGTCCCTGCCTGATAGAGAAGGCTGTTTTCTGGCGGGCCTCTAGTGACAGCTCTTCCTGCCAGTGGCCGCTGCGGAGGTCGAGCGAGCTGAACCAGCTGGAGCCAGTGATGTAATCCAGCATGTCATCAATGTGGGGCAGAGGGTAGGAGTCCTTATGTGTGATGTCATTCAGGTACCGGTAATCAACACAGAACTGCCACAAACTGTCCTTCTTCTTGAGCAGAACCACTGACGCTGTCCAGGGACTGCTGGAGGGTTCAATGACATCCGCCTCCAGCATTAACTGAATCTTTTGTTCTGCTGCCATCTGCCTTGAAAAAGGCAGACGGCGAGGGCGGAGCCAGATCGCCCTGGTGTCACTGGTGTCGATCTGGTGCTGCACCAAGCTGGTTCGGGTGCACTCTTCATCCCTGGCAGCAAAGACGTCAATGTAGCAGTCCAGCAGCTCCCGCAGCGGGCGTCTCCGTCCCAACTCTAATCCTCTGCAGCTTGGCTGGAACAGCTCCTCAACCGCCTGCCGGGTTTCTGATGATGTGGCGATTTGTTCCGCTGGCACCCCCCTCCCCCGCTGTCTCTGCCGGCGATAATGATCCCTCCGCTCGCGCTGGTGCTACTGCTGCTGCGGTCGGCTCTGGCGGCGATCCCCTCAGCTCGATCTGTGCCAATGGTCCCTCGATCGCACATGCTCCCTGGTTCCTCGTCTGGCTCTTGCCACAAAGCGTGATGGTCTGAGTGCCCAGACGGAGAGAAGAGCTGGCGGTGTTGATTTTTGTGCCCCATGTGGCAAGCAGATCTACTCCAATGATGCAGGGGTCTTGGATGTCAGTCAGCCAGAACGGGTGGTTTGTGTTCTGATCAGCCACTCCCACAACAAGGACTCATCGCCCTCCCAGTCTGGCATGCTCACCAGTGGCTGTGGTGATGCAGCGCCTGGTTAGTTCCCACCCTTGCTGTCCGAGTTGAAGCAGCGCCCCGGCTTGGACCAGGGAGATGGTGGAACTGGTGTTGATCAGGGCCTGGATTGGCGTGCTGTCCAGGCTGCACTGCCAGTACAGCCCTGGTGAGTGCCCAAGTCAGCCCAGATGTGGTGATATTTCATTGGGGAAAATGTCTGTGAGAGGTGGCAAGTCTCTGTCTGTGCCACCTTGCTCTAGTTTAATGCTGGCTAGGGGGTGGGTTGTTGCGGGCTGGGTGCAGAGCAGTAGCACGTAATGTGTCCTAGCTCCCTGCAGCAGAAGCATTCCTGTTTGTGGCGCCATCGTACTCTCGCCGGCCGTGCAGCTGTGGTCTGGTGCAGTTTGTCCTTGTCCTCACTCTCAGCCATGGCCTGGAAAGCTCTCTGCCTTGGTGATGACACGTCAGCTACATACTCCACCATTGGCCCCACCTGCTCCGTTTCTGCCATGGCCGTCTCCAAGCTGCTCAGGCTTTTGTGAGACTCAAACACTGGCACAGAACCACCACAGAGACAGAAACACGTTTAAGGGTTTTTATTGAACAAGTATGAATGAGTGGAAGTGTCGGTGCACTGGCGGTCCTCAAGAGAGAACAAAGAGACAATGATGAGTTACTAGCCTCAATGTTGCCTGGATATACTAGGCTGGTAATAAGTTTGTTTTCTTACTCAGGTAGTAGAGTTGGCTGATGGTCGTGAGAATAGAAGAAGCCGCTGCACACCAATGAAGGATGACTGGAGCAGGTAGGTGAAGGATGACTGACAGTGAAATCTCCAACCTGGACCAGACTGGAGAGATGTGTTAGCAGAAAGAAAATGTGAGCTTACTTGTGAATGTCTGTATTTCTTTTCCAGGATGAATCTGCTGGGAAAGGAGTCCACATCCGCCAGGATGAGTCCAACGACAGCAATTTGTGCACAGGTAGGAGAGGAGAGGTAAGTAGAGGATGATTGGCTCCTTACTTTATGTCCAATATGAGGGAGGTAGAAGGCAGAGAGGCAAACATGACCGAGGCAAGGGCAGTCTATGAAAGGTAGCGGTGGTGATGACAGCATGAAGTCGTCTGACAATCCAGTCAGTTCAGGGTAGCTCCTCCAGCTCTTAAAGGAGTCATTGACTGCACTTGTTCCACATGTTAACAGCTCACTCATGTCTTAATGAAGTGTTTGTGATATTTTGTTCACATTTTCTTTAATTTTTAAATTATTGACACAAATTTGTTTTGTATTTTTACTGGCTTTCTTGAAACACTTTGATTTAAAACCTATCACTTTAAGAAACCTCCTTCAGCTGTTCAACTCCACCCTTGTCAGTTAGCCATTAGCTGAGTAGCTTCTAGCCTCTTTCTAGCTTGGATGAGCAGCGCTGGTTCACTGATCCACGGTCAGTTGTATATCTGGCGTCGCTCTGGCCTATCTCCCAACAACCTCGCCGGGATGCCACAACAAATCGCCAGCGCCATGCACTGGGCAACCCATCAGGGGCTGCGACCCAGGGCCGTTGGCTGAGCAGAACTGTTGGACCACGGGATCTCAAAGAGCAGTGTCTCGCTCCGCATCCCCTGCAGCCAGCTGGGGGATGCGCCATCACGAAGCGGCTCCCCTACGTGGCCTGCAGGGGTGGTGCGGAGTCACACGGAGCCCCGGAGGATGGTGGGGGAGCAGCCTCGGGTCGTGGCATAGGTGGCTGGCGCAACCAGCATGGTGGCGCTGGGTGCGGAATCACAGCAAAACCACTGGGACATGGGCCAGAACAATGCGGGGTATATTATGGACTGTGGACTGGTGAACCAGGTGGTAACAGGGATGGTTATTAGGGTAACTAAGATCTGAAGAAAATAACAATATAAACCACGCTTGGTTCAAGCTTCCTGGTACCAGTGTTAGCTTGGGGGCAAATAGCTCAGGGAATAATAGGCTACCTTTAGCACCCCTTCCAGGTACATGACAGACAGCTAGGCGGCCAATAATAGAGCAATGGGCAGGTCTCAAGGATGGCGATGGGTTGGCATTTTTTAATCGTGACGTTAACGATTTAGACAGAAAAGTCAAAAACATTTCTGGCATTTCACAGAGAGAAAAATAAGCTGAATACTGTGTGTGTGTTTTTAAGAGAATTGACTGTTTTGAAAAAAAAATTGATAATTAGGTGACCAGTAGACTCATTTCAGACAGTTAAAACCTACAAACACACCATTTTTCAGTCAATGACGCCTTTGAATAGGCAGCCTCTAGATGAGCTGCAGGTGGTAATAGGAGATAGCTGCACCTAATTAAACGAGAGAGCTGCAGGTGGAGAATGGGAGAGCAGAGCAACTACCCAGGATGATGACACTCAGAGTGAACCTGTTTATCAGGTTTGGTGGCCCTAGCTGTCTTTGTTGTTGAGATATAGTTTTTAAGCCATTTTGATGTTGACCTTTGACCTTGTGATCCTAAATCCATAGACATCTTTCAGGGTCACAGGTTGTGACCCTGTGTACCAAGTTCGGTGACCCTACTTTACTCATGGTAAAGTAATAAGGCATAGGGAATGTTAACCTTGATGTTTGACCTTCAGAACCCAAACTCATAGTCGAGGTCAGGATCCCAAGGTGAACCTGTGTACCAGGTTTGGTGGCCCTAGCTTTACTCGTTTTATAGTAATAGTAAATGTAGGAGGGAGGTAGGAGGGAAAAGGTTGGCATAAACAGACTCAAACCCGCTTTTGTGGTGGCGGACAACCAAGTGCTGTTGGCAAGGGCCCCTTGACGCGGCAGACCACCACAGGGTGTTTCCCAGAGTAATATTTCCCCAGATCACCCGCAGAGACTGACAAAAGGTTTGCACCCCCAGACAGCAGCTCCCCAGCATGACGGCGGATGTAATATCCAACGGGACTCCAAAACGCGCCACCCATGCCGTAACAAACGCGCGCGCCACCTCCTCGGCTGTGGTTGAGGCCAAAGGGACTGCCTCTGGCCAGCGTGTGGTGCGGTCCACCATGGTTAGAAGGTGCGTGTACCCCTGTGATGGCGAGAAGGGGCCCACGAGGTCCACGTGAACGTGGTCGAACTTCTTGGAAGGAATGAGAAATGGCTCCAATGGAGCCTTCGTGTGCCTGTGTATCTTGGCCCGTTGGCACGCCATGCAGGCTGCCGCCCACTCCTTAGCTTGTTTGCAAAGGCCGGGCCGCACGAATTTTTCCGCTACCATTTCAACCGACGCGTGAACCCCCGGGTGTGCCAGAGAATGAATCGAGTCGAAAACGCGGCGGCGCCACGCTGCCGGCACCACGGGACGCGGTCGTCCCGTGGAGACATCGCAGATTAAGGCGGGCCTGCCGTCTTGCAGCTCCCTGCTCTCCAGCCTTAACCCTGTTGGTCCAGACTGGAGCACGCGCACATCCGCGTCACTACCTTGCTCCGCGGCCATGGCTGTGTAATCTATCCCCACGCAGATGGGGGCAGCCACGACGCGCGAGAGGCAGTCTGCCACTACGTTCAGTTTACCCGACATGTGCTGAATATCGGTAGTAAACTCTGAAATCGCGGCTAACTGCCTCTGTTGCCGGCCTGACCACGGCTCTGAAACTTTGGCCATTGCGAATGTTAGCGGCTTGTGGTCAACGAACACAGTGAAACAGCGCCCTTCTAGCCAGAACTGGAAGTGGCGAATGGCCAAATGGAGAGCCAGCAACTCCCTGTCGAACGTGCTGTATTTAAGATAAGATAAGATAAGATAAGATAAGATCAGCCTTTATTAGTCCCACAATGGGGAAATTCCAGGATTGCAACAGCACAGGGATAGCAACACTCAGAGCAACAATCAGAAGGCAAGAAAAAAACAAGAGCAGCTAATATACATATGTACATATTACTATAAATATATATATATACACACAGACACACAGTGCAGAGCATTTTAGCTGGATGGAATAAATATATAGATATATAAATATAAACACACACAGTGCAGAGCATTGTTGCTAGATGGGATGAAACAGCACAACCGTCTACTTAGTTATCCTACATGGTATGATTATGTGCCCATACATATTCTCACCCTCCATAGCGACCGGTATTTTCCTAGTTGTATGCCGGAGGGGACCATTGTTTAAGTCTATTGCATCTTTTGCATTCAAAACTATTAGGTTGTCACGTCTTTTTGCTATCTCTGCGAGCAGCCCTGCTTAGGTTGTACAGTCTGACAGCCGTAGGTAGGAAGGACCTGCGAAACCTCTCGGTTGTGCACCTGGGATGATGTAGTCTGCTGCTAAATGAGCTCCTCAGTGCATTCAGTATGTCCTGCATAGGGTGGAACTCGGACTCCAGCAGAGATGACAGTTTAGCCACCGTCCTTCTCTCTCCTATCTCCTCCACCGGGTCAAGGCGCTGCCCCAGGACAGATCTAGCTTTCTTGATCAGTTTGTTCAGTCTCTTCCTATCGGCTGCAGTAATGCCACTGCTCCAGCAGACCACGCCAAAAGTGATGGCTGATGCCACCACCGTGTCATAGAATGTCATTTACGCTCACTATCGCGCAAGGTCCTGCTGAAAAAGGCGAGCGGTTGCCAAGCTCCGGCTACATGCTGCTCCATGACCGCCCCTATGGCCACATCTGACGCGTCAGTAGTGAGCGCTATGCGGGCCGTTGGGTCTGGGTGTGCCAACAACGCAGCATTTGCCAAGGCTGCTTTTACCTCCGAGAACGCTCGCTCCCGCTCCGGGGACCACTCAACCTTATTCGCGGGTTTCTGTTTTTTGAGCGCGGCATAAAGCGGTTGCATGAGTTGCACTGTGCAGGGGAGGAAACGGTTATAAAAATTCACCATTCCCAAAAACTCCTGTAACGCCCTGACCGTCTGCAGCCGGGGGAAATTTGCTACCGCGCGCACTTTGTCAGGGAGCGGAACCGCTCCTTCGGGGGAGACGTGGTGTCCTAAAAAATCGATCTGCGTCACCCCGAACTGACACTTCGCTGGGTTGATTATTAACCCATGATCTCCCAACCTCGGGAAAACTGTCGCTAGGTGGTTTTCGTGTTCGTCTTCGGACGCGCTGGCTACCAAAATATTGTCCAAGTAGACGAACACGAAAGGGAGATCGCGCAGCACCGCGTCCATCATGCGTTGGAACGTCTGTGCAGCCCCTTTAAGCCCGAATGGCATGCGCAAAAACTTGAATAGGCCAAACGGAGTTATTACCGCTGTTTTGGGTATGTCCTCAGCGCGCACTGGGACTTGGTGGTAACCGCGGACCAAATCTATCTTAGAAAAAACACGCGCCCCTGCCAAATGAACGGAAAAATCTTGGATATGCGGGATTGGGTAGCGGTCGTGCACTGTAGTGTTGTTTAACCTGCGGAAATCCCCGCAAGGTCACCATGAGCCATCAGCCTTCGGGACCATGTGTAGCGGGGAAGCCCATGGGCTGTTCGAACGCCTGATTACGCCCAACCTCTCCAGGTTGGCGAACTCCTCGCGCGCTATGGCCAGTTTAGCTGCATCCAAGCGTCGAGCTTTTGCAAAAATGGGCAGTCCGGTAGTGGTAATAAAATGTTCCACCCCGTGTTTAGTGACGGTTGCCGAAAATGTGGGGACCGTGAGTGCTGGGAACTGAGTGAGCAGTGTGTGGAACTTACTGCTTGCAGCTGTGACTTTGGCTTGTGCTGTTGGCGGGGCCACTCGCGCTGTACAGGGAATAGAATCAAAAGAAAGTGCATTAACCAGGCGCCTGTTAGCGAGATCAACCAACAAACCATGTGAGCACAAAAAATCAGCCCCCAACATATTGAAATTCACTGCTGCTACAACAAAAGTCCACTCAAATGTACGGCCGTGTAGGGACAGAAGTAGAGTCCTCTCACCAAAGGTCTTAATCTCCGAGCCGTTCACTGCTGCCACCTCGGGACCTCTGGAACCTGCCAGCCTGTCCGCGTAGGAAGGTGTGATGAAACTCAACTGGGAGCCTGTGTCCACGAGGAAATGCCTCCCCGAGCGTGCGTCCAACAAGTAGAGCAGCTTGTTCTCCTTCCCGAGGGTCGCGGCTGCTACCGACCCCCGGTCTTGGCGTTTCCCGAACGCTTGAACTGGCACGGTGGTACACATTTGCATGCCCTCTTTGCGAAGCGGAGATGGTAGAAACAAAGGGTGTCTCCTCCGCATTCACTGGCCCCCGCCGCTGCCGTCGTCGGTGGTTCTGCTACCGCTGCCCCTGGCCCCCTGCCATCTCCTGTCGTCGCGCCGAGTTCCGCTGCTGCAGCCGTGGTCGCGCGCTGTCTGCTGGCGTTGACAATTCGCTGCGCCTCCCGGGCCAGCGCACGGTAGTCCTGCTGGGCCAGCAACAGCGAACTGGCCAGGGTCGCTCTCGTCGCTGACGGTAGGGTCCTGAGGAAGAGGTGGGTAAAGATGAAGTGGTCGTCGTCCGAGCCTTTCAACCTCAACATCTTCTCCATCAGGTCAACGGGCGTGTCATCTCCCAACTCAGTCAGCGCCAGGAGTCTCTCTGCTCTCTCCTCAACTGAGAGGGTGAAGTGCTGGATGAGTGCAGCCTTCAACGCGCCGTATTTGTCGCTGGCCGGCGGCTGCTCCAGAAGGCTCTCCACATGCTGGGACGTGTGGTTATCCAGTTTCGCGACCACATGGTAGAATTTTGTGTCATCTACCAATATCCCCCGGAGGTTGAACTGTGCCTCAACCGCGTGGAACCAGGAGCTCGGATTGCTCTGCCAAAAGTCCGGTAGCTGGACCGTAGCAGCATTCGCTTGGCCGGGGGCTCCGGATGATGCTGGCCCCGGGGAATTCTCTTCTTGCTGCATGCTACGTCTTGGGTCACCAGTGTGGGAATGTGCAATTGATGAGGCAGGTTTATCTCAAATCAGCTTTATTACACATTCTCCAACATCTCAAAGTAGAAAGAGAACATCACAGGAAACTCTCGTCCCTTAAATACCCGGGACTCTCACAGCCACAAGTCACTTTGCATCACAAGTCACATTGCATTATAATCACCAGTAACAATGCATCTCCTCTATAATCCCCTAATATCACCCCCACAGTCTCAGGCCCTGCATACCAAAGCTAACACCTTCACAGCTTCCTGTTATCTCCAAGGAAACTCTGTCTTTGTTCTTATCTAAAATGTGAGGCCTTAAATAAGTCACAAAGTAGGTCACATGTGTGGCCACAATGTAGCATTTACCATAGTGCAGCTGGAATGTTAACTTTGAACCTTTGACCCCTTGACCACAAAGCCATAGTTAGGTGAGGTGTAAGTTGTCCAAGATGTGTATTAGATACAACTACTGTGTTGATTTGAAAAGCCTACATGATTTCTTTCAGTAGTTATTGTGTTTACAAGATTTAGGGAAAATGTGACGTCTGACCTTTGACCTCAAGGTCTTCCGATGACAGCCAAATTGCAATATGCACATCAGAGTATATCAAACCATGGTACCAAGTTTCCAAACATTTGGAACAAAACTGTAGGAGGAGTTGATTTCACAAGACAGTTCCTGTCTATGAAGTGAGGTGAAATAAGAGGTCATAGGTCAGGGGCTACAAGTCCTGCAGGAATCATCCGATCAGAACCAAATTGCAACATGTGCATCATCAGTGTATATCAAACCCTGGTACCAAGTTTCAATACAATCGGAACAAAATTATAGGAGGAGTTGATTTCACAAAAGTGGGATAGACGGATAGACTCATCCTACAATATAACCCCCCTTCGGTCTTCACCCAAAGGGCTCTTCGACCCAGTGACGTGTGCGAGTTTTATTTCTGGTGAGGCTGTGATGCTTTCAGGGTCTGATTTACAAATCAGATTTTATAAATACTTTTAACAAAACAAGTGCAAGGTGTTTTATTAAATTACCTTTTAATGGAATACACAGAAAAAGCAATAATAAAAGTCCATGTTTTCATTTTATCACTCTCCTTGAGTGTAGACAATGTGCAATGACATCATCATCATCATCGTAGCAGTCTGTCGTGGGTGACAATGACTGTTTCATTTAGGTCTGATCAGATTCTTCCACACAACTCTGTCCTTAGCCTTCCGCTGCCAGGAACTTCTGTCTATATCCAACTTCTTCAAGTTTCTTTTTACAGTGTCTTTAAATCTGAGCCTTGGTCGACCCTGATTGCATTTGCCCTCGCATAACTGTGAGTAGAGTAACTGCCGTGGGAGACGCTGGTGGTCCATCCTCTCAACATGTCCGAGCCATCTCAGTTTCATCTGTATTAGCATGTCCTCCATTGACGGTAGACCAGCTCGTTTCAACACTTCTATGTTGGTTATCTTGTCTTTCCATGAGCTGTTCATTATGGCTCGAGGGTGTCTCATCATGAATGCGTGGAGTTTCTTCACCAGCACTCTGTAGACAGTCCAAGTTTCAGCACCGTACAATAGAGTAGCCAGTACTGTCGCTCTGTACACTTTGCATTTCACACGGATAGACACATGTCGATTGTTCCACAGTCTCTCCCTCAAGTTTCCAAACACAGCGCTTGCTCTTCCCATTCTGAGAGATAGTTCATCCTCCAGCCTAGCATTTTCTGAAACAGTACTCCCTAGGTACTTGAAAGTCTTGCACTTGACTAGTGGCTCTGTATCAATGCTGATCTCTTCTGGTAGTGATGTTGATAACTGGAACTTTGGTAGCTGATAAAGGCACTCTGTCTTCTTGATGTTGATTTGGAGGCTGAATTGTCTAGCTGCTCTTGCAAATTTCTCCACTAAAGATTGCATATCTTCCATGCTGTGTGCAACTAGAGCTCTGTCGTGGGCAAAGAGCATTTCTCTTACTACCTTTATCGATGTCTTCCTCTTGGCTTTAAACTGTGCCACATTGAACAAGTCTGCTTCTTTCCTTGTTTGAATATATACTCCTTCTGAAGTGTCTTTGAAGGTCACCTCAAGCATGGCTGCCAGATATAGTGAGAAGAGTGTAGGTGCCAGCACACACCCTTGTTTCACCCCGTTGCTTACTGAAAAGTCTTTAGATACTGAACCACTTATTGCCACGTTTGCTTGCACACCTGTATGGAGTGCCTCGATCAGGCTGACAAACTTCTCTGTACAGCCATATTTCTTGAGTACCTGCCAAAGTCCTTGTCGCGAAACAGTATTGAAGGCTTTACTGAAGTCTATGAAGACTATATAAAGCGGCATGTTCTGTTCGATACACTTTTCTTGAACCTGTTTCAAGCAGAAAATCATGTCCATTGTGCTTCTTCCACTTCTAAAGCTGCACTGGGTTTCCGGTAGTACATTCTGCAAGATGTGTTCACTGAGTCTGTTCAGTAGTACACGTGAGAGAATCTTACCAACAGTGGCTAGCAGTGATATACCTCGGTAATTTCCACAGTCTTTCCTGTCACCTTTCTTGAACAAAGGCACAATACTTGCATCCTTCCAGTCTTGAGGTACTTTCTGGGCATCTCATATCTCTTGGATGAGCTTGTGCAGGCAGTTGGTCAGCTGAACACCACCAAATTTCCACTCTCGGTTACAAAAGTATAATGTATTAAGTTATTTTACAAACAAGTTTTTTGGGCACAAAATTCATTATGCAGTGGCTATAAAAAGTCTACACACCCCTGTTGTGATGTAAAAAAAATGAGACCAAGATAAATCATTTCAAAACTTTTTCCACCATTAATGTGACCTATAACCTGTACAACCCAATTAAAAAACAAACTGAAATCTTTTAAGGGGAAAAATAAAAAACTTACAATAACCTAAACAGTACTAAACAGCCAGTACTTGCCATAAATTGCTGCAGCTCCTTCAATGTTGCTGTCGGCCTCTTGGCAGCCTCCCTGACCAGTTTTCTTCTCGTCTTTTCAACAATTTTGGAGGGACGTCCAGTTCTTGGTAATGTCACCGTTGTGCCATATTTTCTCCACTTGATGATGACTGTCTTCATTGTGTTCCATGGTAGATTTAATGTTTTGGAAATTCTTTTGTACCCTTCTCCCGACTGATAACTTTGGACAATGAGATCCCTCTGATGCTTTGTAAGCTCTCTGCGGACCATGGCTTCTGCTGTAAAATTTGATGATAAAAATGTCAGGAAAAGCCTCCTAGAACAGCTGAACTTTATTTGGGGTTAATCAGAGGCACTTTAAATGGCGGCAGGTGTGAGCTGACTCCCATTAACATGAGTTTGAATGTGATTGGTTAATTCTGGACACAGCCACATCCCCAGTTATAAAAGGGTGTGCATATTTATGCAACCAGGTTATTGTAAATTTTTTATTTTTTATTCGTCCACTTCAAAGATTTCAGTTTCTTTTTCAGTTGGGTTGTACAGGTTTTAGGTCACATTAATGGTGGAAAAAGTTTTGAAATGATTATTATCTTGGTCTCATTTTTTTACATCATAAAACTCTGGCATTTGAACAGGGGTGTGTAGACTTTTTATATCCACAGTACTTCATTTTTGACTAAGGAATGATATACATTAGTTCAGAAAGCTGCATCTCTCTGTGTGTTGCAGCTCCACAATTTACAGTCATTATTACAAATTGTTAGTAGTATTTACAACTACTATACATGCATGGTCTTATCTTTACTTGTAAATGAAATAAATTTGCCTATCCTTCTGGACAAAAATTGCTGTGACTTTGTTAAAAAAAATGTGCTTATCTTTTTATTAAAAAAAAGAAAAAACTGTGCTTATGGTGCCCAAACACCCCCCCCCCCCCCCGTTGGTGCAATGGTACTGCACAACCTCTGACTGATTTTTAGCCTCTCCTGCCTTCGTTGACCGTATGTCACTGCTTTGACCCCTTTGGGCTTTGACCAGCGGGGGATAAAAAAAAAAATCAGTTGATGAAAATAACTGATTGCTTGCAACATGGAGGAGGCGAAGAGGAGGCAAAGATGCAGGCAGTTAGTCCAGTTACACTGAGAAAATCTAGCTCCAATGTAGGAACAGGCACATGTGCATGTGCATGCCTTTTAAATGTGCTGCTAAAATGGCAGTTATTAATGCGCTGTTGATTTCAGACCTGCTTTTTGTTGATCAAAGGCATTTTGACAGAGAATGAACCACAATATGAATATGCCAAACTTAGCGCCGAGCCTCACCCACTTTAATTCTTATGAGTGCACAGTTAGTTCCCATTCAGGTGGCGAGAGCACACAATGAGCTGACAGAATGAAAGCACCAGTGCAAAGTGTGGCGCAAACGCCGGCTTTAGATCATCGTTGGGCCCTCATTGTGTTTTCCTTCAACAGCTTATATTGAAAATGCTTCTTCACACGTACTGTGAATAACTGACTCATGACATTCATATTTCAGATCAAAACATGTTTATTCCATCTTTATTCACTCACCACATACAGCCCTTTCATATTAGACATTAAACGTTTTCAGTTGTTGGCACACAAATAACACAGGGTTACAAAAATAATTTTTTTGTAAGTTGTCTGTGTTTTTTCAACTGATTTAAGACAATTTTGCACCGCTGAATCCAAAAATGACATCCGTTTCTCTTGATCAGGTACTAAGTAAAAACCTGTACTTACTTAGTACTGTGCATGTACTTACCTTTATACAGTATAAAGGTAAGTACATGTAAATTGAATGTTACGTCATCATTGTTCAAAATTCAGAGAATTTCAAGACATGAAAAAGAATTTTGCATCATATAAAGCGAAAATACCCGTACATATAAACAAAAATGTATAAAACAACGTGTGGCCATAGTTCATAAAGTTGACCTGATTGAGCAAAATCAATGAGATTTTTGGATTCAGCACCTCAAAACTGTCCTAAATCAGCTACAAAAACTTAGACAATAAATGTGGTGTTGACCAGTGTGAAAACTGTGGCCCAGCTGCCCAGGATAACAAAACCACAAGACCGTCAATCTTAGTTTATTGCTCTTTTCATGTTTCTATTAAGTTTGGAGCTTTTTCTGGATAAATGAAGATGTTTGATACCAGTATCATGCTAGCAAAATGACCAAAAATCACCCCCCTCATTCAGCTGCCATCCCCCATCCCATAAGGAGCGCAAGGATAGTACAGTAGAACATGTCAGTGAGAGGAGAGTTGCAAATGTACAAGAAAAGTTTTGAAAATTAATGAGGAAAAAGTTGCAACTTTAATAGAAAAAAAATGTTCAAATTGTTAGTATATATGTGTAAATTCTTTTGGAAAAAAAAGGGTAACAAATTTATCACAAAAAGTGGCAAATTTATAGGCAAAAGCACTAAATTTATTAGAAAATCTGTAAGGAAAAAGTTATAAATTTCCAAGACAAATGTTTTAAAGAGTTTCCAAGAAAACCTCAAGTTTTTGTCATAAATTTATGTACATTTTCTCTTAAAATTATGTTTTTTCCTTGTAAATTTTCAAGTTTTGTGTCATACCGACTTGTTGCTTATACATTTTATTTCATTTTGGCTTTGGCCTGCCCCTGCAGTGACTCATGTCATCAACTGGACAATCAACTGTACTTCTGCTGTAATTTTGCAAGTTTTTTCATGCAATATTGTGACTTTTCACAAATCTGATTTTTTTCCTTGCAGATATGCAACTTTTTTCTTCAAAATGTAACTTTTTCCTTCACAAATTTATTTTTTCTCATAAATTTAAAAGTTGTTCCTTGTAAATTTGCAGTTTTTTTTCTCTTAAATATGACTTTGTTGTAAATTTTCTTTTTCCTCATAAATTTGTGACATTTGTCTAATAAATGCCAACTTTTATTCCTCATTATTTTTCAACTTTTTGTGTTATAAATTTGTGATTTTTTTAAAATTATGAATTGCATCTTTTATAATATTTTTGCTCTTTTATTCTTATAAATTTGTACTTAATTTATGTTTATATGTTTATACCTTATGCCATATTTGTGAATACCCCAACTGCCTACTGGGTAAAATAAAACATCAGACACTGATGGACGAAGTGCAAAACCTCCTATCTGAAAAATGCACTTTTTTGAGAAAACTAAAAAAAAAATCCTTTTTGTTTTCTTGCAGAATGCTATTTTTTAAGGATACCCAGTACATAATACACTGTTTTAGACTAGATTACTATGTTATGTGATAACAATACCACCTATCTGCACTTTGCAAGGCACTAATGCCTAAGTGCACTTTTCAGATAGGAGGTTTTGCTTTTTGGCCATCGTCATGTTTCTGAGAGGGAGCTGACATTTTGATATGGCATGAAAAAAGGTCAGTATGGAATTATTGATGAATGAATGATGATGGTCCAGTGCTGAACACAAAACCTGAGTTCCATTTAAGTACTTCTGTAGACTAACCCAGTCAAACAGCAGGGGTAAACAAGCTGCAGCGACATAAACCTGCTGGAAATCAAACTGTCCTGACACCTGTACCCCAACAGCACACACACGTCTGGCCTACGTCTGTCCAATGTGCAAAGTTTGCATGGGGAATACACCTTATAGATGTCGTTTGCTCATTGGCGAGGCACTGGCAGCCTCACGCACTGCGTAGCCATCGCTGCGTTTCTTTCACAACCACAAACTGTTAGCTGTGCAGCATGACCACACCTCCACAGATGTAAAATACCCCAAAGTTTACATGGGGAATATGTCTTATAGAGGTCGTTTGCACATTGGCAAGACATTGGCTAGACGTCAGCATTACACTGACGTCTAGCCAATGTGCAAACGACTTCTCTAAGATGCATTCCTGATGCAAACCTGCTGACATTGGCCCAACATATGTGTGCTGTTGGGGTGCAGTTTCTTTTTAATCTTTTTACCTAATGTCCCTTTTGACAAAACTGTCAGGGAACTCAAGAAGAACATGTGCAGTTCTTAGCTGCTCTCAAAGAAGCAGCAAACTTCAAAATGTGAAATATAAAACCCTTTACTGTATGACACACTTTTGTCTGAGGATGTACCGTTTACACAGATTCCCTACTGTGGACCAAGAAGTTCTACTGAGTGGGTCAGGATCATCAGCTGACTGTGCAGCAGTGATAAATGCTGATTCAGTGTTAATGTCGATGCTATACTTAGAGTTGCTAATGTGCACATTAAAATAAACATTACTGAAATACTTATTTTATGTTTAATACAGGGCTGGGAATATTGACACGTTAACTTTTTCAATTAATGTAGTCCAGTCAGCATTTTAAAAAGTTAACACCCTCATGTCATTTTCTTGAACCATACTCCAGCCCAGCTGGTGGCGCTGATGCACCTTGAAGCAGGGTTGCAGTCACAACTTCTGCTTCTTGTTGCTACTTTACGGGCTATTGTCAAATTCAGATTCTCTAACAGTATTTTTGTTGAATATGAGGGTCACGGGTATATTTTGTGAAATGCTTAAAAATACTTCTTTTCATTGTATCTTCATTGTAATTTTAGTGATTAATCACAATTCATTATAGAAAAATGTACTTGAATCCATTTGACTTGACAGCTTTCATACAGTATATTTACCCACATGGATGACTGAGAATCTTCAAATTATAGAAAAATGTGGAATTAATTAGTTAAAATGTTTTCATCGATGCACAGCCCTAATTTAATAAGAGTGTGAGGCATCCGAAAGACGTGAGCGGCACAGTCAGTTTTAAGTCAACTGAATTCAATCTTTGCGATAATAAACCCATTTCAGTGACACAATATTGTCCAATCCAGAAACAACAGCAGATGCTAATTAGCTGCCTCATTAATGGCAGCTCCATGAGATGGTGCAACACACAAACTGGTCAATGGATTGATGGAAGCAGCTACATTACTGCACACATTCACTGTATTCACACACTATACACTTATATACCCAGCAGGCCATTTGTTATTTTTTCACCAATTTAGGGTGCAAAATCTAAATGTAAATTAGGTACAAATTTGCAAGAATAAAGATACACAGATATGATAAAAGACGATAATATGAAAATTAAATAACACAAATTACAATTGAACTACACAGAATAAAAATATTCAATTGAGGATTGCAAATTTAAGAGAAAAACGTTGAAAATTTTGAGGAAAAAGTCACAAATTTATGACAAAAAAGTTTAAAATTTACAAGAAAAAATCCAAATTTACAAGAAAAAAAATTTGCAAATTTGTGACAAAATAGGTGCAGATTTATGGCAAAAAAACTTGAAAATTTACAGGAAAAAAGTTGAAAATTTACAAGAAAATATTTGCAAATTTGTTGAGAGAAAAAAATCACAAATTTTTAAGAAAAAAGTTGCAAATTTATAAGAAAAAGCTGAAAATTTATCAGATTTTTTTTGCATTTCTGCTTAGAATTGGTCATTCAGTGGCGTTATTCAGTTCTGTTATATGATAAAAGATGCCAGTATTAAAATGAAATAACTCACAAATTACAATTTAATTACACAGAATGAAAAATCATTCAATTGAGGATTGCAAATTTATGAGAAAAACATTGAAAATTTTGAGAAAAAAGTCACAAATGTATGACAAAATTTGAAAATTCACAAGAAAAAAATTGTAAATTTGTGAGAGAAAAATCAAATTTTTTTTAAGAAAAAAAGTTGTAAATTTTATGTGAATTTCTTTTTCCAGTTCTGCTTAGAACTGGTCATTCAGAGTGACGTTATCCAGCTCTGCTACGTGTCGTAGAGAGGTTTATGATGACGTCACAGTCGTGTCTCTGATGCAGGCTGGGAGGAGCAGCGCCCCTTGATTGACAGCTGTGAATGGCCACGCGGTTCAGTGACGACAGGTGAACAGTCACCTACTGATCATATGCAGTAACTGCTGCTCTCCTCATGGACGCACACACACCTGTCTCTGCGCCACATTAGACCAGAACCTTCACAGACTTGTGCTTTACTGTGTAGTTTAGTTGCAGGATAATTTTTCCAGTGACATGAGTTAACATCGATTTACTGAATATTTACTGATGTGAACCGACTGTCCAGTTTGTGAAACAGCTGGTAAAATTCAACATTAAATGCCACATTAAAGTGTTGTTTAATAATGTAGCATCGTAGAATGGAAATGGAAAGTAGCCCTTAGAAATCTTCAGGCACCTGTGGTGTTTGCTGTGCAGACAGACGGAGTTATGCTGCGATCAGCGTCATAACCGTAGGCGACACATCAGTCACAGCGCGAGTTCAGGCCCTCACATCACAGGACGACTTCTGCTGACGCATCCCTGTTCTCACACAAGCTCTTCACCTGACGCAGCGGTTCCCAACTTCTGTCCATGTGGCCCCCCTCACGCCCAAGACAACCCCCCCCCCCACACACACACACCATCCATCCATCCATCTTCTAACGCTTTTCTGGAGGTCCGGGTCGCGGAGGCAGCAGTTCAAGCAGAGAAGCCCAGACTTCCCTCTCCCCAGCCACCTGCTCCAGCTCTTCAGAGGGGATACCAAGGCGTTCCCAGACCAGCTGGGAGACATAGTCTCTCCACCGAGTCCTGGGTCTGCCCCGGGGTCTCCTCCCAGTGGGACGTGCCCGAAACACCTCAAGTGGGAGGCGTCCAGAAGGCGTCCTGATCAGATGCCCATACCACCTCAACTGACTCCTTTCAATGTGGAGGAGCAGCGGTTCTACTCTGAGCCTCTCCCGGATGACTGAGCTCCTCACCCTATCTCTGAGGGTGAGTCCAGCAATCCTACGGAGAAAGCTCATTTCAGCCGCTTGTATCCGCGATCTCGTTCTTTCGGTCATTACCCAAAGCTCGTGACCATAGGTGAGAGTAGGAACGTAGATTGACTGGTAAATCGACAGCTTTGCCTTAGAACTAAGCTCCCTCTTCACCACAACAGACCGGTACAACATCCGCATCACTGCAGATGCTGCTCCAATCCGTTTGTCGATCTCTCGCTCCATTCTCCCCTCACTCGTGACCAAGACCCCAAGATACTTAAACTCCTCCACTTGGGGCAGGAGCCTGTCCCCAACCCGGAGAGGACAATCCACCTTTTTCCGGCTGAGGACCATGGACTCGGACTTGGAGGTGCTGATTCTCATCCCAGCCGCTTCACACTCAGCGGCAAACCGTCCCAGCAAGAGCTGTAGGTCATTGCTGGATGAAGCCAGCAGGACAACATCATCTGCAAACAACAGAGATGAGATCCTGTGGTCACCAAGCATGACACCCTCCATTCCCTGGCTGCGCCTAGAAATCCTGTCCATAAAAATTATGAACAGGATCGGTGACAAGAGTTTGGTTCGTATTGCCAACACTCGGTTGGAGTCATTCCCAGTGAGAGTTGGACTCCAGCAGGGCTGCCCTTTGTCACACACACACACACACACACACACACACACACCAAAAGAATATAGTGATTCATTACAAATCTTTTTATATGCAAAGCACATTTATTTTTTATGGGATAGGCTCAAGCTCCCCCACAACCCGAAAAGGATAAAGCGGAAGAAGATGGATGAATGAATGAATATATTTTAAGTAGGGCAGTCAACCACAGTTCAGTTATCTGGATGTTACAGATGTGGTGAAGATAAATTCTGGAGAACCATCTCACAAGTTCACAAGATTAATGTAGTAACATGAACCCTCAGGGGCCTGTGGGGCATTTTTACGTGCTTCTCATCCTTCATGGTTTGATCATTTGGGCTGTGTTGTCACTGCCATTAAAACACAACACATGCACTTTATTATAGCTGGGTGTCAGTCTGGGCTTTTGCCTTGGAATTCATCATTTTTACTACTCCCCACCAGATGGCGCCATTCTGACCATATTTGGTATATGGTGGAAAAACAGTCTATCAACACTAGACGCCACTGTCATCCCCCCCCCCCCCCCCCCGTTGATAACCACTGACATACCCCAGGCTGTAATAATTCAACACAAAACATTAACTTTGCATTTACTATATTGGAGATAATTATTTTTTTCTCTGTTTTTCCATCTAAAGACATGGTTGCATCATGACAAAAACCTGGCATTCAGTGAGTTAAAATCTTTAAAAATTATTGAATATTTGATATCTGTAATAAGATCAGATGTACTGGAGGTGAAAATAATTAGCTCAATGATTGTAGATTATAATATTCATGTATATATTTTTATAGCTACCTTATTAAAGCCCATTGTTTGTGCTGAGCAGTACAAGTGTCCCTAAGGTTCATTAAACAGTCATGAATCTACATGAATGGACTTTCAACTATATACAATGTAAGCCCAAATTTAGGGAAAGACATTTGCTGCACAAGCAGTTTGTTTAGAAAAATTGTCCCAAATTTTTTTAAAAAAGATGAAAATTTATAACAAAACAGGTTAAAATTTTACAAGAAAACTATATATAAACACAAAGTCACATTTCTTAAAAACACTGATGCTGATGAAGATGATGAATAAAGGACTGTCCTGAACATGTGGCTATTGACTGTGGACTGGTGTGAATAGTCCGAACCCCCAAACTGGTACCCAGGACAGGTCTCCCCCACCCCCCGCGCTCACAGGAGGGCCTGGACCACAGGTTGGGAAGCACGGACTTAAAGGAAAGAAGGCAGGTGGCGTGTTAAAGAGGGAAGTGCTACAGTAGCCGTCTGTACTGGTGTCTGCATCATCTCTCATCACTTATTATGATCCAAACTTCTACAGCAGGAACTTGACAAAAACGGTTTCTGATGTATGTAGAAGATTAACAAACAACACGGTGAACGGAGACGACCCAGCAGCACACATACGCTGGGCCAGTGGTGTAAATGGGGGGGGGGGGGGCTTGTCCCCACAACCTGGAAAAAACAGACAAGTGCAGAAAGAAAATAGAAAAATTTACATAATTTTACCTGTAAATTTGCAAACTTTTTTCTTGTACATTTGCAGTTTTTTCTTGTAAATATGCAACTTTTTTTTGCTAAATTTGCAATTTTTTCTTGTAAATTGGCAACTTTTTTCTTATATATTTGCAACTTTTTTCTGATACAGTGTATCCAGAAAGTCTTCACAGCGCTTCACTTTTTCCACATTTTATGTTACAGCCTTATTCCAAGAGATTAAATTCATTTTTGTTCTCAAAATTCTACACACAATACCCCATAATGACAACATGAAAAAGTGTTTTTGTTTTTAGATTTTTGCAAATTTATTAAAAATAAAAAACTAATAAATCACATTTACATCAGTATTCACAGCCTTTGCCATGAAGTTCAAAACTGAGCTCAGGTTCATCCTGTTTCCACTGATCATCCTTGAGATGTTTCTGCAGCTTAACTGGAGTCCAGCTGTGGTGAATTCAGTTGACTGGACGTGATTCAGAAAGGCACCCACCTGTCTATAGAAGGTCCCACAGTGACAGTGCATGTCAGAGCACAAACCAAGCAGGAAGTCAAAGCAACTGTCTGTAGACCTCTGAGACAGGATTGTCTGGAGGCACAAATCTGGGGAAGGGTACAGAAAAATTTCTGCTGCTTTGAAGGTCCCAATGAGCACAGTGGCCTCCATCATCTGTAAATGGAATTGCCCCCCCCCCAACCCCCAACAGTGAAATGAAATATCCACCCATGGTGCCAGCATCAGCAAGTTTACATCTGCAGTACGTCTTATGGAGGTATTACGCCGACGTCTAGCCAGTGTCTTGCCAATGTGCAAACAACCTCTATAAGATGTACAGTGGTGGGCAAAAGTGTTTGCCCCCTTCCTGATTTCTCATTTTTTTGTATGTTTGCCACTTAAATGTTTCAGATCATCAAACAAATTTAAATATTAGACAAAGGTAACACAAGTAAACACAAAATGCAGTTTTTAAATGAAGGTGTTTATTATTAAGGGTAAAAAAAATCCAAACCTACATGGCCCTGTGTGAAAAAGTGATTGTCCCCCATGTTAAAACATAAATTAACTGTGGTTTATCACATCTTTGGAAAGCTGAGTCCAATTTCTCCACCCACACCCAGGCCTGATTACTGCCACACCTGTTCTCAATCAAGAAATCACTTAAACAGGACCTGCCTGTCAAAGTGAAGTAGACCAAAAGATCCTCAAAAGCTAGACACCATGCTGCGATCCAAAGAAATTCAGGAACAAATGAGAAATAAAGTAATGGAGAGCTATCAGTCGAAAAGGTTATAAAGCCATTTCTAAAGCTTTGGGACTCTAGTGAACCACAGTGAGAGGCATTATCCACAAATGGCAAAAACACGGAACAGTGGTGAACCTTCCCAGGAGTGGCCAACCGACCAAAATTACCCCAGGAGCATAGCAACGACTCATCCAAGAGGTCACAAAAGACCCCACAACAACATCCTAAGAACTGCAGGCCTCACTTGCCTCAGTTAAGGTCAGTGTTCATGACTCCACCATAAGAAAGAGACTGGGCAAAAATGACCTGCATGGCAGAGTTCCAAGACGAAAACCAATGCTGAGCAAAAACAACATAAAGGCTCAACTCAGTTTTGCCAGAAAACATCTTGATGATCTCCAAGACTTTTGGGAAAATACTCTGGACTGACGAGACAAAAGTTGAACTTTTTGGAAGGTGTGTGTCCCATTATATCTGGCATAAAAGTAACACAACATTTCAGAAAAGGAACATCATACCAACAGTAAAATATGGTGGTGGTAGTGTGATGGTCTGGGGCTGTTTTGCTGCTTCAGGACCTGGAAGACTTGCTGTGGTAAATGGAACCATGAATTCTGCTGTCTACCAAAAAATCCTGAAGGAGAATGTCCGGCCATCTCACCTCTCTTGGGTTCTGCAGCAGGACAATGAGCCAGAACACACCAGCAAGTCCACCTCTGGCCTAGTCAAAGTCCTGACCTGAATCTGATTGAGATGCTGTGGCATGACCTTAAAAAGGCGGTTCATGCTCAAAAACCCTCCAGTGTGGCTGAATTACAACAATTCTGCAAAGATGAGTGGGCCAAAATTCCTCCACAGTGCTGTAAAAGACTCATTGCCAGTTATCACAAACGCTTGATTGCAGTTGTTGCTGCTAAGGGTGGCCCAACCAGTTATTAGGTTTAGGGGGCAATCACTTTTTCACACAGGGCCATGTAGGTTTGGATTTTTTTCACCTTAATAATAAACACCTTCATTTAAAAGCAGAATTTTGTGGTTACTTGTGTAATCTTTGTGCAATATTTAAATTTGTTTGATGAGCTGAAACATTTGTGTGACAAACATACAAAAAAAAAAAAGAGATATCAGGAATGAGGCAAACACTTTTTCACACCACTGTATTCCAGATGTAAACTTGGTACGTCGGGCTATTGTTGGCTCAGTTTATGTGTGCTGTTGGGGTATAGTGTACTATACCGGGCTGCACGGTGGCGCAGTGGTTAGCACTGTGGCAGCACAGTTTACCCTTGGCCCGGGGATCGTGGGATCGATCCCAGCCCCCGACCAACAGTGATCTGAGTGGAGTTTGCATGTTCTCCCCGTGTTTGCGTGGGATTTCTCCGGTTTCCTCCCACAGGCCAAAAACATGCAGGTTAGGTTAATTGGAGACTCTAAAGTGGCCCTAGGTGTGAATGTGTGTGTGAATGGTTAAGGGATAGCGCCGTACTGTGGCTGCTCATCCATCCAGGTGGTGGATGCCCTTAATTTCTCCTCTGGGGATCAATAAAGTATACTAAATCTAAAATCTATTTAAGCCGGTGTTGAAGGCTGCGTGGAGCAGGAAAGTCCAAATCAGCTGCTACTGTGTGCTGTAGTGAGACTGTTACTGCTCCAGGGAATCAATGCTGCTCTGCAACAGTTTACCGAGTTACAGTTGTAACATGATGCATACTGGGCTATAACATTTGCTGCATTAGTGACAAAATAAAAATAGTAATAATTGCTTTAACAAGCGATATGTTCTTTGAAGGCACTCAGTGGTCTGCTCTAGTGCACTGTTACTTCCTCTTCTTCGGCTTGTTGATGCATGCTAATGCTAACATAGGAATCGCATTTTCATGCAGATCTTCTCTATAGTATTTTTTACTACCTTGTTGTCCATCTTTGCTGTGAATAATGGCAGGATCAGACAGCGCGTCTTCATCTATGGACCCGACACCTTCAGTGACCTTCCAGGACACTGATGCGAAGCAAGAGGAAAAATTATTCTGCGTGTCCACTGAGCACGTTGAAGCAATCTGGACTCAGTTTTCAAAACAGCACCCCCCCTCCCCCCCAGGCCTGCTGGCATTAAGAGCACTGGCTGGCTGAATTTTTGTGCAAAGTAACCAAAATCATCCCAGATTTTTCATAGATGCAACTACGGCAGGAGTCTGCAACCTGCAGCTCTGGGCCACATGTGGCTCTTTTGCCAATAGATCGTGGCTCCCTGAGGCCTTTAAAAAATCTAATATTTCCAAGAAAAAAAAAGCAACTACTTTACAAGAAAAAAGGTTGCACATTCATGAGAAAAATATCCTGAAAACCAGAAAATGAAAAAACATGAAATCTTTTGCAACAAACAAAGGAAAAAAACCCTCACAAATTTAGGGAAAATGTTGCAGTTTTCTGAGGAAAACATACCCACAAATTCGTAAGAAATACATCTGAAAATTTCTGGAAAAGAAATCACAAATTTACCTAAAAAAGTTGGAGTTTTAGGAGAAAAAAGGGATAAATTTATCTAAGAAATGCTGCAGTTTTGCCCATGAAAGCTAATAAATTTACAAAGAAAATATAAATTTATGAGGACACATGAAAATTTATGAAAAGACACTCTTTAAATTTAAGGAAAATGTTGCAATTTTAAAAGAGAAAAAAAAACAAGAAAAAAGTCACATAATATTTACCCGAAGAAGCTGCAATTTTATTAGAAAATGGCTGCAAATTTATATGAAAAAGATAATTTTTATCTGAAAAGGGTAACAATCAGATAAGACAATCTTATGAGAAAGGCAGGAGAGAATGCCAAAAATATCAAAATATATTAAAAAAACAAAACTTTATTGGGAAAAATGTCAAATTTACATGGATAAGGTCTTCATTTTACTCTAACTAACTAACTAACCTGCACTTATATAGCGCTTTTCTAGTCACAAAGACCACTCAAAGCGCTTTCACTAATACTAACCCTCTATTCTAAGGGCCTATAGGAAACAGATATCTAGGGACAATTTAAAACAGCCAATTAACCTAACATGCATGTCTTTGGATTGTGGGAGGAAACCGGAGCAAACCCACACAGCACAGGGAGAACATGCAAACTCCACACAGAAAGGTTCCAACCCCTGCCAACCTGGGGATTTGAACCAGGAACCTTCTAGCTGTAAGGCAACAGTGCTAACCACTGCACCACCGTGCTGCCCTCGATAAAGTTCTTAAATTTGCAAAGAAAAATGTGCCAAATTTAGACAAAAAAGCTAAACATATTCATGCCAAAATAAATACAACAAATTTTGAAAAAAGCTACAGTTTAATAAGGAAAACACCCACACAATGTTGCAAGAAAAACAACACTAACTTGTTGCAAATAATGAAAAATAACCAGAAAAAGTAGCAATTTTGTGAGGAAAAAGGTAACAAATTTACAATAAAAAATCTGCAAATTTATGAGAAAAAAACTTAATCCTGATGTTATCAGGCCACATTGTAGCTGTGATTCCCCAGTTTTTAGGTTCAGATATTTTTAAGGCTCCGTGTAGATTTGTTATACAAAAGTCAGTCACAGCGGGTCTTTGTGGAGTACAGGTTGCCGACCCCTGAACTATGGTAACAATTTAAAACAGATGTGTCATTTCAAGCTAGGTGTTGATAACCTATCAGCCTTTTCGAGGTGGAGGGGTAAAAAGGTCTCTGTCCTGTCTCACGCATGGAGCGGCCATTGCTGCAATTCTTTCACAACCACAAACCGTTAGCTGTGCAGCATGACCACACGTCCACAGATGTAAAATATACCAAAGTTTACATGAGGAATACATCTTCTAGAGGTTGTTTGCACATGGGCAAGAGATTGGCTAGCTGTCGACATTATGCCGACATCTAGCCAATGTGCAAACAACTTCTGTAAGATGTATTCTTCATGTAAACTTTGTATGTTGAACTAACGTATGTATGCTGCCTCAGCTAACTACATCAAACTGGTAAGAAAACACGCATCCCTCCAAGCTGTTGCTGTTAAATATTGATTGTGGCATCCTTTCAGCCTGATTCTGGTCAGCTGGTTAGAGAGGTGATGCCCTTTAGTTTCAGATGACATGCTTCCATCTACAAGAAGCAGAGCTATCTCACTTTATTAAGGAGAATGGCATCATTTTTGCGCATTAAAACAATTCTGTTTTGCAACAAAACCCTGCTACACTCTGCACGCCAAAATCAAGAGACCCAGGAAGCGTCTGCCTGCCCCTTTCTTCATCTCAGCTCTTCTTGCTATCATATTTTCCTCAGCATCATTTCTTGAAACATCAGTTTTCCACCACTCTGAGCCAGTCAGTCATTCCCTTCCTCCTCGTCTCCTTTACTGCCTCTGCTGAGGCGCTGGAAGCAGTGGACTGTGGAAGCCAGGAAGAAGCTGGTGATGATAGCCGCCACCGAGACCGAGATTCCGGAGAAGATGACGATGAGGTAGTCCGTGAGAGAGAGAACACCCCGGCACTCTCTGAAGCTCTCTTCGGAGAGTAAGCTGAGAGGAACGCGGCTCCCATCCAGAGGCAAGGAACACTCTATCCCCTCCATACCTGTGAGAAAAAAACAAAGAAACATTTTAATTAGATGCTTAATTAGAAATTATTTCCATGTGGGAAATGTAGAATGGGACAGAAGAACAAGTATTTCCTATATTGGTATTGGTACTCAGTAGTTTTTTCTGACCTTCAAGCCTGTTTTCTTTTGTACCTGGTTTTGTACCTCGGCTTTTTCTTTATTACCTCCGCCAAGGAGGTTATGTTTTCATCTGCGTTGGTTTGTCTGTCTGTTTGTTTGTTTGTTAGCAAGATAACTCAAAAAGTTATGGATGGATTTTCATGAAATTTTCAGAGATTGTCAGAAATGGGGTATCCTACAGATGATTAGATTTTGGTGATGATCTGAAAGTGCATACCTCCACTAGGGGCTTTCTTTGTATTTGTGCAGCAGGATTACACAAAAACTACTGGATGGATTTGGATGAAATTTTCACCAGAGGTGGTTCTTGGCCTAGAGGGGAACTCATTACATTTTGGTGATGATCTGAGAATGCATACCTCAGCCAAGGCTCTCATCTTCTCACAGTGTGTTAGCAACAATACTCCAAAACTAATGGACAGACTGATGCAATTTTCACCACAAGTGGCTATAGGCCTACACACAAACCCATTACATTTTGGAGGTGATCCATGAGAAACGGAAAGAGCCTTGGCGGAGGTATGCGCTCTATGAGTGCTTTTCTAGTTAATTAATAAAGCCCTGCTCCTCTGGAATGTTACCTGCATTTGGGTCCTCCCTTCTAGCGCTGCCTGCTAACCATGACAGGGGCGGCTGTAAAGGTTTGGGGATGGGCTGTGCTCATGTCTTCATCTTGTGTTGATTTTTGACTTTCTGCTAAGATCGGCACATGAGTTCAGCCCTTGTTCTCACTCTGAGTTTACTTTTGAGATGTTCTATTTCATTGGTGTTCTTGTATTTTACTGTCTATTGTCATGCTGCTGTACACTGTAATTTCACAGTTTGGAATCAATAAAGTACATCTGTGTCATATCCCGAGCGCTTGGGCTACACGTCATTGCTGTCAGGCTTTGACAGCGGTGTTGTCATTCTGGCTCCCCGGGCTCTGATTGGTCAAACGCCCGGGAGTTCCCTGCTGTCAGGGCCTGAGCAGCTGTGCTGCATTTGCGGTCGTTAGGAGCCAGCTTTAAATGCCGGCGCCAGCGGCTGCGTCTGGCGGCTGTCTTGTCAAGCATTCGTGTCAAGCTTTCTCGTCAACGTTCCTGTCATCATACGTCTCCTTGTGTTTAATCCATGATTCTCCGCTGATTTAAGTGTGTTTCTCATTGTAGTCATCGTTCGTGTTCCTTGCCTTTCCCTTATCTGGCGGTGAGCGAGCGTTCCTCGTCTCAGCCGTCATCAGTCATTGATCTGCGTTATGTTAATGATTAATCTTGCTGCTCAGCCCACGCGGCTAGCTACCTTGTCCTTGTCTTGAACTGTTAATAAACCTAAGTGCAACTTAACTGGTCTGTGGCGTCTTATGCTGGCTCGTGAGGGCCAGATGTGACAATCTGTGTATCTGTCTGTTATTTCACGCCTGATCCTTAGTTCTTGATTGTCTTGTGTGTGTCAGGGTTCTGTTCCTGTTTATGTTATTATCATCCCTGTTTTAGCCTTAGTTCTTTATGATCATTATTATTGTTATCATAGTCATGTTTATATTCTTTATTCTGGTCTTGGGCTTGTGTCGATAGTGTCTTGTTTATTTCCGAGTTTTTTCCTTAGCTTGATCCTTGGTTTGTGCTTTAGTTAAGTTCCTTATTGTCCACAGCTGTTTGTTATATGGTTGATTGGTTCTGTCCTTATTTAGGGCTCCACATTAAACTCCGATCATAGGCTCGGGCAGTGGCAGTGGACAGCCGAGGGGGACTTGGTGAGCTGGAAGCTGAATCCATTGAGCAACAGGTGGCGGCCTTGCTGCAGTCCAAAGGGATCCAGCTGGACTGTGACACCATTGAGGCCTGCCACCCTCTGCCCAGGAAAAACAACAGCGACAAACCAGCTATGATCATGAGGTTTGTCAGCAGAAAATACAAGACTGCGCTGCTAAAACAAGGGAGGAAACTGAAAGGAACTAACATTTACATAAACGAGCACCTCACAAAAGAAAACGCAGAAATAGCCAGAAAAGCAAGATACATGAGAAAGCAGAAAAAGATTCAAAACACCAGGACATCAAACTGTAAAATATACATCAATCCATATCAATGGCATAGCTGAACGTGTCCCCAGCTTCAAATTCCTGGGGACCCACATCTCGGAGGACCTGTCCTGGTCAGTTAACACCACCAGCCTGATCAAGAAGGCCCATCAGCGCCTCTTCTTCTTGAGGACACTGAAGAAGAACCATCTGTCAACTGACATCCTGGGCAACTTCTACCGCTGCGTGATAGAGAGCACCCTGACCAACTATGTCACAGTCTGGTATAGGAGCTGCTCTGTCGCTGACCGTAAGGCGCTGCAGCGGGTGGTGAAAACCGCCCAACGCATCACAGGGACTCCACTTCCAGTTATAGAGGACGTCTACAGGAAAAGATGTCTGCGCCGGGCACGCAGCATTCTTAGGGACTCCAACCATCCTGCTCATGGACTGTTCCAGCTTTTCCCCTCCAGAAGGCGTTTCAGAAGCCTTTGGACTAGAACCAGCAGGTTTAGGAACAGTTTCTTTCCAACAGCTGTCACGTTATTGAACTTAGTTCCCCGCTGACTCTCCTACCATCATCTCTTACCATCCTCACCTGTACATAACTGCCCACCTAACTTATTGTACATTATTTGCACATAACAGTATTCTTAACTTTCTACACTGCTGCATATATTTGCTTAAACTGCACATACTGTCAATTACTATATATACTGCACTGCTGTCCTTTGCACTTCTGATTGGATGCTAAACTGTGTTTCGTTACCTTGTATTCATACATGTGTAATGACAATAAAGTTGAAGCTAATCAAATTAAATGATCACCTGAAGAAGCCAAGGTCATTAACATCCGTAATATTACAGAACTGGACAAATATCAATGAACATTATGAACTGGAGTCGACAGCAACAAGAGACAACTGTAGGACACTGAAAGATCATACTCATCTGCAACAGGACATTTAATTACATGAAACAAAGATCAACAAACAGGAACAACAGGAACTGAAAGTTTTTGAATATACGGATCACAACCCACAGGACGTAGAATATAACATAGACCCTGATAATTTATTTAGCTCTATCAATAATAACTGTAGTTACTACACGGATGAACAGTTTAACACAATGGTCACATCTGATTTCAATATTTCTATGATCCACTTCAACAGCAGAAGTCTCTATGCAAACTTTAATAACATTAAAGATTATTTACATCAGTTTAAAGAGCCATTCAATATTGTGGCAATATCAGAGACGTGGCTCAGTGAAGAGAAAGGAGTGGATTTTACCATGGATGGCTATGAATTAAATTATATAAATAGAAAAGTGAAAAAAGGAGGAGGAGTTGCGATTTATGTTGACAAGAGCTTGAAATACAAGGTTGTTGAAAATCTGTCAGTAACTGTGGATGATTTATTTGAATGTATTACAATAGAAATCTGTCTGGACAATGTGAAGAATATAGTAGTGAGTTGTGGATATAGAACACCTGGATCAAACATTGACTTAAGGACTGGATGGAAAAAATGTATGCAAAACTAACTCATAAAGTTATGTTCATCTGTGGGGATTTCAGTGTAGATCTGATGAATTCAAAACAACATAGTTTGACAGAAGAATTTATCAACACAATGTACAGTATGGGCTTACATCCAACAATTACCGGACCTAGCAGAATCACGTCACACAGTGCCACACTAATAGATAACATATTCACAAACATTATGGAAAATAATATTGCTTGGCCAGAATTGCATCCAATCCATCCAAACTATAAAATATAACACTACAGCCAGGCTTGTAACCATTTGTGCATTTTTTTTTTCCACAATATCTTTATTGAACCTTTTTTTTTTTTAACAAACATGATACAAACAATCAAACACTAACACTAAAGTACTACAAAAAAAAAAAATGCACTAAAAACACCAACAACCACCAACAAAATCAAGTCTTCAACAATGCTCCTCTGTTTAGTCTAGACAATCCAATACATAAGTATACATATTATGTTCACCAGTTTGGAATTTACAAGGTCCACACACATCATTCACCTTCTTCTTCAAGAGTTATGTTTAAATTTTTTACATAATCAATAAAAGGTCTCCATATATTCTCAAACACAATTTCCTTTGATTTTAGTATATATGTTATTCTTTCTAATGGAAGGTTTGTTAACATCTGTCTTAACCACTGAGTCACATCTGGTCTATGAGTCTTTTTCCATAATAGTGCAATACATTTTTTGGCATTAAGCAAACTGAGGTCTATGAATGTTCTTTCACTTTTATTAAAATTATGCTTTTCTGGGTACAGACCCAACAAAAACAGTTTAGGATTCAATATGATTTGTTTTGAGATTATTTTTTCAATTGTTACCCTCACCTCTTCCCAAAACATTCTTATTAATCTACATTCCCATAAACAATGAAATAGGGTTCCTTTACTTTCCATGCATTTTGTGCATGTATCTGGTATATTTTTGTTATATCTATTTAACTCCTCCGGTGTAACATACATCCGCATTAACCATTTGAAATGTATCAATTTAAGGCGTACATTTATTGATTTGGTTTGAGCTTCTGTACAAGCCAATTCCCATTGTTCCTCTGAAATTTCAATTTGCAGATCTTCTTTCCAGTAGTTTAATCTTTTCAGTGAATTTTCACTTGAAGATAGTGTCAATGAGTTATAAAACTCTGAAATAATACCCTTTCTTTTACTATCTTTCATCATCATTTTTTCCAAGGATGAATAAATAGGTCGAGTGAGAGCTTTATTTTGATTTGATCGAATAAAGTTTCTAAGTTGAAGATATTTAAAAAAATGTGTTCTATTGAGATTAAATTTGATCCTCAGCTCTTCAAAAGACATTATGTTGTCTGCACATGGCAAATATAAATCCTGAATCTTTTGTATCCCTTTTAAATTCCATACTTTAAATACAGCGTCCGCTCTCCCTGGTTTAAAATATTGATTACCCCATATTGGACTAAATTGTGACAATAACTGTGGTTCTTTTAAATAGTTTTTAGCTTCAAACCATATTTTGATCATATGCTTTACAAATGGATTTTTAACTTGTTTTTGTAATTTTTTTGCCGAATCTGAGTATATGAATATGGGAAGAGGTAAAGGTAAATTGTATGATTCCATTTCAGTCCAGTGAGGGAGATCATTTGATGAAAAATAATATGTCATAGACCTCAGTTGTGCCGACCAATAATACAACATAAAATTTGGACATTTCAGACCTCCACGATCAAATGGTAAATATAATAAAGACAAACGTAATCTAGCCCTCCTGTTGTTCCATATAAATTCCACTAACTTTTTTTTTATTCTTGAGAATAGATCTAAAGGTGGTGATAAGGGAATGTATTGAAATAAATAAAGTATTTTAGGTAAAATATTACTTTTAAGTATATTGATTCTCCCGATCATCGACATTGGTAGTGACATCCATCTCTGAGTTAACTCACTGATATCTGACATTAAGGCTTCATAGTTGACACTGGCGACTGATTCTAGCTTAGGCATAATTTGGATTCCTAAATATTTAAACTGATTTACAACATTGAATTGATTTACCTCAGGGGCTGGGTAATTTCTCTGGGTCTCATTTAGCATTAATATTGAAGATTTAGTTTTATTTATTTTATATCCTGATATTTCCCCAAAATTCTTTATTAAATTCAACAAGGTTGGAATTGATTTTTTTAGATTCGACATAAACAAAATTATATCATCGGCGTACAGGGAGATTTTATGTTCTGTTGGTCCAACTTTAATTCCATATATTTGTGAATGTAAACGTATCGCTATCGCTAAAGGTTCAATTGCCATAGTAAACAGTAAAGGTGAAAGTGGACAGCCTTGTCGACATCCTCTATTGATTTTTATTGGTTTTGAAATATTGTTATTTGTTAGGATTTCTGCTGTAGCATTATTGTATATTATTTGAACCCATTTTATGAAATTATTTCCAAGTCCAAACCTTTGTAGGACTTCAAAAAGAAAGGGCCATTCAACTCTATCAAAGGCCTTTTCGGCGTCCAATGATAGGAGAGCTGTATCCGGTGCTTCTTTATTAAAATAAATAATATTAAATAGTCTTCTTACATTATGGAAGCCTTGTCTACCCTTTATAAAGCCATTCTGATCTCGATTAATAATATTTGGTAAAATTTCTTGTATTCGTCTTGCTAAAATTTTACAGATTATCTTAAGGTCGGCGTTTAATAGGCTTATTGGTCTCATATTTTCACATTTATTAGAGGGCTTACCTGGTTTTGGCAGCAGTATAATTAAGGCATTATTTATGTATGATGGTAAATTATTATTTTGAAATGCTTCTAAAACCATTTCCAAAAAAGGTTTTATTAATTTATTCTTAAATTTTTTATAAAGGTCAACTGGAAGACCATCTGGTCCTGCACTTTTTCCTGATTTCATATTATCAATGGCTAGCCCAACTTCTTCTTGACTAATTTTAGACTCCAATATCTCCCTGTTTTCATTTGGAATACACGGTATAGATAGTTCATTCAAAAACCCATTTAGTTTTGTTAAATCAGGTTCATTTTTGGTATCATATAATTTTTCATAGTAATCTCTAAAGGCTCTATTAATTTCTAAAGGATCTATAACTACCTGTCCATTACTTATAATACTGGTAATTGGTGTTTTAGATTCTAATTGTTTAATCTGCCATGCTAATAATTTTCCTGATTTTTCACCTTGTTCATAAAAAGATTGTTTCAATCTTAGAAGACTCGAGGCAGCTCTATTCGCTGATTTTTTGTCGTATTCAGCTCTCAAAATCAGTAATTCATTCTCCAACCTTGGGTCACTTCCTGCATACACTTTTTCCTGAAGATTTTTTATTTTATGTTCCAATTTAGCTCTCTCCTCTCGAGTCTTCTTAGATTTTGATCCTGTATAACTAATAATATGTCCCCTAATAAAAGCTTTGAAAGCCTCCCACTTTACACATGCTGATGTTTGTGTAGTATTGATGTCAAAGAACTCGTCTATCTGTTTTTCTATATACTTGACAAATTCCTCATCCTGAAGCCATTTATGCTGAAATTGCCATCTACCTGATTCCTTTGTCAATTTTTTATCTACATATATTAGACAACAGGGTGCATGATCAGAGATCACGATGTTATCATAAAAGCAGTTTTGAATCTTGGACCTTAATTCTGTGGAAATCAAAAAATAATCAATACGTGAGAATGTCTTGTAGGTACTGGAATAACAAGAATAGGCTTTAACTTGTGGTTTCATTTCTCTCCATATATCTAACAATCTCAATTCTTTCATAAAATGATTAATAGTCATCCTACATCCAATGTGCGTACAATCCAGTCCTGTTGATCTATCCACACCTGGATTCAATGTACAATTAAAATCCCCTGCTATTATATGTTGCCCTGTAAGTGATGATAAGATGAGAAATAAATTAGCAAAGAACTTCTGATCATCTATATTGGGACCATATAAGTTCACAAGATTTATATTTTCTAATAGCAAAGAACCTTGAATGATTACATATCTTCCAAATTTGTCTCCAATTACATTTTTCACTTGAAAAGGAACTGATTTATGTATGAGAGTCATAACTCCCCTGGCTCGGGATGAAAATGAAGAGGTGAATACACTTCCCTGCCATCTACTCCTAATTCTTTTAACATCCTCCTCTATCAGATGAGTTTCTTGTAAAAACACAATTCTTGAACCCATGTCCTTTATTTTATTCATAACTTGTTTAAGTTTTTTTAAATTTTGTAGACCTCTGCAATTCCATGAAGTTAAATTAAGATTAACACTTTGGTCCATGATCAATAGAGAGTTTGGGATTACCTTGCAGTGTAAACATGCTCATACAGAGAAGCAAAAACATGAGTGGTTGAACATTCATCCTACAAACTACACACAAACAAATTTCCCCTTCCCACACTTGTGGCAAACCCCCCAAAATCAAAAGAAAAATTCTGTCTCCCGATATAGCCATCGACCGTTCCACACCCACGGGGAACAGCCTAAGCCACTCCTTCTTCATCCTCCCAATCACCCTAACTCTACTGCTTTTAATGACGTAACATTAACTCTCCTCTGTAGTTTTCCAACTTAACTCCAAAATTTTTAACAACTTTGTACATCGTAGTTTTTTTTTTTTTTTTTTTTGTTTTTGTTTTGTTTTTTTAATATATAATACAATCTATATTTTGTAAACTTACTATTTACTTCAAGTCAGTCAGATGCCTGTGCAAATGCTTAATTATTCTACCTTATATTTTGTTCATGCTTAGCTCCCACCAGTCTCTTCTTCTTCTTTGATCTTCTTGATGAACTCCTGCGCCTCCTCTGGGGTCTTGAAGATGTGGGTTCTGCCCTCATACGTGGTCAGCAGTCTCGCAGGATAGATTACACCATGACGAATCCCAAGGTTGCGCAGCTCCTTACGTACGGGATCAAACTGCTTCCTCAGTTGCTGGATTCCTGTGGCCAAATCTGGGTAGAACCGCACCTGCTGGTCCTGGTGTTTAATCTCTCCTTTAGCACGTGCAGCGTTGAAGATCTTCATCCTGTCTCTGTTGCTAAGAAACTTCATAATTAAGGTCCTCGGCGGTCCCTTGTCTCTCCGTGGGCCAATACGATGTGCTTTTTCCAGGACCACTGCTGATTGCAACTCCTCGCTGCCCAGCACCTCCGGAATCCACTTTTCCAGAAAGGAACATACGTCCCGACCTTCTGATTCCTCTGGAAGACCCACCAGCCTCAAATTATTCTGTCTCGACCGAGATTCCAAATCCAAAATATTATCTTCCAGAGATTTATTTTTTTTTTCCAAAGTGCGCACCTTTAATTGAAGACGGGTGACGTCATCTTCAGCACTAGCGAGACGGAGCTCCATCTGCGCCGTTCGTTCTACACAGTCACCCAATTCCTTTCTTATTCCTTCCAACGCTGTCATAATCCCATCAAATCTAGAGGAAAAGTCCGCTCTCATTGAACTCATGGCAGCCATCAGCGCATCTGCGCCATTCCCCGCAGAAATCGCACCGCCGCCAGCCTCCTCCGCCATATATGGAGTTTTGTTTGCTGCGTCACAGACCTGAAAGTCCGTTAATTTGGACTGTTTCGGCGGCTCGCTTTTTCCTTTTCCTGGTTTTCCAGCCTTAGGCTTCGCCGACATATCCTCGCCCAAATGCTGGGATACGTTCTGTCCCAAATGAGAGAGTTATTTGCCGATTTTTTTTTTCCAGGAGCAGAGCAGAGCGAGACACGTCCGTCCTACGTGGCAGCCATAACCGGAAGTCCATTTGTGCATTTTTAGCATTAAAATTATTACCTCTTGTAAATTATCTTTAAATTATGTTTATTTGATGAGATGCAATTCTCGGCAAGCGAGCAATTCTCAGCATAACACCGTTCCCTTCTGTCGAGGTGTTTATGCGCAACAAACTAATAAAAATGAAAAGCTTTGCTGTCTGTATAAATCCCCCTGTTGTGTTGTAACTCATAGACAAGGATGAGGCCAGGAGTGGAGCTGAACACTGCTTTATTAAACCAGCTGGGCTCTGGACACCCGACCGCACATGCAGCCGCTTGGCAGAGGAAAAGCGGAAGAGACCGCCCCTCTACCCGCAACCCCTCTTATACCACCAGAGATGGCGGAACCGGAAACCAGGGCCGCCATCCCGTACCAACCAAATAACAACTCCAATATGAACGGTATCTGAACACTGAACAAATACATAATACCCCCCCCCCCCACAGAAAAGCCAAAATACACACACACAATCAACCCACCCCAATTTGGAACCCGAATCATCTGCTAGACATAAACAAACTAAAATCACAAAAAAGGGGCCTATGACATTCACACCAAAAGAACTAAAATTAGGGGGGATGGGTAGACTGCCGTCCTCCCCCCTACAGGGCGAGGTGGGTTATTCTGTGGCCTATGTTATTAAAGTCCATAAAAGAAAATGCTGCCATGTCTCCTATATACCATACTAAAATAATCTCCAAACCTATTAACACAGAACAACAGTTTAACATTCTGAACACATCCATGACTCAGTGAGGCTGACCCGTGGCCCCTCCCCAGACTTTCACCATCAGTCCACCCCTGGTGGCAGTCTGCTTCCTGGACCACCGCTGGTTGCCTCCTCCTCGGAGCGTCTGCTCCTCCACGCCTCCGAGCGCTCCAACCGTCTGTGGTTGTGCCCACTTGTCTTCTTCAGGGCACGCCATAACTCATTGGGATGGCGCCACGAGCCATCCGACAGCAGCAGGTATCGATCGTGCTGCTCACCCACCACCTGCAGCCGACCCTGGTACCGCTCCATGTTCCGCTTCTCTCACCTGCCTGGATCTCGCCTCCACCCGAACCCAAACCCAGTCTGCGACTCTAAATGGGGCCTTGCACGGCCTGCGGTGTTTCCGCCTGGCACTCGCTTTTCCAGTGCCACTTGGTCCTGCCCCGACTGCTTGTAGCTCCACTGCTGACCCAGCTCCTGTGGCCCCTTGTTCACCAGTCTTCCACAGCCGTACTCCTGGAACATCTGAGACTATCAATTAGGCCCCACTCATTGTCGCAGGTCCTCCTCTATGCCGCCCGACACCCACATCCAGGGCAGCTCGGACACTGACACCGTGATGAAGCCTGTCCACTTTCTGGAGTGCCCAGCAATGGTTCATCCCACACTGCATCGTCCTGGACCCTCGGAACCGGTTGGTCCCACAGTCCACCACCTGACCACTCTTCCCCAGCGCCGCTCCTGATGGAGAATCCAAGGCCATAAAACAAGTTGCAGCCCATGATGTTTGAGCCGTAGGCCGTCACAATGAACTCCACAGTGGCCATCATCACCAACTTGTACCAAGCCGTCAATGTGATGATACCCACCGTGGCCAACCGTCCTCTTCCATAGCCGCAAAGCGGCGCTGAGAAACTCCCAATCCTGTAGTGGAGAAAACACTGTCTGACTGTAGCTCAGAACTCTTCGCTCCCATGTCAACCAACATCAGTATCAGAACTCCATCCAAAATTAAAGTGCAGCGCGTGCGCCCATCGGTATTTGGGGACACCATGTGTACCACCGTTGGAGTGGGAGAAGTTGAAGTCTTGTGTGGGGTTTCTTGTCCAGCTGAATGGCACATTCTCACGAAATGATGGAGACGACTGCAATTTCCACAGCGCTTCCCTCTTGCCACACACTCTGGCCTTGTGCCAGTGCTTCATGGACCCACAACCCATACACCTGGGCTTCTCCGGGGCAGACCTCATCCATACAACGTTGGCCTCTTCCACGTCGTCCACGACGCTCCCATTGCTGCCTGGGTCCACTACCTGTGCGGCCATGGGCGATCTCGAATCTACTGGCAAAAGGCGCTTGCTTAGCTCCCAAGTTAGCTTATCTGCCGCTTCCAGTTGTAGCGCTAACTCGACAGCCCTAGTCAGTATCAGTTCCCCCGGGAACCTGAGCAGCTTGGAGCAGACTGCAGCACAGTTGGTGTGTTCTGCCAACTGGTCGCGTACCATTTCTTCTTCCAATGGCTCAAACTGCCACTCATCAGCCAACTGCCTTAATTCTGACACACACCGCTGGATCGGTTCACCTACCTGTTGGCGGCACTGTCTGATCTTAATCCGCCTAATAATGACATTGTCCGGTGCCTTGAAATGGCGGGCCATTAACTTGACTGGTGCTTCATAAGTGTCCGCATTTCCAAGACATGCCCAAAATTCTTTGTCCCTCCATTCCCAGGTTGTGTACTAATAATGCACGAAAACTCTGGAAAAAATAAGGAAAGGACACACACAAGAACTCACTGACCATCTGAACAGCACGGACAGCACTGGAAATATAAAATTCACACACGAAGAGGAGGAAAATGGCACCATAGCCTTTCTGGACATGAAAATCCACCACAACGATGACTGCAGCATAAAAATCACAGTCTACAGAAAACCCACCCACACAGATCAATACCAACTATGGGCATCGGAACACCCCACAGCATACAAGCTATCAGTTGTCAGGACGTTATATGAACGGGCCACCATCATCATAGACCAAGAAGACAGACAGGAGGAGGAAACCACATAAAACATGCACTTATATGCTGCCAATATCCAGTATGGGCCATAAACAAAGGGAAACAGCAAGTCAAAAACAAAGAAAACAAACAGGAAATAAGACACAGAACAAAAGCCGAAATCAAGAACAAGGACACTATAACTATACCATACATACGAGGGATCAAGGAACCAGTTCAAAGGATCATGAAAAAATACAAAATAAACACAGCAGTCAAATCGCACAAAAAATTAAGACAGTTATTTGTACACCCCAAGGACAGAATAGAACAAGACAAAAAATGCAATGTAATATGAAATATCATGCAGATCATGCAACAAAACCTACATTGGAGAAACTGGAAGATCATTCACCACAAGAAAAAAAGAACACCAGAAGGAATGTGAGAAGGAAACACAAGGACGACTCACAAGATCACAAAAAGAAAAGGCAGAACAAGAAACATTAAAATCAGCAATATCAGATCACTGCAAAAGAAATAATCACATCATGGACTGGGACAACACAAAAATTATTGGATCAGAGAGCAACAGACACAAATGTTGGATCAAGGAGGCCATAGAAATCAGGAAGCGGGGAAAAGACACCATGAACCGAGATGAGGGGGCCTCTATGCTTTCCCACACCTGGGATCACATTCTCCAGAGACCATCTGACAGCGGGAGGTGGGGCCGGCTCGGTGGATCTGACAGATCTGCTGAGCTGGCCCCGCCTACGAAATCAGCTAATAAATGTCACCTGGCAGCAATCAGCTGACTCTTCTGACGAAGGCTGCAGTGTACAGTCGAAACATGTAAAGAAGGTAAATACATCTCCTTTCTATTCTTGTCTTTAATAAGAACAAAAGATAAATAATTAAAAGAAGACAAAATGAACCTACTTGAGCCAATAATGCACGAGCTCGCAGCTTCTCCATTCTTCCCAGGTCCAATGCTACCATGTACTTCCGGAAAGCCTCATACCAACGATTCCATGGCACAGACGGCTCCCCCGGGAGCTCCAGGAATGGACGAACTGGTGCTCCACACGCCTCCATGAGTTTACCTCTCGTCGCCAAATATTATGTCGTAACTTGTAGACAAGGAGTGGAGCTGAACACTGCTTTATTAAACCAGCTGGGCTCTGTACACCTGACTGCACATGCAGCCACTTGGCAGAGGAAAAGCGGAAGAGACCGCCCCTCTACCCACAACCCCTCTTATACCACCGGAGATGGCGGAACCGTAAACCAGGTCCGCCATCCCGTACCACACAAATAAGAGCTCCAGTATGAACGGTATCTGAACATTGAACAAATACATAATACCCCTGTGCCGCCATCATGTTGCTAAACATTTTAAAAACATCTGTATTCTTGTGTTCAGCCACAAGCAGCTGAGAAATCTGGTCCTCAGACCAAATATCTATCAGAGCCTGCATCTCCTCCTCGCGACTCACTACTCCAAACCCAAAAGACATTTTTTTTAACTTTTCTCCTCAGCTTTCTCGGGTAAAAGTATTTCTTGGATCTGCGTAGTTGTCTTTATTGTATTTTCTCCCCAAAATGGGGCAGAAGGACCGTAAGTTCTTCAACTGAATCGGGATGTTGGATTTATTTACCCACGGATTCCTACCACGAACATGAAACACATGTCAAGTTTTCAACTTTTTCAGGTGAGTGGCAACTTCATCTGTCTGCATCTCACCCAGATGGTGAATAATGTCTTTTCATGTATTTACTTTGAGTTATAATATAATTGTGCTGCACAAAAAATTCGCCTATTCACTTTTCATGTAAAGGCACCTTTACAGTAAACGCCACTTTCTCTTCTTACTGTGTGTTGCTATGGTTACACAAACGTCGAGGGCATGTCCGCCCTTTTGGTCCGCTAGATAGTCCGCTTGCATTCACATGGCAAGCGAAGCGCATCAGACTGCGTTTGCAAGCGAACGGGGGTCTTGGTTCGCTTGTTTGTTGCTGCACCAGAGCTCCAACATGCATTCAGACGGCACCAAACGAATCGAACTATCCACGGAATACCCACTTTGGTCCTTTAGTCTGGACCAAACAGTGGCCGTGTGAATGTGCCCTAAGAGTTCCTAAAACTTCCCCTTTCTGGAAATTCCTGTAAAACTGGTTCCTGCCTTGGAAAGGGTCTATGTTTTCTCTCCAGCCAGTAACTAAAGCAGGTGTTTTCACTGATCAACAACCAGTGGTCATGTTTACGTGCACACAAATAAACCAATTATAACTGGATCTCTGGAGTTTTCTGACTCTTCTAATCATCACGTAAACAGACTTATCAGGCTGTTATCAGGTTATGAGAAATCACATTAACTCCAGTAGTTAATGCCCAGTAAGTCCTTTATTCAGTGCATGTAAACACATTATAATCTATGCATTCCTAGTTACAGCACCTTTACACAGGGGTGTAGATCATTGAGAGATCACTGGGAGACTGATGAGATCATTTAACAGTCAAGGAGTGCTCAACAATCTCATTGATCTCCCAATTATCTCCCACCAATCTTTCAATGAATGCCAAATTTTTCTGTCCTGAAGGTAGAGATGGTTGAGAAATTAGTCAAGCTGGATTCACACTACAGCATTTGGACTAACATTTACTAATGTTTTGAAAAATCAGAGAAATTAGTCCAAACACCGGTCAAATTACTTTCACGAGTAGGATTTTTAAAAATCTGGCACACACCAACTTTTGCGAACTTTAAAGGAGCTTTTTTACTTCACAACCTTGCTTGGCCATGGATGAGAGCAGTCTGCTACAATTCAGAGATGATGCCAGTCTTTTGTCTTTGGCCAGGAGTTTGAGAGAGTTTCCTTCAAGTTATCGTTCATCCGAGCTTCTCTTTTAAACCAAGAAAGGGCGAGCCCTTCATCTTGGTCAGAGTTCTATTAATCTGCTCTGGTAAATGCAAAATTGCAGATTTAATTCAAAACAACTGATGGGATATTTTCATTTTGAATCATTCTTTTAAAAGAATGACAGTAAATGAAGTTAACATTGTAAAAAGTGTCATCATTAGATAGTGAATATTGGGTTTTTGTGCACATAGCCTGCTCTTCTCCTGGGTCGTGGAGAAGAGCAGCTGTTTTCCCAGTAGGGCAGACTGGTCTGGCAACATTTTTTTTTTTTCTTCTGTGTAGTTAAAAAAACCCTGTTGTGTCTTCAAATAGTTTGTATTGAACTGTCCTGTGTGTTTTTTCATTAATTGGGACGCCTGAGCACAAGTGGACACTAATGACTCAACACACAACAGTTTAGTGGACAAAATGTTTTCACAGAAGAGGTCTGTAGTTTAAAATCTTCAGAATGACAGCAGCCTGTCCCCTCCACCCCCATGCACCTTATCCACACCAGAACACACACATGCTTCCTGTTCATTCATTCATTCCCCTAAAAAAAACAACAACAAAAAACTCATTAATGCCTAATGTATAGACTCCAATGGAAAAGCCGCATTTAAAATGAGAATGTGGATGGAATTAAAAAAAAAACAAAACAAAAACTATTTAGTCTATAATCATATAAATAAAACTAGAAAAGCACTCAGAGAGTGCATACCTCTGCCAAGGCTCCTTCCATCCCTCATGGATCACCCCCAGAATGTAATGGCTTGTTTGTAGGCCCCAAGCCAGTTCTGGTGAAAATTGCATCAAAGTCTATCCAGTAGTTTTGGAGGATTCTTGCTAACAGACTGTGAGAAGATAAGAGCCTTGGTGAAGGTATGGGTTCTTGGATCATCACCAAAATGTTATGGGTTCCCCTCTAGGCCAAGGACCACCTCTGGTAAAAAATTTCATCCAAATCCATCCAGTAGTTTTTGTGTAATCCTGCTGCACAAATACAAACTGTTATGATTGCCCCTTGCAGGGCAAAGATGAGGTGCCAGAAGCCAGCAGTGAGTTTATTTTATTACAAAAAGTACAAAATAATGAGCCACAAGGGGCAAGACATGTACACTATATACAACGACCTCGAAGGGTGAAATAACTGACCACATACAGAGAGTAAACACAGTCACTTACATATAATACAGCGAGGGCGAAACCTACGCTGTAGAATAAACACTTACACAGAAGTAGCGAGGACAAACCCTTACGCTGAAAAGGACTGCCTTTGGACGTGAGGAAACCAGTCTGGATAGGGCGAGGTCACAGCGAGGAATAAACCCTGCTGGCGACCTTAAATAGTTTAACAGAAAACACAACTGCAAACAGGTGTGGAAAGATAATGATAAATAAGTGCCTAGAGCTGTGACAGCCCAAGAGCAGACTGACAGGCAGAAGTGCTGCCGCGGCGCTGTCAGAATAAAAGCACAAAATAAACCCCATAAAGAATGAGAGTAAATAAACAAGGAGGAAAAAGAGGAAAATCATAAGTGACTCGAGCGCGGAACCGACCTGCGCTCGGGATCACTACATAAACAAGGTCCTTGGTGGAAGTATGCACTCTCAGATCATCACCAAAACATAATGGGTTCCTTCTTGGCCCAAGGACTACCTCTGGTGAAAATTTCATCAAAACCCATAACCCTGCTAACAAACAGACAAACCTCCGCGATCACATTACCTCCTTAGTGGAGGTAATGACGGGTGTAGCATCATCTCACTTTGGCTCATCAATAAGAATTATTCTTCAGCTTAAAGACATTGTTTCACCCAGGGAAAGGACAGCCAGGAACTGCTCTTTTACCCCAGGCCACAGCTGAACTCACATTCCTTTGTTAAAACCAGTCTAAGGATTTCATCCTAATGCACTTCCTCTTGAACTTTTAGGGCCCAATAAAAACTTAGAGACATAGAACAGACCCCTGGAGTACCTCATGGCCTACAAAGATCCACAGCTCAACATTGCCCTCTACTGGCAACTCTGGGACATGCTGGAGTTAACCAGTGAAGCTTTTCATCAATCTGTGTTAACTCAATTCTAAACATTTCTCTTCTTTTTCAGGACACCAGGAAAAGCAAATGGACTCTGATGTTTTAATGTGGAAAATCAAAAATGGGTTTGAAATATATTAATCCTTGATCTTAGATATGTGCATGTTAAAATGTTTAAATGAATGTTTATTCCTGCATGTTAATTTAACAGCACTAATTATAAGTGGCATGAATGACTAAGGTTTGCTTAGTTTATATACAAGGGTATAGATGAATATTAAGTGTAAAAAGTTACCAAAAACGTTTCTCAAATCATGTGACCTTTCACGGCCAATCCTTGCTTGACAACAGCTCTCTCAAAGTTTCAGACAAAAGACTGTTTGTTTATTGGACTAAAGTTCATAAAGTCTGCCCACGAAGGGAGCCTATTGGCTGGGCTCCTGTCAGTCCAGAAAAGCCCACAAAAATTCTCCACAGATAAAAGAGAACTGAGTCATCACCTCTTTCTCTTTTGTCTCTTGTCCTTTGTCCTGTTCACTTCGTCTTCACAGCAGAGATCTTTTCGGGAGAACAAAGACTGCCGAACAAAGAAGCCTTTCCCACGTGTCTTTCTGTTTTTTCTTTAAACGCCTAGGAATTAATCTTTTTCCTTTCTTGAGCTCAATTCTAATTAGGAGTTAAAAACTCCAATCCTAGACATCTTTATTTTTATAACTTTTCCTGTTAAACTTTCTTTAAACTCGCCATTTTTAATCTTGACTTTATTTTTAATTTTTATATTGACCAACTTACACACTAGAAACTAGTTTCATCTCCACTAGTCCAAAAATTCTTTTAATTTTGCTATTTGATCAGATTTTGGGTAATGACTCGAATTCTCTCATGAGAAGTCATTGATCCACGGCCATGCACAGCTGGAGAAATCACCACACCACGAGGAGGAGATGTCCTGGGCTAGACCCCAGCCATTGTGATCAAACATACGAAACCTCATCTTGTGACAACCGACTGGAAAGGTTGCTGTATCACCGCATATTTGCTGGACAAATATTCCGGCTTTTGGCACTTTTCACACATTGGAAACTTCCAGATGGCAAAGCAGACGGATCTTCAGTTTCGACCATCAAACAAAGAATCACGTGAGCTGCATCTTCTTTATCCATCTGCTGAATCAAACGCTTGAGATTTGAAAGTAATTCAATATTTGATCAAATGCAAAATTAAGGAGCCATTAATATAACCCCTTTTTCATTAAAATCCCGTTTTCACTTTCTTAAGAGCAATCCAGAATTGTCCATATAATTAATTTTCCCCATAAATTTGCGTTATGTTTTCATAATCAGTTAATTCAAACTGATCTAAATTCAGTTTACATTTTAACCCTAGTTTTGCAAATGTTTACATGGTTAATCTATCATTTACAAGTATAATTTAATGATTAATGTGAATCATTGCAATGTCTTTTAATCATCAATTTATTTCATTCCGAATACGGTTTCAAAGTCCCCAGTATCTGATTCACTGAAATTTTGAGACTGATTATTAATTAATTTATTGAGTGATTAAACGGGTATAAAGTGAAGTTAAAGCTTAAAATTGTTCCTAGATAGAAGCTGGTGCCCCACGAGTGTTTTATTAACTGTTTATGTGTGTGTGGACCCAGAGATCATCTCAGGTCCCAATACATTAATACAAATTAAATAATTTTTATACCTGATCATAATTATTAATCACCATATTGTTACACGGGCAATTATAGCTTTTACAACTCTCCATTAAAATAACAGAAAATCCCAGCATGTGCTGTTTCCTCATGAACTCTGGAGCTGTGCGATGTCAAAACACGCCACTGAAAAAACATTAAACAATGTGCTTCTGACGACAGACCTCCTGTTCCCTGATCAAAAGCGTATTGTCATAACATGCACCATAATACCGATGTGCATGAGACTGTGCGCTGCCACACCTCTTTGAAATGATGCTTCATCTCCCAGCGCAAAGCGGGCGTATTGTTTGATAAAGCCTGGAGGATTATGCTCAGAGCAGAAAATAGAAACAGTAAATTCACAACATGGAGACTTTTTTCTTTTGGGCAATCACATTTTATGATTATATATACATATTTTTTTTAATCCCCCCTGGTTTTGGGCATTCCAGCACCATCAAATCAAATCAAATCAAATCAAACTTGTCAAGAACTTGTCACAAATTGTCATATTGCTGTACATACAACTGTAGTGCAGGCAAGATGAAATTGTGTTTCTCTCGGCATCCATATAAGAAGCAGCATGATTAAGACACACTCCCACATAGCTCCCACCCCCCCATCCATTCACACATCCCTGAGACATACTTGGGGAAAAAGAATAACTAACTATAATATACAAAATGTCCGTAGGTGCAGTAGTGTGTATGTGAGATTCCGGGTCAGCTGTTCAGCATCCTGACAGCTTGTGGGAGGAAGCTGTTGATCAGTCTGGTGGTTCTGCCTCTGATGCTCCGGAATCGTTTACCAGATGGAAGAAGTTCAAAGTGTTTATGCAGAGGGTGAGAACGGTCCTTGACAATGTTCAGTGCCCTGCTCCTACAACGGTTCTGAAAAAGTTCTTGGACAGAGGGGAGGGAGACTCCAATTACCCTCTCCGCCCCCTTGACTATCCTCTGCAGGGCTTTTTTGTCTGACATACTGCAGCTGGAGTACCATGTAGCAATGCAGTACGTCAGAACACTCTCCACCACACCTCTGTAGAAGGTCCTGAGGATGCAGATGGGGAGAGAGGCCTGTTTGAGTTTCCTCAAGAAGTGTAGTCTCTGCTGAGCTCGCTTCCTGATCTCCAAGGAATTCTTGCTCCAGGTCAGGTCCTGCGAGATCTGCACTCCGAGGAACTTGATGTTCTCTACTCTCTCCACTAAACGGCCGCCGATGCTGAGGGGGACGTGCTCAGGCTGTGACCGCCGGAAGTCGATAATCATCTCCTTTGTTTTGTCCACGTTGAGCACCAGATTGTTCTCCCTGCACCAGCCCTCCAGGTCTCTCACTTCTTCCCTGTACATTGATTCCTCATCCCTCTGAATAAGTCCCACCACTGTGGTGTCATCTGCAAACTTAATAATCTGGTTCCCCTCGTGTTTGGATACACAGTCATGTGTTAGAAGTGTAAACAACAGTGGACTGAGTACACAGCCTTGAGGGGTTCCGGTACTCAGCGTGACAGAGTTGGAGATGTTGTTTCCAACCCGGACAGACTGAGGTCTCTCAGTCAGGAAATCCAGGATCCAGAGACATGTGGCGGTGTTCAGACCGAGAAGGAGTAATTTCTCTATCAGTCTCTGGGGAATAATGGTGTTGAATGCTGAACTGAAATCAATGTACAGGAGTCTGGCGTAGGTGTCTTTCTGGTCCAGGTGGGCGATGACAGAGTGTAGGGTGGTGACTATAGCATCCTCCGTGGAGCGGTTTGAACGATATGCAAACTGGAGCGGGTCGTGTGATGCAGGGAGGCAGGCTGTGATGTGTGGTTTGACAAGCCGTTCAAAACACTTCATCACAATTGGTGTAAGTGCAACAGGACGATAGTCATTCAAACATGACACCACTGGTTTCTTTGCCACCGGTACAATGATAGAGGTCTTGAAGCATCTGGGAACGATGGCCTGACTCAGGGAGATGTTATAAATGTCAGTCAGGACATCCGCCAACTCGCTCGCGCAGTCTCGGAGCACACGTCCCGGAATGTTGTCTGGACCTGCAGCTTTGCGTGGGTTGATTCTGGATAGGGTCCTCCGTGTGTCCGCTGTGTTAATGGTAAAAGCTGGTCCGACCGATGGTGGGAGTGGGCCGGCCCTCCCTCTGATTGTCGAGTTTGATGCTTCAAAACGTGCAAAGAAGTCGTTAAGCCTGTCTGGAAGCGAAGCGTCGTCATCATCGACCCCCTGCCTAGACTTAAAGCCCGTCAGTGTCCGAACTCCCTGCCACATCTGCTTGGTGTTCCTAGTGTCACAGAGGTGTCCCTGGATTTTCTCCGCATAGGCGTGCTTTGCCACCTTAATTCCCTTTGAAAGCGCAGACCTGGCTGAGCGGAGGGCAATCCTGTCCTTCGCTCTGAACGCTGCATCTCTGGCTTTAAGCAGCGAGTGCACCTCTGCAGTCATCCAGGGCTTATGATTACCCCGCATAGTGATGGTCTTCACTGTAGTGACATCCTCTGTGCACTTCGCGATGTAGCTGGTGACCGAATCAGCATACTCCTCCACATCTGTCCTGTCTTCCTGGGAGGCTGCTATTTTGAAGATCCTCCAGTCTGTGTGATGAAAACAGTCTTGCAGTGCAGAGGTTGCACTCTCTGGCAAAATCCTGATTTGTTTCACTGCTGGCCTGCTGCGCCTCAATAAAGGTTTGTAGGCAGGAACCAGCATCACGGACATGTGATCAGAACGGCCGAGATGGGGGCGGGGTAACGCTTTATATGCATCTGTGTTTGTGTACACTAAGTCCAACATATTCTCTCCTCTGGTCTTAAAGTCTACACATTGTTTAAACTTGGGGAGCACAGTCTTTAAGCTGGTGTGGTTAAAATCCCCCGCAACCACCACAAAACTGTCTGGGTGTGACGTTTGGATTTTACTGATTACATTGTGCAGTTCCCCGAGTGCCTTCTTAGCATTAGCTTTAGCGTTAGCGCTCGGCGCAATGTAAACACCAACTACAAACACGTTGCTGAATTCCCTCGGCAGATAAAAAGGCCGACAATTAACAATAAGGAACTCCGCCAACGGAGAGCAGTGTTTAGACACTAACGTGGCATTAACGCACCAGTTCTTGTTAACATAGATGCATAGCCCACCCCCCCGGCTCTTACCGGAGCTCGCCGTTTCCCTGTCGGCCCGGAACATCGCCATATCTTCCAGCTGAATGGCCTCGTCAGGAATGTTGTCGTGGAGCCATGTCTCGGTGAAAACAAACACACAGCAGTCCCTCCATTCTCTCCGGGTTTCTTTCAGCAAACGCAGCTCGTCTACCTTGTTTTCTAGGGCGCGGACGTTTGATAGAAGAAGCGACGGTACCGCTGGTCTGGAGGGGTTAGCCTTTAGTCTAGCATGGATCCCGGCCCTTTTTCCTCGCTTTTGCTTGCGCTCACTCCGCTTCCGCTTCCTCCTCTCCCGGGTAGCTTCCAGCGGGGACTCCGCCAAAATTCCATGCTGGCGTAGAATGTCCAAATCACAACCGATCGCCGCGATTCTTGCAGCGTGCAGTACCTTGATGTTTAATAAGGTCTCACGGTTGTAAGTTTTACAGAATGTACGTCTGGGATGATTAAAACTCTCACACTCGCTGATACCAAGAGGGGCCGCTGCGTCTAGGCGCGCCGCCATCTTTTTTTTTTTTTTTTTTTTTTTTTTTTTTCATGGACAGAGACACTGCTTCAGCATTTTCTCTTGGGTCTGTACATGTCTGAAGTGAGTTTGGGTCTAAAAACATCTGCTTTCGCCAGCATTTCAGTCGACGTTTGCTAACGGAGCTTTACTTAGGCTGACTGCACAACTTAGCCCAGTACTGAGGAACATTTACAAACTGAGCACAACTTTTACCATCATTTATTTCCAAATCCATCCATCCATCCATCCATCCATCCATCCATCTTCTACCGCTTTTCTGGAGGTCCGGGTCGCGGAGGCAGCAGTTCAAGCAGAGAAGCCCAGACTTCCCTCTCCCCAGCCACCTGCTCCAGGTCTTCAGAGAGGATACCAAGGCATTCCCAGACCAGCTGGGAGACATAGTCTCTCCAGCGAGTCCTGGGTCTGCTCGGGGTCTCCTCCCTGTGGGACGTGCCCGAAACACCTCAAGTGGGAGGCGTCCAGGAGGCATCCTAATCAGATGTCCATACCACCTCAACTGACTCCTTTCAATGTGGAGGAGCAGCGGTTCTACTCTGAGCCTCTCCCGGATGACTGAGCTCCTCATCCCCTCATGGATCGTCACCTTATCGTGGTGGGGGGTTTGCGTGCCCCAGTGATCCCAGGAGTTATGTTGTCCGGGGCAATTTGCCTCTGATAGGGTCACCCAAGACAAACTAGTCCTGGGTGAAGGGCCAGACTAAGAACGATCCAACAGACTCTCATGATAAATTCTATATCAAGGATTCAGTGTACCCCGCCCGGTATGGGGTTACCGGGGCCCCACCCTGGAGCCAGGCCTGGGGGAGGGGCTCGAAGGCTAGCGTCTGGTGGCTGGGTTTCCACCCATGGGACCCGGCCGGGCTCAGCCCGAAGGAGTTACATGGGTCCGCCCTCCAGTGGGCTCACCACCTGCAGGAGGGATCATGGGGGTCCAGTGCTATGTGGATTAGGTGGCGGTCAAAGGCAGAGACCTTGGCGGACTGATCCCAAGCTTTCTAAACTGGCTTATTTCCAAATGTCAGTAAATTTTCTGCATGCTGAAAATTTTCAAAGAACACAACTTTCTCCAGCGTTTGCCAACAAACACCAACTTTCATTAACTTTTACCAACTTTTGCTAGTGGAGCCAGACATTTGCCAAAACATCAGCAAATGTTGGTCCAAACATACTCTGAATCCACCCTGACGCACTATGGAGCATTCAATGAAATACCAACAGCGTTCACTGAAAGACTACTGGGAGATCATTGGCAGGTGGTTGGGACTATGGAGCACTCTTTGAGAGCTCCTTGAGAGACCTCTTCCCTTTAGTGATTGTTGAGGAATTGTTTTGGACTGAGTCAAAACTTTGAGGAGACTGCAGTGACCATGGAGATGATTGAAAGATTACTGACAGATCTGGCCATTTTTTCCATCTTTCAACAATTTCTCAGTGATCTCCACCCCTGTGTAAAGGTGGTAGAAGGACATTAGAAACCTTTCAAATATATAAATACCTCTTTGGTTTGCCACCAAACTCTTAATGATCCCTCTGATCTCTCCTGGTCTCTCAGTCAAAGTCAAATTTATTTATTTGACCAAAGTGCTGTATTGAGATGAAGTTAAAATCAAAGTACACAACCAAAAATACACAATAAATAGGAATAAAATGCATTAAAAGAAAATTGAGTAAAAACAACACAACCCAGCAGCAGGGGGAGTACAAGCCAGTGTACTCCTAGTACCGGTCCCAAGCCCAGGTAAATGGGGAGGCTTGTGTCAGGAAGGGCATCTGAAGTAAAACCTTTGCCAAATCAACCATGCAAATCATGACGAATGAGACTTTCATACCGGATTGGTTGAGGCCCGGGTTAACAACGACCATTACCGGTGCTGTTAACCGACAGGGTGCTGATGGAAATTGGGCTACTGTTGGTCGAAGATCAAGGAAGTGACATGGGATTACACTTTGACCCAGAAGCAGACATGGAGAACAATGTTAAATGTAAGTGTAACAATAATCTTTATTACAATAATTTGTTAAAGGAGATGGTGGTGAGGATCTGGCAACGCTGCAGGGGAGAGAGCAGACCTATGGTGAGAATATGGTAAGAAAATTAGGAGGTAATATTTATGTTTATGCTAATAGTTCTTTTCAGCAGGAGACAGTGGTTTGAAGCAGCAGATCCTATAGTGGAGTTCTCCAGAGACTGGATCCTGGAGGTGCTGGTGAGGGGCAAAAGGGAAGAGGCTGGCCGGGCCTGAGTGATGAGAAAATAGGGAGGAAGGAGCTGGTGACCGAGATGGTAAGTCGACTTACTTGTTTGGGGAATTGTGTGCACAGTGAAAATTATCAGAATCCAGTCCGCCAAGGGTTTTCCTAAGTCCAGAGGTAGGCTAGGGTCAGGTAATGATGGGATGGCAGGCTCCAGAGCTTTGCAGGTGCTCTGAACTTGTCCAGGAAATATTTGGCAAAGCGCGTTTCGAGGCTTGTATTGCTGATGTGGTACCACTTGACTGGGTCAGGAAGCCATTCATGATTTTGCGCGCAACATGAAATAAAGTGAGCAGCGATACACAATGGAAATCTCCGTCAGTCACGTTTTGTGTTGTTGATGTTTGACTGTGTAAGGGATTTGTCACAGCCAATTTTCAGATGGAGCCAGCAGCAAAAACACGGACTTCTCCCGTTTGGGAACAGTTTGATCTCATTTCTCCCGTTGATACATTTTTCACAAATGGTGGATATTTATCGTAATTGAAGTAATGGCTTAGTGGTAAAGCATCTGCCCCGCAACTGGGAGGCTGGGGTTGAAGTCCCAGCTAGGCTGTTCTTGTAATTTTATTTTTATTTGCAAGGTGAAGTGTCTGTTGTGTTTCAAAGACCTTGGATCATTATGCTGGGGCACTATTGTGCCCTGCATGAGAATAAGGACAGAGGTGAATGTACTGGGAGAGACAGAAATGTGTCTATCCTACACTACAAACTTGCAGTAGCCTTCCTTTGCATACCTGCTTCCTCTGTGCTCTGAGAGCGTATTCTCCAAAGCTGGAGAAAGTAGTCCAAAGACTGTTGAAAAGTTATTATTTCTTAATAAAAATAGATAAGTACCACAATCATTGAATCACATTCACTGTAGTCACCCGAGTTTTATTATTTCTTTTTTCCCTTATGATCATTGATATTTCTTAAAAGACAGTGCATTTATTGAAATGGAAAAAATACACATTAAACCAATAATGCCCTTGTAAAAATCTGCATGTTGTATACGTTTTGTCCACTAGATGGACTAGTAGAGAAAATGAAGTTTCACATGAGGCCTCATCTATATGAACCATTTTGATGAAAGGCCTCAAGTCCACTAGAAAGCCTCATCTGGCCATCACTGGGGTCAAGGCATGGGAGGCAAAAACAGCACAGACAGATAAATTCAAAACCCAGACAGGCTCAGGGTCAACAGGCAGGCAAGGGTCAACACTTGGCAGAGTAAACCATAACATGCATACAGGATACCACAAAGCAGGCTGGAGGCAGGATGGGAATCATACGCAACCAGGCAGCATGGAGTGAGAGCATCCTACTTGTACTACCCCACTAACTGGCAGCTGACATGAGAGGTGCTCAATTAATGAGGAGAGAGAGAGAGGCAGATAAGCAGGACAGACAGAAACCCTTACAGGAGGAGGAGAGGGGGAAGGTGTGTTAGGAGGGAGAGAGAGAAAAGGAAAGGTCGAAGTGTGGAGGTGAGAGTAGGAACGTTAAATCTAGGGACTATGACTGGTAAAGGCAGAGAGTTGGCTGATATGATGGAGAGAAGAAAGGTAGATATACTGTGTGTTCAAGAAACCACATGGAAGGGAAGCAAGGCTAGGAGTGTTGGAAGTGGATTTAAACTGTTCTACTATGGTGTAGATAGGAAGAGAAATTGAGTAGGAGTAATCTTGAAGGAAAAGTATATGAAGAGTGTTCAGGAGGTAAAGAGGGAGTCAGACAGAATCATGACTGTGAAGCTAGAAGTCAAAGGTGTGATGTTGAATGTTATCAGTGTGTATGCCCCACAAGTTGGATGTCAGGTAGAAGAGAGAGAGAAATTCTGAAGTAAGTTGGATGAAGTGGTAAAGTGTGTTCCCAGGGGGGAGAGAGTGGTGATTGGAGTGGACTTTAATGGACATGTAGGTAAAGGGAACAGAAATGATGCAAAGGTTCTGGGTAGGTATGGTTTTAAGGAAAGAAACATGGAAGGAAAGATGGTTGTGGATTTTGCTAAAAGGATGGAAATGGCCTTGGTGAAGACAGTACTTTAAGAAGCGACAGGAACAAAGGGTGACTTACAAGAGTGGAGGAAGGTGCACACAGGTGGACTACATCTTATGCAAAAGGAGAAATTTGAAAGAGATAGGAGACTGTAAGGTGGTGGCAGGGGAGAATGTAGCTAGACAGCATCAGATGGTAGTCTGTAGGATGACTTTACAAAGTCATCCTCTTCCTAGAGGGAGAGAGTGAAGGCAGCGCCAAAGATTAAGTGGGGAAGTTACAGAAGGAAGAAGGTCCCACAGAGTTCAGGAAGGAGTTGATACAGGCTCTGGTTGGTAGGGAAGAATTACCAGATGACTAGAAAAGTGCAGCAAAAGTATTGAGGGAAACAGGTAGAAAGGACAAGCTCCTGCCCATGTGGAGGAGTTCAAGTATCTCGGGGTCTTATTCATGAGTGAGGGGAGAATGGAGTGAAAGCTTGACAGATGGATCAGAGCAGCATCTGCAGTGATGCAGCCGTTGTACCGGTCTGTTGTGAAAAGGGAGCGAAGCTCTAAGGCAAAGCTGTCAATTTACTGGTCAATCTACGTTCCTACCCTCACCTATGGTCATGAGCTTTGGGTAATGACTGAAAGAATGAGATTGCTGATACAAGCGGCTGAAATGAGCTTTCTCCGTAGGATTGCTGGACTCACCCTTAGAGAAAGGGTGAGGAGCTCAGTCATCCAGGAGAGGCTCAGAGTAGAACCGCTGCTTGTCCACATTGAAAGGAGCCAATTGAGGTGGTATGGGCATCTGATTTAGATGCCTCCTGGACGCCTCCCATTTGAGGTGTTTCGGGCACGTCCTTCTGGGAGGAGACCCTGGGGCAGACCCAGGACTCGCTGTGGAGACTATGTCTCCCAGCTGGTTTGGGAACGCCTTGGTATCCTCTCTGAAGAGCTGGAGCAGGTGACTGGGAAGAGGGAAGTCTAGGCTTCTCTGCTTAAATTGCTGCCTCAGCGACCCGGACCTCCGGAAAAGTGGTAGAAGATGGAAGTATCGCAATCCATCACTGAATCGATCTTTTATCCCACCCCTATTGTAACACTAGGTGGGGCACCACTCACCCTTTCTTGATGGTAAGGGCAGGTGAGAATCCTCGTTGCTCAACAACTTAGCTTAAGAATTTGGCAATTGATAAGTTAAGCATTAATTTAGAATTTCATGAATAATATTTGATCAATTTCATAATCTGGAAGCCGAGCTCTAGACACTGAGTGATTAAAATATTGGACAAGAAGAAATGACACTCTTCAGTTTCAATATCCCTGCTTTATTAAAATATCAGAGCCCTAACACAAAGCATAAAGCATAAAGCAACCAGCAGAATAAAACATGACAGTCATCGGGTTCTTAATAAAAGAGGTATTAACTATGAAAACGCAATACACCCAAGGTCACCACATTATCATCATGGTTCAGCTCTGGTACTTAAAGATTAGATCTGTGCAGTTATTAATGAAAGAAAATTCATGCAGCTCTAATGAAAATTGGAGTTGTGAAATTTAGAGGGTAGAAGTTGGATTCTAATGGATTCTAGAAAAACAAGGGAAGGCAGGGGGAGGAAGTGCAAAACCAGGAGTGTATCTGGGTCTAGCCCCATCTGGGTTGGATTGGTGGTGCTTTGAGCTGCTCCTCTGAGAAGGACAAATTTAAACCAGCTAGACTGCCACAATAGATGAAAAGAACATAGAGTGACTACTGGGATACATAGTCCAGTTGAGAGTTGTTTCGGGCCGAGGGAATTTGTTCCTCCTTGAGACCTTGGTCAGATGCTGGCCTGCAGAATATGGACAGACTTGTTCCTAAGTCGCTCGGGGCAAGGCTGGCGCTCTGGTCAGTTGCTTCAGAGAGAGAGGGGAGTCTGAGTTCGTTTTTGATCTCACCCTGCAGGTATACTTTGGAAGGAGGCAGCTGGGTCAGGATATAAAGCTGACAAGCACGTTCTCCCACTCATCGGCAGATAAACCTAGATAAGTTCTGAAAAAAGAAAAAGGCTACTAAGGCTTTAGTCACTAGGTCTAACAAAGGCAAACTCTACAGAAAAATGTGACCTATAAAAATCTACAAAATTAGTAAGCAGAAAAACTCAAGCAGACGGCAAGAGAACAAAACTGGGATAGGAGAGACAAAGAGACGAGATGAAGAAGAGAATAGACACACGGAGTGCCGGAACAGAAGAGAGTGACTTTCTCTCTGCATGTGGTTAAAACCCTGCTCTGTATTCTGGAGGGGAGGAGCCCTGGATTTCTTGATGAATCAGAGGGAACTGCACAGAGGCCGGCTGCTGCTATGGCTACCCCGTATGTAGATAGAAGGGGGAAGGGGTGACTCACTGAGAAATGAGGACTGTCCGGGAGAGAAAACAGTAATTAATTCAATTCAATTCAGTTCAATTCAATTCAACTTTATTTATATAGCACTATCTCACAACAGCAGTCATCTCATAGCACTTTCAACTGTAGGGAAAACTCCCACAATTGCAGAAAGACCCCAGTAATCAGGCGATCCCCTGTGATAACATCATATTAACATCACAACTAATCCTAAGGTACATTGGTCTGCAACGCGCATGCGTTGTAACCGAGCCTGTTCTGCCTCCAGATAATGTTGTCATGTGGGGATTCGAGATTTGAGGAAAACATGAACCCATGAGAGGACTGACATATTTACCAGCAAACCTGTTTTCTACAAGGAGGAAACGTGGAACAAGCTGATAGAGGGTTGCTGGAGACTGGAGCAGTGACCACCAGCCTGTTGGAGTTTCAGCTGATCGAGGGCTGCTGGAGACTGGAGCAGTGACCACTGGGGCTGGTGGAGTCTTCACTACTGTGAGCAGTGATATCACATGAACACTCTACCTGGTTCTTCTGGTTGAGAACATATAATTCTGGTGTCGGAGCAGCAGTGATGCAGAGACCCCACAACACGCTTGTCTGAACTTCTTCCACCACCATGTCACCCAGGAGGAAGCAGACGTCCATCCAGGAAGGGTAGTACCGAGACTGACAACAACTGCAATCAAGAGAGGGAAGAAAGCAGAGCTCTGCCAAGCAACAAAAGTCTCTCCCAGGAAGAACTCCTACCTAAGGTCTTCCTCCACAACTCTACCAGCGGCAGTGGCATCTTCGTGAAGGAGGAGTGAAAACCGGGAAGTCAACAAAAGAAATGGCCTGTATTTTTGAAGACAAGTAGTGGTGATTCCACCACCATAGATTCATTGCTTTGGATTCATTGCTAGCTAGGACGATGCTAGCTAGGATGATGCTAGCTAGGACAACGCTAGCTAGGACACTAGCTAGGACACTAGCTAGGATGACGCTAGCTACCAGAAAAATCTTCAGACTAACATTCATCTCATGGCATTTTCACCAAGACTCACTCACCAGCAAATGAGCCTTGGGCGACTCGAACTACTCCTGTACGCCACAGGGAAAGCTTCGGATTCATCTTCAGATTCATCGCTTCGGATTCATCACTAGCTAGGACAACGCTAGCTAGGATGACGCTAGCTACCGAGGGAGCCTCGGTTCACCGGCAGATCCAGCAGCCAGATGACAATGCCAGTTAGTGACCTTCACTAGCCATTGGGAGCGCTTTGGCCTCGCAGTCAGATAGCAGCTATAATTAGACGACAAGCCAGCTGACGGCCTCCCCTAGCCATCGGACGTATTTCTTCTCCTGTGCTAGCCAACAGGTGAGCTGCTCCTTTGATCCCAATCAGTCTAGTCAGTATGCCTCCGAAAAGAAATCAGACAAATGGAGAGGAGTTGGAGGAGATCAAACTCTCACTAAATTTTATGACGGAAGAAATATCTAAGATAGCAAAACAACAAACTCTGCTTATTGGTCTTATGAACCAAGTCCGTGAATTAAAGGCTGAAGTTATGGAAAAAGACAAGAAAATTAATTTCTTAGAAAGATGTGTGGATGAATTAGAACAGTATACAAGAATGGATGATGTCATTGTGAGCGGTCTTCACACCAGACACCGCTGATTTGCACGTGTGACAACAGGAGTTGGTAACCAGGACGGGGAGGATGAGACATTGGGAGAATCACACACTCTGGAGCAGCAGGTATTAAATTTTTTCAACTCTAAAAACGTTGTGGACAATAAGACTATTTCAGCTTGCCACACGTTGCCTAGAAAAGACAGTAAAGGAAAACCAGTGATCATCATCCGATTTGTCAACAGGAAAGCAAAAACTGATCTTCTGCGACAAGCAAGAAAACTGAGAGGAACAGCTGTCTATATAAACAAACATTTAACAAAAAAGAACTCTGAAATAGCTAGACAAGCCAGGGCTCTCAGAAAACAGGGGAAAATACAAACGACATGGACAAAGAACTGTAAGGTGTGGATAAAACTGCTTGGCACTCCAGAAGAAGCTAAATAATGATTACAGATATGTAGGAATTAGAAAAATTTAAACCTTAGCTCTGATGCACGAATAACAGCGCAGTTAGATTATGAGTCGAAATTTTTGTGTTCTTTTTTCTTTAGTGTTTTTTTTTTCTCTTTTTCCTTTTGGTGTACACTGTTGACACAACTTATGATCAGCACTTTAACCAATCATCCTTCCTCATTTAATAATGGAAGTGTATTAGGTCACATTGAAGCTGAAACCTTTGTCAATACTGAACAGCAACCACAAGACATTTTAGGAGATATTGACCCAGATAATAACTACTTTAATCATATTAACAATAAGTGTGCTTATTATGATGAACAACAATTAAATGGAATTATGAACTCGGATCAGACATTGCCAATAATACATATTAATAGTAGGAGTCTCTATGCCAACTTTGATAGTATTAAGGAGCTTTTAAATCAATTTAACACCCCATTTAGGGTTATTGCAATAAGTGAAACATGGATTAATGAAGAAAAAGATGTAAATTTTTGAACTATATGGATATGAGATGTACACACAAAATAGGAAATGTAAAAATGGTGGTGGGGTAGCACTGTATGTTGATAGAAAATTAAAAAGTAGACAGTATGACATCAACAATGAATGAAAGTATGGAATGTTTAACAATTGAAATTACAATGGAAAATAGAAAAAATATAATAGTAAGTTGTATATATAGAGCACCAGGATCTGATATGGAAAAATTTAGAAATGGTATGGAAAAGATGTATACAAAAATAAGACAAAAAGATATCTTTATTTGTGGTGACTTTAATATAGATTTAATGAAAACAAAACAACATAAACCAACTGAAGATTTCTTAGATACAATGTATAGCTTAACCTTATTTCCAAAGATTACAAAACCTACGAGAATAACGACACACTGTACTACCCTGATAGATAACATTTTTACCAATGTTATTGAATATAATATGGTGAGTGGTATACTAATAAAGGACATTAGTGGACTTCCGGTTATGGCTGCCACGTAGGACGGACGTGTCTCGCTCTGCTCTGCTCCTGGAGAAAAAAAATCGGCAAATAACTCTTTCATTTGGGACAGAACGTATCCCAGCATTTGGGCGAGGATATGTCGGCGAAGCCTAAGGCTGGAAAACCAGGAAAAGGAAAAAGCGAGCCGCCGAAACAGTCCAAATTAACGGACTTTCAGGTCTGTGACGCAGCAAACAAAACTCCATATATGGCGGAGGAGGCTGGCAACGGTGCGATATCTGCGGGGAATGGCGCAGATGCGCTGATGGCTGCCATGAGTTCAATGAGAGCGGACTTTTCCTCTAGATTTGATGGGATTATGACAGCGTTGGAAGGAATAAGAAAGGAATTGGGTGACTGTGTAGAACGAACGGCGCAGATGGAGCTCCGTCTCGCTAGTGCTGAAGATGACGTCACCCGTCTTCAATTAAAGGTGCGCACTTTGGAAAAAAAAAATAAATCTCTGGAAGATAATATTTTGGATTTGGAATCTCGGTCGAGACAGAATAATTTGAGGCTGGTGGGTCTTCCAGAGGAATCAGAAGGTCGGGACGTATGTTCCTTTCTGGAAAAGTGGATTCCGGAGGTGCTGGGCAGCGAGGAGTTGCAATCAGCAGTGGTTCTGGAAAAAGCACATCGTATTGGCCCACGGAGAGATAAGGGACCGCCGAGGACCTTAATTATGAAGTTTCTTAGCAACAGAGACAGGATGAAGATCTTCAACGCTGCACGTGCTAAAGGAGAGATTAAACACCAGGACCAGCAGGTGCGGTTCTACCCAGATTTGGCCACAGGAATCCAGCAATTGAGGAAGCAGTTTGATCCCGTACGTAAGGAGCTGCGCAACCTTGGGATTCGTCATGGTGTAATCTATCCTGCGAGACTGCTGACCACGTATGAGGGCAGAACCCACATCTTCAAGACCCCAGAGGAGGCGCAGGAGTTCATCAAGAAGATCAAAGAAGAAGAAGAGACTGGTGGGAGCTAAGCATGAACAAAATATAAGGTAGAATAATTAAGCATTTGCACAGGCATCTGACTGACTTGAAGTAAATAGTAAGTTTACAAAATATAGATTGTATTATATATTAAAAAAACAAAACAAAAACAAAACAAAACAAAAAAAACTATGATGTATAAAGTTGTTAAAAATTTTGGAGTTAAGTTGGAAAACTACAGAGGAGAGTTAATGTTACGTCATTAAAAGCAGTAGAGTTAGGGTGATTGGGAGGATGAAGAAGGAGTGGCTTAGGCTGTTCCCCGTGGGTGTGGAACGGTCGATGGCTATATCGGGAGACAGAATTTTTCTTTTGATTTTGGGGGGTTTGCCACAAGTGTGGGAAGGGGAAATTTGTTTGTGTGTAGTTTGTAGGATGAATGTTCAACCACTCATGTTTTTGCTTCTCTGTATGAGCATGTTTACACTGCAAGGTAATCCCAAACTCTCTATTGATCATGGATCAAAGTGTTAATCTTAATTTAACTTCATGGAATTGCAGAGGTCTACAAAATTTAAAAAAACTTAAACAAGTTATGAATAAAATAAAGGACATGGGTTCAAGAATTGTGTTTTTACAAGAAACTCATCTGATAGAGGAGGATGTTAAAAGAATTAGGAGTAGATGGCAGGGAAGTGTATTCACCTCTTCATTTTCATCCCGAGCCAGGGGAGTTATGACTCTCATACATAAATCAGTTCCTTTTCAAGTGAAAAATGTAATTGGAGACAAATTTGGAAGATATGTAATCATTCAAGGTTCTTTGCTATTAGAAAATATAAATCTTGTGAACTTATATGGTCCCAATATAGATGATCAGAAGTTCTTTGCTAATTTATTTCTCATCTTATCATCACTTACAGGGCAACATATAATAGCAGGGGATTTTAATTGTACATTGAATCCCGGTATAGATAGATCAACAGGACTGGATTGTACGCACATTGGATGTAGGATGACTATTAATCATTTTATGAAAGAATTGAGATTGTTAGATATATGGAGAGAAATGAAACCACAAGTTAAAGCCTATTCTTGTTATTCCAGTACCTACAAGACATTCTCACGTATTGATTATTTTTTGATTTCCACAGAATTAAGGTCCAAGATTCAAAACTGCTTTTATGATAACATCGTGATCTCTGATCATGCACCCTGTTGTCTAATATATGTAGATAAAAAATTGACAAAGGAATCAGGTAGATGGCAATTTCAGCATAAATGGCTTCAGGATGAGGAATTTGTCAAGTATATAGAAAAACAGATAGACGAGTTCTTTGACATCAATACTACACAAACATCAGCATGTGTAAAGTGGGAGGCTTTCAAAGCTTTTATTAGGGGACATATTATTAGTTATACAGGATCAAAATCTAAGAAGACTCGAGAGGAGAGAGCTAAATTGGAACATAAAATAAAAAGTCTTCAGGAAAAAGTGTATGCAGGAAGTGACCCAAGGTTGGAGAATGAATTACTGATTTTGAGAGCTGAATACGACAAAAAATCAGCGAATAGAGCTGCCTCGAGTCTTCTAAGATTGAAACAATCTTTTTATGAACAAGGTGAAAAATCAGGAAAATTATTAGCATGACAGATTAAACAATTGGAAATTAAAACACCAATTACCAGTATTATAAGTAATGGACAGGTAGTTATAGATCCTTTAGAAATTAATAGAGCCTTTAGAGATTACTATGAAAAATTATATGATACCAAAAATGAACCTGATTTAACAAAACTAAATGGGTTTTTGAACGAACTATCTATACCGTGTATTCCAAATGAAAACAAGGAGATATTGGAGTCTAAAATTAGTCAAGAAGAAGTTGGGCTAGCCATTGATAATATGAAATCAGGAAAAAGTGCAGGACCAGATGGTCTTCCAGTTGACCTTTATAAAAAATTTAAGAATAAATTAATAAAACCTTTTTTGGAAATGGTTTTAGAAGCATTTCAAAATAATAATTTACCATCATACATAAATAATGCCTTAATTATACTGCTGCCAAAACCAGGTAAGCCCTCTAATAAATGTGAAAATATGAGACCAATAAGCCTATTAAACGCCGACCTTAAGATAATCTGTAAAATTTTAGCAAGACGAATACAAGAAATTTTACCAAATATTATTAATCGAGATCAGAATGGCTTTATAAAGGGTAGACAAGGCTTCCATAATGTAAGAAGACTATTTAATATTATTTATTTTAATAAAGAAGCACCGGATACAGCTCTCCTATCATTGGACGCCGAAAAGGCCTTTGATAGAGTTGAATGGCCCTTTCTTTTTGAAGTCCTACAAAGGTTTGGACTTGGAAATAATTTCATAAAATGGGTTCAAATAATATACAATAATGCTACAGCAGAAATCCTAACAAATAACAATATTTCAAAACCAATAAAAATCAATAGAGGATGTCGACAAGGCTGTCCACTTTCACCTTTACTGTTTACTATGGCAATTGAACCTTTAGCGATAGCGATACGTTTACATTCACATATACAGTATATGGAATTAAAGTTGGACCAACAGAACATAAAATCTCCCTGTACACCGATGATATAATTTTGTTTATGTCGAATCTAAAAAAATCAATTCCAACCTTGTTGAATTTAATAAAGAATTTTGGGGAAATATCAGGATATAAAATAAATAAAACTAAATCTTCAATATTAATGCTAAATGAGACCCAGAGAAATTACCCAGCCCCTGAGGTAATTCAATTCAATGTTGTAAATCAGTTTAAATATTTAGGAATCCAAATTATGCCTAAGCTAGAATCAGTCGCCAGTGTCAACTATGAAGCCTTAATGTCAGATATCAATGAGTTAACTCAGAGATGGATGTCACTACCAATGTCGATGATCGGGAGAATCAATATACTTAAAAGTAATATTTTACCTAAAATACTTTATTTATTTCAATACATTCCCTTATCACCACCTTTAGATCTATTCTCAAGAATAAAAAAAAAGTTAGTGGAATTTATATGGAACAACAGGAGGGCTAGATTACGTTTGTCTTTATTATATTTACCATTTGATCGTGGAGGTCTGAAATGTCCAAATTTTATGTTGTATTATTGGTCGGCACAACTGAGGTCTATGACATATTATTTTTCATCAAATGATCTCCCTCACTGGACTGAAATGGAATCATACAATTTACCTTTACCTCTTCCCATATTCATATACTCAGATTCGGCAAAAAAATTACAAAAACAAGTTAAAAATCCATTTGTAAAGCATATGATCAAAATATGGTGTGAAGCTAAAAACTATTTAAAAGAACCACAGTTATTGTCACAATTTAGTCCAATATGGGGTAATCAATATTTTAAACCAGGGAGAGCGGACGCTGTATTTAAAGTATGGAATTTAAAAGGGATACAAAAGATTCAGGATTTATATTTGCCATGTGCAGACAACATAATGTCTTTTGAAGAGCTGAGGATCAAATTTAATCTCAATAGAACACATTTTTTTAAATATCTTCAACTTAGAAACTTTATTCGATCAAATCAAAATAAAGCTCTCACTCGACCTATTTATTCATCCTTGGAAAAAATGATGATGAAAGATAGTAAAAGAAAGGGTATTATTTCAGAGTTTTATAACTCATTGACACTATCTTCAAGTGAAAATTCACTGAAAAGATTAAACTACTGGAAAGAAGATCTGCAAATTGAAATTTCAGAGGAACAATGGGAATTGGCTTGTACAGAAGCTCAAACCAAATCAATAAATGTACGCCTTAAATTGATACATTTCAAATGGTTAATGCGGATGTATGTTACACCGGAGGAGTTAAATAGATATAACAAAAATATACCAGATACATGCACAAAATGCATGGAAAGTAAAGGAACCCTATTTCATTGTTTATGGGAATGTAGATTAATAAGAATGTTTTGGGAAGAGGTGAGGGTAACAATTGAAAAAATAATCTCAAAACAAATCATATTGAATCCTAAACTGTTTTTGTTGGGTCTGTACCCAGAAAAGCATAATTTTAATAAAAGTGAAAGAACATTCATAGACCTCAGTTTGCTTAATGCCAAAAAATGTATTGCACTATTATGGAAAAAGACTCATAGACCAGATGTGACTCAGTGGTTAAGACAGATGTTAACAAACCTTCCATTAGAAAGAATAACATATATACTGAAATCAAAGGAAATTGTGTTTGAGAATATATGGAGACCTTTTATTGATTATGTAAAAAATTTAAACATAACTCTTGAAGAAGAGGGTGAATGATGTGTGTGGACCTTGTAAATTCCAAACTGGTGAACATAATATGTATACTTATGTATTGGATTGTCTAGACTAAACAGAGGAGCATTGTTGAAGACTTGATTTTGTTGGTGGTTGTTGGTGTTTTTAGTGCATTTTTTTTTTTTGTAGTACTTTAGTGTTGGTGTTTGATTGTTTGTATCATGTTTGTTAAGAAAAAAAAAAAGGTTCAATAAAGATATTGTGGAAAAAAAAATAAAGGACATTAGTGACCACCTGCCTGTATTTGTTTCTTTAGATGTTAATTATGAGGTTAATGAGAGTAAGACTAATAATAAACCATGTAAAAAGATTATTTATAAAAGAATATGAACAGAAGATAGAATCAGTGCTTTAAAAGATGACTTATTGTTACAGAATTGGGATGTTGTCTATAGAGAGAAAGAAGTGGACTTGGCATATGATAAATTTATTGATATATTTAAATCATTATATGATAAAAACTGTCCAATTAAAGAAATTAATAAAAAACATAAATACAAAAATTGCCCGTGGTTAACCAGGGGGCTACAAAAATGCTTGTAAAAAGAAAAAATATCTCTATAAAAATGTCATTAAATTAAGAACCAAAGAATCTGAAAAAAGATATAAAACATATAAAAATAAATTAACTGAAATAATACGAACTAGTAAAAAATTATACTTTAGGAAAATATTAAATGAAAATAACAATAATATAAAAAGGAGTCTGGGATATATTAGATATATACTTTATTTTGAACAAAAAGTATAACAAATGACAAATGCAATAAAGTAACAGTATACAGTGTTCGAAAGGGAGAAGGAAGAAGTGAACACTTATTAATTCCATCTCCTCTTTTCCATAAATACACCCATGTGAATTATATACAAATTACCACATTTAAGACTCCAAGTAAACAATTAACTGTATTTTGTACATATCAACATTAACACCCATCCATCCTAACATACACTGATGTCCATACATCAAAACCAGCCTCAAACAACACAGATATACACAGTGCTGTCCCACCCACCATTCCATAGTGTCCCATAGTGTCCCAGAGTGAGCATAGTGAATCGTACATATAAATACTACCCTTCTAACATATATCCTTTCAGCAAATAATGTTTATACCTCTTTTTGAATTGATTTCTGTTTGTACATAGTTTCAGTTCCGGCTCCAGACTGTTCCACAAATCCACCCCACAGACAGATATGCACATACTTTTCTTGGTTGTTCATATCTTGGGTTTTGTAAAGTTTAAGTCTCCTCTCAAATTATAATCGTTGTCTCTTTTTTTTAAATATTTTTTGTATATTAGTTGGGAGTTGATTATTAATTGCCCTGTACATTACTTGTGCTGTCTAAAATTTAACTAAATCGATGAACTTTATGACATACTTTAAAAACAACGAATTGGTATGGTCTCTATATCCTACATTATTTATTATCCTTATAGCTCTTTTTTGTAATGTGCATATTGACTGTAGGTTGGTCTTGTAGGTGTTTCCCCAGACTTCTACACAGTAGTTAAGATAAGGTAGAAACAGTGAATTGTACAGTAAGACCAATGATTTATAGTCCAAGATGTGTATTGTCTTCCCCAGTATGCCTATACATTTTGCTAACTTGGCCCGGATGTGACTGATGTGAGGTTTCCAGCAGATTTTATTGTCTAGCGTCACCCCCAGAAACTTATTTTCCTGCACTGTTTCTATTCTGGTATCATCTATCGTTACCATTATTTCATGATTTATTTTATAATTTCAAAACAACATAATCTTTGTTTTTTTTTTAGATTTAGAGATAATTTATTTTTGTTGAACCACTGCGTTAACTTTTTCATTTCAGTTGTGACCACCTCTAAAACCTGCTGCAAATTCTCACCAGTGCAAAGGATATTTGTGTCATCCGCAAACAAAATAAATTTCAGAATTTTTGATAATTGGCATATGTCATTTATATACAAAATAAAGAGTTTGGGTCCCAAAACTGACCCCTGGGGCACACCACAAGTGATGTCCATGAAGGGTGATTTGTGCTCACCAATTTGTACAAATTGTTGTCTGTTACTTAAATAACTTTCCACCCAACTCAGTCCGACCCCTCTTATCCCATACCTTTCCAGTTTCCTTAGTAGTATTATGTGGTCAGTGGTGTCAAAAGCTTTCTTTAAATCTATAAATACTCCTACAGCAAACTTTTTTTAAATCTATACAACTAGTAATTTCTTCTATAAGTTCGATCAGTGCCAAAGATGTAGATTTATCTGCTCTAAAACCATACTGGCTGTCTGTAAGGAGGTTGTGTTTTTCAATGAAATCATCCAATCTCTTAAGATTTTTTCAAGTATTTTGGAGAATTGTGAGAGTAAAGAGACCGGCCTGTAATTTGTGAAACAATGACTGTCTCCTGTTTTGTATAGAGGTATTACTTTTGCTATTTCCCATTTTGTTTGGAAATTTACCAGTTTGAAATGACAGGTTACAGATGTGGGTGAGTGGCTTAACAATTCCTTCAATTACTTTTTTTCACTATTGTCATGTCAATTTCATTCCAGTCCATTGATTTTTTTTTTTGTTCTTAAATTTACTCACAGTCTCAATAATTTCCTTTTCAGTAACTGCACCCAAAAAGATTGTGTTTGGATTTCTATCTTCTATTTCATTTACAGAACCACTGTTGTTGGTTTCTGTTGTCACTATTGATTTTGCTAATTCAGGACCAACGTTTACAAAAAATTTATTGAAACCACTGACCACATCCTCCATATTATTTATCAAATTGCCATTTTCAATAAAATATTCTGGATAATTAGCATTCTTAGGTCGATTACTAATAATCCCATTGAGTACTTGCCATATTCCTCTTAAGTTATTTTTATTATCCTCTAATATTCTGTTGTAATATTCTTTCTTACAGGTCCTCATTATATTAGTAAGCTTATTTTTATATCTTTTATATTTGATCTCAGCCTCCACCTTTCTGCACTTAATGAATTGTTTATATAATGTATTCTTCTTTTTACATGCCTTTATTAACCCCTTGGTGACCCAAGGAATGTTTTTGTTTTGTTGTCTGTCACTGTATTGTTTTATAGGACAGTTTTTATTGTACAATGATTGAAATATTTGTAAAAATTTATCATATGCTATATTTATATCATTTTCATCATAAACTATCTTCCAATCTTGTATTAATAATTCCTTTGTCAGTAAATACATAGATTCTTCGGTTCTTATTCTTTTATATTTAATATTTTTGGTATACTTTTTCTTTCTATAATCACATTGATAGACAACAAAAATCGGCAGGTGGTCACTGATATCATTAAATAAAAACCCACTCCTGATATTATTTTCCATAATGTTTGTGAATATGTTAGCTATTAGTGTGGCACTGTGTGACGTGATTCTGCTAGGTCCGGTAATCGTTGGATGTAAGCCCATACTGTACATTGTGTTGATAAATTCTTCTGTCAAACTATGTTGTTTTGAATTCATCAGATCTATATTGAAATCCCCACAGATGAACATAACTTTATGAGTTAGTTTTGCATACATTTTTTCCATCCAGTCCTTAAATAAGTCAGTGTTTGAGCCAGGTGTTCTATATACACAGCCCACTACTATATTCTTCACATTGTCCAGACAGATTTCTATTGTAATACATTCAAATAAATCATCCACAGTTACTGACAGATTTTCAACAACCTTGTATTTCAAGCTCTTGTCAACATAAATTGCAACTCCTCCTCCTTTTTTCACTTTTCTATTTAAATAATTTAATTCATAGCCATCCATGGTAAAATCCACTCCTTTCTCTTCACTGAGCCACGTCTCTGATAATGCCACAATATTGAATGGCTCTTTAAACTGATGTAAAAAATCTTTAATGTTATTAAAGTTGGCATAGAGACTTCTGCTGTTGAAGTGGATCATAGAAATATTGAAATCAGATGTGACCATTGTGTTAAACTGATCATCCGTGTAGTAACTACAGTTATTATTGATGGAGCTAAATAAATTATTATCAGGGTCTATGTTATATTCTACGTCCTGTGGGTTGTGATCTGTATATTCAAAAACTTTCAGTTCCTGTTGTTCCTGTTTGTTGATCTTTTGTTTCATGTAATTAAATGTCTTGTTGCAGATGAGTATATTAAATAAATTAAGGAAAAATGGAACTAAGAAAACAATATATCCAGAGTATTTTACTGATAATTGTGGGGATAATTATGATAAGAACATGGTAGTAAATAAAATGAATAATGTTTTTGTAAATGTTGGACCAGAGTTGGCAGCAAAAATTTCAAACCAAGGAAGAGACACCGTGAGTGAAACACTGAATGGAAATAACCCTCGGTCAATCTTTCTCTCAGCGGTGGATGAACTAGAGGTAAAATCTGTTGTTGAAAAGTGTAAAAATAAATTATCTCCTGATTGTGATGGTATTGATATGGCACTAGTAAAAAGAACTGTTGATGGCATATTAAAACCATTTACATACTGTATATTTGTAATCTATCGTTTCAAACTGGCTCATTCCCGCAGAAAATGAAAATAGCAAAAGTAATACCATTATTCAAGCAAGGAAATAAACACCACTACACAAACTACAGACCAGTATCGCTCCTCCCACAATTTTCAAAGATTCTGGAAAAACTCTTCAACAACAGATTACAAAACTTTTTAAATAAACACGATGTGCTTAATCAGAATCAATATGGATTTAGAGCAAAGAGTACAATATAATTAACAATAATGGAAGCAACAGAGGAAATAAATGCATTGGATCAAGGAAAATATGGAATTGGTGTATTCATAGATTTTAGAAAAGCATTTGATACAATAAATCATTCAAGACTTCTTGATAAAATGCAAATGTATGGTATTAGGGGAATGGCTCTGAATTGGGTTACAAGTCTGAGAGACAACAGTTTGTGAAGATGGGAGAATATCTGTCTGGGTGTATGGGAATTGCCTGTGGGGTCCCCCAGGGGTCAGTATTGGGCCTCAAATTATTTAACATATATATAAATGATATATTCCAAGTTTCTAATTTATTAAAAATAATATTATTTGCTGATGATACTAATATATTTTATTCTGGAAATAATTATAATAAACTAATCCATACTCTAAATAATGAATTAAATAATAATGAATTAAATAAGCTTAAAAAATGGATGGATTGTAATAAATTATTGCTAAATATAGGTAAAACTAAGGTAATGATATTTGGTAATTGTAAAGGTAAAGAAGATATACGGTACATATTCATATAGATAATGTAATTATTGAAAATGTTAAGGAGATCAAGTTTTTGGGTGTAATACTAGATGATAAAATTAGTTGGTCAGGTTCAGGTTCAGGTTACTTTATTTGTACCCGCAGGTAGATTTGTTTTGCAGTCTGGTGACATCCATATTTACAAGCCACAATTACGTTCAACATAAACACAAACACAGGCACACATGAAGCTGACTATAAACATGATAAAAAATACTCAAGGCTCCATCAATCAGGATATAAAGACAAAGAGTTGAGAGAAAAACCAGAGATAAGAGAGAAGGGTCATATTAAAAAGTTAAAGATTAGTCAAAGAGGTTAAAAACTCAAAGGTCTAAAACCCAATAAAAGATTTAGAGCCCAAATAAAATCCTACAAAAATAAGTAAATATAAAATGGAGCTAATAACTAGGTACCTAAATTATGGGCAATATATTGTTACAACTTGTTCAATTCTTTGACAGCAGCAGGAACAAAGCTGCTTTTGTAGTGCTGGATTTTACTTTTTGGGACAGCAAACCTCCGTCTTGAGGGAAGAAGCTGCAAGTTGCGGTGCAAAGGGTGGGAGTCATGTCAGGCTCAGCTGTGACTCACCAAGCAAACGACTGGACCATCTAACTACCTGATCCAAGGATTTCCTCTGTTTCAGTTTTACCTGACCAAACCATGACACTAAAGAAAAGGATAAAACAGATTCAATAAAAGCCCGATAAAACATTGTCATTATGGTTCGGTCAATTTGGAAGCGTGCAAGTTTCCTCAAACAATGCAAATGTTGCTGACCCTTTTTGCACACCCTTTCACAGTTCTCGTCAAAGTTTAAATTACTATCAATAATTGTCCCAAGATATTTGTAGGATTGTACACATTCAGTGGTCTGACCTTTTAGTACGGTGACTTTGTGCCTGGGAGTTGTCCTCCTAAAGTCAATAATCATATCTTTAGTTTTTGTCGTATTCAGCTGCAGGTAGGAATCCTCACACCAGTGAACAAAATCATCAACTACTGGGCCGTGGCCATTCTCATCATCTTGGAGGAGACTGACAATAACTGAATCATCAGCATGCTTTATAATGTGTCTGTTGTCATGTCTGCTCCGACACATGTTTGTGTACAGGATGAAGAGTAGTGGTGACAACACACACCCCTGAGGAGAGCCAGTAGAAGAGCACTTTAGGTCAGACAATGTACCATTGACCCTTACTCTCTGCGTCCTGTTGGTTAAGAAATCCAGAATCCAACCCACCAGTTTATTGCTCAAATCAAATTGTTGCAGGAGCCTTTCAATTAAAATATGAGGTTGGATTGTATTAAAGGCGGAGGAGAAATCCACAAATAAAAGCCTGGCGTGTGTCCCATTAAAATCCAGATGTTTAAAAAGCATGTTAAACATAGTGACAGTGGCGTCCTCCACTCCTTTGTGAGGCCTATATGCAAACTGCAAAGGATCCAATGCATGCTCAGTCTGCTTTAGGACCTCACATCTGACCAGTTTTTCAAAAATTTTCATTAAAATTGAAGTCAAAGCAACTGGTCTAAAGTCGTTTACCATTTTAGGACAGCTGGATTTTGGAACGGGAACAACCACGGCATCTTTCCAGATCTTGGGCACATGTTGTGTCTGTAAGGACTTATTGAAAATGTAATGAAATACAGGACTCAGTTCATGTGCACAGGACTTTACCAAGCATCCACATATATTATCAGGGCCCTGACTTTTGTTCACTTTTACAGTGCAGAACTCCCTTTTAACATCCTGCACCTCAATATTAAAGTGCTGATTATCTTTGAGTTTCTGTTTCTAATCTTGGGTTTCTGTGCTAAAATCAAAGGAGTCAAAATGACCATAAAAACAATTAAGAGCATTAGCCAGCTCTGTGTCTGAATTAAAACCATCTAAGAACACACGATTACTGTTTTCTGTGCTCTGAAGGCCTGCAATAGTTTTCATACTGGCCCAGGCTGAACCAAGTTTCTTTGTTGCCATCTTACTTTCCAATTCTGATATATAATTCTGTTTTGCTCTTAAAATTTCGGACTTCAGCTCTTTTGTGGCAACCTGTAGCTCAGAAATAGACCTCTGTTTAAAGGCAAGTGCTTTCCTCTGTAAGCAGGATTTAACTGATTTTGTAACCCATGGCTTGTTGTTGGGATATATTTTGACACGTTTACGTGGAACGATCATATTTTTACAGAAAGCCATGTATGAACATGTGACGTCCACCAAAGAGTCCAAATCATCCCTGCAGGACAGTGTGAAAACCTCCCAGTCCGTACAGTTAAAGCATTCCTGGAGGCAGTGCACTGAATCCTCTGTCCACACATCTATGTCTCTGGTCTTCACCTTGCCTCTTCTGAGAGCAGTTTTATATGTGGGCAGCAAATGTACACAGTTGTAATCTGAGGATCCTAAAGGAGGAAGGGGAAGTGATTTATAGGCCCTCTCAATGGATCCATAGCACAGGTCCAATGTCTTTTTTCGCCTGGTTGGGCAGGAGGCATACTGATAAAAGTTTTTAAGTGTTTAAAGAAACATGGTTAAAATCCCCAAGAATAAAGTTTGGCGCCTCTGGGGATATTGACTGCAGCTGCTGCACCACATCAAAGATGGTACTGGAGGCAGAGTCAGCATCTGCCCTCGGGTGAATGTACACAGTCGTTATGAAAAGTTGGGGGAACTCGCGAGGCAGATAAAAGGGGCGTAGCGATACAGACAGCAGCTCCACATCGGGTGTACAGATGTGCTCTCTGACCGTGACAGATGTGCAGTACTGTTTATTAATATATAAACATACGCCGCCCCCCTGACATTTCCCCGTTACCTCTTCCTGCCGATCCGAGCGAAGTGAGGCTCCAAAGCCATCAATCCACAGGTCCGCGTCCCGGTCATGCGCAGTAAGCCACGTCTCCATGTAAGCCATGACACAGCAGTGCTTGAAGTCCTTCTGGTAGCGTACATTCCCTTGAATTTCATCTACTTTGTTCCTCAGAGATTGTACGTTCCCCAAAATCATGGAAGGAAGAGGAATGCTATTAAACTGACGCCTCCTCAGGCATAATTTCATGCCTCCACGCTTTCCGCATTTCCTTCTCTTGTCTCTCTTTTCATCGCTGTGTCCATGAACGCCTCTTAAAATAAAGTCCGGCAGTTGCGGCATAGACTCAAACACAGATGCTTACTAGTCAGGACTTTATGAACTTTTTCAATAATAAAATTTCATCCATCAGAGATAAAATCAATCAGATTCTTCCCACAGTTAACTTAAATACTGTAACTACTACAACTCCTTCTATTGATGTCTGTCTTGATGAGTTTACTCCAATCGACCTTTGTGAGTTAGACAAAATAGTTTCCTCATCCAAACCTTCAACTTGTCTTTTAGACCCTATTCCTACCAGGTTATTTAAAGAAGTCTTCCCACTTATTGGTAGCTTTATTCTTCATATAATCAATTCTTCATTAACTTTAGGCCATGTACCGCAGGCTTTTAAAACGGCTGTAATTAAACCCTTACTCAAAAAGCCAACGCTAGATCCAGGAGCTTTAGCTAACTATAGACCAATCTCTAATCTCCCTTTCATTTCAAAAATCTTAGAAAGAGTTGTTGCTACGCAATTATTTGACCACCTGCAGGGAAATGGTTTACTTGAAGAGTTTCAATCTGGGTTTAGAATCCATCATAGTACTGAAACAGCCTTAGTGAAGGTCACTAACGACCTCCTCATTGCATCTGATAATGGACTAGTTTCTGTACTTGTCCTTTTAGACCTTAGTGCAGCTTTTGATACTATCGATCCTAATATTCTACTTGATAGATTAGAACACTTTGTTGGACTTAATGGAACTTCGTTGCAATGGTTTAGATCTTATTTATCTGATAGGTTCCAGTTTGTTCATGTAAATAATGAGTTTTCTTTCAACTCAAAGATTAGTCATGGAGTTCCACAGGGATCTGTGCTAGGCCCTACTCTTTTTAGTTTATATATGCTTCCGTTAGGCAACATTATTAGAAAGCACTGTATACATTTTCATTGTTATGCAGATGACACACAATTATACCTGTCAATGAAGCCAGATGATAGTAATCAATTAGCCAAGTTAGAAGCCTGTCTTAAGGAAATCAAAGCTTGGATGACTTGTAATTTCCTGCTATTAAATTCAGATAAGACTGAAGTCATTCTTGTTGGTCCAAAAAACCTTAGAAATTCCTTTCCAAATCAAACTTTCAGTTTGGATGCGGTTACTCTTTCTCTTAATAGCTCTGTGAGGAACCTTGGAGTTATTTTTGATCAGGATTTGTCCTTCAATTCACATATTAAATTTGTTTCTAAGACTGCCTTCTATCATTTGCGTAATATTGCCAAGATTAGGAGCATCTTGTCTCAGAGTGATGCTGAGAAACTGATCCACGCTTTTGTTAGCTCTTGATTAGATTATTGTAATTCTTTATTATCAGGCTGTCCTAAAACATCTTTAAAAAGTCTTCAGCTGATCCAAAATGCTGCAGCAAGAGTTTTAACAGGTACTAGAAAGAGAGATCATATCTCTCCGGTTCTGGCCTCCCTTCATTGGCTTCCCATAGAGTTTAGAATTAAGTTTAAAATCCTTCTTCTTACTTACAAAGCTCTAAACAATCAGGCTCCTTTTTATTTAAAAGATCTGATACTACCGTATTATCCTAACAGAGCACTACGCTCCCAAAATGCAGGATTACTTGTAATACCTAGAATCTCCAAAAGTACAATGGGAGGCAGAGCCTTCAGTTATCAAGCTCCTCTCCTGTGGAATCAGCTGCCAATCTGGATTCGGGAGTCAGACTCGATCTCTGTTTTTAAGAATAGGGCTAAAACCTACCTTTTTGATATAGCCTACAATTAGGGAGGGATCATGTGTTTCTGAACCCTCCCTTAGTTATGCTGCTAATAGGTTTAGTCAGCCGGGGGACCTCCACTAATGCACTGGGCCTCACTCCTTTCCTCACTCTCTATGAAATATTTTTTTTTGCTGGTCATTAACATTTGTTTGTTCTCTCCCATAGATTGAGTCCCCATCGTGCTGTTTGCTCTCTACATGTCTGTTCTTTTCTTTTTCTCTATCCCCTCACCCCCCAGCCAGTCGCAGCAGAGGACTGCCCCTCCCTGAGCCTGGTTCTGCTGGAGGTTTCTTCCTGTTAAAAGGGAGTTTTTCCTCTCCACCGTCGCCAAGTGCTTGCTCACAGGGGATCGCCTGATTGCTGGGGTCTTTCTGCAACTGTGGGGGTTCCCCCCTACAGTTGATAGTGCTATGAGATGACTGTTGTTGTGAAATGGCGCTATATAAATAAAGTTGAACTGAACTGAATTGAACTGAATTGAATTGAATAGATGCTGCATTATCCGTGGTTGGAAACCACACGTCAGATACATACAAAACAAAATTGTAAAAATATTGCAATTATAAATCAAATTAAGCAAGTCTTAGATTACAAATCACTTCATATCTTGTATTGCTCATTAGTACTTCCATACTTGATCTATTGTATAGAGGTCTGGGGTAACAATTATAAAAGTACACTTAATTCATTGCTAATATTACAAAAAAGGGCAGTCCGTGTTATACATAAAGTTGGGTATCTTGAACATACTAATTTATTGTTTTTACATTCAAAGCTATTGAAATTACGGGATCTGGTTGATTATTATACAGCACAGTTAATGTTTAAAGTCAGTAAAAACTTTTTGCCACACAATATACAAAATCTTTTCAGTGAGAGAGAAGGGAAATATAATTACGGGGGAACACAAAATTTAAAATGCACTTAGTAAGATCTACTAGGAAGGGTTTTTGGATGTCTGTGTGTGGGGTAAAATTGTGGAATGGGTTGGGGGAGAAACACAGGCAATGTCCGGACATCCATATATTTAAATCAACATATAAAGAAATGCCTGGGATCAGTCCGCCAAGGTCTCCGCCTTTAACCACCACCTAATCCACATAGCACCGGACCCCTATGATCCCTCCTGCAGGTGGTGAGCTCACTGGAGGGCGGACCCATGTAACTCCTTCGGGCTGAGCCCGGCCGGGTCCCATGGGTGGAAACCCAGCCACCAGATGCTAGCCATCGAGCCCCTACCCCAGGCCTGGCTCCAGGGTGGGGCCCCGGTAACCCCATACCGGGCGGGGTACACTGAATCCTTGATCTAGAATTTATCTTGAGAGTCTGTTGGATCATTCTTAGTCTGGCCCTTCACCCAGGACCAGTTTGTCTTGGGTGACCCTATCAGAGGCAAATTGCCCCGGACAACATAGCTCCTGGGATCACTGGGACACGCAAACCCCCCACCATGATAAGGTGACGATCCATGAGGGGGGGTGACGATCCATGAGAGTCCCAGCCTCCCTGGGAAGGTCTATGCCAAGGTACTGGAGAGGAGAGTCCGGCCATTGGTCGAACATCGGATTGAGGAGGAGCAATGTGGTTTTCGTCCTGGCCGTGGCACATCGGATCAGCTCTTTACCCTCTCAAGAATTTGAGGGTTTGTGGGAGTTTGCCCAACCACTTTACATGTGTTTTGTGGACTTGGAGAAGGTATTCGACCGCGTCCCTCGTGTTTTTTTGTGAGGGGTGCTTGGGGGGTATGGAGTATTGGGCTTGTTGTTACGAGCTATTCGGTCTCTGTACGACCGTTGTGAGAGTTTGGTTCGTATTGCCAACACCCGGTCGGACTCATTCCCAGTGAGAGTTGGACTCCGCCAGGACTGCCCTTTGTCACCAATCCTGTTCATAATTTTTATGGACAGGATTTCTAGGCACAGCCAGGGAATGGAAGGTGTCATGCTTGGTGACCACAGGATCTCATCTCTGTTGTTTGCACACGATGTTGTCCTGTTAGCTTCATCCAGCAATGACCTACAGTTCTTGCTGGGACAGTTTGCCGCTGAGTGTGAAGTGGCTGGGATGAGAATCAGCACCTACAAGTCCGAGTCCATGGTCCTCAGCCAGAAAAAGGTGGATTGTCCTCTCCGGGTTGGGGACAGGCTCCTGCCCCAAGTGGAGGAGTTCAAGTATCTCGGGGTTTTATTCACAAGTGAGGGGAGAATGGAGCAAGAGACTGACAGATGGATTGGAGCAGCATCTGCAGTGATGCAGATGTTGTACCGGTCTGTTGTGGTGAAGAGGGAGCTGAGTTCTAAGGCAAAGCTGTTGAGTTACCAGTCAATCTACGTTCCTACTCTCACCTATGGTCACGAGCTTTGAGTAATGACCGAAAGAACGAGATTGCGGATACAAGTGGCTGAAATGAGCTTTCTCCGTAGGATTGCTGGACTCACCTTCAGAGATAGGGTGAGGAGCTCAGTCATCCGGGAGAGGCTTAGAGTAGAACCGCTGCTCCTCCACATTGAAAGGAATTAGTTGAGGTGGTATGGGCATCTGATTAGGATGCCTCCACTTGAGGTGTTTTGGGCACGTCCCACTGGGAGGAGACACCGGGGCAGACCCAGGACTCACTGGAGAGACTATGTCTCCCAGCAGGTCTGGGAACGCCTTGGTATCAAATCTACCTACGGGTACAAATAAAGTAACCTGAACCTGTATCCTCTCTGAAGAGCTGGAGCAGGTGGCTGGGGAGAGGGAAGTCTGGGCTTCTCTGCTTGAATGGCTGCCTCCACGACCCGGACCTCCGGAAAAGTGGTAGAAGATGGATGGATATAAAGAAATGATTGTTGAGCAATATAAAAATAAAGGACAGTAACATTACCATGTGTCTTCAATGAAGAAAGGTTGTTATTGTGAATATACGTATATGCTGAGTACTGTTATTATTGATATTATTACCAGAATTATAGTGTTAGGATTGTTGTTGGGATGGAGTTGTTTGGAGTATTGTATAGGCCAAGTGGTATTATTATTATTATTGTTGTTGTTGTAACTACCACATGGCTACCTATTATTATGGTTATTATTATTATATGGTTACTTATTGCGCCTAGGTATTGTAAGCCATGTGGAGGTATATGGTGGTATGTGTGGTGATTGTGATGATGATGGTGTTGTCTATGATTGTATTGAACATACCAGAAGTATTTATTTATTATTGTTAGTTATTGTTGGATGTTGGTATTGTTGTCAATGTGGACTGTCATTGTTGTATCATTTCTGTTGCATAATTTGATTATGAGGTGTATTATGTATTATGGTGTTGTATGGTGAATGTAGTTGTGGGATGAATGATGACTAGAGTGATGTTGTAATTTGTTGGGTATGGAAAAGGGGTGGGACTATATAAGCATTGGCTTCTTCCCACTCCTTTTGAACATTCATTCATCTTCTTCCGCTTAATCCTTTTCGGGTCGCGGGGGGGCTGGAGCCTATCCCAGCATCTTTGGGCGAGAGGCAGGGTCAACCCTGGACAGATCGCAGTCCATCGCAGGGCCAACACAGAGAGACAGACAACCATTCACTCTCACAGTCATACCTAAGGACAATTTAGGATCCCCAGTTTGATGCCAATTAACCTAACTTGCATGTTTTTGGCATGTGGGAGGAAACCGGAGAAATCCCGGAATAAACCCACGCAGACATGGGGAGAACATGCAAACTCCACACAGATCACTGTTGGTCAGGGGCTGGGATCGAACCCAGGATCCCCCAGCCAAGGGTGAGCTGCTGTGCTGCCGTAGCACGAACCACTCTGCCACCGTGCTGCCCATGTCAGAAATTGACCTTTTGAACATATTATTTTGTTTGTTTTGATTTTTGTTTTAAATTCTTTTTTTCTTTTTGTCTGAATGTTCAAATAAAATCAATCAACTAAGCAATTCTACTTGGTTAATTATCTAATTTCATTAAAATAAATTGATCATAAAGCATGCAGATATTTATAATAGGCAGACATGTGAGATGTACATACTAGAAGTCCAGTAATGAGGATTAAAATTCTGACAGTCAGGGACTCAGTTCGTGTGATATTACATTCTTATTTCCTGTGGGAAGCAAAGGCAGATTATTGGCAGAGTCCAGATGGTCAGTGAAATTTAAGATTGTTCTTATTTGATCGAAACGTCACCACTGGTCCTTTGGGGGTCCATAACAGTTCAAGTTTTCTTTGTTCTGGGGAGAAGATGAGGGTTCAATCATTTCTCACCTAGGTTTGGTAAGAATTCAAAAGAGTTCTGCCTGAATACAGAGGTAGTGTTGTGTGTTGGGAGAGAAGAAAAGGGGGTTGGTGAGCAGAAGGACAACAGCAGTTCCTCTTGGGCCCTCCTGTTATTGAATATCACCAGGTCTCAGAGTCCACCTGGTACCAATTCCACTACACAAGCATACCTCAAAGTCCACCAAGGCTTGGTTTCAGAAGTCCTGGAAGATACTAGAGTGGCTATCAATTCAATTCAATTCAACTTTATTTATATAGTGCCATTTCACAACAACAGTCATCTCATAGCACTTTCAACTGTAGGGGGAACCCCCACAGTTGCAGAAAGACCCCAGCAATCAGGCGATCCCCTGTGAGCAAGCACTTGGCGACGGTGGAGAGGAAAAACTCCCTTTTAACAGGAAGAAACCTCCAGCAGAACCAGGCTCAGGGAGGGGCAGTCATCTGCTGTGACTGGCTGGGGGGTGAGGGGACAGAGAAGATGAAAAGAACAGATATGAAGAGAGCAAACAGCACGATGGGGACTCAATCTATGGGAGAGAACAAACAGATGTTAATGACCAGCAAAAAAAAAAAAAAAAATTCATTGAGAGTGAAGAAAGGAGTGAGGCCCAGTGCATTAGTGGAGGTCCCCCGGCTGACTAAACCTATTAGCAGCATAACTAAGGGAGGGTTCAGAAACACATGATCCCTCCCTAATTGTAGGCTATATCAAAAAGGAAAGTTTTAACCCTACTCTTAAAAACAGAGATCTAGTCTGACTCCCGAATCCAGATTGGCAGCTGGTTCCACAGGAGAGGAGCTTGATAACTGAAGGCTCTGCCTCCCATTGTACTTTTGGAGATTCTAGGTATTACAAGTAATCCTGCATTTTGGGAGCGTAGTGCTCTGTTAGGATAATACGGTAGTATCAGATCTTTTAAATAAAAAGGAGCCTGATTGTTTAGAGCTTTGTAAGTAAGAAGAAGGATTTCAAACTTAATTCTAAACTCTATGGGAAGCCAATGAAGGGAGGCCAGAACCGGAGAGATATGATCTCTCTTTCTAGTACCTGTTAAAACTCTTGCTGTAGCATTTTGGATCAGCTGAAGACTTTTTAAAGATGTTTTAGGACAACCTGATAATAAAGAATTACAATAATCTAATCTCGAGCTAACAAAAGCGTGGATCAGTTTCTCAGCGTCACTCTAAGACTAGATGTTCCTAATCTTGGCAATATTATGCAAATGATAGAAAGCAGTCTTAGAAACAAATTTAATATGTGAATTGTTGGACTGATCTTGATCAAAAATAATTCCAAGGTTCCTCACAGAGCTATTAAGAGAAAGAGTAACCACATCCAAACTGAAAGTTTGATTTGGAAAGGTATTTCTAAGGTTTTTTGGACCAACAAGAATGACTTCAGTCTTATCTGAATTTAATAGCAGGAAATTACAAGTCATCCAAGCTTTGATTTCCTTAAAACAGGCTTCCAACTTGGCTAATTGATTACTATCATCTGGCTTCATTGACAGGTATAATTGTGTGTCGTCTGCATAACAATGAAAATGTATACAGTGCTTTCTAATAATGTTGCCTAACGGAAGCATATATAAACTAAAAAGAGTAGGGTCTAGCACAGATCCCCGTGGAACTCCATGACTGAGCTTTGAGTTGGACGAAAACTCATTATTGACATGAACAAACTAGAACCAGATAAGAATCAGATCAGTAAGATCTAAACCACTGCAATGAAGTTCCATTAAGTCCAACATAGTGTTCTAATCTATCAAGTAGAATATGATGATCGATAGTATCAAAAGCTGCACTAAGGTCTAAAAGGACAAGTACAGAAACCAGTCCATTATCAGATGCGATGAAGAGGTCGTTAGTGGCCTTCACTAAGGCTGTTTCAGTACTATGATGGATTCTAAACCCAGATTGAAACTCTTCAAGTAAGCCATTTCCCTGCAGGTGGTCAAATAATTGCGTAGCAACAACTCTTTCTAAGATTTTTGAAATGAAAGGGAGATTAGAGATTGGTCTATAGTTAGCTAAAGCTCCTGGATCCAGCTTTGGCTTTTTGAGTAAGGGTTTAATTATTCTATGAAATTCTATGACACGGTGGTGGCATCAGCCATCACTTTTGGAGTGGTCTGCTGGGGCAGTGGCATTATCGCAGCCGATAGGAAGAGACTGAACAAACTGATCAAGAAAGCTAGCTCTGTCCTGGGGCAGCACCTTGACCCGGTGGAGGAGATAGGAGAGAGAAGGACGGTGGCTAAACTGTCATCTCTGCTGGAGTCCGAGTTCCACCCTATGCAGGACATACTGAATGCACTGAGGAGCTCATTTAGCAGCAGACTACATCATCCCAGGTGCACAACCGAGAGGTTTCGCAGGTCCTTCCTACCAACGGCTGTCAGACTGTACAACCTAAGCAAGGCTGCTCGCAGAGATAGCAAAAAGACGTAACAACCTAATAGTTTTTGAATGCAAAAGATGCAATAGACTTACATAATGGTCCCCTCCGGCATACAACTAGGAAAATACTGGTCGCTATGGAGGGTGAGAATATGTATGGGCACATAATCATACCATGTAGGATAACTAAGTAGACGGTTGTGCTGTTTCATCCCATCTAGCAACAATGCTCTGCACTGTGTGCGTTTATATATTTACATATTTATTCCATCTAGCTACAATGCTCCGCACTGGGTGTGTTTATATTTATATATCTATATATTTATTCCATCTAGCTACAATGCTCCGCACTGTGTGTTTATATATCTACATATTATTCCATCTAGCTACAATGCTCCGCACTGTGTGTGTTTATATATTTACATATTTATTCCATCTAGCTACAATGCTCCGCACTGGGTGTGTTTATATTTATATATCTATATATTTATTCCATCTAGCTACAATGCTCCGCACTGTGTGTTTATATATCTACATATTATTCCATCTAGCTGCAATGCTCCATACTGTGGGTGTTTATATATCTACATATTTATTCCATCTAGCTACAATGCTCCGCACTGTATGTTTATATACTCATATATTTATTCCATCCAGCTACAATGCTCTGCACTGTGTGTCTGTGTATATATACTGTATATATTTATAGTAACATGTACATATGTATATTAGCTGCTCTTGCTTTTTTTTTCTTGCCTTCTGATTGTTGCTCTGAGTGTTGCTATCCCTGTGCTGTTGCAATCCTGGAATTTCCCCATTGTGGGACTAATAAAGGCTTATCTTCTTAAAAGCCTGCGGTACATGGCCTAAAGTTAATGAAGAATTGATTATATGAAGAATAAAGCTACCAATAAGTGAGAAGACTTCTTTAAATAACCTGGTAGGAATAGGGTCTAAAAGACAAGTTGAAGGTTTTGATGAGGAACCTATTTTGTCTAACTCACAAAGGTCAATGGGAATAAACTCATCGAGACAGACATCAATTGAAGGAGTTGTAGTAATTACTGTATTTAAGTTAACAGTGGGAAGAATCTGATTGATTTTATCTCTGATGGATGAAATTTTATTATTGAAAAAGTTCATTAAGTCCTGACTAGTAAGCTCTAAGGGAATGCTAGGATTGACAGAGTCCTGACTCTTTGTCAACCTGGCTACAGTACTGAAAAGAAACCTGGGATTATTCTTGTTCTCTTCTATTAATGCAGAATAATAACTCGTTCTAGCTTTTCTAAGAGATTTTTTATAAATTAAAAGATGATTTCTCCAAGCTAAATAGATTTCATCTAAATTAGTGGAGCAACCTTTTCTTTCTAATTGACGAGCCTTCTGTTTTTAAGTTATGAGTTTCTGTGTTGAACCAAGGAGTTAGAAATCTCTGATTAGACTTTTTCTTTTTTAAGGGGGCCACCAAGTCTAGAGTCTGATGCAGAGAAGCTGTAACACTATCTACCATGCTGTCAATTACAGAAGGAGCAAGCTGTCTATAGCTTATTTCCGTTGTGTTGACACATGGCATAGAGGAAACAATCTGCATAAATTTAGTAACAACATCATCTGAGAGGCACCTACTGTAATAATATTTTTCTTTAGGAGCCAAATAGTCAGAAATAGTAAAATCAAAGGTTAACAGACAATGGTCTGACAGTACAGGGTTATGAGGAGACACTACCAGATTTTCTGTTTCTATGCCATATGTCAGAACAAGGTCCAACGTATGGTAGAGATAATGAGTAGAATTTCCTTCTTTCTGAGAAAACCCATCTAGTCTAATATTGAATTAAATGCCATATTAAGGCAATTACTATCTACATCTACATGTATATTAAAGTCCCCTACTGTGGCGATTAAGAATAATAAGGCACGGCGAACTGAGAGTTTTTAAGGGAGTTTATTATCCGCCATCACAAGAGCCGCTCCAGTGCTGTGAGATGCGCACTGGAGAGAGCGCTCAGCAAACAGCAATGCGTGTAGTCAGAAGCAGTAGTCAGTCGGCAATGTGGGCTCACCTGGGCGAGGGGACTTCTTTGGACGTGGGGGTCCCCGGGGTGTGTGGCCGAGGCGCTGGGGCGGGACCGCTGTGGGGGTACCTGGGGGGGCTCGCGCCGGGGGGCACTGGCTGGCCTCTGTCCTGGGGGGTGGGGTCGCTGGCCTCCTGGTGCCTGGGGCCCGGGGGCGGATGTTGGCCCCGCTGGGGGGGTGGGGGTCGGGCGGGTCCAGGGGTGTGGGTTCACCGCGCCGGCCGCCGGGCGGCCTGCCCTCCCTTGATCGTCTCTCCGGGGGTGGATGCTTGGCTTTCCTGGGGCTTGCTGACCTCGGGGCTGGAGGTTGGTGGTGCTGCCTTGCCTGCTCGGGGTCCTCGGGGGAAGGGCTGCTGCGACCGGCCCTCCGCTCATATGTTTCCTGACAAACCACTCACATGCACACACTTATTTTGCGCGCGTTCTCATATATAGGCAAACAGACATACATGTACAAGTGTCTCTCCTTTAACAGGTGCAGAAACCAGACTCGTGTTGAGACATCTCCGGTGGAAGAAGCAGTTTGTCTTTTGTTTGTTTAGTTGTTGTTTTTTTATTTTATTTTATTTTTAATTTTTTTTTGTCTGTTCCCCTCCCTTTTCTTTCCCCCCTTCACACACTTCCTTTCCCTCTTCCCCATCCTGTTGGGTCTTCCATGGGTAAAACAATTAAAATAAAGTATTAAAAGTTATTACAGGAGGAGTTTACAACAATATACAGTGCAAAGTTAGGCACTGTATAGGCTCCTCTTGGCAAAGTAAATCTGTTTTGGCACAGTAGGGTGACAGATCCCTGTTCTGTTTGCCTAGCTGCCTGACAGGACAAAAAAAAAAAAGCAGTAGTCAGAGAGCGAGGGAGTTACAGAGCGATATGCAGTTTAAATACCCCACTACAGACAATGCATGAATGGCACATTAACATCACAGTAAACGGCAGGAAGGCAATGGGACATTTGCATCACAGTACAGAGCAGGAAGGAACATTTGCCTTTGAGTCATACATATCAGCAGCAGGATACTGGCAGGAAGGAGCTAGACAAAGAGAGGCTGCCTATTGATATCAATACACACATCTCATTGTTCTGCTAATTGCTCCAGCTGAGCGCTCTGCTTGTCCCAGTATGTTGTGGGGGTTACCCACACTACTCCCCCCAGAGGGCTCAGCTGGGGGCTGAGGTGTCGATCGTCCGGCTTTGGGAGCGAGCTGCGGTGAAAGTTCCGTGCCGGAGGAGGGGGAGGGAGGAGGGTGGGGGTAGCAAGTGCCGGCCCGGGACGGCGAAGTTGTCTGGGCCGCGCAAAAATTGCCTGTGGATCTACGATGTTGAGGGGCTGTCCCGTTGAACGTGGCAGAGATCCACAGGCTGGGAGAAGGAAAGTTTGTCTCTGACTCCTCTCGTGGCCATGAAGAAAAAAAGGAGCTGCAGCAGTGTGGGACTTGGCATGTTGACTTTAGGTGCGCGCACAGCCCTAAAGCCCTCGGGGACAGCAGGCGGCTGAATTCCCTTGTGCGCCATGGCTGAGACCCATACAAAATCCTGTGACCGAGCTGCGTGTGTGCTTCAGGTGTGTGAGCAGCCCTGAAGGTTCTGTGTGCAGCGGCGAAGGACGATGGCGGTCTGTGTGGAGCCGGTATTGTCCCGTGTGTGGTGCGCTGTCCTCATAACCCCCCGGTGTGCGTGCGGGGTTCGGTGCATGGCAGGTCTGCTGTAGAGGCGAGTCAGGGTCAGGGAGCTTGCTGGAGATCAGCGTCGTCGGCGCCGATGGTCATCCCTGTTTTGGCTGTTGCTGTAGTTCACTGGTGCCGGGTCATGGTGCGTTGGAGCGGTAAGAGGGAGTAGACGATCTTTGTCCCTCGGGCTCGTGTAGATGCTTAGGAGCGGTGAGAGGGAGTAGACGATTTTTGTCCCTCGGGCTCGCGTAGATGCGTAGGAGCGGTGAGAGGGAGGAGGAGCGGTGAGAGGGAGAAGACGTTCTGTGTCCCTCGGCCGGTCCAGCGTGGATGCCCCGATCTCAGGCGAGGGTCGCACCATGAAGCTTTCTGCGGCTTTCCCGGTCGTGGGTGATCTCCGGAGAGTTCGCCTGGTGTTGGTTCTGCGTCGAGGTCTCCCTGTAGCCGAAGGGAAGGCAGTCCATTTGCGTCAGGCTGCTGCATTCGCTTGTTGTCGGAGAGTCACCGCCGGGGGCTGCCAGCGTGTTCTTTTCTTGGTCGGGTCACCAGTGTGGCGGTTAAGAATAATAAGGCACAGCAAACTGAGAGTTTTTAAGGGAGTTTTTTATCCGCCATCACGAGAGCCACTCCAGTGCTGTGAGATGCGCATTGGAGCGAGCCCTCAGCAAACAGCAATGCGTGTAGTCAGAAGCAGTAGTCAGAGAGCGAGGGAGTTACAGAGCGATATGCAGTTTAAATACCCCACTACAGACAATGCATGAATGGCACATTAACATCACAGTAAATGGCAGGAAGGCAATGGGACATTTGCATCACAGTACAGAGCAGGAAGGAACATTTGCCTTTGAGTCATACATATCAGCAGCAGGATACTGGCAGGAAGGAGCTAGACAAAGAGAGGCTGCCTATTGATATCAATACACACATCTCATTGTTCTGCTAATTGCTTCAGCTGAGTGCTCTGCTTGTCTCAGTATGTTGTGGGGGTTACCCACATTACTATAATTATTCTATCTGATTTCAGCACTAAATCAGCTAAGAATTCAGCAAATTCGGATAAAAATTCTGAGTAGGTTGATGGGGGTATGGCAAATAAAATTGGGTTTAGCCTAAAATTGCTAAAGTGCCCAATACTTAGGACCAGGCCCTCAACGGAATTATAACATGTTTTTTGCTTTACATTAACTAGTAATTTGAAATGGTAAATTGTTGCTACTCCTCCTCCACGACCAGAACTTCTGGGATTTTGACAGTTTAAATAACCAGAGGGAGTTGATTCATTTAAACCAACATAATCCTCTTGTCCTAACCAAGTCTCTGTAAGGGAAATTAAATCAATCTGATGATCAATTAACAGATCATGGACTAACAGAGATTTGGGAGTTAGAGACCTAATATTTAACAAACTGCATTTAATTTTTAAATTATGAGGAGAAACAGAGGCCAAATCATTCAATTTAGAGACTTCATGTTTAATTTGAGTTTTACCAACTTTTTGTTTAATCACTTTGGGATGTTTATACATTATATTTTTATTTACTTTGGAGGGAGCAGACAATGATTCTCTGATGGGGAAGACAGGGGCTAAGTTGAGGGGTGGCGGATGAAGAGGAGCTGCAGAGAGGCGTGTAAGACTGCGACTCTGCTTCCTGGTCCCAACTCTGAGTTGTCAAGATTTTGGAAATTTGGATAAAAAAGATGCCAGATTGTTAGATAAATGAGAAGCACCATCCAAAGTGGATTGGACGCTGTCTCGTCTCATAAGACCAGGTTTTCCCCAAAATGAGCTCCAATTGTCAATGTAGCCCACGTTGTTTGCAGGACACCACACAGACAGACAGCGGTTCAAGGATGACAAGCGGCTAAACATGTCATCACTGGTCAGATTGGGGAGGGGCCCAGAGAATACTACAGTGGCAGACATTGTTTTGGCAAAGTCACACACCGATTCTACATTAAGTTTCATGACTTCCGACTTCCAGAGATGGATGTCATTCATGCCAGCATGAATAACAATTGTGGAGTATTTACAGTTACTTTTAGCCAGCATTTTCAAATTTGACTGGATGTCGCCTGCTCTGGCCCCAGGAATGCATCTGACTATGGCCGCTGGAGTCTCTAGGTTCACGTTTCTGACTACAGAGTAGCCATCACAGTTACATGACTTGGATCCTATTGAAAATCTCTGGTGGAATTTGAAAAAGGCAGTTGCAGCACCCAAACCCAAGAGTATTAATGAATTGGAGGGCTTTGCCCATGAGGAATGGGCTAAGATTCCTCAGGAATGCTGCCAGAAGTTGGTGTGTCTATGCCTTACGTTTACAGCAGGTCATAACAGCAAAGTGACGCTCTACGAAGCACTAAGATGCTTGTCGTGAAGGGGTTGAATAATTTTGAAACTGCAGTAGTCATTAAAAGTGGAGTTTTGTGTTGAATTTGGAGAAACCACTTGTGATAGTTTTGTTGAGCTACTTGAATTGTTCCTATTTTATTTGTTTATTGCAAACAGCTGCTAGTTTTTATTAACTCTGTTTTTTGTTCTAAAGCACTCCAGCCTCTCTGACATTTTTCCTGCTGTGTAATGCTGTACTTCCATTTTATTCTGATTCCTCTGAAGTAGCGCTGTGCCTGAAGGCCCCTACACATCACTGTCAGATGTGTAAAGTGTGTATTTGTGTGTTTGAGCCACTGTAGGACCAGAAGGGGTTTTCCACATGAAAATGGACTTGGTGACCTCATCACTTGGTTACACTCCAGTCACGTGGCTGTAGAGACAGCCAGACTCATGCTCAAATGCTCTGTCCTACTAACATTAGCGCTTCAGCACAACCGCTGAGGCCTACCCACAACGTTCTGTTGACAAAGACACATGCAGGGAACTTCAACACTCAGATTTATACCACATGTCTGAACACAGTATACACACATACACACAAGTAGACAGTGGTAGCAGCACTGAAATCAGCCTTATTCCAAAGAATGCAAGACTGTTATGAATACTTATTCAGGTTTTGGTTTTTGATATGCAGTTATTTTATTAAAAAGGGTCACAGATGGGTCTTACGTTTGTAGTAGGCAGCTGCTGCTGCGTTTGTAGCAAATTTATTATCTTTGTGGGATTAAAGGTGTAGATTTCTATTGCATCTGTGTTTTGATGAAGATTCTCCATCATTCAAGTGGGTACGTATGCTGTATGAAAGCTCAGTTGGGTCAACTTTTTTTTGTGATGGTTCAGTTTGTAATTACAGCTCCTTGTTAAGCGTGGGACCGCCGTTGCTGAAAATAACTCATCATTTCTGTCCAAGGAGCTTTTCTGTGACTACCACTGTGATTATCATTTTTGGTGAGAATCATTAACAGTGCCAAATAAGCCATACAGTATTAATGGTGCTAGGTGGACAAGGTGTTAGGACAATTACAACAGCATACAAACAAAGCATATGCAGTGTGTGTGTGTGTGTGTGTGCGTGCGTGTGTGCGCATGTGTGCGAAGAATAAATTTGCAAATATACATACACAAAGACTTAGATACTAATGTAAATGAGGATATACACCCACACAGGAAAACCAGCAGACAATTCAATTCAATTCAATTCAACTTTATTTGTATAGCGCCATTTCACAACAACAGTCATCTCATAGCACTTTCAACTGTAGGGGACCAAACAAACTGATGGGAAAAATTTGTGCTTATGTTACTGTATATTCCATTCTACCTATTTTGCTGGAACTGTACAATACTGTTTGTTCATATCAGTAATGTGCTGTTCTTATGGAAAATAACTGCTACAAGAGCCATCTGCGCCATCTCAAGGCCCCCCATTAACACAAAGAACAGTTTTTACTGTAATTCTTTAAGTGGTTACACGGCTTCACATGACTGTTATCGAAACTATGTTGAAACACTCTCTCTGTGCTCAGCTGAGCACTGCCTACACAATTTCACTGTGTTCTCTTAAATGATACAAAGTGAAGAAGCACTGACTGAGCCACTGTGTGAGAGGAAAGGAATGTCAAGTCAGCAGCGTACCCAGATGTCTTCAAGGCCAGAAACTTAGATGCCTTTGTTCTCACTCCCAAGATAAGAAAGTACAACTTCTTCCATGATGTCTGTTACCTGATACTGCCTTAATGTATAAAAAGGCTTCTGCAGCGGCATGAAATAAAGCGGCGTTGTTGGAGGTTTTAAGTAGAGTTTATTATATCATACCGCCGTCACGGGATCCCCTCTCCAGCCCAAGTGTGTGCAGGCTGGATGGGGATCCTCTGGCTCTCAGAGAAGAAGACACAGAGAGCGTGTCTGCAGCAGAGGTTGAAGTGTGAGTGAGAGAGAGAGCATGGATTTCAGTCAGCTTAAATACCAGTTACAAACAATGCATGAAAGGCATTCACAGCAGGGAGTATGGCATTTGCATTTGAGAGGCATACATCACAATAGGCAGATTTGCTAGACTGTGCTCTAGGTGCAGAACAAAGGGGTTAACAGGCACATCTACATATTGATCTGAGTCTCTAGGTCACAGTAAGGACAGGACGCATGAACACAATACATGAAAGGTGACATTATCACAGTAGTGTAGCGGAAAAAACCAGGAGTAGCGAGTTGTCTGTCCTTAGTCTGTTTGTGGGGGTTTTCCCAAACCGCCACAGCTTCAACTGAACCAGTCGAGTATACAGTAACTCCCAACCTTCTGTTGCGTGTGCATGCTCCCTTGCAAACAAATAAATAAATTTGTTTGCTTCATCTGACTGATTCTTTTCTCAGTAATTTAAGGGTAATTCATTTTATCGTATCACGAACCCATCCCCCACACATTCTCACCACTCCACCAGGGGAGCACTGCCCCCATCCTAGGGGCCCCAACCAGGAGAAACCAGCAGCGACTGGAATATGACCCACCACCCTGGGATGCACAGTCAAGGTAGCCCCAGCCAAGACCAAGGCAGCCCGACACCGGCAGGGCCAGTCCCAGTGGGACCCCCCCACAAGCGGCACCGCCACCAACCGTACCCACACAAGGAGGGAGAGGAGAGTACAGACCCACCAGAACACCAGCCAGCCTCCACCCCACTGCCTCAATAGACACATTCATGCTACAACAAACCCAGCAGAGCGCCTGTCTGCCACCAGCACACATGAGGGGAAGCGAGCAAACACACAATACAGGAGAGGCATCGCGGGGGTGGGGCAGAGCTGGGACAGTGAAGGTGGCCAGCAGATGTATAAGGTCACACCCATCCAGAGTGCCCAGACGCCAACTCTGGCCCAACCAAGCCCAACCACCCAGTCCCCGTATGTGGGTGCAACTAATGTGAAGCATTTAAAAGAGATGAGGAGCGTGGATGGCCAACCAGAGCCACCCGTCCCAGGCGGGCTGTACCACACTACCCATCTACCCTCCATTTACGTGCATGTGTGTGAGGGCGTGAAGAAAAAAAATAGCTTGGGTGAAGGGTCAGAAGACCCGCACCCACCACAGATGTCACGATCTAGCACGGGGATTTCTCCATGCTCTGTTTCTTTGCCTTTTGTTTTTCCTTATCTGTATAATGTTGTGTTTTGGAGTTCTATGCCTGTTTTTATATATTTATATATTTTATATTGTTTCTTTGTATGATTTATTTTCCTGTTTACGTTCAGTGTAGTTTTGTCATTTACATATTTGGGTTTTTTTTGTCTTTATTTGTTTCCACTTGATTTTTGCCAGTGTCTTCTCTTTCTTTCTCTCTTGGGGGTTGCAGTGGTCAGGGGCACTTCCGGGTTTTTTCCCTGGTTGTGGGCGGTGCTTCTGTCAAACTGTCAGTCCCATCTCCTCTCCTCATCACTCACTGGTTACTATTTGCGTTTGATTGTTTCTAGCCTTATTTAAGGGCTGTTATTTTCATTTCTCTTTACCCGAGTCTCAGTCATCGTCTCCACCAGAATCCTAGTCCTGTTCTGGTGTGCTGTAAGTTTGCTTTGTATTTCAGTTTGGAGTTTCTGTTTATGCACCGTTTGGGACTTTGTGTTTTTGTTTAATAAATATCACAAACTGCAGTCCAGCGCATGGATCTCTCCTCTCTGCCCTGAAGGGCGAGTTATGACAGAAGACTCCCGCCAGTTAGAGATCCAGCTGCTGCAGTTTGTGGGTTTTTTTGTTTGTCTCGTCTGTGGGTTGGCGATTTCTGGTAGTTGATGTTGCAAGAAACTACCCAGCCAACTTAATTCACCAGCAGCGGCGAAGGTAGCCTTTTCCTTCTACTTTCCCCCAGTTTTTGTTTTTCACCTGGGATTTGGTTGTGCCTGCTGCCTTAGATTTTTCAGCTCTGGGGCTGAGCGAGGAGGAGTGTGTGGTGGCTACACTCATCGCCAATTTTGCCTCGGGGGCTGAAGCCTCCCGCTCTCCCGAGGAGGTTTGTGGATGGTGCGGCCCAGGTGATCGAGGACCATCCCAGTCTCTGGAGCTACCCAGGCCTCACAGTTTTCCTCACCTCGGTGATCGACACACACCGCAAACTCTGTGCCCAGGCAGGGAACTTCCCCTCGGCGCTACCTGGGCTCAAGAAGAAGCGTACCCGGGGACGGAAGACTCACTCATCCTGTCCAGAACCTGAACCCTCATCCATCCATCAGACGGTCCCCAGAGGTCCTGAATGGACACCGTCTAGCCCCAACACAGCAGTCCCACCTTCTCCTCCTGAACTGTGGCCCACACCATCGGCTGAGGAGCTGGAGGAGCGCAGGTGGGTCCAATTAGCAGAGACAGAGCTCCTACTAGAATATAAACAAAGGCTCCTCCCGGATCTCACCCAGGAGCTGGAGGAGGGTTCACTGGGTCCTCTTCCACCTCACTATGAGCCGACGTCTCGATCTCCCGCTCCCCACCATCGCCCAGGGGAATTTCGCCGGAGGAATGCCTCCACCTCCCTGCCAGCAGTTCCTCCTCTGCTGTGTCAAAAAATTTCCACAGCAGCCTCCCCTTCTCGTCTGAGCTCCTCTTCGCCAGCTGTCCCGTCAGCTCCCTCTTCCTCAGCTGCTGCTGCTTCCCTCATCTCCACGGTGTTCCCCCCTGCTGCTGACAATCCTTCATCCTCAGCTACGCCCGCCACTGAGTCAGCAGGGGCGGCTCCTCCATGCTCTTCAGGGGGGCCCATTACTGCTGCAGCCACTGAGAGGGAAGACATTGGGCCTGCTGCAGCAGAAACCATCATGCCCTGGGAATACAGGCAAGTGTTTTTTTCATTCCCAGTTACCTAAAAAAGAATTATCAGAATCAGAATCAGAATCAGAATCAGGTTTATTGCCATTGTTCATGTAGTACACAAACTAGGAATTTGTCTCGGTACAATGCTGCAACATTAAACATGATAAGATAAGAGAAATAAACTATACATGTAATAAAGTGTAGGATAAGATTAAGTGATACTGGTCAACAGTTAAAATATATATTAGCCAGCAGCAGATACTGTGGAGAACTATATAGGAATTATAAGGATAAGTCATCTTTATTGTCATTCAAATCCATACAGCCAATCATGTACAGTAGAACAAAATTATGTTTCTCTTATCTACAATGTTAATAACACACATATATAGAATCAGAGGAGTCGCTGCCATGCAAGGCGCCGCCACAAATTTCCCTTCTCTGTTCCATTTTTGCTGAGCACCAAGCTGGACGGCAGGAAGTTCCGCTTTTTATATTGTCTTCGGCATGACCCACTCTGGTGGTGGCTCAGTTGGTAGAGCATCACTTATCTTACCTGATTCCCGGTGGTGGGGCTCAGCCTATGCAGTCCACTGAGTCCTCACCGCCTGCTGCAGCCATTAATTGTTCACCTGCTACCTCCGTGTTTCCTCCTCTCCCCTGAGTGTCCGCCGGCCCCAGGATTGAGCCACTGGATGATGGAGGAGCCTGCGGTCCTGGAGGGCCTGGTCCCAGCCCTGCAGCCACAGTCTGGACAGAGGGAGAGCACTGAAACCGAGCTGAAGCCTGTGTCGATGATGGAATGTCCCCTGGCTTCAGCAGAACAGGATCCAGCGCCAGCAGGAAGCCAACCTCCTGTGTCCACATCGGGCGAGCCACCTGCACGGGTCACATCACTGGGGGGTTCCAGGATTGCATTGACCACCATGCCTGCTGCTGGGGCTGCCACAGCAGAGTCTGAGCTGGACCTCCAGAGGGCTGGGCCCGAGGAGTCGTCATTGTCTGGATAGACGGAGTCCTGGACGGACTCCTGGAAGGCGGTGGAGCTTGAGCTCAGGCAAGTGCTCTCCTTTGTTTTCATTGCTTCTGTGTTGGAGAGGTCTTGTCTGGCTCTTGGTGGGGAGAGCCAAGTGCAGCCGTCAGCTGGAGGATCATCCAGTTTTGCCAGAAGTCTCTGTGGGTCCAGGCTTGCTGCCCGAGATCACTGTGGGTCCAGATCCTCCCGCTGAGGTCATTGTCGGTGCTCCACCCCAGTCTGTGACCTCCGTGGATGCTGATCCCCCTCCGGCTGAGGTCATCGCGGGTGCTCCGTTCCAGCTCGGGACCTCCGAGGGTGCAGCTCTGGCCCAGTCCGGGCCCACTGAGGGTGCAGCTAGCTTTGACCCAGTCTGGGCCCGCTGTGGGTACAGCTTTGACCCAGCTCAGAGCCACCGAGGGTGCAGCTCCGACCCAGTCCGGGTCCTCCGTGGGTACAACCTCTCTCAAGTCCGGAGCCCCCATGGGTGCAGCTTTGCTCCAGTCCGGAGCCCCTGCAGGTGCAGCTTTGTTCCAGCCCGGAGCCACCACATGTGCTGCTTTGCTCCATCCCGGATCCATTGTGGGTGCTGCTATGTCCCAGTCCGGGACCACCGAGGGTGCTGCAGAGCAGTCCGAAAGTGTTGTGGTTCCCTCTCCTCTGCTCAAGGCCATCGTGGTTCCCTCTCCTCTGCCAGATGCCCTTGTAGTTCCCCCTTCTCTGCCAGACACCGTCGTGGTTCCCTCTCCTCTACCCGAGGCCATCGTGGCTCCCTGTCCTCTGCCAGACGCCGTGGTAGTTCCCCCTCCTCTGCCAGACACCGTCGTAGTTCCCCCTCCTCTGCCAGATGCCATCGTGGTTCTCCCTCTGCTGCCAGACGCCATTGTGGTTCCCCCTCCTCTGCCGGACGCAGTCGTGGTTCTCCCTCCTCTGCCAGGCGCCGTCATGCCGCCCCCCACCAGGCGGTGTTGTGGTTCCCTCTCCTCCACCCGACATCGTCATGGTTCCCCCTACTCTGCTGTCCTTTCCTTCATTGGGTCTCCCCGTGGGGCAACCGCCTCCTGGGCCACCCCTTCTGTTTAGGTGGCCAAAAAGCTCTGGTCGACCACCTGACGGACTGTGTCATTGGGTTGGGTGGCCCATATTGTGCCACCCAACAGTGACAGGACTGCACATGATCAATATTTCAATAACAGACAGCAGCAGGTATAGCATTTGTGCAAATGGTTGCAGTGAGGTGCAGAGACATACAGCAGCAGATATATTGCTGTTGGTGTGCCAGTCTTTCTGTGCCAACAGCTGAGGTAGTTATTGTGTGCGTGAGTGCGTTACGGTCTTGGGGAGGGGGCAGAATTCAGGGTCCTGATGGCCTGGTGAAGCTGTTTAGCAGTCTTATGGAGAAGGCCCAGAGGCTCTGGTACCTTTTCCCCGAGGGCTGGGGGCTGAAGAGAGAGTGTGAAAGACGGGAGGTGCCGCCTGCAATGTTGAGTCCTCTGTGGATGAGGTGGGTGAGGTAGATATCAGGGGGGGGGGCAGAAGGGCACCGATGATCTTGCTGGCTGCTTTCACTGTGCATTGTAGTGTCTTCCGGCAGGAGGCGGTGCAGCTTCCATATCATACCGTGATGCGGCTGGTGAGGATGCTTTCAGTGGTGCCCTGTTAGAATGAGCACATGATGGGGGAGTGGGACTCATGCTCTCCTCAGTTTGCAGAGGAAATGGAGGTGAGTTTGAGCCTTCTTGGCCAGTGATGTGGTGTTGTTGGACCAGGAGAGGTCCTCAGAAATGTACACCCCCAGGAACTTGGTGTTGCTCACCCTCTCCACAGCTGCTCCATTGATGATCAGAGGGGGATGCTGTGTGTGTCCCTTCCTAGAAGTCAACCACAATCGCCTTGGTTTTTCCCACGTTCAGGAAGAGATTATTTCTTTACACCATTTATTCTTTACATTACTTTACACAACTGGACCAGTTGGCTCACCTCATTTCTGTAGTTGGCCTCTTCATTGTTTGTGATGAGTCCCATTGCCGTCATGTCGTCCGCAAACTTGATGATGTGGTTGGTGTTGTAAGCTGGTACACAGTCATGGGTCAGCAGGGTGAAGAGTGGCAGGCTGAGTACACACCCTTGTGGTGCCCCTGTGCTCAGCGTGATGGTCTTGGAGGTGCTGCTGCCGACCTGCACGTTCTGTGGCCTCCCTGTGAGGAATTCTAGCACACAGTTACAGATGAGATAAGATGAGATGAGATTCAACTTTATTGTCATTACACATGTATGATACAAGGTAACGAAACGTGACTTGGCATTTGGGCACGCTCTGCAGAGCGCATCCAAGGCCGGGGCAGCCGCTAGGCGCCATACAGAGAGAGGTTTTGAGTCCCAAGTGACTGAGTTTTGTATTAGGTGCTGAAGGATGATCGTGTTGAATGTTGAACTGAAGTCCAAGAACAGCATTTGCACGTAGAAGTTCTTTGACTCCAGGTGGGTGAGGGCTGGATAGAGAGCAGCAGAGATGACATCTTTTGTGGATCTGTTTGACCTGTATGCAAACTGAGATGGGTCGTGGGAGGGAGGGAGAATGGACTTGATGTTCTGCATGACTAGCCGCTTGAAGCACTTCCTTATGATGGAGGTTTGTGCTACGGGCCAGTAATCATTGTAGCTGGATGGGACGGGCTTCTTTGGGACTGGTATTATGGTGGCAGTTTTTAAACATGTGGAGACAACAGCTTGACTCAGAAATTTGTAAAATAAGTATAATAATATATAGTAAATATCTGTTTACATTGTTCTGTTGCCTATGTGGTTTCTTACATGGCTGTTATTTCATTAAGAGAGTTACAGGTATATCTTACTTAACCTGTTGTAATGAACCTGAAAGAGTAGATGTACCTGCCACTGCATATTTAACACTGGAGCATTACATATGTGTTAAAGGTCTGATTGTCATGGCTGCCAATTAGGCACACCTGCGCACACACCTGTCTGCTATCTGGCTCTGCCTATATATTCTGTGAGACCGAGGGATCAGTGCGGAGTCGTCTGCTTCCTTCCTGAGGAACCTGCACTTTTTTTTTTTGTTTTTTTTTGTTACTTATTTGTACCCGTAGGTAGACTTGGTTTGCAGTCTGGTGACAAGCCACCGGCTGCTGGTCGCTGCGTGCGCGAGCGCCCTAAACCTACATGTTTTTGGTAAGCGGGAGGAAACCGGAGAAATCCCGGAGTAAACCCGCGCAACACGGGGAGAACATGCAAACTCCACACAGCTCACTGTTGGTCGGGGGCTGGGATCGAACCCACGATCTCATGATCCCCGCGATCCCCCGGCCGAGGGTAAAACTGTGCTGCCACAGTGCTAAACCACTGCGCCACCGTGCAGCCCCAACTTGCCAACTCTACACTGAGCTTCCAGCCTCATCGTCTTTCCAGCGCTTCTGCTCGCCTTGGGTCTCCTAACCATCCGGCAGCCAAGTAAGCCTGAACTTTTCCTCTCACCCATCTCCTTCCCCTGTGCACAGGCGGTGTCATCTCGGCGGCGGACTCCCGTCCACCTGGCGGCGGACCTCCCTGCCTCGTTCACCTGCCTGCTACATTTCCTGCAGGGTTACTGGCACTGTCCTCCTGGCCTGGGCCAGTGTGCTAACCTGTGTGCTTCTCCAACTCAGCAAAAAGTAAGGACAGAACTATCTGGTGCTTCTCCTGTCGGGATTGCCCCTAATTGTCTCTTTGCTCTGTCCTTAGGGTTGGTTGCACGGTGCTCTGCTCGCCCCAAGCTGACTCATCTCAGCACTACATTCACTACAGACATTCACACACACACCCATACACTCGTCGTCGTCGGCCTCCGTCGGTCTATGATGACCATGGAAGAGAATCCTAAACATCTACTCTGCTGGAACAGCACCGCCTGTGGCTGAACAGGCCGATGTGCACCGGTGTTCTACCTTCCAGCATTGGGCGTTGGTAGGATTCAAGCCTGGGCAGGAAGATATGGAGGACAAGATGTTACCCATGCAGCATGTCCCCCCTCTCCACGTCACTGATGAATCCAAAGAAACAGCAGGGCTGCTATAGTTTGGCACCAGCGCCGTCGCAGGAGCTGCCAGAACGATGTTGAGCACAACAGAGAACTGCCTTAGGGGCTCCGACTCCGGATTTTTCCTCAGGGTTGACTCCCGAAGCCTTTCCCTTGACCGGGTATGCCGCAAGGCAGCGGAGGTTTGAAATCAGGGTTTACCTTCCCCTAGATGGGCTACCTTCCCAGGTTGACGAGCCACCATCTACCCGAAGCGGCGGACCTCCCTGCCTCGTTCACCTGCCTGCTACATTTCCTGCAGGGCTACTGGCACTGTCCTCCTGGCCTGGGCCAGTGTGCTAACCTGTGTGCTTCTCCAACTCAGCAAAAAGTAAGGACAGAACTATCTGGTGCTTCTCCTGTCGGGATTGTCCCTAATTGTCTCTCTGCTCTGTCCTTAGGGTTGCCAGGTTGCACGGTGCTCTGCTCGCCCCAAGCTGACTCACTACATTCACTACAGACATTCACACACGCACCCATACACTCACACTATTATTAATAAAAGATTACCGTAAAGGTTACCGTGCGCTCTTACGCAGCGCACGGAGAGGGAGGATGAAATAGCGAGGCTTTACATGCAGGGTTCACCACAGCACATTAAATACAGAAAGACAGACAATTCCCAAAAAGGTGAAGACGTACAAAAAACACAAACACACTTAGTGATGGTGTTCGGGGGCCGGCATCACCCAGAGAACGAATGAGAGGAGACGTGTTAGCCACAGGTGCGCCCCAGAGCCGACATCACTTCAAGGACACACGCGAACATAGAGTGACTAACACGTCGTGAGAGTGCTGAAAATACTGGCAGACTAACAGCACAGATGACAATACTATGGACCAGCAGTGCGTGACTGGCAAACGACCACTAAATACACGCACTGCTGGTGATGGTGTGATGAGAAGCACCTGGGCGAGGACCGGGAAAGATGATCAGCGGGAGTTGGAATCAGCTGGTGATAATGAGAAAGGGGATGTGGCCGGATCGGCAAGCGTCAGCATGTGCTCACAGAAAGTAGGTCAAAGCGGCTGTCTAACAGCTGTCGGCCAGACAGTGGCTAAGGAGAGGAAAGCACACTGAAATACATACTATACATACATAAACAGTGATACCTAAACCCACCGAGAAGTCTGGACCAAGCTGGGGGAAACCAAGCCGGCCCGGCTCCTGATACTCCTCTTGTGTAAAAGCGCACAAGGAGCACACAAGGAGGTTTATGACAGTTGGAGCTGAAGCGTGTGATGTGGTCTTTCACGGCCTGCTGTTTATCTAAGCCTGCGACACAACGCGAAGGCACAGCCGCAAAATTAAAACAAGAAACCAGAGAAACTTTGAGCTACAGAGCTGCTGTCATTCCAGTTAACGTATGTGGTCATATGGTCAGATGAAACCAAAATAGAACTTTTTGGTAAAAACTCAACTTGTCGTGTTTGGAGGAGAAAGAACACCATACCTACTGTGAAGCATGGGTGTGGAAACATCATACTTTGGGGCTGTTTTTCTGCAAATTGACCAGGACGACTGATCCGTGTAAAGGAAAGAATGAATGGGGCCATGTATCGTGAGATTTTGAGTGAAAACCTCCTTCCACCAGCAAGGGCATTGAAAATGAAACGTGGCTGGGTCTTTCAGCATGACAATGATCCCAAACACACCGCCCGGGCAATGAAGGAGTGGCTTCGTAAAAAGCATTTCAAGGTCCTGGAGTGGCCTAGCCAGTCTCCGGATCTCAACCCCATAGAAAATCTTTGGAGGGAGCTGAAAGTCTGTGTTGCCCAGCGACAGCCCCAAAACATCACTGCTCTAGAGGAGATCTGCATGGAGGAATGGGCCAAAATACCAGCAACAGTGTGTGAAAACCTTGTGAAAACTTACAGAAAACGTTTGACCTCTGTCATTGCCAACAAAGGGTATATAACAAAGTATTGAGATGAACTTTTGTTATTGACCAAATACTTATTTTACCGAGGAATTTACCAATTAATTCATTAAAAATCCTTCAATGTGATTTTCTGGATTTTTTTTTCTCATTTTGTCTCTCATAGTTGAGGTATACCTATGATGAAAATTGGAGACCTCTCTCATCTTTTAAGTGGGAGAACTTCCACAATTGGTGGCTGACTAAATACTTTTTTTCCCCACTGTATACTGTATGACTATTCCACATATAGCTATAATGCCCCCTTGGTTAAAAAAAAATAAAATAAAAAAATAAATATGGCAATGGCATAGCTTGTCTAAATTCAAACAAATTTCCTGTAGAAATTTTCACCAGAAGTGGCCTTTAGGCTATGGATTAACATATTAGATTTTTGAGGTAATCCTCGAGCTTATACAATACGTCTGCCAAGGCGCTCTCTTGCAATGTACAGATGTACAGACTGATGATGTATGGCAGATGGATGGGTGTATAGCGTTATAAGATAAGATAAGATAAGATAAGCCTTTATTAGTCCTACAATGGGGAAATTCCAGGATTGCAACAGCACAGGGATAGCAACACTCAGAGCAACAATCAGAAGGCAAGAAAAAACAAGAGCAGCTAGTATACATATGTACATATTACTATATATATATACACTACCGTTCAAAAGTTTGGGGTCACTTAGAAATTTCCTTATTTTTGAAAGAAAAACACTTTTTTTCAATGAAGATAACTTTAAACTAATCAGAAATACACTCTATACATTGCTAATGTGGTAAATGACTATTCTAGCTGCAAATGTCTGGTTTTTGGTGCAATATCTACATAGGTGTATAGAGGCCCATTTCCAGCAACTATCACTCCAGTGTTCTAATGGTACAATGTGTTTGCTCATTGTGTCAGAAGGCTAATGGATGATTAGAAAACCCTTGTGCAATCATGTTAGGTCTGCAATGCTGTAATTGCTGCAAATGGAGGATTCTTTGACGAAAGCAAAGTTTGAAGGAAAAAATTATTATTTCAAATACAAATCATTATTTCTAACCTTGTCAATGTCTTGACTATATTTTCTATTCATTTTACAACTCATGGGGGTAAATAAGTGTGACTTTTCATGGAAAACACAAAATAACTGTCTGGGTGACCCCAAACTTTTGAACGGTAGTGTCTATATATATATATACGTATATATATATATAGACACACAGTGCGGAGCATTGTGGTTGGTGGATGTGCAGCAGAAAGTCTAAGCTCTCTCTCCGCGGTTGCGGCAGGCCAGCTGGATGTCTTTGGACATGATGGTGACCCTCTTGGCGTGGATGGCGCACAGGTTGGTGTCCTCGAAGAGACCCACCAGGTAGGCCTCACTGGCCTCCTGTAGAGCCATGACGGCGGAACTCTGGAAGCGCAGGTCGGTCTTGAAGTCCTGAGCGATCTCCCTCACCAGGCGCTGGAAGGGCAGCTTACGGATGAGCAGTTCCGTGGATTTCTGGTAGCAACGGATCTCTCTCAGAGCCACGGTACCGGGCCTGTAACGGTGAGGCTTCTTCACTCCGCCGGTGGCCGGAGCGCTTTTCCGAGCAGCCTTGGTGGCTAGCTGCTTCCTGGGGGCTTTTCCTCCAGTAGATTTACGGGCGGTCTGCTTGGTTCTTGCCACCGCTCTTTATTATTCTGTCTTACATTTCTTGCACGCCGCCTAAACTCCAGCCCGGCACCCGCGTCGTTTTCGCTTCAGTTCCCTGGTATGTTGAGTTTCTCCATTAGCACCGGGTGGCGGTTGAGTGCTAGCTAGCTCTTCCCTGCTGTATCGTCTCCTGCTGTAGACAGTGGCTCCGTCCGCCGACTCGGGAGCCCTTTGGGGCGATCTGTGTGTCCGTGATATATATAGAGTGAAAGGTGTGCCGGATCAGAAAGTTATCACTGGATCAGAAAGAAGAAGGAAGATAAAAAGACTCAGAATTGAGCCGCTGTTGCAAAAGGCAGCCAACTCGTAAATTATGGCAATGGCATAGCTTGTCTAAATTCAAACAAATTTCCTGTAGAAACTTTCACCAGAAGTGGCCTTTAGGCTATGGATTAACATATTAGATTTTTGAGGTAATCCTCGAGCTTATACAGTACGTCTGCCAAGGCGCTCTCTTGCAATGTACATATGTACAGACTGATGATGTATGGCAGTATGGACGGATGGACGGACAAAGATCGGGAGGGAGAGAGTCGGCGCGGAGTTACGTGCTCCGAGTGGCGAGAACGAGGTCTAACAAGGACGCGAGGGCCTGTTTAATGCTGCTCGCAGCTTTAATTCTTTCTTTTTTTTCTTCTTCTCCATCTAAACTCTCATTTTTGGGGTAGTCAATGTGTATGAAAACTCACCATTTTTTGCAGAAAAACAAAGCTTAATAACTCTGGCATACTTTGTCCAAAGTCATCCAAATTTAGCGTATTGAATAGGCAGCCAATGGTGAACATTTCTATAGTATACAATGAGATGCAGCAGTAGTGCCCCCTACCGCCAATGAACAGGAAGTTGTCATAACTCACACGTACATCGTCCAAATCCACCCAAACTTGATATACATGGTACTAGTACCACCCAGAACAGAGTTATATGACTCTACCACATATAGCTATAGTGCCCTGTACGTTAAAAAAAAAAAACCCAACATTTATAGCAATGGCATAGCTCGTCTAAATTCAAACAAATTTCCTGTAGAAATTTTCAACAGAAATGGTCTTTAGGCTATGGATTAACATATTAGATTTTTGAGGTAATCCACGAGCTTATACAGTACGTCTGCCAAGGTGCTCTCTTGCAATGTACAGAAGAACAGATGGACGGACTGATGATAGATGGTGGTATGGACGGATGGACGAGAAAATGGATTGATGGACGAATGGAGGGCGGATTGATGGACGGATGGCGTTATGGAAGGACGGACGGACAAAGAGAGGTAGGGAGAGAGTTGGGGAGAGAGGAATAGAGCCTGCGCGGAGTTACGCGCTCTGAGTGGCAAGGCCGAGGTCTAGCGAGGACGCGAGAACCCATTTATTGCTGCTCGCAGCTTTAATTGCTTTTGCATTTGACAATATTTAATTTGTTTACATGTGTGTGAAATGACAGTAGACGTCTTCATGCTGGTTGAAATGTTTAGCAACAGTTACTGGCTACATTCAGAAGGGCTGATTTTTTTCTCAGCTGTGCAAAATAACTGGTTAAACAAACCAATCATATTTTGTCCAGTATTACTGTCATTTAATAAATTGTACTTGCAGAACTGTTGTATAAAAGCAATATTACACTTGAGGTCGTATGGTATCAATGAATATAATAACTATGGGTGTAATACGTGGCATTAGACGTATCACACCTGCACTCACTATATTCATTGATACAGTACAACCTCAAGTGTAATATTGCTTAATTGCCATATTTTTCTCATTAGTCTGCAACTTTTTTCATCATTATTTCACAACAATTTTTGACATTTTTTCTTGTAAATCTGCAACTTTTACTTGTAAATCTGTCCCTTTTTTTGGCCATGTCGAGCCAATGTCTCACCAATGAGCAAACAACCTCTATAAGAAGTCTTCCAGGTGTAAACTTGATACGTTGAGCCAATGTTAGCTCAGTTTATGTGTACTGCTGGGGTTTTGACTTCATGAGTGACACTGCGTGATTCCTCACTGGTTTCAAATTCTCTGCAATTCTGTGAATAACATTGCAAGATGCTTAATATATATGAAGAAATCGTGCTTTTCTTTGCTTCCTTGTGTTACAAACACGATAAGTTGACAGATCAGGCAGCCTGGTCTTACCTGTTGCGAGTTTGTGTTGGTTTTTTGTCATCCATACAAACAGCTTGGCAAACTGACAGTTGCAAAGCCAGGGATTCCCCTCCAAATGCAGCTTCTGCAGGGACAGCAGAGGTTCCAGGACCTCGATATCCAGCACCGTGAGACTGTTTCTCTCCAGCTCCAGTTCCCTCAGAGACATCAGACCTGCAAAAGCGTCTTTGCTGATCATGCTCAGATAGGGGTTGTTCCCTAGTCGCAGTTTGATTAGACTCCTCGACTCCCCGAATGTCCCAGAGGGGATTTCAGTCAAGTTATTGTTCCCCAGGTCTAAGAAGACTAACCTGGAGGAGATGCTCAAGGTCCCTGGCTCCAGCTGGGATAAGGAATTATTCCTCAAGTCCAGGTATATCAGGTCACTGTAAAGGGCTAGAAAGTCTGAGGGGATCCAGGGGATCCAGTTGTTAGAGAGCAGGAGACGGCGGACATCCAGAGGTAAAAAGTCTGGAACTCTAGTAAGACCTTGACTGGTGCAGTCGACAGTGTGGTGGTCTGGACACAAACAGCTGGCTGGACAGTTCTGTCCTCGTGTAAGCAATGCAGAAGTGATCAAGGCAAGGAAAGGCTGCAGCCAGTTAATACATGGTGACATTGTCAAGGGGGGGCAGGAGCATTAACCACGAAACAGGGGATGAGGTCAGGCAGACAAGTGGACAGAGGTTAGGACTACAGAGGGAAAGGGACAGAGGTCAGATGCTGTAGGTTCAGCATGGTGCTGGCATCCTGCTCCGCTCCCTGCAGCGCAAAGCAAGATGAAAATCCATGAAGTAGCAGAGGAAAACAGTATTCCAGGAGATCCTTTGACCAACAGTGCTGCTCAGATAACTACTGGCTTTGAGGGAAGATGGGGAGGAGCAACAGAGCCAGTGTGCTAGTGAGTCAGGAGGAGGGGGAGGTGAAGAGGGAGAGGATTAACACCAGGGTAAATAGAAGCTAACAAACCAGAAGCTACGAGGGCAGGGCTTGTGCGGTAAGCCGTGGAACACGGGTATGAGTGTATGTTTGAACGTCCGCAAAATGGGGACGATCCTCCACATCTCATCAGCCACATCCAGAGGAGAAACAGCTGAATCAGTTGAGCAGAATCACAACCAGGATCCTCCCTCGGTCGTTTGATGTGGGGGCTCCTTCTTCATGCAGACATGTGTGAAGTGGAGATAAGAACGCCATCCTAATCTGAGTCTCACGTGTGATGCTGTGGCATATGTTCCGCCAACAGCGGTGTCCCACGTCTCCTCCATCCCTCCTCCTCCTCCATCCTCTTTTTCTTTGTCTCAACATGGCTGCATCTGCTGGATGAAGATGATTTAGCAGGAAGATGTGCAGCAGCAACATGAATGGTTATCAGCTGGCTGATGGAGATTCTGCATCATTTAAAAGCCTCATTTATGTTGAAATCTGCAGTGGCTGATCGTGCACAGCTGTGGCAGCTGATGGAATGTGGCACAATAACATGATAGCCTCAGTGTCGACATCATGATTTTGTCTTTAAAGAAGTACTATGAAAAAAACGGTACTTTCCATGTACTCAGTGAAAGCACAGGTGTAAATTAAAGGCAGGACAGGGGACATGTCCCCCTCAGTCTAGGAAGAAGAGAAAATTATCCCCCCACTATCATCATAAACCTTCTACATCATGTTACAGAACTGAATAAAATTACTTTTAAGCACAAATGCTAAGGATACATACAAAACAAAGATTTTGGGGGGAAATATGCAACTGTTCTTTTAGAGATGCAATTTTGTCTCATAAGCTTTCAACTCCATGAAAATTTGTGTTTTTCTCATAAATTTGCAACTTTTTTCTCATTAACCTGCAACTCCTTTCCTAATTTTGCAACTTTTATTCTCACTAATTGGCAACTTTTTAAAATTTAATTTTGCAACTTTTCTCTCATAAATTTGCAACGTTTTATCATTAATTAACTTAATTAATTAATTAATCATGTCAGGTAAATTTTTAACATTTTTCTTAGGTTTGCAACTTTTTTCTTATTAATTTGCAACTTTTCATGTAATTAACATTTTTCTCATTAAGTTGCAACTTTTTTGATGTAATTTTGTAATTTTTTTTCTCAAAAAAAGTTTTTTTTTTAAGTTTTTAGTGTAGATTTGCAAGTTTTGTCTCAAAAATTTGTTACTTTTTTCTTGAAAATTTGTAACTTTTTGGCAAATATTTGCAACTTTTTCCTTATAGATTTGTGTTGTGCCTGGACGTAGACTCGAAATGACGAGGCCAGGTGCATGACTGAACTTAGGTTTATTAATTGTAACACAACCACACTACAACCGCCAGGCGGGGGTGATGGCGAAAAGACCCGCCCCTCTTGCCCGCTGCTCTTTATAGGCACGGGTGGTGGAGGAAACAGAAGTGAGTGCCACCACACCGTGCCTCACAAATAAGAGCACAAGAACTATATAAAAAACTAGATAACAATTTGAAACTTTTCTTTTAAGCCCTTAGCATTCCAACCAATTTCCCTAAATTTAGCATATGCAAAGAAAATCAAATTCTTTCTTAGCAGCAGAAAATTTGAAACGTTCTGCTGGCAGAACACTGGAATTTTAAGAGGTTAAACCCCCCAGATTCCTCTGAAACCATACTACTGTCTGTGAGGTTTAGTGCCAAAGAAGTCATCAGGAATTAATGTACTGTGACGTTGCAAGGGTTCACACAATAAGGAGCGATGATGAAACAGGCTTTATTCTACACACACTCATGACACAGAACGGAGGGGAGGTCATTTACACAGACCCTCATCTCACTCATGATGACACATACACATGATTTGTCACATACAGGGAAAACAATGCTAGCACAGCTGCTCTCATTACACAGTTACAATGGCACGGCAATAACACTTAAAACATACAGATAACAGTCCTTGAATCCCCCACGGATCAAAGCATGTCAAGAGAATCCTCGCCCCTTCCTGGCAGCCCCGACGTTACAGCACCGTACCTCCCTGTAGAAAAGCAGGTCACACTAGGTGTGACATGTGACATGAGGATGAGGCATGGCTGCACATAGCTGATCAATGTCAAACAAAGAGCATTTAAAATCTGCACATTCAATTTTACTTTCCGTTTTTACCATTTTTTTGTTGCTCCAAATGTACAGCAACCATGGCAAAAATATTTGGAAAAACATGACAGAAATTGTTTATCATAACTCTGGTTTTACTTGCCCAATCAACACAATTAAAAAAAAAACTGGGAGCACGTTTCTCTTCTTTGACAGCCATTTAAAGATTCAACATTCAAAGATTTTATTTGTCAATACTGTAACGTTGGGGCCATGTTAAGTGAATTTCCCAGCATGCTTTGCCAGATGAAAACGTTATGTGTGTGTAACCGTGATGTAAACAGAGGTCTGGGAGAATGACCTCCCCTCCTGCCTGTGCTCAGTGTGTGTGAAAAATAAATCAGGTTGATCACAGCCATCTGCTCCATTTTCTTTGTGTGAACCCTGCATACGTCACACTGGTGTCAGAAGTGGGATGGAGCAAATGGAAGCTAGGATCAGAATGGAGATCCAGCAGCTGGAGCAGGCCATTGCTCAGCTGATGATGGACGATGAGACCGAGACACCACCACCGGGAGCCCGGAGCCGGGACGAACAAAGCGGCGGACCTGACGGGGCCAGCGCACCCCACCTCCTGTCTTTTTCAAGACAGAGCGGGCAGAACAGAGCAAACGTTCCACCCTTCTCAGGACAGCACGGGCTGGCGACCCCACGGCGATCAAGGGTGGCGATCGATCAGGAAACGACCACCCCACCTGTTCGACAGCGGGCCAAGATTCCCCGTTTCAACGGCGAAGCCACATTGGATGACTACCTGACACAGGTCGAGCTGACTGCGGCGCTGAACGGCTGGTCGCCAGAGGAAACCGCCGTACAGGTCGCGCTGGCCTCTGCACGCTCTCTGATCTCCGGCCCGAGGAGCACCACAGCTGGCCAGCACTACAAGGGGCGCTCCAGAGACGATTTGGGAGAATAGCGGACGCTGAGCACACCCAAGAACAACTGACTCGCCGCTGCCGGAACCACCAGGAAAAACTAGGAGCCTATGCTGCGGACATATGGCTGTTAAGCCGGCGCAGCTACCCAGATTTCGCGCCGGAGGCAGTAGAGAAGCTCGCCCTCCGGAGTTTCATCCAAGGTCTCCGCCCGGCCCAACTCCAGAGCCACGTACGGCTCCACGCCGCGAGCGACTGGAGGACTGCAGTGGCAGAAGCAGAGCGGGCAGAGCCGCTAATAAATCGCACCGCTGAAGCAGCAACGCACAGCCGAAGAACCTACCAGGCTACGATGGAGAGCGAGGGGGAGGAGGAGGAATTACGGCAGACCACGGCGGCGCGTCCACGGAGAAGATGGCCTCGGCGGCGCGAGGAAGGGTGCTTCCGCTGCAGAGAGATGGGACACATCGCGCAATACTGCCCCGCACCTACCCCATGACAAACCGGCCCCTCGCCGGCGTTAAACTAGAGCGAGGTGGCGTGAACGGGGACAGGCCACCTCCAGCAGATGTTTCCCCCGAGGAGCCGGCACCGCGCGTGGGCCGAGTTGGACACTCTCCAGGGATCTATCTACAGTGCAGCTTGGGGAAGACGTCGATCCGGTCCCTGATTGACACCGGCTCTACAATCTCCTTGGTTCGACCCGGTGTGCTGCCGGGCACGAGCAAGACGGCTCCGCGGGGGTGGGAACCCACCGAGCGCTGCGTCACCACAGCTACCGGTGAGCGCGCCCGACTGAAGGGGCGGAGAGTGCTGGTGGTGGGGGTGGCCGGTCAGAACATAAGACACCCGTTCTGGCTGGCTGACATCCAAGACCCCTGTATTATTGGACTAGACCTGCTCACAGCCTGGCGTGCCAAGATCGACACCGCCGGACCTTCCCTCCAGCTGGGAAACCGGACCATCACGCTCCACAGCAGAACCCAGGGAAGGGACACGGGGGCACGCACAATCGAGGGATCGCCAAGACAGACCGGACCAGGCAGGCCACCGCATGTCACCATGGGTTGAGATGCCGTCTCGGCACTCAGCCCATGTTTTCCCTCATCCCTGCCTCCCATTGAGCGGCGTCTCAGCTGGCCCCCAGCTGGCAGCATTATGGACGGCTGGGGCCAATTAGTCTTCATCAGCTGGGGCGCTGCCAATGAGGATAAATAGGAGCAGCCTCGATGACTCGGGGCTGCGACATAAACACATTGCTAAGCTGAAGCCCCTTCGTCTGGTGTCAGCTCATACTCCTCTTGCAGCATTCCTGTGTTTGTATCCCGCTGTGAGTATGTACGTCTTGCTACCCCCACGTCCGGTACGAGCTGCTTACCTCTGCGCTGTGCAACCTGTGAGTGTACCTCTGCATGAGTATCTGTGCTCTCCTCATCCCTTCCCCTTTACCCTGAATAAAACATCTCGACTCACTGGCTTGCCCCTGGCTCTGATTGCCCGGCTCCCTAGAGCCGGATATGACAGTATGTCGCAGCCAGAAGAGTTGCCGGCGGCCGTGAGTCGCTGTGGAAATGTACCTTTCTGTCCGGGTGTCAGCGCTGCTAGCATGCCGTTTCCCAGGAGTCACTTCCGGCGCCAGGGCGACGAGCTGAGGTCCATCTCGGAGGCTGTCGACGGGACGTTCTTCACCCTGCACGACGCCTCCAACGCGAGACGCTGGCATCCGGGCCGTGCTGAGGAACTCCTGGACTGTCACCCTCACTCTCTGTACCATCTGGAGGACAGTGCCAGGATAGACGCTGCAGGTACACAGCAAGAGAAGCTCCACGGGGTGGATGGAAATCCCGGCAGGGAGTCGAAGTGGGCGACGTCTTTCCCCGCTTCGGAGTCCCGTTCCTGCCGCTATTCCAGTCCGGGAGTTCGCGCCAACCAGAGGACTTCCCCCGACCTGCGTCACGTCACTCGGGATTCCCTTCAAGGAGCCGCAGCTGACAGCAGTTATGTCCGGGGTCGAGTGGCTGTCGCGAGCTCTACTGTGTTTCCTGTCACCACCTTCAGGCATGTGGCGGCGGCAGTGAGATTGATGGTGAGGACTTCAGGGCTACGAAGCTTTCCCGTGCTCGACGCCTCCCTCGTCTCGATCTCCGATCTGGAGCGGCGAATCCTGGGTCTCCCCCTCGCTTCGTTCCCTGGGAGTAGTCGTCATCACATCGCCGAGTCACCTCTGCACGAACCTCGTCCGGATCCAGTTCTGGGTCATCGTCAGGACCGTTCCTCCCACGCAGCTGTCATCCCTTCGCCTCATCAGTGTGGAGATTCTACAGCCTCGTCCCCTGAGCCTCGTTCCCCCGCTGTCATTCCTGGACATTCGGGCTGGCTCACCCCGGCTGTTTCCCCCTCCTCCTCGACGCGCTTCCTGACCGCTGTGTGTGCCTGGAATCCCGGCCTGGTGAGCTCTCTGCTGGAGACAACGCGAGCGATCCTCAGACGAATTCCCGGGGGGTCCTCCGTTATCGCCGGGCGGGGAGAGGAAGAAGCAGATTCCACTACAGCAGGCGATACTCAACCTCCAGGGGGCAGGCAAGTCATTGTTTTTTCACACCTGCTTAATGATTTGCTCTGTCACATCCCTGGAGGAGAAGTTCAGGGTTCGCAGCTCCCTGAACTCTCCCCACCTGCTGTAACCTGTATTCCTAATCCCGCATCCTCTGTGTCTCTCTCCGCCGAGCGGTCCCCGGCTCCGGGTCAACGTGGTGGGATATGGAGAGGGCCTGTGGTTCCGCAGCTACATTGCGGACGGAGGAGGGGGACTGACTGCTGCGTGGAGTCTACGCTGACGACTGAGCGTCCCTGGGTCTCCACGGAGGAGCGGTTCGGTCCAGCGGGACGAGATTCTTCTGGCTTCACGCCGAGTGGGTCGTCGGCGGGGTTACCTGAGCTGGAGGGATCTCAAGCTGCGCTGACCATCGTGCTGGCTGCGGGGCCCGACGCGGCTAGATGGGAGCCTGACAACGACCTCCTGACGACGGATCCTGGATCTTCGCAGTCCTGGACGGCGTCAGAACCCGAGATCAGGCGAGTGCTCTCCTTTCTTTTCTCTCTTTTTATCTTTGAGCACTTCAGCCTATCTCCAGGGGAGACGAGCAGGGTGCAGCCGCCCGCTGCGTCTGAGCTCGTCTCGCCGGGTTCTGGCGCTGCCGGTGATCCTGATCCCGGTTCTGTTTTCTCTTCTGAGCCTTCTTCCAGGGTCACCGGCGAGGAGTTGCTGTTCCTCGTGGTGCTGGAGGGTCCGGGTTCAACGTTGGAGGTCGGTTCTGGTGCAGTGTCCAACATGGGTTCGCCCGAGACCCAATCGGGGTCCAACGTGGGTTCGCCTGAGGCCCGATCGGGGTCCGACGTGGGTGCTGCCCCAGTGTTGTCCAGGTCCGGTGAGGAGGTGGCCGTTTCCCTGAGGCCCGCCGCCCTCGTCATCGGCTCTCCCCTGAGCCTCTTCCACCGGGATCCGCTCTGACCCTTCGTCCGTCTCAACGGTCCTGGTGGTTGAGTGATGCGGGTCGACGACCCGACCCGCAAAACTTTCGGTTCGGCGATCTGGTTTCCCCCCACTGGTCTGTTTGCCTTTGGGCGGCCTGGTTCGGCAGCCGTTGGACTGGATTCCTGGGATCTGGGTCTAGAGTTCGCCGTCCGAACATTTCTCTTCCCCTGATTCGCCAGCTGGACAATGGGCGGGGAGATCTCCGGAGCCATCTCGGCTATTTTTGGACTCTGCCTGCCATACACCTCGGGTGTCACTTTTTCTTTTATCGTTATTAAGGTCACTTGGGTGTAATGTCTGTCCTGTTGGTGGATGTGTATTTATAGTGCTGTGCGTTTTCCTTCCCTCGTACCCAGCATTTTATTTTTTGTACCATGTTTTTAGTCTCGTTTTTGCATTGTAGAGTTATGTTTTGTTCCCTTTCAGACCATACTCTGCAGTTGCCCATTCATTCCAGTCACTTTCATTTCTTTAGGTGACTGTGGGTATTTATATATTCATGTGTGTGGGTTTTTCTTTGCCTGCACTCAGTATTTCTTTTTTATGCCCTGTTGGTTCATTATAGAGTCATGTGCCTTGTTTTCCGTAACACCATGCTCTGTAATTGTCCATTTGTTCCAGTCACTTTTCTTGGTGACTGTGTGTATGTACTTATATTGGTGCTGTGTATTGTGTTTTCCCTTTATTTGACCATACTCAGCATTTTTTGCCCTGTACCTTTTTGGTGGTTCTTTTTTTTTTCTTGCTCTGGGTCACGCATGGTTGGTACTCTCTGGGTAGTATGTAACCGGCGTGTTGACCCAGTTCTTCTCCCCATCTGTACCTGGGTTAATTATTCAGTTTTGTCAGTATTGTATTTGGGTTTTTCTTTCCCGCTACCCTACATTGCCCCATTGGTGTTGTCCTTCCCTTGGCTTCTTCCCCTCCGGTCCGCCTCCCTTCCTCCCACCCTAGGTGGGGGGGGGGGGGGGGGCTGGGATGTTCCTGGTCGTTCAGGAGCCCGACCTTGAGGGAGGGGCTCTGTCACCATGGGTTGAGATGCCGTCTCGGCACTCAGCCCATGTTTTCCCTCATCCCTGCCTCCCATTGAGCGGCGTCTCAGCTGGCCCCCAGCTGGCAGCATTATGGACGGCTGGGGCCAATTAGTCTTCATCAGCTGGGGCGCTGCCAATGAGGATAAATAGGAGCAGCCTCGATGACTCGGGGCTGCGACATAAACACATTGCTAAGCTGAAGCCCCTTCGTCTGGTGTCAGCTCATACTCCTCTTGCAGCATTCCTGTGTTTGTATCCCGCTGTGAGTATGTACGTCTTGCTACCCCCACGTCCGGTACGAGCTGCTTACCTCTGCGCTGTGCAACCTGTGAGTGTACCTCTGCATGAGTATCTGTGCTCTCCTCATCCCTTCCCCTTTACCCTGAATAAAACATCTCGACTCACTGGCTTGCCCCTGGCTCTGATTGCCCGGCTCCCTAGAGCCGGATATGACACCGCAAGGACTGGACACGATGACGTCACCAGCGCGGACAGAGGGAGCACGAGCACACACAGGGACAGCAAGGGGAGGGGTCAACGTGTCAGCAGAGACGCAGCAGGCGGTGGAGGAATTATTTCAGCGGAGCTGCAGCGGGCTGGACCCGGAACAGAGACGCCAGCTGCGGGAGCTATTGGACTATTACGTGGGTGTTTTCGCCACAAAGGATGAGGAATGCGGCCGGACCGGGTTGGTGCAGCACGAGATCGACACCGGTGAGGCCAGGCCAATTCGACTCCACCCATGCCGGCTGCCCTTTTCAAGGTGGGCAGCGGCGGAACAAAAAGTGCGAGAAATGCTGGAGGCAGATGTTATTGAGCCCTCCAGCAGCCCCTGGGCGGCGCCTGTGGTGCTGGTCAAGAAGAAGGACGGGTCGTGGCGGTTCTGTGTGGATTACCGATGCCTGAACGACGCCACCAGGAAAGATTCCTACCCCCTGCCCCGCATCGATGACGCACTGGACCACATCGCCGGCTCCAGCTGGTTCAGCTCGCTGGATCTACGCAGCGGCTATTGGCAGGTAGAGCTGTCACCTGAGGCCCGCCAGAAAACAGCCTTCTCCATCGGGCAGGGACTGTACCAGTTTAAAGTGATGCCGTTTGGACTCTGCAACGCTCCGGCCACCTTTGAGCGCTTGATGGAGCGAGTGCTGGCTCACGTGCCCCGGAGTCGCTGCGTTGTTTACCTGGATGACCTGCTGGTGCATGCAGCTGATTTTGACAGCGCCCTGTCAAATCTCCGAGAGGTGCTGGGAGCCATCCAGCAGGCGGGGCTACGGTTACACCCTAAGAAATGCCACCTGTTCCGGCGGGAGACCACCTTTTTGGGCCACGTCGTCAGCGCAGCGGGGGTCGCCACCGACCCGGAAAAAGTGGCAACAGTGAGAGACTGGCCAGTGCCGCGGAACGTTGGAGAACTGAGGAGTTTTCTTGGATTGGCCTCCTATTATAGGAGGTTTGTGAAAGACTTCGCCACCATCGCCAGCCCGCTGCATCAGCTGACGCAGAAAGGACGCACGTTCCAGTGGAGTGACAGCTGTGCTGCTGCTTTCTCCCAGCTTCGCGCAGCGCTCATCAGAGCCCCCGTCCTGCAGTATCCCGACCCGAACCGCCCTTTCATCGTGGACACGGACGCCAGCAACCAGGGCATCGGGGCGGTGCTATCCCAGGAGGGAGAGCATGGAGAGCAGGCAGTCGCTTACTTCAGCCGCACTCTCAGCAGAGCCGAGAGAAATTACTGTGTGACTCGCAGAGAGCTGCTGGCTGTCATTCAAGGACTGCGTCACTTTCGCCCGTATGTGTACGGGGGGAGGTTCCAGCTCAGGACGGACCACGCTTCCCTGACCTGGTTGTTAAATTTCAAAGAACCGGATGGACAGTTGGCGAGATGGCTGGAGGCACTGCAGGATTATAATTTCCAGATTGTGCATTGGGCAAGCCGCCTCCATGCCAACGCTGACGCGCTGTCTCGGCACCCCTGCGCGACAGAGGAGTGTCGTCACTGTCAACGGGCTGAAGATCGGGACCAAACCGCCCCACGGGCTGCCGCTCTCCGAGCCGCTGCGAGCAGGAATAACGCAGCGACGCACAGCCCCTCCTCAGATGATCAGGCAGTTCTCCCCAGTGATGACGTCACAGAGGTTCTTGGCACGCAGCAGCTGCAGAGCGAGCAGGACAGAGACCCGGTCATTTCGCGGGTTCGGCAGTGGCTGGACGCAGGACAGCGGCCCGCCTGGGAGGTTGTGTCACCGCTGGACCCAAAGACTAAGGCCCTGCACTCCCAGTGGGCCAACCTCCGCTGCTACGAGGGCGTGGTGTATCGGCAGTGGCAGACTCCAGCTGGGCAGCGGCACGTCTGGCAACTGCTGGTTCCTCGTCGACTCCGGCCCAAAGTACTCCAGCTGGTTCATGGGGCGGTAGGAGCGGGCCACTTCGGAGTGACAAAGACGCTGCAGCGCCTTCGGGCCCGGTTCTACTGGCCCGGTTGTCATCAGGACGTGGAGCTCCACGTTCATCGCTGCGACACATGCACAGCTCAGAAGGGACCAACTCAGCGATCCCACGCTCCCCTGCAGCAGTACCGGGTGGGAGCACCGATGGAGCGAGTGGGAGTGGACATCCTGGGCCCTTTCCCGACCACGGACCGGGGGAACCGCTACGTGCTGGTCGCGATGGATTATTTCACTAAGTGGCCAGAGGCGTACGCGGTCCCGGATCAGAGCGCCGCTACGACGGCATCAAAGCTGGTGGATGAAATGTTTTGTCGGTTTGGCATACCGGAGGAGCTGCACAGCGATCAGGGTCGGAACTTCGAGGCGGAGGTCTTCGGAGAGGTCTGCAAACGGCTGGGCATCTGGAAGACCCGGACCACCCCACTGCATCCACAGAGCGACGGCCTGGTCGAACAATTCAACCGGACCCTCACCATCCAGCTCGCTATCCTAGTGGACCAGCGACAGCGAGACTGGGACCTGCATCTGCCTTTTGTTTTGTGGGCGTACCGGACGGCAGCTCAGGAATCTCCCCGGTGCACCCCTGCGGCGCTCATGTTTGGACGGGAGCTGCGCACACCGGTGGATTTGGTATTCGGTTGCCCCCCTGAGCCGGAGGTGGAGGGAAAACCCGGATTGGATTTTTTTTTTGTTTGAAAGAACGTCTCCACACGGTGCACGAGCTGGCTCGAGAGGCCCTGGCGGCGGCAGGGGGTCGGCAGAAGCGAGCGTACGACTCCCACTGCCAGGGGAAGGACTTTGCACCGGGAGATCGAGTCTGGGTTTTCTGCCCTGAGAGGAAGAGAGGACGATCACCGAAGCTGGCGAGCCAGTGGTCGGGGCCATGCGTGGTCCTGGAGAGACTGTCAGATGTGGTGTACAGGGTGAGGCTTAGAAAAAGGGACCGGGTTGTGGTCCTTCATCGTGACCGTCTCGCCCCGTATCGGCCATCTGCACCGCTGGTGGACGAACCGGAGCTTCCATCCCGGCCCGATACCCTGACCGAGACCCAGACGGACACTAGGGGGCCTGTATGTGTTGGCTGCCGGCGCCAAAGACCGCCCCGACACCTGGATGAGTTTGTATTGGACTTTTAAATTGGACTTTAATTTTTCTGGGGACAGAAACCAGTCCGGGGGGGGGGGCAGTGTAATGTTGGGGCCATGTTAAGTGAATTTCCCAGCATGCTTTGCCAGATGAAAACGTTATGTGTGTGTAACCGTGATGTAAACAGAGGTCTGGGAGAATGACCTCCCCTCCTGCCTGTGCTCAGAGTGTGTGTGAAAAATAAATCAGGTTGATCACAGCCATCTGCTCCATTTTCTTTGTGTGAACCCTGCATACGTTACAATACTACTATATGTATAGGACATACAGGAGAATTAAAATGGCGTTTCTCGCTCTCTTCAGTGGTGTGCACAATATAAAAAAAGAAAAAGAGTAAGGCTGGAAAAACAACAACAGCAGTCTATGTACAGTAATGCTACCCGCAGTACAAATGGTGACAAAAGATAGACCCAGACCTTCCATAGTGCAAATAAAGATAAACGATTAACGATGATGAAACTCAGCAATCCTATATACAGAAAAGTAGAGATGTAATACCCGTAGTTGCTGTTCAGTGCGGTAGTGTAGGTGCAGATAGTAACAGATAGGACTGCACATGATCAGTATTGCAATGACAGACAGACAGCAGCAGATATGGCATTTGTGCAAATGGTTGCAGTTGAAGTGCAGAGACATACAGCAGCAAATGTATTACTGTTGGTGTGCCAGTCTTTCTGTGCCAACAGCTGAGGTGGTTATTGTGCGGGTGAGAGCATTATGGTCCGGGAAGGGGAAGAGTAGACAGAGTTCAGAGTCCTGATGGCCTAACGAATAATGCTGCTTAGCAGTCTTATGGAGTGGGCCTGGACGATCTGGTACCTTTTCCCTCAAGGGCAGGGGGCTGAAGAGTGAGTGTGAGGGGTGGGAGGTGCCTCCTGCAATGTTGATGGCTCTGCGGGTGAGGTAGATGTCTGGGGGGGGGCGGCAGGGGGGCACCAATGATCTTGCTGGCTGCTTTCACTGTGCATTGTAGTGTCTTCCGGCAGGAGGTGGTGCAGCTTCCATACCACACCATGATGCAGCTGGTGAGGATGCTCTCAATGGTGTAGCATCAACTCCCTTTGGCTCTAATCTATAAAATTACTCTTCACCTTAAAGAAATTGTTTCACCCATAAAGTCTGGTCAAGAATTGTTCATCTAAGAACCACAGTTGGAAAACACATTCCATGGTAAAAGGTACGATAAGGATCCCATTTCGTGCAAGGAACAGATTAGGTTGCCATCATAAATAACTGGAACTTCCTCCCAGTCAGTTTTATGCTTTAACAACGGTTTGACATATCCCAGACTGCTTGAGTGCATTCTACGGTCACTAGGAATTGTTCACAGCTCAACATTACCCCCTGGTGGACAACTCTGGAATATGTTCGCTTTTGCCTCTACAAGCTGAGCTGAGGTTAATGAATGAAATGACTTCCTTTTTTTTTTTCTTTTTTTTTCACAAAGCTCTCAGTTCTCAGATTATTTTCTTTTTCAAGGACACCCTGGGAAATTAAGTGGGACTCTGACATATCATTCTGGCTTGAAATGTTTCATTAATCATTGATTTTAAATGTGGTGCATGTTTGAAAATGCTTAAATGAACCCGATTCTAATGCATGTTAATTATAGAAAGACAAGTTTATAAAAGTGTATGCTCACTGAAAGTTAGTCATGAATCACTGAAGTTAGCTTAGACTTTATACATAAATATGTAATTTGAATTTCACAGTTAATATGTGTGCCTTCCAAAACTTACTCAAGTCATCTGACTGGCTCAGCCAATCACCAGCCAGTCCCTGTTGGACAATACCCCCTTTCATTCTATTGATCGGTTACAGACAAAGGACTGTTTTCTTATTGGACCAGAGTTCATTCAAACCTCCCGCGATGGGAGGCAATTGGTCCCCTTTCATGTCAGGAGGAATGCATCAATTCAGAGAGAGCTGTCTGTGTGAAGGTTTTTCTGTGTCCTGCCTTAAATTCTTTTTCCTTTAAACGTCTAGGAAAATTACTTTTCCTTTTTTTGAGTTCACACTTCTCTTTTATATGGAGTGAAACTCCGTGTTCACAGACGTTTTTCTGTTTTATTCTGTTAAACTTTTCCTTACTGATTTTTTGTAACTCACTGTGTTTTAAAGTGGACTGATCATTTTTTTTCTCACTGGAAGCTGTTCTCACCAACTGCCACAACACCTGCAGAACTTGGATTTCCTGGCTTGAATTTTTTTTTATTAATCTTGTCTCTCCAATTCCGTGACTCGGATCAGACTGTGAATTATATCCAATTTATTTGGACCCGAGGATGCTGCTGAAAGATTCTTGTGTTGTTCCACATGGTATATTACGCAGCCAGCAGCCTTATTATCGCTGCTGGATCTCAGCTTTTGACTGTTTGTCCCTGGGAAGAAATATCTGCTGGCAGATATTCTCTGGTATAATCTTGAATTAAAGCTTCAGCTCCTGCATCCAGCTAGAAGCCAACAAAAACCAAAAAGGTCACGTGAGCCAGATTCCTTTGTTTCATCTGCTGAATAATGCGATGTCCATCGCCTTAAATATGCCATAATTTGTCTCAGGTTTAAAACTAGTTCATAACTCTTATCGGAGCTTTAGAATTAAAGAGAAATAATATTCCTCTCTTCATTAAATTCCGTTTTTATTTTTAGAGAAATTAAGAATTTCTTTTCCATATAATTAGCTTTCATAATTTTCTTCATAAAATTTGCATCCAATTTTCTTCATATTTTTATTACAGTTATTTCAGGCTTTATTTTCATTAGTTACAAATTCATACTAAGGTTTTCTTGGTTCCCCAAATGTGATTATACTCTCTTGCTCAATAATCAGTTACAAAATGAATGTGATGCTTAATACTTGGTCATTTCACTTTACCAACAAATCCGTTGAATGTAATGTCATTTAATCTGAGTCTGATCATTAAAACTCTAAACGGTATATGGAAGTTTCTGTTGTTCTTTGTTTCTAAAGTCACCCAGGAGAATTCACTAATATTTGAGACTGATTGACTGAAGGTATAAAGATTAATTATTAGTAAATTGTCCAAGTTTGTGGACTGGTGCTCCAAAAACGAGTTTTTCCGGTGTGTGCGTTGACTTGAAGTAAACCTCCGTTTCCACACACACCTCTAGGTATAGATTAAATAATCTTTGTACCTTATAAATACAGTAAATGTTGCTACAATGGTGCCCCAGTAGAAAGAGCACATGATCGGGGGTGGGACTCATGCTCTTCTCAGTTTGCAGAGGAAATAGAAGCGAGTTTAAGCCTTCTTGGCCAGTGATGTGGTGTTGTTGGACCAGGAGAGGTCCTCAGAGATGTGTGCCCCCAGGAACCTGGTGCTGCTCACCCTCTCCACAGCTGCACCATTGATGATCAGAGGGGGCTGCTGTGTGTGTTCCCTCCTGAAGTCGACCACAACCTCCTTGGTTTTTCCAGTGTTCAGGAAGAGATTATTGTCTTTACACCACTGTACCAATTGGCTCACCTCATTTCTGTAGTTGGCCTCCTCATTGTTGGTGATGAGGCCCACGACCGTTGTGTCATTCACAAACATGATGATGTGGTCGGTGTTGTAGGCTGGTACACAGTTATGGGTCAGCAGGGTGAAGAACAGGGGGCTGAGCATGCACTCTTGTAGGGTCTCATGCTTAGTCTGGGAGGCATTGCTGCCAACCCGCACGTTCTGTGGCCACCCTGTGAGAAAGTCCAGCACCCAGTTACAAAGAGAGGTTTTGAGTTCCAAGTGTCTGAGTTTTTGTATCAGGTGCTGGGGGATGATTGTGTTGAATGCTGAACTAAAGTCCAAGAACAGCATTCGCACATGGGGGTCAGAATCTCAAAGCTAGCGCTATCCCTCCGACATGAATGCGTGAATGTGCGATTTTGCCTCTTTCCAATGACTTTGTATGCATTCACGCCACCCGTTCAGGTTTGGTGTGAAGGCACCTTATCATCCCCACCCCTTCCTTCCCAGCCCCTTTCAGAGTTGAGTTTAGCTTGGAAGAAATTTTGAGGCCACAGAAGTGTCGGATGAAAATGGACAAATAAAAGTGTAAAAGTGGAATTGAAAAGATTAGGGGAAAAAATACAAAAAATGGAAATAGATGCCCCTAAACTTATTAAAATAAAAGACATGAGGGGATCACGTGGTGAGTTGAGGTGAACGGACGTGAGTTTCCTCATATCCGCACTGGATTGCCAGAAATGTAAATTTGATCATATTTTACCGGTGAAATTTCATCTTGAAGACGCCAATAATGTCATTGGATAATTTTTTTACACATCCTGGATCAACTAAGAAGAAAGAAATGCGGAAAAGAGGAGGAAAAGCCAGTGCCATTGCTAGCGACACAGCTGTTAGCCATAGCCCTGATGAAGACACAACAGATGTAGCTAATGCTAACACTGTGGACGAGGAAGAGCTAAATGCACGGTGAGACGACTCGATAGTGGAGCGAGTGTCTGCTAACATAGCGAAGATGTTGGACAGCAAGTTGTCCGACATAATTACGTCGGTCACTGAGCTGTCTGAGAAATTTGACAGTCTAATTGAAAGGCTGGGAACGGTGGAGCAGTGGTTCTCTGACTTGGAGGACATCGCGGCTACTAACACACCGTGGGTGGAGGCGCTGGAAACCCTGCTGAAGAAAGTGCAAGACCGCTTGGAAAGTTTTGAAAATCAAAGTCGACGGCAGAACGTGAGAATTGTTGGGCTGAAGGAGGGAACAGAGGGCCAAACACCAGTTGATTTTTTTGAAAAATGGATTCCAGAAGTTTTGGCTATGCAAAAGGACAGAATCATGATTGACAGAGCCCATTGTACTGGACCTCCAATGAGGCTGGCTGGAAAAGAGAGACCGTGGGCCGTCCTGGTAAGGCTGCACAACTACACTGACAAGCAGAGGATTCTGTATGCGGCAAGGGATAAAGGAACAATTAGCACTGAAGCGGGGAAGGTATCCTTCTATCAAGATTTTTCTGTGGAAGTTGTAAGGAGGAGGAAGGAGTCTGCAAATGCACGTAAAGTTTTAAGGGATGCTGGAATACGGTACTCCTTTCTGTATCCGGCGGTAATAAAAATTTTCCATTCTAACGGTTCCAGCACTTCACTCATAAACATGGAACAAATCAATGACTATGTGAACAAACTACAAGTTTCAAAGTAACGTATTGAACAGAAATTCTGATTGGCTAAGGCATGACTGTTAAATCTAGGTGGATGTGATTTAGAAATTTGGGGTGGTTTTGTTCTTTGGTATTCTTCTCTTTGTATTGAGTTCAATTATATATACACCAGTATTTTAATAGAGGCTTTCCAGTAGGGGAACTTGGCTTCCTTTTTTTTCTTTTTCTTGTTATCCCCTATAGGTGTGCTTTTTCTAGTTAAGTGCAGCTAAGCATAGTTGATTTTTTTTTTCTTGTCTTTTGTTTTAAGTTTTCAGTGATTCCGAGCTTGTGGTTCTGGTTTTGCTCGGAATACATGTTATTATTTTTGTTTTTTGATATGGTTATTGAAGATGTAGACTGGTCTACTACATGTTTTTTGGTCAAAGTAAGCAGCTCACAGTTTATAATGCAGCCTACTTCTGATGTCTTTTAAACGTAAGCTATATTAAAAAGGAAGGATTTTACCCTGTTCTTAAAAACAGAGACCGAGTCTGACTCCCGGATCCAGAGTGGTAACTGGTTCCAGAGAGAAGGAGCTTGGTAGCAGAAGGCTCTGCCTCCCACTGTACTTTTGGAGATACTGGGCACCACAAGTAAGCCAGCATTTTGGGAGCATAATGCTCTATTAGGATGGTAAGGTAATATCAGATCTTTTATATACTGGGGGGCCTGATTATTAAGAGCTTTGAAAGTAAGAAGAAGGATGTTAAACTTGATTCTAAATTCTATGGGAAGCCAATGAAAGGAGGACAGAACCGGGAAGATATGATCTCTTTTTCTAGAACCTAGTTAAAACTCTAGCAGCAGCATTTTGAATCAACTGAAGATTTTTTAAGGATACTTTAGGACAACCAGATAATAGCAAATTACAATAATCTAATCGAGAGCTAACAAAGGCGTGAATCAGTTTCTCAGCATCATTCAGAGACAAGATGCTCCTGATCTTGGCAATATTGAGCAGATGATAGAAGGCAGTCTTAGAAACAGTTTTAATATGTGAATTAAAGGACAAATCTTGATCAAAAATGACTCCAAGGTTCCTCACAGAACTGTTCAAAGTGAGAGTGGTGGCATCTAAATTAAGGGCATAATTTGAAAAGGAATTTCTAAGATGTTTTGGGTCAACAAGAATGACTTCAGTCTTATCAGAGTTTAATAGTAGAAAATTACAAGTCATCCAAGCTTTGATGTCCTTAAGACAGGCATCTAACTCGGCTAATTGATTACGATCATTGGGCTTCATTGACAGGTATAGTTGTGTGTCGTCTGCATAACAGTGAAAATGTATACAGTGCTTTCTGATGATATTGCCTAACGGGAGCATATATAAACTAAAAAGAGTAGGGCCCAACACAGATCCCCGTGGAAATCCGTGACTGAGCTTAGAATTGGAAGAAAATTCATCATTGATGTGAACAAACTGAAATCTATCGGACAAATAAGAACTAAACCACTGCAACGGAGTTCCACTCAGTCCAACAAAATGTTCTAATCTATCAAGTAGAATGGCATGATTGATAGTGTCAAAGGCTGCACTGAGATCTAAAAGAACAAGAACAGAGACAAGTCTATTATCAGATGCGATCAGGAGGTCATTAGTGACCTTCACTAAGGCAGTTTCAGTGCTGTGATGAGCTCTGAACCCAGACTGAAACACCTCAAATGAACCAACTCCCTGCAAATGGTCAGATAATTGCGCAGCAACAACTCTATCCAAGATTTTTGAAATGAAAGGCAAATTAGAGATTGGTCGATAATTGGCCAAAACTCCTGGATTGAGTGTTGTTTTTTTGAGTAAGGGTTTAATTACAGCAGTTTTAAAAGCCAGTGGTACATAACCCAGAGTTAAAGAAGAATTAATTATCAGAAGAATACGGCTACCAATAATTGGGAAGATAATTTTAAATAACCTGGAAGGAATAGGGTCCAAAAGGCAAGATGAAGACTTAGATGAGGAAATTATTTATCCAACTGTAAGAGGTTGATTGGTGTAAACTTATCTAAGCAGATATCAATTGAGGGAGCTGTAAAAGTTAATGTACTTGAGTTTATGGTAGGAAGAATCTGACTGATTTCATCTCTAATAGATAAAATTTTAAGATTGAAAAAGTTCAGAAAGTCCTGACTAGAAAGCTCAGGGGGGATGCGAGGATTGACCGAATCCTGACTCTTTGTAAGCCTGACTATAGTGTTGAAGAGAAACCTGGGGTTATTCTTGTTTGCTTCTATTAATGCAGAATAATAGCTTGATCTAGCTTTTCTAAAAGATTTTTTATAGATTAAGAAATGATTTCTCCACGCTAAGTAGAATTCATCTGAATTAGTTGAACGCCATTTCCTTTCCAATTGACGAGTTTTCTGTTTTAAGCCATGAGTTTCTGAGTTAAACCAAAGGGTTAGAAATCTCTGGCTAGACTTTTTCTTTTTTAAAGGGGGTACCAAATCTAGAGTCCGATGCAGAGAGGCAGTAACACCATCAACCGTGCTATCAATCACAAATGGAGCAGACTCTCCATCATTTATTTCTGTTGTTTCTGTTGTGTTGACCCATGGTATAGGGGAGACAATCTGCAAAAATTTGGCAACAACGTCATCAGAAAGACATCTGCTGTAGTAGTATTTTTCTTTAGGAAACAAGTGATCAGAAATAATGAAATCAAAAATTCACAGACGATGGTCAGACAGTACAGGATTATGAGGGGACACTACCAGTTTTTCGATATCTATACTGTAAGTCAAAACAAGGTCCAATGTATGGTGGAAATGATGGGTAGAATTTTTTACTTTCTGGGAAAACCCCATTGAGTCTAAACTTGAATTGAATGCCTTATTAAGACAATCACTCTCTACATCAACATGTATATTAAAGTCCCCTACAATAATTATCGGATTTCAGCACTAAATCAGCTAAAAATTCGGCAAATTCCGACAGAAACTCTGAATAGGCCAAGGGAGGATGATAAACTATGGCAAAGAAAATTGGGTTCAAGCCAAGATTGCCAACAAACCCCACACTGAGAACCAAACCTTCAAAGGAATTAAAACATAATTTCTGCTTAATATTAACTAGTAATTTAGAATGGAAAATTGCCGCCACTCCACCACCACGACAAGAACCTCTGGGGTTATTCATTTATTCATTCATTCATCTTCTTCCACTTAATCTTTTTTGGGTCACGGGGGGGGGGGGGGGCGGTGGGCTGGAGCCTATCCCAGCATTATGACAGTTTAAATACCCAGAGGGAGTTGATTCATTCAAACCAACATAATCATCTTGCCCGAGCCAGGTCTCTGTGAGGGATAGCAGATCAATCTGATGATCGATTAATAGATCATGAACCAGAAGAGACTTAGAAGTTAGAGACCTAATGTTTAATAGACCACATTTAATTTTTAAATTTTGGGGAGGAACAGAGGCCAATTTATTAATTTTAGGGACTTGAGGCTGGATTTGAATTTTACCAACATTTTGTTTAAGCAATTTGGGATGTTTATGCATTCTATTTTTATTAACTTTTTTATTAACTTTAGAGGGAGAAGAAAAAGGTTCTCTAAGGGAGGAGACAGGGGCAAAGTTGAAGGCTGGTGGATGAGGAGTAGCTGCAGAAGTGCAAGTGTTTTTCAAGTTATGTTGTATTTGTCCAGGGTTTCAATATTTATGGCAATGGGAGACAGACACAATCTCTGTAGGATTATAAATCAAAGGCTGATCCAGATGGTAAAGACCACCTGAATTAATGGGATCGATACAAGAAGAGGGAACAGAATCAAAAAAGGGCAGTTTGACAAACCCAGAAGCTTCAGAGCGAGTAAACACGCCAAATCCCAGTCACTGCACCAAAAACACCAAATAGAATAGAATAGATTGTCTCTTAAAACACGTGCACCAAGTCTATTTGGGTGGATGCCATCAGGCCTCATAAGTGATGGGCGGTTCCAAAATAAGTTAAAATTGCCAACAAAACCAATGTTAAAAATAGGACAAATAAAACACAGAATCAGAATCAGAATCAGAATCAGAATCAGATTTATTGCCGTTGTTCATGTAGTACACAAACTAGAAATTTGTCTCGGTGCAATGCTGCAACATTAAACATGATAAAATAAAAGAAATAAACTATACATGCAATAAAGTGTAGAATAAGAATGAGTAATACTAGTCAGCAGTTTAAATATATTAGCGAGCAGCAGTTAATGTGGAGAACCATATAGTGCAGTCGGTAATGCAGGAAGAAAACAGTCATGATTGACATGAGTCTGGTTGAGCTGCTGTACATAGTGCACGAGAGTCAATAAGTCACTTAGTGTTCAGCAGTCTTATGGCAGAGGGGAAGAAGCTGTTCATGTGACGGGAGGTTTTAGTCTGAATGGACCGAAGTCTTCTACCTGAGGGGAGAGGGGCAAACAGTACGTGACCAGGGTGTGAAGGATCGGCTATGATCCGGCCAGTACGCCTCCGGGTCCTGGAGATGTACAGATCCGGGAGAGATGGGAGCTTGAAGCCGATCACCTTCTCAGCAGTGCGCACGACGCGCTGCAGCCTTAATCTGTCCCTGGCAGTGGCTCCTGCGTACCACACGGTTATGGAGGTGGTGAGGATGGACTCGATGATGGCTGTGTAGAACTGCACTAACATCTTGGTGGGTAGCTTGAGCTTCCTCAGCTGCCGCAGGAAGAACATCCTCTGCTGGGCCTTTTTGATGAGGGAGCTGATGGTCAGCTCCCACTTGAGGTCCCTGGTGATGGTGGTGCCTAGGAAGCGGAAGGAATCAGCAGTGGTGATGGGAGAGCCTGTGAGGGTGATGGGGGGCAGAGGGATTGTGACTTTCCTGAAGTCCACAATCATCTCCACTGTCTTCAGATCGTTCAGCTGCAGGTTGTTGTTGTTGCACCAGGACGCCAGCTGGGTCACCTCTCTCCTGTAGGCGGACTCGTCGCCGTTGGAGATGAGCCCGATGAGGGTGGTGTCGTCCGCAAACTTGATCAACTTGACAGACTGGTGGCTGGAGGTGCAGGAGTTGGTATAAAGGGAGAAGAGTAGGGGGGAAAGTACACAGCCCTGGGGTGATCCGGTGCTGATGCTAGCAGAGTCTGAGACAGTCTTTCCCAGCCGCACATGCTGCCTCCGGTCCGTCAGGAAGTCAGTGATCCATCTGCAGGGGGAGTCAGGCACGTTGAGCAGGGACAGCTTGTCCCGGAGCAGAGCGGGGCGGATGGTGTTGAATGCGGAGCTGAAGTCCACAAGCAGGATCCTGGCGTAGGTTCCCGGGGAGTCCAGGTGCTGCAGGATGGAGTGGAGGGCCAGGTTGACTGCGTTGTTTACAGACCTGTTGGCTCGGTAGGCAAACTGCAGCGGGTCCAGGAGGGGAGTGGTGATGGACTTGAGGTGGGGCAGGACCAGGCGCTCAAAGGACTTCATGACTACAGAGGTGAGTGCTACAGGTCTGTAGTCATTAAGTCCAGTGATCCGTGGCTTCTTGGGGACAGGGATGATGGTGGAGGATTTGAGGCAGGTCGGCACGTGGCATAGCTTAAGGGAGGTGTTAAAAATGTCTGTGAAGACAGGAGCCAGCTCTTTTGCACAGTGTCTCAGGGTAGAGGGAGACACGCCGTCCGGACCGGGGGCCTTGCGCGGGTTCAGTCTGGAGAACTGTTTGAGCACGTCCTGCTCACTGATGACAAGGGCGGGGGGGGGGGGGGGGGGGGAGGGGGGGCACCTTTGATGAAGTAGGGATCGTGGAGGCTGTGGAGCTGGAGGGAGGGGGGGAGTTGGACACAGTTGACGAGGTGTCAAAACGGGCATAGTGTTGGGACAGTCTTTGACAAAGGGCTTTGTCATCCTGACCGTTAGGAGCCTGAGGCCGATAGTTGGTGATTTGCCTCAGTCCTCTCCACACAGAAGCCGAGTCATTAGCAGTGAACTGCTGCTGGAGTCTCTCAGAATACACAGATTTAGCTCTCCTCAGCTCTCTGTTAAACCGATATTTAACCTCCCTGTAGCAGCCCCTGTCTCCACTTTTCAGCGCTGCTTCCTTCTCCTTCCTGATCTGTCTGAGCTTAGCAGTGAACCAGGGCTTGTCATTAGAGTACCTCACCCTGGTGCGCGATGGAAGGATGCTCTCCTCACAAAAGTGGATGTATGAGTTCACAGTGTCCGTGTACTCATCCAGATCATGCGTGGCTCCTTTAAACATGCCCCAGTCAGTTATTTCCATGCACGTTTCCAGCTTCTCCTCAGCTTCACTGGTCCATTTCTTCGTAGTGCTCACAACAGGTTTAGTGAGCTTCAATCTCTGTCTGTATGTGGGAATGAGGTGGACCATCACGTGATCAGATAGTCCGAGCGCAGCGCGGGGAACAGCGCGATACGCGTCCTTAACTGTGGTGTAACAGTGATACAGCGTGTTTATTCCTCTGGTGGGGCATTTAATAAACTGTTTGTAGCGGGGGAGATCGTGGCTCAGATTGCTCTGGTTAAAGTCACCAACCACAATAACCAGAGAGTCTGGAAAAGTCCGCTCCGTGTGTTGGATGTGATCTGCAAGCGCGCGCTGAGCTTCGCGCGCGTCGGCGTCGGGAGGGACGTACACAGCGACGAGGATGAATGAAGCAAACTCCCGCGGGGAATAAAATGGCTTGCAGTTAATAAAAAGAAATTCCAGGGCGGGAGAACAGTGTTTGGAAATTACCGTTACATCAGAGCACCAGCTGCTGTTGATGTAGAAGCAGACTCCTCCTCCTGAGGATTTACCGGAGAGCTCTGTGTCACGATCAGCATGAAACAGCTGAAATCCTTCGAGGCACAGCGCGCTGTCCGGTGTATTTTCCCTGAGCCAGGTCTCGGTAAAACAGAGGGCAGCCAAGGAAGAGAGGTCCTTAAAACGCATCAGCAGTCTCAGTTCATCTACCTTGTTAGAGAGAGAATTGGCATTGGACAGAAATATGCCAGGCAAAGCCGTGGGCGTGCCTCTCCTGCGGAGCCAGACGAGAGTGCCCGCACGTCTTCCTCTCTTTCGCTGTCTCACTTTTCGAGCCAAGCAATGAACCAGATCGGCGGCAGGAGCTAAAAAAACTGGGAGTAGGTCCGTGGGAGTGAAAGTCCTGATATTTAGAAGCTCTTCACGGGTATAAGAGCAGGCAGACACACAATTGACAAACAAAAACAAACAAAGGGCGCAGCGAAGCACCATGGCGACCACTGTGGGCGCCATCTTGCGCAGAAGAGCCAATACAGCCAAGTATTAAGACTGAGTGTTCTGCTAAAACGATTGCAGCCTCGTCTGAGAGGTGCCAAAGGCCCAGAGATGAACGCATGTCTGCCACAGTTCATGAGTGGACAGAAGGCTCCTGAAGTCACTTTTTAAAGTCTCAGACACGTCATCTGGCATGTTATTGCATCCCACATGCACAACAACAGTTTGTACGTGGGGGAATTCATTCAGCAGGTCAGGGATAACAGCCTCAATGTCAGAGACTCTAGCCCCGGGAAAAAATTGAGTGATGCAGTACCTGCTTCTGACATTCCTCATGATCGAGTCACCAATTACCAACGTTGTCTGGGGGTTTTTTGTTGGTGAATTCTGACGAGGAGAGTAATTTTGTAGAGGGTGATGTTGTTGTTGCGAAGGCGGGGAGAAGCGCTCTCTTCTATCTAGAGCTGGTGTGTAATTTGACACACTCAGGGTGGTCTTTATCCGGGGTTTGTGGACATGAGCCGCTGCTGAAGGAGAGGAGGGAGGACGAGGGGCATCCACGGGCAAACGGCCAGCGTCCAGGTGGAGAAAATCCTCCATGGAAAGGATATTAAATCTGTTTTCCAAGGACACGGGAAGAAAAGAGGCGCGGCCCATTCTGGTCGATCGACGATGGTTGTTAGCTGGTCGAACCAAGGTCCAGGGCACGCATGGAGGATGAGAGGGACCAACCGAAGCTTTGGGTTTAGCCCCGAGACAAAGCCAGTGATTATTGCTGTGGTCATGGACATCTGCAGAGGCTGGGGCAGGAGTAGAGGTAGACGGAGAAGCGCTGAGCTCACCCAAGTAAGTAAGTAGCCTTTATAAGATTTGGCCTCCCGAATCTTATAAAGGTTGGAGAACCTTGGTTCCAACTCAGAGACCTTACCGAGGAGAGATAAACAGCAGGTACAAGTCCGAGACGGAGCCATGACGTTCCAGGCGCTGAGATGGATAGTCCACTAACTAGCCAAAAACAGCTAAAATAGCTAAAAACAAGTTAGCTGAAAGTTAGCTAAAAACAGCTAAAAAGCTAAAAACAGGCTAGCAGGAAGCCTAGCCCGGTAAAAAGCAGCCCAGCCGGGGATCGGACCTACTCGCGCGTCCGAACGGGCTTTTAGACGAGGCCAATACCGAGCTAACAGCAAACAAAGACTAGTAACAACAAACAGAGATAAAAAATTAAAAAATTAAAAATGAAATCAATAAAAACAAACAAAAGTGGAGAAAATAGTACTCTGACGCGACCTTCACTTAATCCTGCCTTAATCTCTGCTTGACTTGGTTGTATAAAGGTGGGATATACTAACTCCATTTTAGACCAAATAGGGCAGGAACCTCACAGTCAGTCTTATACTTTTTTAACTTGAGTCATTTCAGAGTCAGGTTTAGTAGGTACCTGGAGAGTTAAACATCCACAGGTAAAACAGTACACATGGATCAGAACTGTGAATGGAGCTGAGTGCAGCTAGACTTGATAGGTTTTATATGTGACCCGTGCTAGCAAAATGAATTGCAATGAGGAACTTTTCAAAACTGAGGTAACATTATTTTCATATTCTGTATTAAAAGACCTTCAAAATGATATTTAAGTTGTAGGAATTGTGCAAAAATGGACCAGTTATGGGTGACCCCCACAACATACTGGGACAAGCAGAGCACTCAGCTGGGGCAATTAGGAGAACAATGAGATGTGTATTGAGATCAATAGGCAGCCGCTCTTTGTCTAGCTTCTTCCGCCAGTTCCGCTGTTGATATGTATGACTCAAATGCAAACGTTCATGCTTCCTGCTCTCACTGTGATGCAAATGTCCCATGCCTTTCATGTATTGTCTGTAACTGGGTATAAAAACTGCATTGCTCTGTAACTCTCTCTCTGACCACTGCTTCTGACGACATACATTCTGTGTCTCCTCACGAGAGCCTGAGGACCCGCTCCAGCCCGCCTGCACAGGGCTGGAGTGAGTTCCATGATGGCGGGATGAATGATAATAAACTCCCTCAAAAACCCTCAGTTCGCTCCTTATTATTTCATGCCGCCACATTGGTGACCCCGAGAAAGCACACGCTTTGTGCAACGCAACCTTCTGGTCTGGACATCCACGCTGAACCGGCCGAGGGGCACAAAACGTCTCCTCCCTCTCACCGCTCCAACGCACCATGACCTGAACGCAGAAAAGAACATGCTGACAATGAACGCAGCACCCGGCGGTGACTCTCCGACGACAAGCGAACGCAGCAGCCTGACGCAAATGATCTGCCTTCCCTTCTGCCACAAGGGAGACTTCGACGCAGAGCCACCACCAGGCGAAACTCTCCGGAGATCACCCACGACCGGGAAAGCTGCAGAAAGCTTCATGTGAGATCTGCACGCCTGAGCTCTGCACATCCACGCTGGGACCGGCCGCTCTCACAGCTCCTCCACATGAGAGCGCACACACCTCATACTCGCTCCACGACGGCAACCTCCAGGGCCGACGGAGAACGCAGCGGGTGGACCTGAACGCACCATGGACTGACAAAGCGAACTACGCAACAACTACAACAGGGATGACCATCGGCTCCGACGACGCTGATCTCCAGCAAGCTCCCTGACCCTGACTCGCCTCTACAGCAGACCTGCCATGCACCGAACCCTGCACGCACACCGGGGGGTTATGAGGACAGCGCACCACGCACAGGACAATAACGGCTCCACAGACCGCCATCGTCCTTCGCCGCTGCACACAGAACCTTCAGGGCTGCTCACACACCTGAAGCACGCACGCAGCTCGCTCACAGGATTTTGTACGGGTCTCAGCCACGGCGCACAAGGGAATTCAGCCGTCAGCTGTCCCCGAGGACTTTAGGACTGCACGCGCACCTAAAGTCAACATGCCAAGTCCCACACTGCTGCAGCTCCTTTTTTTCTTCATGACCGCGAGAGGAGTCAGAGACTAATTTTTCTTCTTACAGCTGCTGTGGACCTCCGCACGTTCAACGGGACAGCCCCTCAACATCGCGGATCCACAGGCAATTTTTGCGCGGCCCAGACAATTTTGCCGTCCCGGGCCGGCACTTGCTACCCCCACCCCCCCTCCCTCCACCGCCGCCTGCAGTGAGCTTCCCCCGCAGCTCGCTCTCAAGCCGGACTATCGAGGCCTCAGCTTCCCGCTGAGCCCTCTGGGGGGGAGTGTATAGGTGACCCCCACAACATACTGGGACAAGCAGAGCGCTCAGCTGGAGCAATTAGCAGAACAATGAGATGTGTATTGAGATCAATAGGCAGCCGCTCTTTGTCTAGCTTCTTCCGCCAGTTCCGCTGTTGATATGTATGACTCAAATGCAAACGTTCATGCTTCCTGCTCTCACTGTGATGCAAATGTCCCATGCCTTTCATGTATTGTCTGTAACTGGGTATAAAATCTGCATTGCTCTGTAACTCTCTCTCTGACCACTGCTTCTGACGACACGCATTCTGTGTCTCCTCACGAGAGCCTGAGGACCCGCTCCAGCCTGCCTGCACAGGGCTGGAGTGAGTTCTATGATGGCGGGATGAATGATAATAAACTCCCTCAAAAACCCTCAGTTTGCTCCTTATTATTTCATGCCGCCACACAGTGACAAACTGATTTTGTTTATATTTGGCTGGTTTGAAAACTCGCGTTCGATCGGTCCTGAGTTACGTCTTCCGCAAAAACGTGTATTTTCAGAAAGTAGGAGTTCCAAGTTTTACAATGATACCAGGCAGTGATGGGGGGTTTCCTGGGACTTGCCGCCAGCAAACAAAGAAAGAATCATGATTTCTGACTTCACGTGCCTGTAGCTTGTAATTACCCGACAGTCGATCATTCCGATTCATTTTGCCAGCACCAGTCACATATAACAGACCCCTTCAAAAATAGGTTATTAAGTTGCTTTATCTACCCAGTAGGCTTCACAGATCACCATTTCATTAGTTTAGATTTTCATACTTCTCCAAAGTGCTCTTATAATCTGGGCTTGATCATAGAATCAAGTCCACACTTTACGTTCATTTATTGTTTCTCTGGGTTTATTTATGCTTATCATTTGCATTTATTGCCCTCTATTTTCCCCTGAGTCCTCTGTCTTTGTCTTCTGTGTCATCCCCTGTCTGATTCTGAGGTGTTGTGTGTACCTGTTTACCTGTTGTTCCAGCTCCTCATGTTTTCTGTACCCCTAGCCACTGCCCTCTCTGTATTACTCCTGTATTGTGGTCCCGTATGTTCATTATGTTTCATGTGCATCCCCTGTTCGTGATTGTCTGTACTGCCCCACCCATCCTGTTTCCCTCACCTGCAGCCACTTCACTGCTACCCTTGATTGTTTCCCCAGCTGTCTCTCGTTTGTGATTATCTGTTCCCGTATATATGTGAGTGTTCAGTGTCTGTCTGGTGTGCCGTCGTCGTCTATTATTCCCTGCCAGTATCCTTATGTCCCAACTGTCTTCTAGTAAGTGTTTTTCCTGTAAAACTCCTTAGTTATTTATAGCCCTTGTGCTGTTGTTTATTTCTGTTAATAAAACTATGTTGCACTGGAACGCTACCTGCATAAAGAGTCCTCCTTACCTGTCCACTGGTGGGTTACATGACAAGTGCAGCTCATACTGGCACTTTAATAACAAACTCTTACAGGACAGTGATTTCTGTCATAATTTTGAGGTTTTCTGGGGCATTTGGAGGGACAAGAGGAGAGAATTTACATCTTTAAGTCAATGGTGGGAAGTGGGCAAGGCTCAAATTAGAGTTTTTTTTTGTCAACAATACACCAGTCACTCTACTGTAAGGGTTAAAGCTGTGATTTGGGGTTTGGAGAAGGAAATGGCTCATTTGGAAAACAGTTTAGCAATGCATGGCAACTCTGAGAGTTAAAAATTACAACAGAAAAGGCAACAGTTGGGGTCTTTCCTCCATGAGAGAGCTAAAGGAGCTTTGGTTAGATCCAGGCTTACCAGTGTCAGGGACATGGGTGATCCTACCTCCTTTTTTTAAATTTAGAAAAATCTGTTTCCCCTCTTGAACAAGTTACATTCAAAATTGCCTGGTTTAGTGCCCTGGTTTAGTCCATGGTTTAGTCCATGGTTTGTCTCACCGTCTCTCTCTGGTAGTGTCTGCTTATACAGACACTAGTATATTTGGTAAGAATCAGACAGATGTGGAACATTTAGTTTGCTATTTAAAACTGTATGAAAAAGCATCCTCAGCTAGGGTAAACTTGGACAAGAGTGAAGCACTACAAGATGGGCGATGGTCAAATCAAAACTTGCCAAAACTGCCAGGGAACCTTAATAAGGGAAATCAAGGAATAATAATTCTAGGTATTTTCTTTGGAACAGAAGATTTTCAAAAGAAAAATTGCGAGGGTGTCTTGGAAAGAGTGTGTGCCAGACTGTCCAAATGGAAATGGCTGCTACCTCAGCTTTCCTACAGGGGTAGGGTCTTAATAGTCAGTAGTTTGGTGGCCTTGTGGGAATGTGAAAGGACGAGGCAGAGTTTATCTCACGAGTCAGGTTTATTCACATTCTCCAACATCAACAATACAAAAAGAGAAAGAAACCAGACCTTCATCCCTTTTTTATACCCCAGGAGCTTCAAAGCTCCAGCCACAATGCATTTAATCCCCAGTAACAATGCATCCCTTTCAGATCTTATCACCCTCACCCCAAAGTCACTGGCAGCCAGGAAATCCCCCACGGCCATCTCTCTGCATACCATAGACCACATTTCACATCCTCCTGTTATCGCCGAGGAGGCTCAGTCCTTTGTTCATCTGAGACGTGGAGCCTACAGTAAGCATACAGTGATATACATATGAAGCATGAGGTGATATACATTTGTGCATATGAAACCCACATATGTGTCCCACATGACCCCCCCCCCCCAAACGTCTAAGATGTAACAACGGAATAACAGTCAGCCTGTCATGATAAAATCATTACACATTAACCCACATGCTGCTTGGGCCTCAGTCTCCTCCCGTATCTGCTGTAAGCCGGCTTCAACACTTCCGTGGCGCCATCCTGCTGGGGGGCTGCTGTCTGAGGGTGAGAATTGTTAGTCAATCCCTGTGGGTGTTCTGGGGGACGTTCTCTAGGGAGTCTGCCGCGCCGAGGAGCCCTAGCCAACAGCACATCGTCGTCCGCCACCACAAAGGTGGGTTTGAGCCTGTTAATGCCAATCTTCTAATTCCTGCCCCCCAAATCTAGCAAAAAATGCTTATCCCCTGTTTCCAGCACTCTAAATGGCCCAGCATAACGTGGTCGTAAGGGCGGGCGATGGGCATCGTGTCTGACAAAAACAAACTCCGCGTTTTTTAAAGCCTTAGGTGTAAAAATGCGCGGAAAACTGTGGTGAACAGGGCCAGGCAGCGTGCCCGATTCCGTGCCACGCTGCAATCGCTGAGTCGGGGAACATTCTGGCGCAGGATTATCTGGGAGAAACTCCCCGGGCAGCTGAAGTGGCTGCGCAAAAACTAGCTCTGCTGGGGAGGCTTCTAAATCCTCTTTAGGTGCAGAACGCAACCCCAATAAAACCCATGGTAGCCTGTCCACCCAATTTGCATCCGTAAGCGACGCTCTGAGAGCCGCTTTCAATGACCTGTGAAAACGTTTGTATAACCCGTTAGCCTGTGGATTGTATGCGGCTGTGCGGTGGATCGTTACCCCCAGGCTGCGGGCCATTGCTGACCAAAGTTCTGAAACAAATTGAGGGCCTCTGTCGGACGTAACATCCGACGGGACTCCAAAACGCACTACCCATACTGTTAAAAATGCGCGCGCCACCTCCTCGGCTGTGGTTGACTCAAGTGGGACCACTTCCGGCCAGCACGTGGTGCGGTCTACCATTGTCAGAAGGTGTGTGCACCCCTGTGGCGGCGGAAGGGGGCCTACGAGGTCCACGTGAACATGATCGAACCTCTTAGCCGGGATGTGAAACGGCTCCAAAGGAGCTCTCGTGTGCCTGTGTACCTTGGCTCGTTGACAGGCCATGCAGGCTGCTGCCCACTCCCTAATTTGTTTGCGCAGGCTCGGCCATACAAATTTCTCTCCCACCATTTTGATCGACGCGCGCACTCCCGGGTGCGCCAGAGAATGAATCGAGTCAAAAACGCGGCGGCGCCATGTGGCGGGTACCATCGGACGCGGTCACCCAGTGGAGACATTGCAGATTAGGGAGGGCATACCGTCTTGCAGCACCCTGTTCTCCAGTCTTAACCCTGTTGGTCCAGACTGGAGCGCACGCACGTCCGCATCGCTAACCTGATCCGCGGCCATGGCTGCATAATCTACCCCCACGCAAACTGGAGCCACCACGGCGCACGAGAGGCAGTCTGCCACTACATTAAGTTTACCCGCCACATGCTGGATATCGGTAGTAAACTCTGAGATCGCAGCCAGCTGTCTCTGCTGCCGGCCTGACCACGGTTCTGAAACCTTGGCCATTGCGAAAGTCAGTGGCTTGTGATCAACGAACGCGGTGAAACGGCATCCCTCCAGCCAGAACTGGAAGTGGCGAATGGCCAAGTGGAGAGCTAACAACTCCCTATCAAATGCGCTGTATTTTCGTTCACTATCGCGCAAGGTCCTGTTGAAAAAGGTGAGCGGTTGCCAAGCCCCGGCTACATGCTGCTCCACGACTGCCCCTATGGCCACATCTGACGCATCAGTAGTGAGCGCTATGCGGGCCTTTGGGTCTGGATGTGCTAACAACGCGGCGTTTGCCAGGGCTGTTTTGACTTCCGAGAATGCTCGCTCTCGCTCCGGAGACCATTCAATTTTATTTGTGGGTTTTTGTTTTTTTAGTGCGGCATATAATGGTTGCATGAGCTGCGCTGCGCGGGGGAGGAAACGGTTATAAAAATTCACCATTCCCAAAACCTCCTGTAACGCTTTGACCATTTGTGGCTGGGGAAAATTTGTTACCACGCACACTTTATCAGGCAGAGGAACCGCTCCTTCTGGAGAGACACGATGCCCCAAAAAATCAATCTGCGTCACCTCGAACTGACACTTCGCTGGGTGGATTATTAACCCGTGCTCTCCCAACCTCCGGAAAACTGTCGTGAGGTGGTTTTCGTGCTCGTCTTCGGACGCGCTGGCTACCAAAATATCGTCCAGGTAGACGAACACGAAGGGAAGATCGCGCAACACTGCGTCCATCATGCGTTGGAACGTCTGCGCCGCGCCTTTAAGCCCAAACGGCATGTGCAAAAACTCGAATAGACCGAACGGAGTTATTACCGCTGTTTTGGGTATGTCCTCAGCGCGTACTGGGACCTGGTGGTAACCGCGTACTAAGTCTATTTTAGAAAAAACGCACGCCCCCACCAAATGAACTGAAAAATCTTGGATATGCGGGATTGGGTAGCGGTCGTGCGCTGTAGCGTTGTTCAACCTGTGAAAATCTCTGCAAGGTTGCCACGAGCCATCAGTTTTTGGGACCATGTGAAGCGGTGAAGCCCATGGGCTTTTCGAACGCCTGATGATGCCCAACTTTTCCAGGTTGGCGAACTCCTCGCGCGCTATGGTCAGTCTAGCTGAATCCAAGCGCCGGGCTTTTGCAAAAACGGACGGTCCGGTGGTAGTAATAAAATGTTCCACCCCGTGTTTAGCCACGGCCGCCGAAAATGTTGGGACCGTGAATGCTGGGAACTGAGTGAGCAGTGTGTGGAACTTACCACTTGCCGCTGTGACGTTGGCTTGTGCTGTTGGCGGGGCCACTCGAGCAAAGGTCTTAATCGCCGAGCCGTTCGCTGCTGACACCCCGGGACCACTGGAAAGCGCCAGCCGGTCAGCGGAGGAAGGTGTGATGAAACTCAACCGGGAGCCTGTGTCCACGAGGAAATGCCTCCCCGAGTGCGCATCCTTCAAGTAGAGCAGCTTGTTCTCCTCCCCGAGTGCCGCAGCTGCTACCGACCCCCGGTCTTGGCGTTTCCCGAGCGCTTGAAATGGCACAGTGGTATACATTTACATGGTATACTTTTTCACTTCCGCCCTCCAGAGAAAGCAGTCGCTTTTTTCTTTGCTCCTGTTCCCTCCCTAACTGACTGGATCCCAGCTTGCTATTGTCTGTGTCTGCGTGGCTCTCTACTGGTGATTCATCCTAACGAAATTATGGATTTAATAAGCTGGGCTTTGAACGCAATCGACACTGTCTTCTCAACGAGGAAATCGGGTCCGGGGGAGCCCATCTGTCCTGCAGGTACTGCTGCTGCGGGTTACATTAAAGATACATACAATTGGAAACTTATGTGTCTGTGCGATCTTTCAATTGAAGATATAGAAGATATATATCTATTTGGAGCTACAGTCTCAGGACTTCTACTGATCGGCTTTGGGATAGTCCTGGTGTATCGCAAATTAAAGAAGATGGACAGAGCTTATCAAAAAGCTGACCCTGCAAAGCTCTTTCATCAATTCGACCAGCTGGGGAGGACTTTGATAGCGGCTAATGGAGAACTGTACAGGAAGATTGAAAACATCACGGTGGCGCTAAGAGCTCTCCAGGATATGATTTCAAAGCCTGGCAATGATGGAATTGGAGCACTGAATCCGTAAGAGAATGGAAAGTTTTTCTCTGAAGTCAGTGCTTATTCGACCTGTTTTCGGCGCCCTCAGCATTCAGTCCTCCTGATGAATTAACAGTATAAATGTTGATTTTCCCCTTCATAAACATTTGGCGTACAGTATCTGGACTCTCAAGGACAGCCATGTGTCTGACTCAGAGAATCTCCATCTGCCGTGCTCAAGGACATGTGCCTCTGACTTTCAGACACTAGTCATAACATCTGCTGAGAGAGAGATCTTTGCTGTTCACCAGTAACTGATAACTGCCACCCTTGCATCCAACACACACACGACTGACCCATTTATACTGATGAAAGACACACATTCACTGTTCTCTCTACTGTTGCTGTTTGTTAAGTGTGATTCATTGTCTGCTAATTGTGCATTGAGGGTTTTTTCTGGGTGATCACAATTCGGCTCACTTGAGCTTATTTGAGCTTACGAGCGTTATTTTGATTAACTATGTTTTTTTCTCTCTACCTATTGTTTTGTTCCCTGACCCTTGCCCTCTATTCCCCTCCTGTTGACAGGCGCCTCCATGGCTCGCCGCGTCATTGGGAAGCGCCTATCAGGTGCGCCCAATGTCAAGTCAAATTCCTCGTATGTTTACTTGTTTACTTGTAAATGTGCTTGGCAATAAACTTTATTCTGATTCTGATTCTGATTTGCGTGCCTTCTCTGCAAAGCGGCGATGGTAGAAACAGAGGGTGTCTCCTCCGCGATCCTTGGCCCCCGCTGCCACTGTCGTCGGTGGGTCTGCTACCGCCGTCTTTGGCCCCTCGCCGTCTCCGGCCGTCGCACCGCACTCCGTCACTGCTGCGGTGGCCGCGCGCTGTTTGCTGGCGTTGAGAATCCTGTGCGCCTCCTGGGCTAGCGCGCGGAAGTCCCGCTGGGCCAACAACAGCGAACCGGCCAGGGTCGCTCTCGTGGCCGACGGTAGGGTTCTCAGGAAAATGTGGGTGAAGAGGAAGTCGTCGCCGTCTGAGCCCCTCAACCCCAGCATGTCCTCCATCAGGTCAACGGGCGTGCCATCTCCCAAGTCGTTCAGAGCCAGGAGTCTCTCCGCTCTCTCCTGGACTGAGAGAGTGAAGCGCTGGATGAGCGCAGCCTTCAACGCGCCGTATTTGTCGTCGGCCGGTGGCTTCACCAAAAGGCTCTGCACATGCCGAGCCGTGCGGTTGTTGAGCTTGGCAATTACATGGTAGAATTTCGTCTCATCTACCGTTATCCCCCGGAGGGCGAACTGTGCTTCGGCCAAGAGGAACCAGGAGCACGGGTTGTCTCGCCAAAAGTCCGGTAGCTGGACGGTAGCGGCATACGCCTGGCTGGGACCTCCTGACCCGGCTGGTTCGGGGGAATTTCTTTCACTCATCGTCTTAGGGTCACCAGTGTGGGAATGTGAAAGGACGAGGCAGAGTTTATCTCACGAGTCAGGTTTATTCACATTCTCCAACATCAACAATACAGAAAGAGAAAGAAACCAGACCTTCATCCCTTTTTTATACCCCAGGAGTTTCAAAGCTCCAGTCACAATGCATTTAATCCCCAGTAACAATGCATCCCTTTTAGATCTTATCACCCCCACCCCAAAGTCACTGGCAGCCAGGAAATCCCCCACGGCCATCTCTCTGCATACCATAGACCACATTTCACATCCTCCTGTTATCTCCGAGGAGGCTCAGTCCTTTGTTCATCTGGGATGTGGAGCCTACAGTAAGCATACAGTGATATACATATGAAGCATAAGGTGATATACATTTGTGCATATGAAACCCACAAAAGTCTCCCACAGCCTCAGCTTTCCTACAGGGGTAGGGTCTTAATAGTCAGTAGTTTGGTGGCCTCAGCTCTTTGCCATAAACTGCTGGTGTTGACTCTTCCAAAAAGATTGATAGAAGATATTCAAAGGGCACTGGTGGACTTCTTCTGGTCTGAAAAACACGAGTTGAGAGCTGTGGTATCTACCAGTGGAGGAAGGAGGACAAGGTCTTGTAGACCTGTGGGCAGGCATCATGGCTTTCAGATTGCAGACCAAATCAAATCAAATCAACCTTTATTGTCATATTGCTGTACATACAACTGTAGTGCAGGCAAGATGAAATTGCGTTTCTCTCGCATCCATATAAGTAAAAAAGGACAGCTCAATGACTACTTTACAGTTTTGGACTGCCATGGGTGGATGCTGCTTTTGTACTCCTCAGGAAAGCTGGACGGCTGGGATTTGATAACCGGCTATTCAATTCAATTCAATTCAATTCAATTCAATTCAATTCAATTCAATTCAACTTTATTTATATAGTGCCATTTCACAACAACAGTCATCTCATAGCACTATCAACTGTAGGGGGAACCCCCACAGTTGCAGAAAGACCCCAGCAATCAGGCGATCCCCTGTGAGCAAGCAATTGGCGACGGTGGAGAGGAAAAACTCCCTTTTAACAGGAAGAAACCTCCAGCAGAACCAGGCTCAGGGAGGGGCAGTCATCTGCTGCGACTGGCTGGGGGGTGAGGGGATAGAGAAGATGAAAAGAACAGACATGTAGAGAGCAAACAGCACGATGGGGACTCAATCTATGGGAGAGAACAAACAAATGTTAATGACCAGCAAAAAAAATATTTCATTGAGAGTGAGGAAAGGAGTGAGGCCCAATGCATTACTGGAGGTCCCCCGGCTGACTAAACCTATTAGCAGCATAACTAAGGGAGGGTTCAGAAACACATGATCCCTTCCTAATTGTAGGCTGTATCAATAAGGTAGGTTTTAACCCTATTCTTAAAAACAGAGATCGAGTCTGACTCCCGAATCCAGATTAGCAGCTGGTTCCACAGGAGAGGAGCTTGATAACTGAAGGCTCTGCCTCCCATTGTACTTTTGGAGATTCTAGGTATTACAAGTAATCCTGCATTTTGGGAGCGTAGTGCTCTGTTAGGATAATACGGTAGTATCAGATCTTTTAAATAAAAAGGAGCCTGATTGTTTAGAGCTTTGTAAGTAAGAAGAAGGATTTTAAACTTAATTCTAAACTCTATGGGAAGCAATGAAGGGAGGCCAGAACCGGAGAGATATGATCTCTCTTTCTAGTACCTGTTAAAACTCTTGCTGCAGCGTTTTGGATCAGCTGAAGACTTTTTAAAGATGTTTTAGGACAGCCTGATAATAAAGAATTACAATAATCTAATCTCGAGCTAACAAAAGCGTGGATCAGTTTCTCAGCATCACTCTGAGACAAGATGCTCCTAATCTTGGCAATATTACGCAAATGATAGAAGGCAGTCTTAGAAACAAATTTAATATGTGAATTGAAGGACAGATCTTGATCAAAAATAATTCCAAGGTTCCTCACAGAGCTATTAAGAGAAAGAGTAACCGCATCCAAACTGAAAGTTTGATTTGGAAAGGTATTTCTAAGGTTTTTTGGACCAACAAGAATGACTTCAGTCTTATTGTAGCCGCCAGGGGGAAAACATAATGCCTCGCATCTTAGGTAAGAACAAAGTGCAGAGTTTCCTTGGAGATAACAGGAAGTTGTGAAAGTGTGAGCTTTTGTGTGTCAGAGACTGCTCGGAGGATCCTTTGTGTGTCAGAGACTGTGAGCGGGATGTTAAGGGATTAAGGAAGTGAATACAATGTGACCTTTGATGTGAATGCAATGTTACTTGTGAGCTGTAGGGAGACCTGGGTATTTAAGGGACGAGTTTTGTATGAGATGTCCTCTTGCTACTATGCTCATGTTGGAGGTGTGTAATAAACTGCTTGAGACAAACCTGCCTCGTCATTTACACACTCCACACTGGTGACCCAAGACGAAGCATGCAACACGAAGAGAATTCCCCGGAGCCAGCCTCATTGGGAACCCCCAGCCAAGCGTATGCCGTTAAAATCCAGCTACCGGATTTTTGGCAGCACAATCCGCGCTCCTGGTTCCACCTGGTTGAGGCGCAGTTCGTCCTCCGGGGGATATTAGTGGATGGCATGAAATTCTACCATGTGGTCGCAAAGCTCGACACCCACATGGCTCAGCATGTGGAGAGCCTACTGGAGCAGCCACCAGCCAGCGACAAATACGGCGCGTTGAAGGCCGCACTCATCCAGCACTACACACTCTCGGTTGAGGAGAGAGCAGAGACACTCCTGGCGCGGACCGGCTTAGGAGATTGCACGGCTATTGACCTGATGGAGAGGATGCTGAGATTGAAAGGATTGGATGACGACCACTTCATTTTTACCCACCTCTTCCTCAGGAACCTTCCGTCAGCGACGAGAGCGGCCCTGGCCAGTTCGCCGTTGCTGGCCAAGCGGGACTACCGTGCGCTGGCCCGGGAGGCACATCGGATCATAATGGCCAGCAGAGAGCTCGCGACCACGGCGGCAGCGACGGAGCTCGGCGCGACGGCCGGAGATGGCGGGGAGCCATTGACGGCGGTAGCAGAACCATCGACGACGGCGGCTGCGGGGGCCAAGGAACGCGGAGGAGACGCCCTTTGTTTCTACCACCGCCGCTTTGCAGAGAAGGCACGCAAATGTATACCACCGTGCCAGTTCAAGCGCTCGGGAAACGCCAAGACCGGGGGTCGGTAGCAGCTGCAGCCCTCGGGGAGGAGAACAAGCTGCTCTACTTGACGGAAGCACGCTCGGGGAGGCATTTCCTCGTGGACACCGGCGCCCAGTTGAGTTTCATCATGCCGTCCTACGCTGACCGGCTGGCAGGATCCAGCAGCCCCGAGATGGCAGCAGCAAACGGCTCGATTAAGACCTTTGGTGAGAGGACTCTACTTCTGTCGCTACACGGCCGTACATTTGAGTGGACTTTTGTCATAGCAGCATTGAATTTCAATATATTGGGGGCTGATTTTTTGTGCTCACATGGTTTGTTGGTTGATGTTGCTAACAGGCGCTTGGTTAATGCACTGTCTTTTGATTCTATTCCCTGTACAGCTCGAGCGTACAGCACAAGCCAACAGCACAAGCCAACGTCACAGCTGCAAGCGGTAAGTTCCACACACTGCTCACTCAGTTCCCAGCACTCACGGTCCCGACATTTTCGGCAGCCGTCGCTAAACACGGGGTGGAACATTTTATTACCACCACCGGGCCGCCCGTTTTTGCAAAACCTCGGCATTTGGACGCAGCTAAACTGGCCATAGCGTGCGAGGAATTCACCAACCTGGAGAGGTTGGGCATCATCAGGCGTTCAAACAGCCCATGGGCTTCCCCGCTACACATGGTCCCTAAAGCCGACGGTTCGTGGCAACCTTGCGGGGATTTCCACAGGTTGAACAACACCACAGCGCTCAACCACTACCCGATCCCTCATATCCAAGATTTTTCCGTTCATTTGGCTGGAGCGCGTGTTTTTTCTAAAATAGACTTAGTCCGCGGTTACCACCAAGTCCCAGTGCGCGCTGAGGACATACCCAAAACGGCGGTGATAACTCCGTTTGGTCTATTCAAGTTTTTGCGCATGCCATTCGGGCTTAAAGGGGCTGCACAGACGTTCCAACGGATGATGGATGCGGTGCTGCGCGATCTCCCTTTCGTATTCATCTACCTGGACGATATCTTGGTAGCCAGCGCGTCTGAAGACAAACACGAAAACCACCTCACGGCAGTTTTCCGGAGGTTGGGAGAGCACGGTTTAATAATCAACCCAGCGAAGTGTCAGTTTGGGATGACGCAGATTGATTTTTTGGGGCACTGCGTCTCTCCCGAAGGAGCGGTTCCACCGCAAACGGTCAGGGCATTACAGGAGTTTTTGGGAATGGTGAATTTTTATAACCGTTTCCTCCCCCGCGCAGCGCAGCTCATGCAACCGCTGTATGCCGCGCTCAAAAAACAGAAACCCGCGAATAAGATCGAATGGTCCCCGGAGCGAGAGCAGGCGTTCTCGGAAGTCAAGGCAGCCCTGGCAAACGCTGCGTTGTTGGCACATCCAGACCCAACGGCCCGCATAGCGCTCACTACTGACGTGTCAGATGTGGCCATGGGGTGGTCATGGAGCAGCGTGTAGCCAGGGCTTGGCAGCCGCTCGCCTTTTTCAGCAGGACTTTGCACGATAGTGAATGTAAATACAACGCGTTTGACAGGGAGCTGCTGGCTCTCCACCTGGCCATTCACCACTTCCAGTTCTGGCTGGAAGGGTGCCGTTTCACCGCGTTCATTGACCATAAGCCACTAACATTCGCGATGGCCAAGGTTTCAGAACCATTGTCGGGCCGGCAGCAGAGACAGCTGGCCGCGATCTCAGAGTTTACTACCGATATTCAGCATGTGTCGGGTAAACTGAATGTAGTGGCAGACTGCCTCTCACGCGCCGTGGCGGCCCCGGTCCACGTGGGGATAGATTACACAGCCATGGCCGCGGAGCAGGTTAGTGACGCGGATGTGTGCGCGCTCCAGTCTGGACCAACAGGGTTAAGGCTGAAGAGCAGGGTGCTGCAAGACGGTATGCCCCCCCTAATCTGCGATGTCTCCACTGGGCGACTGCGTCCTGTGGTACTGGCCGTGTGGCGCTGCCGCGTTTTTGACTCGGTTCATTCTTTAGCGCACCCGGGTGTGCGCGCGTCGGTCAAGATGGTGGGAGAGAAATTTGTGTGGCCGAGCCTTCGCAAACAAGTGAAAGAGTGGGCAGCAGTCTGCATGGCGTGCCAACGAGCCAAAGTACACAGACACACGAGGGCTCCCTTGGAGCTGTTTCACATCCCGGCTAAGAGGTTCGACCATGTTCACGTGGACCTCGTGGGCCCCCTCTCGCCATCACAGGGGTGCACGCACCTTCTGACGATGGTGGACCGCACCACGCGCTGGCCGGAGGTGGTTCCACTGGCGACAACCACAGCCGAGGAGGTGGCGCGCGCGTTTTTAACAGCATGGGTGGTGCGTTTTGGAGTCCCGTCGGACATTACGTCCGACAGAGGCCCTCAATTTTTTTCCAAACTTTGGTCAACAATGGCCCGCAGCCTGGGTGTCACAATTCACCGCACAACCGCGTACAATCCACAGGCTAATGGGTTATGTGAACGTTTTCATAGGTCATTGAAAGCAGCTCTCAGGGCGTCACTGACGGATGCAAATTGGGTAGACAAGCTACCATGGTTTTTATTGGGGTTATGTTCTGCACCTAAAGAGGACTTGGAGGCTTCCCCAGCGGAACTCGTTTTTGCGCAGCCACTTCGGCTGCCCGGGGAGTTTCTCCCAGATAATCCTGCGCCGGGCAGCTCCCCGTCTCAGCTGTTGCATTGACACAGGCACGCTGCCGGGCCCTGTTCACCACAGTTTTCCGCGCGTTTTTGTACCTAAAACTTTGAAAAACGCAGAGTTTGTTTTTGTCAGACACGATGCACATCGCCCCCCACTGCGACCACCTTATGATGGACTGTTCAGAGTGCTGGAAACAGGGGACAAGCATTTTTTGCTAGATTTGGGGGGTAGGAGGGAAAAGGTTGGCATAAACAGACTCAAACCCGCTTTTGTTGTGGCGGACGAGCAAGTGCTGTTGGCAAGGGCCCCTCGGTGTGGAAGACCCCCACGGGGAGCTTCCCAGAGTAAAATTTCCCCAGAACACCCGCAGGGACTGACAAAAGGTTTTTACCCCCAGACAGCAGCTCCCCAGCATGACAGCGCCGCGGAGGCGGTGAATCCTGGTTACAGCAGATACGGGAGAAGACTGAAGCCCAAGCAGCATGTGGATTGATGTGTAATGATTCTGTCACAGCATGCAGACTGTTATTGTTTTGTTCGATCCAATATGCTCGGGGGGGGGGGGTGTAGCCGCCAGAGGGAAAACATAATACCTCGCATCTTAGATAAGAACAAAGTGCAGAGTTTCCTTGGAGATAACAGGAAGTTGTGAAAGTGTGATTTTTTGTGTGTCAGAGACTGCTCGGAGGATCCTTTGTGTGTCAGAGACTGTCAGGGGGATGTTAAGGGATTAAGGAAGTGAATACAATGCGACCTTTGATGTGAATGCAATGTTACTTGTGAGATGAAGGGAGACCTGGGTATTTAAGGGACGAGTTTTGTATGAGATGTCCTCTTGCTACTATGCTCATGTTGGAGGTGTGTAATAAACTGCTTGAGACAAACCTGCCTTGTCATTTACACACTCCACATTATCTGAATTTAATAGCAGGAAATTACAAGTCATAGGGCCTAGCACAGATCCCTGTGGAACTCCGTGACTAAGCTTTGAGTTGAAAGAAAACTCATTATTTACATGAACAAACTGGAACCTGTCACCATGGGTTGAGATGCCGTCTCGGCACTGAGCCCATGTTTTCCCTCATCCCTGCCTCCCATTGAGCAGCGTCTCAGCTGGCCCCCAGCTGGCAGCATTATGGACGGCTGGGGCCAATTAGTCTTCATCAGCTGGGGCGCTGCCAATGAGGATAAATAGGAGCAGCCTCGATGACTCGGGGCTGCGACATAAGCACTGCTAGGCTGAAGCCCCTTCGTCTGGTGTCAGCCTCAACTCCCCTTGCAGCATTCCTGTGTTTGTATCCCGCTGTGAGGATGTACGTCTTGCTACCCCCACGTCCGGTACGAGCTGCTTACCTCTGCGCTGTGCAACCTGTGAGTGTACCTCTGCATGAGTATCTGTGCTCTCCTCATCCCTTATCCCTTACCCAAAATAAACCATCTCGACTCACTGGCTTGTCCCTGGCTCTGATTGCCCGGCTCCCTAGAGCCGGATATGACAGAACCTATCAGATAAATAAGATCTAAACCACTGCAACGAAGTTCCATTAAGTCCAACATAGTGTTCTAATCTATCAAGTAGAATATTATGATCAATAGTATCAAAAGCTGCACTAAGGTCTAAAAGGACAAGTACAGAAACCAGTCCATTATCAGATGCGATGAGGAGGTCGTTAGTGACCTTTGCTAAGGCTGTTTCAGTACTATGATGGATTCTAAACCCAGATTGAAACTCTTCAAGTAAGCCATTTCCCTGCAGGTGGTCAAATAATTGCATAGCAACAACTCTTTCTAAGATTTTTGAAATGAAAGGGAGATTAGAGATTGGTCTATAGTTAGCTAAAGCTCCTGGATCTAGCGTTGGCTTTTTGAGTAAAGGTTTAATTACAGCTGTTTTAAAAGCCTGCGGTACATGGCCTAAAGTTAATGAAGAATTGATTATATGAAGTATAAAGCTACCAATAAGTGGGAAGACTTCTTTAAATAACCTGGTAGGAATAGGGTCTAAAAGACAAGTTGAAGGTTTGGATGAGGAAACTATTTTGTCTAACTCACAAAAGTCGATTGGAGTAAACTCATCAAGACAGACATCAATAGAAGGAGTTGTAGTAGTTACAGTATTTAAGTTAACTGTGGGAAGAATCTGATTGATTTTATCTCTGATGGATGAAATTTTATTATTGAAAAAGTTCATAAAGTCCTGACTAGTAAGCTCTAAGGGAATGCTAGGATTGACAGAGTCCTGACTCTTTGTCAACCTGGCTACAGTGCTGAAAAGAAACCTGGGATTATTCTTGTTCTCTTCTATTAATGCAGAGTAATAACTCGTTCCAGCTTTTCTAAGAGATTTTTTATAAATTAAAAGATGATTTCTCCAAGCTAAATAGATTTCATCTAAATTAGTGGAGCACCATTTTCTTTCTGATTGATGAGTCTTCTGTTTTAAGCTACGAGTTTCTGTGTTGAACCAAGGAGTTAGAAATCTCTGATTAGACTTTTTCTTTTTTAAGGGGGCCACCAAGTCTAGAGTCTGATGCAGAGAAGCTGAAACACTATCCACCATGTTATCAGTTACAGAAGGAGCAAGCTGTCTATAGCTTATTTCCGTTGTGTTGACACATGGCATAGAGGAAACAATCTACATAAATTTGGTAACAGCATCATCTGAGGGGCATCTACTGTAATAATATTTTTCTTTAGGAGCCAAATAGTCAGAAATAGTAAAATCAAAGGTTAACAGACAATGGTCTGACAGTACAGGGTTATGAGGAGACACTACAAGATTTTCTATTTCTATGCCATATGTCAGAACAAGGTCAGATTTCAACACTAAATCAGCTGAGAAATCAGCAAATTCGGATAAAAATTCTGAGTAGGTTGATGGGGGACGATAAACTATGGCAAATAAAATTGGGTTTAACCTAAAATTGCTAAAGTGCCCAATACTGAGGACCAGACCCTCAAAGGAATTATAACATGTTTTTTGCTTTACATTAACTAGTAATTTGGAATGGTAAATTGTTGCTACTCCTCCTCCACGACCAGAACTTCTGGGATTTTGACAGTTTAAATAACCAGAGAGAGTTGATTCATTCAAACCAACATAATCCTTTTGCCCTAACCAAGTCTCTGTAAGGGATATTAAATCAATCTGATTGTAGGGAGCTTGAAATAAGGAAGCAAAGTGATTTTATAAATCAGGTTTATTGTCGGCTTCCAGTCCCTAACATGTCTCATCTCAATGCAGAAGCAGAAAAGAGACTGAGCGCAGTCAGACCTTCGTACTTATACATCACATAACAAAAGACATCGCATAACAAAAGCCGACATCACACATCCACGTTATCTCCTTCTATTGTCCTCTCTCTCCTCCACCTGACCCTGGGGGGTCAGGAAGTCCATTCAGGTCTCCACCGCTGAGTCTCCGTCTGCTCGTTGATCTTCGCCGGTGGTCGAGACCTCTTGTCCTGCTCTGAGACGTGAGGTCATTCCACATATGCAATCTCTAAACATTCCTCTTGTGTCTATACATATGTAGGTATGGATATATGAATAATATAAGCCACAGCTCCCCCCAAACGTCTAAGAAAAGGACAATAAAATTAAGTTCACAGCTTAAGGTAACATCCATGACATATTATACCATTATTCACGTCAACAGGAAAAAGGGAAAAATATCCTCAGCAGCCATGCTAACCTTCAAGCTATACAGCATGTTCATGTTAAAAATTCAGTGGTAACAACAACAGTATAGTCTATGTCATATGTCAGCCCTAACTCTGCAACGGCAAAATTCGACAGCATAACTTACAACCCCTTGTCAATTTTACATCAGTCTATGTGTCGTCTGGGTTTCAATCTTCTCCCAAATCTGCTGTAGGCCCGCTTTGGCGTCCTGGCGGGGCCGTCCTGAAAGGAATCTGCAGCTTGGGGAGGAGAGTGGTTATTTGGTCCCTGCGGGGGGGTTGAGGTGTGTCTCTTGGGGGGTCTACCCCGTCGAGGTGCTCTCGCCACCCGTGCAGGTTCGTTGCTCAACATGAAAGCAGGCTTAAGTCTGTCAATACTGACTGTTTCTTTTCTGTCCCCTAAATCAAGCACAAAATGCTTATCACCAGGTTCCAGCACTCTATATGGTCCATCATATGGTGGGCGGAGGGTTGGTTTTAAAGCTTCGTGCCTAACAAAAATGAACTCAGCGTTTTTCAAAGCTTGGGGAACAAAAACCCGCGGAAAAGAGTGATGTACGGGTCCGGGGAGCGTGTCCGGTCCCGTGCTGCTTAGGAGCCTCAGGGCTGGGAGGCGCCCGGGCTCTGGATGTTCTGGTAAGAACTCACCCGGGAGCCTGAGAGGTTGTGTGAAAACTAATTCTGCCGGGGAGGCGTCTAGATCCTCCTTAGGCGCAGAACGCAACCCTAATAAAACCCAGGGAAGTTTATTTACCCAATCTGTATCCGTCAGTGAGGCCCTGAGGGCGGCCTTTAAAGACCTATGAAAACGCTCGCATAACCCGTTAGCCTGAGGGTGATACGCGGTGGTGCGATGAATTGTCGCCCCTAAGCTGCTGGCCATGGCTGACCATAGCTCTGAGACAAATTGAGGCCCCCTATCGGACGTGATGTCCGATGGGACGCCGAAACGCGCCACCCAGGTTGTTAAAAAAAACGCGAGCGACTTCTGCGGCCGTGGTTGACGCCAGCGGGACCGCTTCTGGCCAGCGTGTGGTCCGGTCTACCATTGTTAAAAGGTGTGTGAGCCCCTGAGACGACGGCAGTGGGCCCACGAGGTCGACGTGTACGTGGTCAAACCTCCTGGCCGGGATTCGGAAGGGTTCCAGAGGAGCTTTCTTGTGTTTGTGAATTTTGGCGCGTTGGCAAGACATGCAAGTCCTCGCCCACTCCTTTATATTTTTATGCAGGCCTGGCCAAACAAACTTCTCCGCGACCATTTTCACCGAGGCGCGCACCCAGGGGTGCGCGAGGGAGTGCACCGAGTCAAAAACGCGGCGGCGCCACGCGGCTGGGACTACCGGGCGAGGTCGACCAGTTGACATGTCGCAGATTAGGGGGGGCACACTGTCACGCAAACCCCTTTCCTCCAGCCTTAACCCTGTTGGTCCAGACTGGAGCGTGCGCACGTCCGCGTCACTGCTTTGTTCCGCTGCCATGGCCGCGTAATCTATCCCTACGTGAATTGGGGCCGCGTACGCGTCCGCGTTGGCCGTGAGCTCTGCGGCTGCGGTAGTATAATCTGCTTCCTCATGCCCTGACGATGTCACGGCGCGGGAGAGGCAATCTGCCACCACATTAAGTTTGCCTGCCACGTGTCGAATATCTGTGGTAAACTCTGAAATTGCTGCCAGCTGTCTTTGTTGCCTGCCCGACCACGGTTCTGAAATTTTAGCCATCGCAAAAGTGAGTGGTTTGTGGTCTACAAAAGCCGTGAAACGCTGCCCTTCCAGCCAGAACTGGAAATGGCGGATGGATAAATGAAGCACTAGCAGCTCTCTGTCAAAAGTGCTGTATTTGCGCTTGGTTTGGTTTAAGGATTTGCTAAAAAATGCTAGCGGTTGCCAGGTTCCGCCAACATGTTGTTCCACAACCGCCCCTATGGCCAGGTCTGAAGCGTCTGTGGTCAGCGCTATGCGGGCCGAGGGATCGGGGTGGACTAACAATGCAGCATCCGCTAGTGCTCTTTTTACTTCCGCGAAGGCGCGTTCCCGCTCCGGGGTCCATTCGACCGCGTTGGAGGGCTTTTGTTTTCTGAGCGCGGCATATAGGGGCTGCATGAGTTGAGCTGCGCGAGGGAGGAAACAGTTGTAAAAATTTACCATTCCTAAAAATTCCTGTAGCGATCTGACCGTTTGTGGTCGGGGGAAATTTGCTACCGCGCGCACTTTGTCCGGCAATGGAACTGCCCCTTCTGGTGAAACTCTGTGTCCCAAAAAATCAATTTGTGACGCGCCGAATCGGCATTTGGCCGGGTTAATTATTAACCCGTGCTCTTCTAGCCTCTGAAAAACCGTAGTGAGGTGTTGTTCGTGTTCTTCCTCCGACGTGCTGGCTACCAGAATATCGTCGAGGTAGACGAACACGAAGGGGAGGTCGTGTAATACTGCGTCCATCATACGCTGAAAAGTTTGAGCAGCGCCTTTGAGGCCAAACGGCATTCGCAAAAATTCAAAAAGACCAAAAGGGGTTATTACAGCCATTTTAGGGACGTCTTCAGGTCGAACCGGAACTTGGTGGTAGCCGCGGACCAGGTCTATTTTAGAAAAAATGCGCGCACCCGCCAGATGTAGTGAAAAATCCTGAATGTGAGGGATTGGGTAGCTGTCATGTGCTGTCGCATTGTTTAATCTGCGATAATCACCGCAAGGTCTCCAGGAACCGTCGGTTTTCGGGACCATATGCAGTGGCGATGCCCAAGGGCTTTTCGAGTGCTGAATAATGCCCAGTTTTTCCAGGCTGGCAAACTCGTCGCGTGCTATGGCGAGCTTGGTCGCGTCTAAGCGCCGAGCTTTAGCGAAAACAGGTGGGCCCGTTGTGGGAATGAAGTGTTCCACCCCGTGTTTTGCTACTGTTGCCGAAAATTTGGGAACTGTGAGTGCTGGAAATTGGCTGAGGAGTTGGTCAAACTTACCTCCTGCTGTGGCGACGCTGGCCTGCACAGGTGGTGGGGACACTCGAGCTGAACAGGGGATAGAAGAAAATGACAGTGCATTAACTAAGCGTCTGTTTGCAAGGTCGACTAACAACCCATGTGCACATAAGAAATCAGCGCCCAACAAGTTAAAACTCACCGCCGCTATAATAAAGGTCCACCTATAGTTGCGGCCGTGAATGGACAGAGGCAGGTTTCTTTCACCAAAAGTGTTGATGATCGAGCCGTTAGCTGCCATCGCTCCGTTTCCACGGGGTCCTGTTGCCCGGTCTGCGTAGGACGGGGTGATGAAGCTCACCTGAGCTCCGGTGTCGATGAGGAACTGTCTCCCGGAGCGTCCGTCAGTCACGTAGAGCAGGTTTTTTTTTTTTTTTGTTACTTATTTGTACCCGTAGGTAGACTAGCTTGTTTGTCTCGCCGAGAGCCGTAGCTGCTAACGGTTCCCGGCTTTGAAGTTTCCCGAGCTCTTGAAACTGCAGGGGGGCACGCATTTGTATGCCCTCTTGGCGAAACGTCGATGGTAGTAGCAGAGGTCATCCCGTTTGCTGCGCCTTGGTCGCGTCGCTGCCATGGTGGGCGGGTTCTGCTCCATCGCCTGTGATTCTCCGATGCTCTGGGCTTCCACGCCGAGATCTGCCGATGCTGCTGTGGCCATCTGCTCGCTGCAGGAGTTGATGAGCTGCTGCGCTTCTCGGGCAAGCGCGCGGAAGTCCTGCTGGGTCTTACACCGCATGTTGGCCAGGTTCCCTCTCATGTGCGTCGGCAGAGTGCTGAGGAAGATGTGTTGAAAGAGGAAGTTGTTGTTGTCTGCCTCCCTCAGCTGCAGCATGTCTTCCATGAGGGCCATCGGTCTGCGCCCCCCGTGGCCGTAAATCGCCAGTATCCTCCCGGCCCTTTCCTCGGCCGAGGGGATGAAACTCTCGATGAGGGTCGCCTTCAGTTCCTTGTATTTGTCGTTGGTGGGCGGCTGTTGTATAACGCTCCGCGCACATCGTGCTGTGGTGGCATCGAGTCTGGCGACAATGTGGAAAATTTGGTCTCGTCAGCCGTCACCCCCACGAGTGCAAACTGAGCCTCAGCCTGCTGGAACCAGGAGTTCGGGTCATTTTGCCAGAACTCTGGGAGTTTGACAGCGACGGCGCTTGCTTGGGCCGCCTCTGACGAGTCTGCAGCGCGAGAACGCCTTTCCTCCGTTCTCACGACAGGGTTGGGGACGGCGCTTGCTTGGGCCGTCTCCGACGAGTCTGCTGTGGGGGAACGTCTTCCATCTGTTCCCATGTCAGGGTTGGCGACGGCGCTTGTTTGGGTCGCCTCTGACGAACCTGTAGCGGGAGAACATCTTTCGTCCATTCTCACGTCTGGTCACCAATGTAGGGAGCTTGAAATAAGGAAGCAAAGTGATTTTATAAATCAGGTTTATTGTCGGCTTCCAGTCCCTAACATGTCTCATCTCAATGCAGAAGCAAAAAAGAGACTGAGCGCAGTCAGACCTTCGTACTTATACATCACATAACAAAAGACATCGCATAACAAAAGCCGACATCACACATCCGCGTTATCTCCTTCTATTGTCCTCTCTCTCCTCCACCTGACCCTGGGGGTTCAGGAAGTCCATTCAGGTCTCCACCGCTGAGTCTCCGTCTGCTCGTTGATCTTCGCCGGTGGTCGAGACCTCTTGTCCTGCTCTGAGACGTGAGGTCATTCCACATATGCAATACGTTTTTTTTTTTCTCCTCTCGGCGCCACACCAGTCGGCTGCCTTTTGCAACAGCGGCTCGATTCCGAGTTTTTTTCCCTTCCTCTCTCTTTTGATCACTTTTTTTTTTCACCCCACTTATATCACGGACACACAGATCGTCCCAAATGTCTCCTGAGCCGGTGGATGGAGCCACTGTTTATAGCAGGATACGATATAACAGGGAAGAGCTGCTAGCATTTAACCGCCACCCGGTCCCACTGGAAAAACTCGACATACCGAGAGAACTGAGGCGAAAACGCCGCGGCTGCCGGGCTGGAGTAAGGCGGAGGACAAAAAATATAAGGTACAGACCCTCCCTTCCATCTGTTGTCATGGGAAATGTACGGTCGATACTGGGAAAGTTAGATGAGCTAGCGGCTATCTCCCGTTATGATAGCACTTACCGGGAGTGCTCTCTCCTTTTGTTTACTGAGACGTGGCTAACTGAACTAGCAGCAGATGCTAACATTGAGCTGGAGGGTTTTCACACGATACGAGCTGACCGAACACCAGAGAGTGGCAAAACTAGGGGCGGTGGAGTGATCATGTATGTTAACAACAACTGGTGCAGACCGGGACATATCACTGTTAAACAACGACACTGCAGCAAAGACATTGAGTTGCTAGCTGTTAGCATGAGGCCTACATATCTCCCGAGAGAACACTCACACGTGATCTGCATTGTTGTTTATGCAAATCCGACGGCGAACGCTGGGACAGCGCGTGACGTCATCCATTCAGTAACCAGCAGGCTGCAGACAGAACACCCAGATGCTCTTCTCCTCATCTCAGGCGATTTCAACCACGTTTCACTGTCTCCCATTCTGCCCACTTTCACCCAGTATGTCACATGCCACACTAGAGACAATAAAACACTGGATTTGTTCTACGCAAACACTAAGGAGGCGTACACCTCATCACAACTCCCCCCACTTGGGAGATCGGATCACAACTTGGTTCATCTCCGACCGGTGTACAAACCCCTAGTGCACAGACAACCTCCGGCCATGCACACTGTGGAGTTATGGTCTGAGGAGACAATGGACACTCTAAAGGACTGTTTTGAAGCCACTGCCTGGAAGCAGCTCTGCGATCCACATGGTGAGGACATCGATGGCCTCATTCACACCTTCACGGGCTACCTCAGCTTCTGTGTGGACAAATCCGTTCCCACCAAGACCATACGGCGTCACTCAAACAACAAACCCTGGATCAACCCTGAGATAAAAACACTTCTGAGAGAGAAGAAGAGGATCTTCAGGTCGGGGAACAGGGAGATGCTGAAGTCCGTACAGAGGGAGCTGAGGAGAAAGATCAGAGAAGGCAAGGACAGCTTCAGGAAGAAGATGGAGGACAAGCTGCAACAGAGCGACATCAGCGGGGTCTGGAGAAACCTCAAAACCATCTCGGGGCTCCAGAATACCTCCCCCCAGGCCACGGGGGGCAGGGAGTGGGCGAACAACCTGAATCTGTTTTTCAATAGATTTGACCAACCGCCCTCCCCCCTGTCTGCACAACAACCACTGCTGCCTCTAAGAAATCAAGTCCTGCTACCCACTCCCCACTCCACCGACACCCCCCCCACTCCCAACACACAGCCCCCCATCCTGACCCTGACCAAGACCCAGGTGAGGACGGAGCTGAGGAAGATCAAGGCGAGGAAGGCGTCGGGACCGGACGGCATCAGCGCAAAGCTCCTCAAGTCCTGTGCAGACCAGCTGTGTGGGATTGTGACGTATATCTTCAACATGAGCCTGAAACTGGGGAGGGTACCACAGCTGTGGAAAACATCTTGTGTGGTACCTGTACCAAAAACTTCCCACCCCAAAGACCTGAACAGCTTCAGACCGGTGGCCTTGACGTCCCACTTGATGAAGACCCTGGAGAGACTGCTCCTTGCTCATCTCCGCCCCCTGGTGGAACCAGCGATGGATCCACTCCAGTTCGCCTACCAGCATGGCATTGGGGTGGAGGATGCGGTGATCTTCCTCCTTCACCGTTCTCTGTCCCACCTGGAGAAGCCCGGGAATATGGTGAGGATCATGTTCTTTGACTTCTCCAGTGCTTTCAACACCATCCAACCGATGATCCTGAAGGACAAGCTGCTGCGCGCAGGGGTGGACCAGCACCTGTCATCATGGATCCTGGACTACCTCACGAACCGGCCTCAGTTTGTGAGAACCCGGGACTGTGTTTCCGACACGATCATCAGTAGCACGGGGGCCCCCCAGGGAACGGTGCTGGCTCCCTTCTTGTTCACTCTTTATACTGCGGACTTCTCACACAACACAACACATTGCCATCTACAGAAGTTCTCTGATGACTCTGCGATCGTTGGTCTCATCTCCAGCGGAGATGAAGCTGAGTACAGAGGGCTTATCCAGGACTTTGTGGACTGGTGCCATCGGAACTGCCTCCAGATCAACGCGAGGAAAACTAAGGAGCTGGTGGTGGACTGCCGCAGGCATGGGCAGCCCCTCACAGCACCAGTAAATATACAGGGAACAGACATCGAGATGGTGACATCCTACAAGTACCTGGGTATTCATCTGAACAATAAACTAGACTGGTCACACAATACTGACGCACTCTACAAGAAGGGACAGCGCAGGCTGTTCCTGCTGAGGAGACTCAGGTCTTTTGGTGTACAAGGGGCGCTGCTGAAGTCATTCTATGACACGGTGGTGGCATCAGCCATCACTTTTGGAGTGGTCTGCTGGGGCAGTGGCATTACTGCAGCCGATAGGAAGAGACTGAACAAACTGATTAAGAAAGCTAGCTCTGTCCTGGGGCAGCGCCTTGATCCGATGGAGGAGATAGGAGAGAGAAGGACGGTGGCTAAACTGTCATCTCTGCTGGAGTCCGAGTTCCACCCTATGCAGGACATACTGGATGCACTGAGGAGCTCATTTAGCAGCAGACTACATCATCCCAGGTGCACAACCGAGAGGTTTCGTAGGTCCTTCCTACCAACGGCTGTCAGACTGTACAACCTAAGCAGGGCTGCTCGCAGAGATAGCAAAAAGACGTAACAAACGAATAGTTTTTTTTTTTGTTTTTTTTTTTGAATGCAAAAGATGCAATAGACTTACACAATGGTCCTCTCCGGCATACAACTAGGAACATACCGGTCGCTATGGAGGGTGAGAATATGTATGGGCACATAATCATACCATGTAGGATAACTAAATAGACGGTTATGCTGTTTCATCCCACCTAGCAACAATGCTCTGCACTGTGTGTGTTTATATATTTACATATTTATTCCATCTAGCTACAATGCTCTGCACTGTGTGTGTTTATATATTTACATATTTATTCCATCTAGCTACAATGCTCTGCACTGGGTGTGTTTATATTTATATATCTATATATTTATTCCATCTAGCTACAATGCTCCGCACTGTGTTTTTATATATCTACATATTATTCCATCTAGCTACATTGCTCCGCACTGTGTGTGTTTATATACTTGCATATTTATTCCACCTAGCTGCAATGCTCCATACTGTGGGTGTTTATATATTTACATATTTATTCCATCTAGCTACAATGCTCTGCACTGTGTGTTCATATATTCATATATTTATTCCATCCAGCTACAATGCTCTGCACTGTGTGTCTGTGTGTGTGTGTGTGTGTATATATATATTTTATAGTAATATGTACATATGTATATTAGCTGCTCTTGCTTGCTTGTTTTTTCTTGCCTTCTGATTGTTGCTCTGAGTGTTGCTATCCCTGTGCTGTTGCAGTCCTGGAATTTCCCCGTTGTGGGACTAATAAAGGCTTATCTTATCTTATCTTATCTCTAAACATTCCTCTTGTGTCTATACATATGTAGGTATGGATATATGAATAATATAAGCCACACTGATGATCAATTAACAGATCATGGACTAACAGAGACTTGGGGGTTAGAGACCTAATATTTAATAAACCACATTTAATTTTTAAATTATGAGGAGAAACAGAGGCCAAATCATTCAATTTAGAGGCTTTATGTTTAATTTGAGTTTTACTAGTTTTTTGCTTAATCACTTTGGGATGCTTATATATTATATTTTTATTTACTTTGGAGGGAGCAGACAATGATTCTCTGATGGGGAAGACAGGGGCTAAGCTGAGGGGTGGCGGATGAAGAGGAGCTGCAGAGAGGCGTGTAAGACTGCGACTCTGCTTCCTGGTCCCAACTCTGAGTAGCCAAGATTTTGGAAATTTGGATAAAAAAGATGCCAGATTGTTAGATAAATGAGAAGCACCATCCAAAGTGGGATGAATGCTGTCTCGTCTCATAAGACCAGGTTTTCCCCAAAAAGAGCTCCAATTGTCAATGTAGCCCACGTCATTTTTAGGACACCACACAGACAGCCAGCGGTTCAAGGATGACGAGCGGCTAAACATGTCATCACTGGTCAGATTGGGGAGGGGCCCAGAGAATACTACAGTGGCAGACATCGTTTTTGCAAAGTCACACACCGATTCCACATTAAGTTTCGTGACTTCCGACTGCCGGAAACGGATGTCATTAATGCCAGCGTGAATAACAATTGTGGAGTATTTACAGTTACTTTTAGCCAGCATTTTCAAATTTGACTCGATGTCGCCTGCTCTGGCCCCAGGAATGCATTTGACTATGGCCACTGGAGTCTCTAGGTTCACGTTTCTGACCACAGAGTCGCCCATGATCAGAGTTTTTTCCTCAGCGGGTGTGTTGCTAAGCGGGGAAAAACGATTAGAAACGTGAACAGGTTGGTGGTATACCGGGGCTTTGCGACTAGGCTTCCTTCTCGCCGTCACCCACCCAGTCTCCTCGCTGCTGAGGAGGACCGGAGGACCACTAACAGGGTTAGCTATGCTAGCTAGCTCCGCTGCAGCTAAGGGGCGTCCGTCAAGAGTAACTGGCGCAGATGGTGTTTCAATGCAGCGGAGCCGGGATTCCAAATCAGACAACCTCGCCTCGAGCGCCTCAAAAAGACAACATTTATTACATTTACTTACTCAAGCAGCCTTCCATAGACCTAACTGGACTTAATCTTTTTTATCAATCAGTTCTGAATAGAATAGGATAGAATAGAATAGAATAGGCTTCATTGTCATTATGCAGTTGTACAGTACAACAAAACTGTGGGTGCTTCACGAGGCTACTGCGCAATAAAGTAAGAGGGAAGGATTTGATAAAACACAGTTACAGAATACACGTTTAAACATATGTCTGAAGTAAAAATAAAAAATATCCCACAGGTATATACACAGGTATGGTAGTGGCTTCATGGATGGAACTATGTACACAAGAGTGCGGAGTGCAGAACACATGATTGAATAAAATGACCCAAGGATTATGAAAAATATACACAGGAATGGTAGTGGTTTCATGGAGAGGTCAATATATGTACATGAAAGTGTGGAGTGCAAAGACAGGTGTGTTATTATGATAATTGAAAAGGTCCTCAGTTCTGTGCATGAGAGCATTTTGAGGGAGCAGGATGGGGCCTCTGACTGTTTGCAGTTTGGGTGGCCCAGAGAAAGAAACTGTCATTCTGGAAGTGTGGGACCTGGTTGATCTGAACCATCGTCCAGAGGAGAGCAGGTCAAACAGGTGGTGTGTGGGATGTGAGGGGTCTCTTGTGATGGCCTTGATCCTTCTGAGACAGGAGGATCTGGAGATGTCCTCCAGGTAAGGCAGAGGGCTGCCAATGATTTTTTGGGCGGTGTTGATGACCCTCTGTACAGCCTTCCTGTTTTCGACTGTGGAGCTGGCATACCACACACCCAGACAGTAGATGAGCACGCTCTCCACTGAGCAGACATAGAAGGCCAGCAGCAGCTTCTGGTCCAGGTTCTTCCTCAGGACACAGAGGAAGTGCAGCCGCTGCTGGGCTTTCTTCACCAGGGCCTTGGTGTTGGCAGTCCAGGAGAGGAAAAGATGGGTGCTCAGGAACCTGAAGGTGGGGATGGTTTCTACGTGGTCGCCATTTATGAGGAGAGTGGTGTGGTCCTGTCTGTTCTTCCTGAAGTCCAGTATGGGTTCTTTGGCTTTTTGGACATTCAGTTTCAAGTTGTTTGCTTGCCACCACAGCAGCATGGTGGATTGTTTTTTTTTCCTCATGAGAAACTGAAATAACACCTGGGATGTGGCTGTTTGAGGAGCCTCTCTTTGAAAACAGTTTCTTTTCTGCACAGCTTCTCTCTTCAGCCAGCATGAGAATGAGACTGAGAGAGGCCAGTTGTGCAAAGTTAGGACATCTTATGAAGATATCGGTTGACATTCTTGCAGAACAACTTCAAATGAGATCAAGCAGACTGGTTCGCAGGCTGGTGGAGGAGATTCTTTCCTCACTGCTGGGAACATTCAGAGGTTTTGTAGAGGACTGTTCTGCTCAATGGGATGACAAACATGAATGTGTTTCCCACCCTGACTGTTTCCCCCACAGTGGAAGATTGGCAAGAAGGGGACAGTCTACTGACTTTCAAGATCCCGAAGCTAGGTGGCTTTGAGGAGCTGAAGAAGAAGTTCCTACATCAGGTTAGCTTAAAGATTCTTAACATGTGCTCTTTAGCAGAGGTCAAGGTTGTAATGTTCTCCTGGAACATTTAATGACGAGGCGCACACACCGGGTGTCAGTTAGGACTTTTTACTTGTCACTTCAACAGCAACTCACAACTAACCACACAGTGGCACATGTACAACTCCTTTTATAGTCAGGTCATGGCCGGGGTCATACTGCCCTCTAGTGGTGACTCCATATGAACTTCACATATCAATACATCTCCCTTTTTTTCTAGTAAAGGTCATGTCCAACTATAAACTTTTTCTCAAATTTCTATATACAAAATAAACTCCATTTCTATTTACATTTTTTTTCAACCTTGTACACTGAATCACAAGTTCAATTTTTTCTCTGTTTACAATTCAACATCAACACATTTTTTTTTCTCTGTTTACAATTCAATATCAACACATTTTTTTTTTTTTTTTCATTTCAGTACTCCTTACATTTCCTCAATCAATCTTTTCGGTTTCACAATTTGCCTTTGTGAGCATCTCCTTTGTGTCACCTCAGTCTGTTCGTTAGTGTCTGTCTCTATGTTCTGGTTCTCAGCCATTTCTGGTTGTTCGGTTTGGCTGGAAATTAGCATGTCGCTTATTTCACTGTCTGTGACTCTCATTTTTGTCTGAGGCACTTTCAGTAAGTGACGTCGGTTTCGCCTCATTGTTTTCCCATGCTCTGTGATGACTTCATATGATCTGGGAGTTGTTTCTTTGACCACTTTTGCCAGCGGTCCCCATTCTCCATCACATCTCACTCGCACTATGTCCTCATGTGCAAGTGGTCTCAGAGGTCGTGCTGTTCTGTTGTACAGTTCAGTTTGCCTCTCATCACGCCTCACATCTCTCTTTTCCATCACCTGAGATGCTGATGGAAGTCGCGTTCTGAGTTTTCTGTTCATGAGCATTTCTGCTGGGGACAGTCCATTCTCCAGTGGTGATGCTCGGTAATTCAGGATCGCCAGATGTGGGTCTTCTGCATTGTCTGCAGCCTTTTTCAGTATGCGCTTCACAATTTGCACTCCTTTCTCTGCTAACCCATTCGAATGTGGGTACAGAGGGCTTGAGGTCACGTGCTTGAACCCATATGTGTCTGCAAAGTCTTTGAAGCACTGACTCGTGAATTGTGGTCCGTTATCACTTACAACAGTCATTGGAATTCCATGGTGTGCGAACATTGTCTTTGTATGTGCAATCACCTTTTCTGCTGTTGTGTCACTCAACCCTGCAAACTCTGGGTAGGTGGAATGATAGTCCATGACTAACAGATAGTCCTTGCCCTTAAGCTGAAATAGATCCATGCCCACTTTTCTCCATGGCCCTTGAGGCTTCTCATGGGGCCTCATAGGCTCCTTTGGCTGTTGATACCTGTGGCGCTGGCAAATGTCACAGCGCTGCACATATGCCTCAATGTCCTTGTGCATGTTGGGCCAATACAAAACATCACGTGCACGTCTTTTGCACTTTTCAATACCCAAATGCCCCTCATGCACTAATTTAACCATTTCTGATCTCATGGAGGTAGGTATGACTATCCTTGTACCCTTTAACAGAACCCCATCTAACACAGACAGTTCACCTTTAAAGTGTTGGTAAGGCTTGTCAATCATAACCTGTCCTGGCTGATGTATCTGTTCCATTACTCTTTTTAGTTTCTCATCTTTTTGTGTTTCTTTCACTATCTTCGTCCATTTTGCATCTGACACTGGCATGTGTGCCTTAATAGAGTCTACATGTATTTGCACAGCTTCCTCTGTTGTGCTGCTGGTGTTGCTCAAGCTAGCCCTACTCAACGCATCGGCTACAATTAGTTGCTTGCCTGGTGTAAACTCAAATTTCAAGTCATATTTCTGTAATCTTAACATTAGACGCTGGATGCGCGGTGGTGCGTCACCCAGTGGCTTCTGTGAGATCGCAATCAGTGGTTTGTGGTCTGTTTCTAGTATTACTGACCGTCCATACACATATTCATGAAACTTCTCACATCCAAACACTGCACCTAGAGTCTCTTTCTCTATTTGCGCGTAATTTTTTTCTGCGCTTGTCATGGTGCGCGATGCGTATGCGACTGGATACCACTCTGTGTCATGTTTTTGCAATAGCACAGCTCCTAGGCCGGCTTTGGACGCATCTGTGGACACTTTTAGCAGTTTGTCCTGATCATAGAATTTTAACACTGGCTCCTTTATTAGACTGCTTTTGAGCCACTCCCATTCTCTGGCATGCTCTGCCATCCACTGCCACATTGTATTGGTCTCTAACAAGCTTCTAAGAGCTATTGTGTTAGCTGATAAATTTGGGATAAATTTTCCCATGTAATTGACTAGTCCTAGGGCTCTTTGCAAGTCATTTTTGTCCTGCGGTACTGGCAGCTCTGCTATGGCCCGCACTTTTTCCGGATCTGGTTGCACGCCTGCCCCAGATAATTTCTCTCCCAGGTATGTAATCTCCCGTACCCCGAATTGGCACTTACTCTTATTCAGTTTCATACCTGACTTTTGCGCCTGTGTGAGAACTCTTGCCAACCTTTCGTCGTGCTCCTCTTTTGTTTTTCCCCAGACTACCACATCATCAAGAAAAACTCCCACCCCTTCTATTCCGTCAAACAATTGCTGCACAGTTCTATGGAAAATTTCAGGGGCTGAGCTAATCCCGAACGGCATTCGTAGAAAGCAATGCCTTCCGAATGGCGTATTAAATGTGCACAATTTAGCGCTTTCCTCGTCGAGCACTATTTGGTAAAACCCAGATTTGGCATCTAATTTTGTGAAGTAATTTGCTCCACTCATTGTGCTGGTTATGTCAGATTTTGTTGGTAGCCTGTAATGCTCCCGCTGTATTACTTTATTTAGATCTTTTGGATCTATGCACAATCTCAAATCTCCATTTGGCTTCTCCACTATAACTAGTGAGTTAACCCATTCAGTTGGTTCTTCTATTTTTCTGACCACTCCGTCTGCTATCAGTGAGTCTAGTGTTTCTCTCAGCCTCTTTTTAAGAGCTATTGGCACTTTTCTTGCTGCATGTATGACTGGCTCTGCATTCTCTTTCAGCCTAATTTTTTGTTTGCCTGGTAGGCGGCCTATTCCTTTGAACACCTCTTTGTATTCTTTCACCCAGTCAGTGTGTTTGTGCTTACTTGTTGTAGCCTCTGTATTTTCTCGTGTTTTCACCTTGTCTGTATCAATGACATTCACCCTTTTGATCAGACCTAGCTGATCGCATGTTTTTAAACCCAAAATTGCTTGTCTATTTCCATCAACAAGTACAAACAATGCATTCACTGTTTTACCTTTGTTTGACAGTGTAACCCTGCACATTCCTTTAGTGGGTATTGGCTTATCGTCATATGTTCTCAGATTAATCTTTTTATTTCTTATTTTCGGCTTGTTTTTCAGTCTTTTAAATTCTTTCATTGGCAGGATGTTTACCTGCGCACCTGTGTCGAGCTTCAGTGACATGTCCGTGCCATTCATCTCCAGGCACACTATCCATTCGTCAGGGCTCGTCTCTCCCTCGATGGCGTCCACGTAAAACTGATCCTCCTCGCTGTCGCTCTTTTTCTCCACGAGTTGCACCCTCCTCTTTGAGAAGCAGGTCTTTGCGAAGTGATTTTTTCCGCCACACTTGCGACATTCCTTCCTGAATGCTGGACACTGTTTCAGCGCGTGTTGCCTTCCACACCGCTCACAGTTCCCGCGCGCGCGCTCTGGGTTTGCCTCCCTTTTTCTTGCCTGCAACATTCCTTTCGGCTTCACGCGCTGCACTGCACCGACCTCAGCAGTCTCTTTTTCCTTGCTGCTAAAAGTCTTTAATTGTGCCTTTATACTCTCAGACGCTTGGCAAATCTGTATCGCTTTCTCCAGCGTTAAGTTAGTCTCTTTGAGTAATTGCATCCGCAATTTGTTGTCTTGGACCCCTATTACAATTTGGTCCCGTATCATTGACTCACTCAATGTTCCAAAGTTGCATGACTGACATTTCAACCGTAGGTCTGTGACATACAGCTCGATGGACTCTGACTCTTTCTGAAGTCTTTTTCTGAACACATACCTCTCGTACGTTTCATTCTTTCTCGGTGTGCAATAATCGTCAAATTTCTTCATCACGGCGTCGAAGTTGCCTTTTTCTTCTTCCGTGAAGATGAATGTGTTAAACACATTTAGCGCCGCTCGCCCTGCTACTGTCAGCAGTAATGCTATTTTCCTCTCCTCGTCACGGAGACCGATAGCAAGCGAATAAAGTTCAAAACTCTGTTTGAATACTTTCCAGTTCTCGTTGACGTTACCGGTCAACTTTAACTCGTCCGGCTGTCGAAGAGCGTTCATCTTCGTCGTCGGTTCGTAGTTTTATCCTGGTATCATGTAATTTACTCCTGGTACCATGTAATGTTCTCCTGGAACATTTAATGATGAGGCGCACACACCGGGTGTCAGTTAGGACTTTTTACTTGTCACTTCAACAGCAACTCACAACTAACCACACAGTGGCACATGTACAACTCCTTTTATAGTCAGGTCATGGCCGGGGTCATACTGCCCTCTAGTGGTGACTCCATATGAACTTCACATATCAATACAAAGGTGTTGAGTTGGACTGATTTTTTTGGCTTAGGATTCTCCCCTGGAAGCTGTTGGTGGTCCCTGTACAAAGCCCCTGTTGAAAAACGGGTAGGTGACCTCCAGTGGAGGGCTGTACATGGGGCCATAGCTACAAATGGATATCTGGCACACCTCAATCCTGGCATGGGGGACAGTTGTCTTTTTTTGTCCTCAGAAAGAAACATTGCAACACTTATTTATTCTGTGCAAAAGGCTGGATGACCTTTTTGTTTTTCTGAAGTTATTTCAGGGTTTTGGTGAACGGTTTTCTTTTAGGTTATTTATTTATAGCCCACACTATTCAGCAAAGAAAAACTCTGATAAATTTCATTTCAGGACAGACAAAGTTAGCAATTTTGAAAACAAGGAAAAACTGTGTCTAGGGGGTGGGCTCTGAGGACATTTTGATAATGCTGAACAAGTTACTGGCAGCTCATGTCATGATTTGCCCCTCGGGGTAGAGAGACAGACCCAGACGCTGGACTGCAGTTTGTGGTATTTATAAACAAACACAAGTCCCAAAGTGCATAAACGCAAAAATCCAAACAGATAACAAGGTAAACTTACAAATGGAGTATTAGCACAAACTCACCGGAACGGTGAAGGGGTTCTTGTGGCGAGGAGGAAGTAACATTAAGACTGCGGCAAAATTAAATGAAAATGCTGTCCTTAAACAGGGTCAGAACAAATAACACAAGTAATGCAAGGTGTGGGGTCACAAGAGCGGGCAGAAGGGAGCGATGATTAGTAATTTGGATCAGCTGGAAGTAATGAGAGGAGAGCAACTAGCTGACAGCTGACAGGGCTATGCCCACACGGAGCACCAACCATGAAATGCCCTGACAGCTGTCAACCACAATAATAAGGAAGAATAATAAAGAATAAATTTAGAAGGATAAAATGTAAACAAGTACAAACTGAGAAATAGATACCAATTGACAGAGAATCAGAACATAGTAAAACTAAGACATAAACAGGAAAATAAAAAAAACATTGCAGGGAAACAAACATAAATACAGAGAAAAAGCCACGAGACTGAGCATGGCGGAACCTCCAGTGCTCAGCTTGTGATAGCTTGGCTCAGGGTAGAGTTTGAATTTTACAAGCTCACAAAAATATTGACGTTTTTGAAAAGATTTGGACTGTAAAAAAAGTGTTTGGTTTATGAAAATTAGGTGGTTTTCAGCTTTTGATTTGAAAACATTTCTAGTTCTTTGAGTTTGTGAAAGAGTAACTTTGAATTAAAAGGACTTTTAAAACTCAAACTTTCTTTCTTTCTTTCTTTCTTTCTTTCTTTCTTTCTTTCTTTCTTTCTTTCTGTCATAAATCGCCTCTCAGGGCAGAGAACTGAGACCCACACACTGAACTGCAGTTAGTGGAATTTATTACACACAAAAAAACACAAGTCCCAAGAAGTGCACAAAAACAAAGTCCAAGACACTGAGGAAAAAACTTACAGATTAAGATGATTCCAGACACACTCACCAGAGCGGGAATTGGGCTCTGGTGGTGATGAGGAAGAGCGTTAAACAAGACTGCCACAGTGAGAGAACAAACAGACAGTCTTTAAATAGTTGGGGAACAAGATGAAACAATGGGCAGCAGGTGCGGGCTGCATGAGCGGGCAGGTGACCAAATTAAACAACAACTCACAGCTGAGACGACTAGGGAACAGGCAGTGAGACGATGACAGGGTGGGAGTGTCTGGAAGAGGAGGTAAGGCAGTCATGTCATATAGAAACAAAATATAAATCTTGAACTACAGGACCTGACAAAACAATACTAATACTAAAGACATAAATAACTAGAAAAGCACTCGGAGAGCGCAGACCTCTGCCAAGCGCCGCAGTTCCCCCCATACAGTCTTCAGATTCCTTGATCATGAAAACATATGACAAGCAGTGGTTCAGTAGTTATTGACGAAAATGGCATTTTCCGTAATTGCGGCCACAGTTCCTCCCATACAGTGTTTGTGTGTACGTTTTCAGATTCCTTGAGCATGAAAACATATGACTAGCAATTGGATTGACAATGATAGGATTAGTGGTTCAGTAGTTATTCTGGAAAATGGCATTTTCCATAATGGGGGGCATAGTTCCTCCCATACAGTGTTTGTGTGTACGTATTCAGATTCCTTGACCATGAAAACATATGACTAGCAATTGGATTGACAATAATAGGATTAGTGGTTCAGTAGTTATTGACGAAAATGGCATTTTCCGTAATGGCGGCCACAGTTCCCCCCATACAGTGTTTGTGTGTACGTTTTCAGATTCCTTGACCATGTAAACATATGACTAGCAATTGGATTGACAATGAGAGGATTAGTGGTTCAGTAGTTATTCTGGAAAATGGCATTTTCCATAATGGCGGGCACAGTTCCTCCCATACAGTGTTTGTGTGTACGTTTTCAGATTCCTTGACCATGAAAACATATGACTAGCAATTGGATTGACAATGATAGGATTAGTGGTTCCATACAGTGTTTGTGTGTACGTTTTCAGATTCCTTGACCATGTAAACATATGACTAGCAATTGGATTGACAATGATAGGATTGCGGCGGATGATAAAAAATAGGCAGCGTTGTCGAAGGTTTTAAGTAGAGCTTTATTATATCATACCGCCGTAACGAGCTCCGCTCCCGGCGCCGTGCATGCGCGCCGGGAGCGAGCCCAAGCGGCTCTCAGAGGAGGAGGACACAAGGTCTGTGTCCAGCAGCAGCAGTTGAGGAAGTGGAATTGAGAGCGAGTTACAGAACCTGTGCAGTATTTATACCCAACTCACACAATACATCAAAGTGGATTCACAGCAGTTGGTACGATCAAAGGGACTGCAGAACAGGCATGAGACATTTGCATTTAAGAGACCTACATAACAATAGGCAGATTTGCTGTCCTCTGCTCCAGGTGCAGGACAAAGAGGTTACAAGGCACATCTACATATTGAACTGTCTCTAGGTCACAGTAAGGACAGGACGCATGAACACTATACATGAATGGCACATTACATCACAATACATGCATGGCACATTGCATCACAATACATGCATGGCACATTACATCACAATACATGAATGGCACATTACATCTCAGTAGTGCAGCGGGAAAAACCGAGAGAAGAGAGCTGAGTGTCCTTAATCTGTTGTGGGGGTTAACCGAACCGCCACACACGCTCCCCCCAGAGGGCACGGCAGGGGGCCGAGACCTCGATAATCCCTCTATGGGAGCGAGCTGTGGGAGAAGCTTGCTGCAGGCGGAGGAGGGGGGTAGTAAATGCTGGCAGGGGGACAGTGAAATCGTCCGAGCCGCGCAAAAATTGCTTGTGGGTCCGCGATGTCGAAGGGCTGTTCCGTTGAACGTGCAGAGGTCCACAAGAAGAAAAATTAGTCTCTGGCTCCTCTCGTGGCCATGAAGAAAACAGGAGCGGCGAGGCTGCGTAGCGGCTGTAAGAAACAAAAGGAAGCAGAGGGACTTGGCTGTTGGCTTTAGGTGCGGGCGCAGCCCTAAAGTCCTCGGGAAAAGCTGACAGCTGAATTCCCTTATGTGCCGTGACTGAGACCATTAATGAATCCTGTGGGCGAGCTGCGAGCGTGCTTCAGGTGTGCGGGCAGCCCTGAAGGTTCCGAAGGTGGCGATCGGCCGTTTTTCTCGGGCATGTGCAGCGGCGGAGGACGATGGCGGTCTCTGTAGCCGTAATTGCCCTGTGCGTGGTGCGCCGTCCTTGTAACTCCCCGGTGCGTGTGCCGGGGTTCCGTGCGTGGGTGGGCCAGCTGGAGAGGAGAACCAGGGTGCAGAATCTTGGTGGGGATCGGCGCAGACGGCGCCGATAAAATCTGGATTGAGCTGTGGCTGCAGATTGGCCATGGTGCGTTGGAGCGGTGAGAGGAAATAGACGATCTTTTGTCCCTCAGGCTTATGCAGATGCGTTGGAGCGGTGGGAGGGAATAGACGATCTTTGCCACTGCTCGGCCGTGGTGCGTTCAGGTCCACGCGTTGCGTTCTCTGCCGGCCATGGAGGTCGCCGTCGTGGAGAGGGAACGAGGTACCTGCGCTCTCGTGTGGAGGAACTGCGAGCGCGGCCAGTCCAGCGTGGATGAGCAGATCTCAGACGTGCAGATCTCATCATGAAGAACGGGTCACCAGCGCAGCTGTCCAGATCAGAAGGTTGCATCGCACAAAGCGTGTGTGTCTTCAGGGTAACCAGTGAAGCGTTCACTGGCAGCGTGTTCTTTTCTGCCTTCAGGTCATGGTGCGTTGGAGCGGCGAGAGGGAGGAGACGTCTTGTGTCCCTCGGCCGGTTCAGCGTGGATGTCCAGACCAGAAGGCTGCGTCGCACAAAGCGTGTGCGTCTTCGGGGTCACCAGTGCGGCGGATGATAAAAAATAGGCAGCGTTGTTGAAGGTTTTAAGTAGGGATTTATTATATCATACCGCCGTAACGAGCTCCGCTCCCGGTGCCGTGCATGCGCGCCGGGAGCGAGCCCAAGCGGCTCTCAGAGGAGGAGGACATAAGGTCTGTGTCCAGCAGCAGCAGTTGAGGAAGTGGAATTGAGAGCGAGTTACAGAACCTGTGCAGTATTTATACCCAACTCACACAATACATCAAAGTGGATTCACAGCAGCTGGTACGATCAAAGGGACTGCAGAACAGGCATGAGACATTTGCATTTAAGAGACCTACATAACAATAGGCAGATTTGCTGTCCTCTGCTCCAGGTGCAGGACAAAGAGGTTACAAGGCACATCTACATATTGAACTGTCTCTAGGTCACAGTAAGGACAGGACGCATGAACACTATACATGAATGGCACATTACATCACAATACATGCATGGCACATTACATCTCAGTAGTGCAGCAGGAAAAACCGAGAGAAGAGAGCTGAGTGTCCTTAATCTGTTGTGGGGGTTAACCGAACCGCCACAGGATTAGTGGTTCAGTAGTTATTCTGGAAAATGGCATTTTCCATAATGGCGGGCACAGTTCCTCCCATACAGTGTTTGTATGTACGTTTTCAGATTCCTTGACCATGAAAACATATGACTAGCAATTGGATTGACAATGATAGGATTAGTGGTTCAGTAGTTATTGACGAAAATGGCATTTTGCGTAATGGTGGTTTTCTTGTGGACGGTGATCCGGATCACCACCAAAATCTAATCATCTGTAGGATACCCCATTTCTGACAATGTGTGAAATTTTCATGAAAATCCGTCCATAACTTTTTGAGTTATCTTGGTAACAGACAAACAAACAGACAAACAGACAAACAGACAAACCAACGCCTATGATCACATAACCTCCCCCTTTGGCGGAGGTAACTAACAGAATGATAAAACACATCATAAGGATTGCACCAATACATCCCAGGATTGCACCAACCACCATGCCTGCTGCAGCAGGCATGGTGGTTGGTGCAATCCTGGGACCCCTCAGCAATGTGGCCCATGCAGGTGGCTCGCCCTGCGTGGCAACAGGAGGTCAGCTCCCTGCTGGCACTGCTTCCTCCTTAGCTGAAGCCCGGGGACTCTTGTCAGTCAGCGCAGGTGTCAGCTTGGGTTCAGTGCTCTCCCTCTGTCCATAGCGTGGCTGTGGGCCTGGAACCAGGTACTCCAGAGCTGCAGGCTCCTCCATCATTCGGCAGTTCAGTTCCAGGGCCGGTGGACATTCAGGGGTGATAGGAGGATACACAGAGAGAGTAGGTAAAGGGTGTATAGCTGCAGCAGATAGTGAGGACTCAGGGGACTGCATGGCCTGAGCCTCACCTCCGAGAATCAGACAAGGTAATTCATGTTTAAATGACAGAGAATGAAAAAACACTTGCCTGTGCTCCCGGGGCGTGATGTTTTCTGCTGCAGCTGGTTTTCAGTCATCCCTCTCTGTGGGTACGGTGGCCGTGGGCCCCTCAGAGGATTGTGGAGGAGCCACCCCTGCAGGCACGGAGCCGGGTGGAGCCGGGGTAGAAATGGCCAAACCCTCAACAGCGAGAAGGAATGCCAAGGAGAAGGGGGAGGCAGCAGCTGCGGGAAAAGATGATGCTGACGAGGCAGCCGAAGGGGAAAATAGCACAGAAGGTACTGCTGCAGAGGTCTTCTCCCTCGGTGAAGGAAGGGCTGTTGACAGGGAGGCGGAGGCATTCTTCCGGTGGACCAGAGCTGGATGACGGCATCTTGGAGGTGGCGATGCGGGAGTTGGAACCAAAGCTGGTGAATAGGGAGGGGAGAAGGACATCTGCCGTGGAGAGCGCCTCCACGTTGGCTTCAGTTCCGCTGGAGGCAGCCCCATTGTCAGCCCAGGGAATGACTGCTGAAGCGAGGAGACCGTGGACAGCAGTTCCATGTATTGGAAATATTTCCACAGGCCGGGGTGTGCCTCCAGGATCACCACCGCTCCATTCACGCTCTCTCAGGTCTTTTTGGGTCCGCGGGCGGCGAGAGCTTTATCCACAAAACTCTGGATGAAGTCGGCAGCCCACTCCTCCTCCAGGCTCGGGGACCCCGCTGCCGATCTCCCTTTAATTGGCGGAGGCTGGCAAGCCGGGACATAATGAGCTCCAGGTGCGTGAAACACAAAAACAAAAAAGGCAAAATCCACTAACTACAGCAGCTGGGTCTCAACTGGTGGCAGTCTTCTGTCAAAAATTGCCTCTCAGGGCAGAGAACTGAGAGCCACGTGCTGAACTGCAGATAGTGGAATTTATTGCACACAAAAAAACACAAGTCCCAAGAAGTGCACAAAAACAAAATCCAAGACACTGAGGAAAAAACTTACAGATTAAGATGACTCCAGATAAACTCACCAGAGCGGGAATTGGGCTCTGGTGGCGATGAGGAAGAGAGTTAAATAAGACATAACATAACATAACATAGTGAGGTAACAGACAGCCTTTAAATAGTTGGGGAACAAGATGAAACAATGGGCGATAGGTGCGGGCTGCATGAGCGGGCAGGTGACCAAATTAAACAACAACTCACAGCTGAGATGGCAAGGGAACAGACAATGAGACGATGACAGGGTGGGAGTGTCTGAAAGAGGAGGTAAGGCAGTCATGTCATAAAGAAACAAAATATTACTAATACTAAAGACATAAATAACTAATAGAATGATAAAACACTAAGGAGACATCATAACTAAATACACAGGAAAACAACACAAAGCTGGAAAAATACGGAAAATATTCAGAAATAAATTAAGAGCCTCATGACACTTTCTTTCTTTCTTTCTTTCTTTCTTTCTTTCTTTCTTTCTTTCTTTCTTTCTTTCTTTCTTTTGTCACATAGTGCGACTGGACCCACTCGCTGGACATAAGTTCAACAATTTTATTTGGAGCTGGTCACGCTGACGCAGCTCGAGGGATTTAAACTGAAAATAACACAGCTCAGAAGCTGGAACAAAAAACTAAGGCTGGACTCGGACAAGACTAGAACTAGACAGTATACCAGAAAACAGGACTAGACTGGAATATGAAGTGTGTTGTTCATGCCGACATGACTAAACTAAGTAGAAGTGTGTAATCACGCTGACATGACCAAAGGAACCCGAACAGAACAAAAGTGGAACAGAACTTAAATTGTCAATGGGGCAATCAAGACAACACAGTATTGGTGGACACAGGCACAATGAAAACCAATAATGACTGACAGCTGACACATAAGGAAAACAGAAGACAGGACGGGGTGGGGCTACACACACACAATCACAGACAGAGGATTCACAGAGCATGAACCAAAGATCAGGGGGAAGACAAGACCATGATAATCATAATGATAATAATAACAATAGTAATAATAATCACAGGACTAAGAACAAGATGTGGATAAATACAAAATTAAAACCACAACTGGAACAAGTACATGAACGGAAAACACTGTCAAATAAAATCCCAAACCAATGATGACAGGAATAACAACACAGAACATAAATCCAAGATACAAATAGCACCAAACACAAAGAAACACAGAAACAACTCAAAGAGTGGCCATGACCCCACGGTCACCCCCCAGACCATGACATAGCCCCCCCCCCCCCCAAGGGGTGGTCCAGACACCCCTAGACATTACCAAAAAAAAAAAAAAATAAGGAAAAAACACCTTCCCAGGGAGGGCAGTGGGGGCACAGGCAAACTCTCACCCTTCACAGAGTCCAAAAATCAAACATCACTACAGTAACCCAAGTCCATGACCCCAAAGTTCAGCACAAAATGGGGCAGGTGGTCTAGTAGAGTCCCAGGGCCACTGCACCGGAGACCAAGACGGGTCAGGGGGCCTATCCAAGTCCATGGGACCCCAGACCAGAGCACAGAGTGAGTTGGGTGGTCTACCAGAGTCTCTAGACCACCGGACTGGTGAACAAAGCAATTCAGTGGGCCTAACCTAGTTCATGGGCCTCCAGATTTCAGAACATAACCAGTCAGGTGGTCTCCCAGAGTCCCAAGACCACCAAACTGGAGAGCAGAAAGGGTCCAGGGATAACTGTAGGGGCGCTTTAAACTCAGGTCAAAATGACATGGAATTTTTAAACTGAGGAGCTGATAACAAAGAACCCTTAAACTCAGGAGATGATACAGGAGCTTTAAACTTTCGTGAAAATAACATGAGAGCCTTTTGCTCTAAAACTGATGATTGGGGAACGCTAACCATAGTAGCAGACGACAGGTGTGAGCTATCCTCAAGGACACATGATAGAGGTTCTCTGGCCACAGGAACATGACGAAGACTCCTCGGCCTTCAGAACAGCTGAGACGAGTCGACCATCAGCGAAGCCAGACAATAAGGGCTGAAGATCCTCAAGTCCTAACATCTGGGAATCCACCCCCGAAACAGCCACCTCAGACGGTGAGGAAAACACAACACCCAGGTCACTACAACAGGCAGCAGTGGAGCTTGGCGGAGGAAGCCCAGAAGCAGATGGTAGCTGCAACCGGAACCCCCCCCCCCCCACTAAGAGCTAGGCAAGACCTCTCTAAAACTGATGTTAAAAATGCAAAGAAGAAGACTTGCCTAAGCTGTTGCTCCACCGCAGACAAGGACCCCAGTGACTCTGCTGGTGCAGTCCAACCAGCAGGCATGGTGGCAGATGAGGCAGGGGTAATGACAGGCTGAGCAGGAACAGGAGCTAAGGAGTGACGTGGAGCAGGTACTGGAGTTAGGGAGTGACGTGGAGCAGGTACAGGAGCTAGGGAGCGATGTGGAGCAGGTACTGGAGCTAGGGAGTGACATTGAGCAGGCGCTGGAGCTAGGGAGTGATGTGGAGCAGGTAATGGAGCTAGGGAGTGACATTGAGCAGGTGCTGGAGCTAGGGAGTGACATGGAGCAGGTACTGGAGTTAGGGAGTGACTTGGAGCAGGTACAGGAGCTAGGGAGCGATGTGGAGAAGGTACTAGAGCTAGGGAGTGACATTGAGCAGGCACTGGAGCTAGGGAGTGACGTGGAGCAGGTAATGGAGCTAGGGAGTGACATTGAGCAGGCACTGGAGCTAGGGAGTGACATGGAGCAGGTACTGGAGCTAGGGAGTGATGACTTTGACTTTTAAAAAAAATGCCTTTATTGCACAATTCAAGAAAATCATTCCACCAAGTGTCTCACATTGGAAAAGCGCAAACATAAGTCTTCCCCCCCACACAACACAGAGTATTCCTTGCAGTCCACCTATTCCACATTGCCAGTGGCAGTAGTGCGAGTCTTCCCCGTAGTCCGTGCAAAGAGTGGAGCAGGCACTGGAGCTAGGGAGTGGTGTGGAGAAGGTACTGGAGCTAGGGAGTGACATTGAGCAGGCGCTGGAGCCAGGGAGTGATTTGGAGCAGGTACTGGAGCTAGGGAGTGACGTGGAGCAGGTACTGGAGCTAGGGAGTGACGTGGAGCAGGTAATGGAGCTAGGGAGTGATGTGGAGCAGGTACAGGAGCTAGGGAGTGACATTAAGCAGGTACTGGAGTTTTGAGTTTTAAAAAATCCCTTTATTGTACAATTCAAAAATGTAAGATCACCAATACCATCATTCCACCAAGTGTCTCACATTTCAAAAGTGCAAACATACTGTAACTCATCCTCCTCTCCCACAGAACACAAAATATTCCCTACAGTCCATCTATTGGTGAATACCTCCAAATTGTCCACCATTTTATAGTAAGAGTACTCCACCTGGAGTCTGGCTTTTAACAAAGCCATGAAAAGTCTGTCTGGGTTGGAAACATCTCCAACTCTGTCACGCTGAGCACTGGATCCCCTCAAGGCTGCGTACTCAGTCCACTGTTGTTTACACTTCTAACACATGACTGTATCCAGACACGAGGGGAACCAGATTATTAAGTTTGCAGATGACACCACGGTGGTGGGACTTATTCAGAGGGATGAGGAATCAATGTACAGGGAAGAAGTTAGAGACCTGGAGGGCTGGTGCAGGGAGAACAATCTGGTGCTCAATGTGGACAAAATGAAGGAGATGATTATCGACTTCCGGCCGTCACAGCCTGAACACATCCCCCTCAGCATCAGCGGCCGTTTAGTGGAGAGAGTGGAGAACATCAAGTTCCTCGGAGTGCAGATCTCGCAGGACCTGACCTGGAGCAAGAATTCCTTGGGGATCAGGAAACGGGCTCAGCAGAGACTGCATTTCTTGAGGAAACTCAAAAAGGCCTCTCTCCCCACTTGCATCCTCAGGACCTTCTACAGAGGTGTGGTGGAGAGTGGTCTGACATACTGCATTGCTACATGGTACTCCAGCTGCAGTATGTCAGACAAAAAAGCCCTGCAGAGGATAGTCAAGGGAGCTGAGAGGGTAATTGGAGTCTCTCTCCCCTCTGTCCAAGAACTTTTTCAGAACCGTTGTAGGAGCAGGGCACTGAACATTGTCAAGGACCATTCTCACCCTCTGCATAAACACTTTGAACTTCTGCCATCTGGTAAACGATTCCGGAGCATCAGAGGCAGAACCACCAGACTGATCAACAGCTTCCTTCCACAAGCTGTCAGGATGCTGAACAGTTGACCCGGAATCTCTCATACACACTACTGCACCTACGGACATTATGTATATGATTTGTTATTCCCAAGTATGTCTCAGGGATGTGTGAATGGTTGGGGGGTGGGGGTGGGGGGGTGAAGATATGTGTGAGTGTGTCTTAAATCATGCTGCTTCTATTTATATGGATGCCGAGAGAAATGCAATTTCATCTTGCCTGCACTACAGTTGTATGTACAGCAATATGACAATAAAGTTTAATTTGATTTGATTTGATTTGATTTGATTTGAAAACAAACACAGGATCCACATTGCCAGTGTTAGTTGTCCGATTTTTCCTTGTCAGCCAGATGGCAAGTTTAGCAGTACCAGATAGGGAGTTCATCAAAGTGTGCACAGACCTCTTTTCCACTTTATACTTTGGACCTAGGGAGTGACTTGGAGCAGGTACAGGAGCTAGGGAGCAATGTGGAGCAGGTACTAGAGCTAGGGAGTGACATTGAGCAGGTACTGGAGCTAGGGAGTGACGTGGAGCAGGTACTGGAGCTAGAGAGTGATGTGGAGCAGGTACTGAAGCTAGGGAGTGATGTGGAGCAGGTACTGGAGTTAGGGAGTGACTTGGAGCAGGTAATGGAGCTAGGGAGTGACACTGAGCAGGCGCTGGAGCCAGGGAGTGACATGGAGCAGGTACTGGAGCTAGGGAGTGACGTGGAGCAGGCACTGGGGCTGAAGGTACTGGGGAGTGGTGTGGAGCTGGTGCCGGATAAGCCTCATGCAGTCCAGGCACAGCAACAGGGGCAGCCAGCTCATCCCAGGCCAGCAGGTTCCTTCCCAGTATAGCCAGTTTGTCACAAAAAACAGACCAGGAAACCGGAGAAGCAGGTGAGAATGAATGGATGGAAGTGGCAGCAGAAATGACAGAAGAGATGGGTGGAGAGAGCTCAGTGGTGGTAGGTGGCTGATGCTGAGACCCCTCACCAGAAACAGGACAAAATCTCTTTCTTTCTTTCTTTCTTTCTTTCTTTCTTTCTTTCTTTCTTTCTTTCTTTCTTTCTTTAAATGGCGGTCGTTCCTCTGCCTGTTTTACACATTTTTGGAATATTGTTTGATCAGACTTTTATATGACGTTTCTAATTGACTGTAATTGACTGTCACGGACCTGGATCTTTACCTGCAGGGCATGGATGCCCCAACGTTTTCATTCTTTCGACAATCTGGACGAGCCTGCTGCGAAGATGACTTGCTTGAAAATCTCGCATGGTCTAAGGACTACAATCCATCTGAGATGAGGAAAATGTCTCTGGGACGTGCAACGGAACTGGCTGCGGCCGCACAGTGCTATCTCTGCTGCCGGAGGAAGGGGAATTGGCCTTGCTTAAGAACTGGGGACCTCTGGCTCGTCTTTGCACGGACTACGAGGAAGACTTGCACTACTGCCACTGGCAATGTGGAATAGGTGGACTGCAAGGCCTACTCTGTGTTGTGTGTGGGGGGGGGAGACTTATGTTTGCACTTTTTCCAATGTGAGACACTTGGAGAAATGATATTGGTGCTCTTACATTTTCTTGAATTGTGCAATAAAGGCTTTTTTTTTTTTAAAGTCAAAGTCTTTCTTTCTTCAAAACAAGGATTCACTTGTTAAGGGCAAAAGTGGGATAAAGCCTTATTCATGCTGCATTTCCTCTCTAGTCCACTTTGGTCCGCGTGCGCTTTGGATGAGCCCATGGCACTGTTCGTGCTCACTTTTTTCATCTGCCCAGGCGAAGCGGTTGATACATGCGCACAACCATCATTTGTAGTTTCACTCCTGCCCGATAGGTGGCTCCAATGTGCAAGATTTTCACCAACAAAGAAACGCTGCTTGCTTTCTGCTGCTTGACTTCTCAGTTTTCACTCCTTTTCCACGAAGATGCTGCTGCTGCTGAAGTATTTATGGATGATTCATGTATGTTTATTCTCGTCTTCCGCTTCCTCGTTGTCTTCTTCATCTACTTAGTCTTGGTATGCTGTGGCAATATCACTACCTCGTCAATGGGATGCTCAGTCTTGCGCATGCACTTGTCAATGCGTTCAGGACATGGGCAGGCAGCACGGTCACAAAATTTGGGCTGCACGCGGTCATCCATGGTCAAGCACTGCGGACACTAGCGGAGTGGAGATGATGACATAAATTTCGTCACACGAGGTTTCCGGTTACATGAACGCGGACAGCAGAGGTGCAGCACGTTAGAACATTAAGTGTGATGATTGATTGTTGCTACTTAACAAATGTGACCCCTGCTGCAAAATGAGTCAGAATGGGTACTGGGTAATTTTGAGCTACAGGCACATGAAGTCATAAGTCATAATTCTTTCTTTGTTTGCTGGCAGCAAGTCCCGGGAAAACCCCATCAGTGCCTAGTATCATTGTAAAGCTTGGAACTCCTACTTTCTAAAAATACACGTTTCTGCGGAAGACGTAACTCAGGACTGATCGAACGTGAGTTTTCAAACCAGCCAAAATATAAACAAAATTGGCTCGTTGCTGGTCTGTTTTGCGCAATTCCTACAAATTAAATATCATTTTGAAGTTCTGTCAATACAGAATATGAAAATAACGTTACCTCAGTTTTGAAAATTTCCTCATTGCGACTCATTTTGCAGGGGTCACAAATTGTTAATAGTCGACATGAAGCCATGAACAAAGCTTCTCATATTAAAAGATTTACAGTAGGCTGGCAATTACCCAAGTAACAGGAGTCAGAGGGGACCTTACTTCAGCCCTCAAAATGTCTCTGCACATCCCTGCGATTGTTGTAAGGGTAGAAGCTTTATGTTATGAAATTAGTTGGGCATCTTTTAAACAAAAAATAATGTGACTATGCGACTAATGATTCCATTCCACTGTTTTACATGTAGCCTACTACTCAGCTTTACCATCACTTTGGGGAATGGCCCAATACTTGTACATATTTAACTGGACTGTCTGTGCTGATGTTGTTTGACCAATCACGGTGGTCCGCCTGGACCGAAAATGCCAGGGCCGATTTTTTTGTCCCAGTCCAGCCCTGCTACTCTCCATCACATCCCCTCTGAAAATATCTGGTAAGATTCAGCATTTTTATGATCGTATTTTTTGATTGTATTTGACTTTTTATGCCACTAATTAACCATATTTCTATTAAAATCTGGGTCTCTCCTTCTCTCCAAGTCCCGGCTCACAGTCCATCGCTCATTTTCCCTCTCATCAGCTGACTTAACTTCCTGTGTTTGATCTGAAAGTCTGAACCTTTCTGAAAATTACTTTCACACTCTAAAGCCTCTTTTCCACTAGTACCCACTCAGCCCTACTCTATTCGACTGTACCCGGTTTGTAGGGTTTTCCATTAGTACTTAGTACCTGGTACCAGGGACTTTTTTGTATCTATTCCACCGGGGTACTAACCAGGCTGAGTTGGCCTGAAAATCTGACGTCAACAGACTGCAGGCCACTGATCAGTGGTAAGGACATAACGTCATGAGAACGTCGTCTTCTGCAGAATCTCCAACCGCCATTTAAAGCTCACTGAGTAAACACAGTCAGTGAGTAAACACGATATTAATAGAGATGGCTTCGCAGGTTTCGCGAAAATCTACACCGTGGTGTTGTGTATGACTATGTGTGTATGTGATGTTGTGCCCACCCACTGGGTGACGTCAGGTGGGCACGGCCCACCCTGTATATAAAACCAAGTTCATGTAATAAAGTTTGACTTGTTAGCTGCATGAAGACTCGCCTCTGACTCCCTCATTTCAAGATGTAACATTTGGAGACAAGGAGTATAATGGATAACATGTTTGAGGACACTTCCACTGTCTCCGAGAGACGGCACAAGTTTATCGGCCTTAAACAGCAGACGGGCGAGTCCCTTCAGTCATTTCTATTAAAGCTGTGTAGCCTAGCTAAGAAGTGCAAGTTTGGGGCTATCGAGCATGATGTAGTGAGGGACAAGTTAGCCCATGGCACCAGTGATGCTTGGCTGAAGATGACGCTATTAACAGCTAGGGAGCCACTATCGCTAGAGGAAGTGCTGGTCTTGGTGGAAGTCCATGGTCCTGCACGAGCTAATGGCTAAGGCTAGCGAGGGGCCAACTGTGTGAGATTTCCTGCCGAGAGCGGAGGTTTGCATGCTAGCTGGGCAGCAGGACGTGGTAACGGCGCAGTGCAGCACAGAGACCATGAGTGCTGGAGGTAGTGGGAAGGAACCAGGGCCGGAGGACGTGGCCGGCAAGGGTGACGTCGTGAGCCCCAGGGGTGAGCAGCAGCAGCAGCTGGTTGTGGAAGCTACACAGTGGGTGAGCGAGTACATGCAGGCTGAAGACCCTGGGGTGGAGCAACAGCCGCAGGACACAGAGACGGCGCAGCGGGACACCTGGAGCGAGGGTACTGACAGCAGCGATGAGGAGTCCGTGTTGGAGGATGTTACCGATGAGAGTGGTGCTGAGAACCCAGAGGGAGAACAGCTGCAGCCAGACGTGGTGATAACGCAGCGGAGCGCTCTGGAGGAGGGTGCTGGGTATTGTGACAAAGCACCTGAGGCAGCGAACAACACTGAGGAGCAAGCTTCATTTCTTCCCGAGGTGCAGCCACTGGGGGCTGGAGTGTCTGAAGTCATGGTGGTGGTGAGGAAGGTGGTCATTAACAGTTCGGTGGGTGCAAAGAGATGGCGCACCGGAAAATGGCACGGTGAGCCAAAGGGGAAGAACTGCCTCTTGGCGGGAAAGGACATTTTTGCCAGAGAGTGGAGCTTCGATCCTGGAGGTAGACAACGGCCAGGGGCACATATGCCATGGGGCTGCCCAGGTCCTCCCGGGCATTGTAGAAGATGGTGGCTGCTTAGAGACATTGGGGTCACTTAAATCTTGTACTTAGTGTAAATACCTGTGTACATATTTGAGAAAGTATGAGTTTTGTATATATTGTTTGCTGGTGTGCATGTGAGTGAATGTGAATAATATGGGATTATTTTGTATTCTAAAGATACATGGTCTGATTTTGAGTTGTCTTTGTGTGAACATGATAGGTTTGTTTTAATGCAATATGTTATCCCCCATGTTCTTAGTTTGTGATTCGGGTTGTAAATTTGGGAGGTTTTCAGTGGTGTGTGTGACTTTCCATTTTCTAAGGGGGGAGGGAATGTTGTGTATGACCGTGTGTGTATGTGATGTTGTGCCCACCCACTGGGCGACGTCAGGCGGGCACGGCCCACCCTGTATATAAGGGTGTTTTTATTTATTAGGGGTCCAATGTGTGACATTGGTGGCAAAATTTAAAATTGATCAAATCTGCACATGAAATTGACTAATCACTATCCAATTGTGTCAGGTTTATGAAACTATTAAGTATTTTCGTAACGGCATTCGCGTTCAGGAACTCTTGAGGATGAGCGCTCAGTTCAACTACTTGTAAATGGAGACGTAAACGGGACACTCGGGCTTTTGTTTCCCCGTGTGCCAATGCACTTTGCAATGGCACACGTTTTACACGACACAACTTCAACACTTCCAGTATTTTTCACGCATCAAAACTCATCAACAGCTACATTTTCATGACATATTAAGATGTGATAACGTGTATACATACCTTCAAATTCTCCCCGTTTGTTGGATAAGACGTAAAATCACAAAAGGCGTAAATGTGGGACACGGAAGTTTGGACCTTCGATAACTTCAATATAAAGTGACCACGGTTAATCCTCTCCACATGGGTTGAGCACATCTGGGGTAGAGAAAATAAAAAGGCTTTCCCAGGGCGCTCACCTCGCCAGACGGGGCTGTGCGCGGCCGACCAAGACCGAAGACGTAAATTTTTTAAAGGACACCATATTCGATGTGTCATAAATGTTTGAGATTTTATTGAAATATTCTACATCTGAGCTTCACAAAGACTGATCTCCTTTTTACGTGTATGGTTTGGGATTTGAAAGGTGCAAAGTGAAAAGCATCGGCACTTCCTGTTTTCTGGTTACTTTACCAAATAACTTGCATGTTGCTGCGTAAATTCGGGGACACGGAAATTTACGTCGTACGAGTAAATTTGCAGGGGTCGCCGTACAAAAACCATAGATCCGATCACATTGGGGAATGTTATATTTTGAATTTGCATTACAACTCTGTTATCTCTTGCATAAATGAGTAGAAAGAGTTACTCAGAGATCACTTTACAGTACTTTGAAATTGATGCGATTTTCATGTCACACAAAAACTGGGAAAAATGAGGGGACACGACCAATAGTTTCGATTCTAACGGCAAAATCAATGATTTTTAAAAAAAATTGCAATGCAAGTCTGAAACTCTTTTATGTTCCCTTGCATATTATAAAAACGAAACCGACATCTGCAAATTACAGAAAAAGAGAGAGCGCTTGAAAGTCGGATACCCCTGATATAGTGCACTGGACCCCCCCCCCCCCCAAAAAAAACACCCATAAACCCAAGTTCATGTAATAAAGTTAGACTTGTTAGCTGCATGAAGACTCGCTTCCGACTCCCTCATTTCTAGACGTAACACGTGGTCCAACGAAGAGGTGCAGACTTTTCTGTGCTTGGTGGCTGATAGTATCCAGAGGGAGATGCAGCGACCTGCAGCAAAACAGATGGCAGCCCAGGATACAACCGGGCATTAAAACAGTAGAGAGAAGCTGAAGGTGAAGGATGAGAAACCATGGATGGTGAGTGTTTTGTGATATTGTGCATCTTTTTGCTTATTTATCCTGTTGGTGGCAAGCTCACTTTTTTGAACAATAACGTTGTTCTCTCCTGGCTAACGAGTGTTAGTGAGGAGCGGTAGCTAGGTAGCTAGTAGCCAACTCTGCTGATTCGCTCTTGCTTTGTCTGAAGTATTCGCTTGTGAGAGCGAATACTTCAGACTCATATAATTTCCTAAAGCCTCATAGTAGACCCACATACCTTTTCTTTCTTTTCCACCATAAATCCCTGGCTTAAAAATGTACTTGTACATGTACAGAGTGGATCCTGGGGTGCTCACTTGTCAGGGATCCACAACCTGGTCCCATTTTTAGCTATGGCGGAGGAAGTACTGATATAATTCTTGTTTTTGAAAAACTGATGGAGCACATGAACTCACTTTTGAATGTACTTGCAGTCATTGTGCTTCACTGAAATGATTTAAGTCAGCTGACTGTATTAACTCATTCAGATTTCTGAGGCCACAATAACAACAAATTATTTTAAACATAACTTGGTGCCTGCAAAATCTGCGCTACTGAGGCACGGCAGCATGACAATCGTGCTTAAATACAACAACGAAGCATTTTTGTCACATCCCACCACTGGCTTTCACAAGTGTGTTTCCCTAATATGTATTTTGAACTTGCTTTAACTAACCACCATCCATTTCTGTCTTTTGTCTAGGCAAGAGGAAAAGGAGCCACCCCACAACGGGCCTTGCCATTGTGGAAAGTACTGAAATCCTTTGCTTTTTTAGTTAAAGTATAGATAAAGTGCCAAAACTAAAGCAGCTCAATTTCCACTTAATATGAAAGGGACTGAACTGAGATTTATTTGATTGTGTGAATATTAATTACAGAATAATTGAAAATGAATGGCACATTCACTGTAAAATAAACCACTTGTTTATTTATTTTCCTTGTCAGATCACTTGTGTGATCCTTTTTGAGTTATATTCATAAGAGTGTATGTTGCACTTTGGGGAATGGGAGTTTTTCAGTCACCATTATAATTTAGTTTATATGTGTAGTTTGTAGTATATTGACAATAAACTCATGCACTATTATAATAACAGGACACATTACAAATATGAAACCCATTGTAGTGCATCCTTTTATATTTTAGCAATACAAGTACAAAGCACCGCCCACACTTGAAGCCAGGGTGACACAGCTGTGACAGAGTGGTGGCTAAACTTTTATTGATTTTTTTTTTTTCAGAAATTTTTTTTTTTTTTCCCATTTTCTTTTTCTTTTCTTTTCATTTCCATTTTTTTCTTTTTTCATTTTCTTTTTTCCCATTTTTTCTGCTTCTGCCCTTCAGAGAGAACAGTCGGTTTTTCCTTTGCTCCCCCTTTCACCCTCCTTCCCTCCCTAACTGAGAATCTCAGCTTGCTGTCTTGTCTGCGTCGTTGTTCTTCTGGCTGAATCTTGATCCAAACAAAAAAAATGGATTTGGTGAGCGGCTTTAATAAAATTAACAACATTTTACATAAATTGGGGCCAGGGGGAGCCCCTATGGAGAGACCCATGGATTGGAACGCATGTGTCTGCATGATTCGACTGATGATGTGGAAAACATCTATCTGGTTTGGCTTTACGATCACAGGATTTTCTGCTGATTGGCTCTGGAGTTTTCTTGGTGTATCGAAAATTTAACTGGAAGAGCTAATCAAAAGCGGTCCCGGCATAGCTGCTTCTTCAACAATTTGACCAGACGGGGGAGTGCACTAACTAACGGCAATGACTAACATGGAAATTACCATCTGGCATGCACTGTAGAGGGATGGACTCCACCGGACATGTTTACCCATGTTTTAGAAGGGAAACATCTGGAGTCGTTTTTGGTGCCTCCAAGGAATGGATTTAAAGCCTATGTACGGAAATTATGAACACAGGATTGCAAGAGATGAAAAAATTCTATGCTCTGAGTGATCTGTGTCTATCAGACCTTGAATTCGGCGCCCTGTTGACTATTTTCCTCCTGGATTAAGACAAAACAGAAGATTGTGCTTCTCTTCATAAACATTCTGGGGCTGCATCTGAACTCTCAAGGACATGTGACTGGCTCAGGAAATTTCCATCTGCCATGCCTCAAGGACATGCTTCCGAGTTTCAGACACTAAGACATAACATCTCGGCTGGGAGAGATTTTGCTGCCTCCAGTAACTGATAAACACCCACCTGCATTCAACATACACGAACACACTGATTCATATATACTGAATTACACCCATCCATTCACTGATTCTCTCTGACTTTTGGTCTTTTGGTTTTTTGTGGTTGATTGTTGCTCTGTGCTATTGAGAGATTTTTTTTCATTGTAATCATAATCTGCTTAAATATTCATAAGCTGTATTCTGATAACGAAGTTTTTTTTCTCTCCTCCCCCATTGTGTCGTTCCCTCCCCTCCCCTCCCTTTCTTATCTATCTCTGTTTGATGAGGCGCCTATTATGGCTGCCATGTCGTTGTGTTGCGCTTGCACGCGCACCAATGTCAAGTCAAATTCCTCGTGTGTTTTTTACATGCTTGGCAATAAAGTTTATTCTGATTCTGATTCTGATTCTGAAACTTTTATTGATAAAAATTACATATTTTGACTGAGCGACTCCATACTCGGGGATGCACACCTTCAGTTAAAGTACTAGATACTATTCAACTGAAGGTATCAACTCATTCTGATTGCTGAGGCCAAATGTGGTACCCTCACCAGCTTCAGGCTCAGGTTGAAGATGTGCTCACAATCCCACACAGCTGGTCTGCGCAGGACTTGAGGAGCTTCGCACTGATGCTGTCCGGTCCCGAGGCCTTCCTCACCTTGAGCTTCCTCAGCTCCGTCCTCATCTGGGCCTTAGTGAGGGTCAGGCTGGGGGGCTGTGTGCTGGTAGTGGGGGGGGGGGGTTGGTGGAGGGGTGTGTGGACAGCAGGTCTCGATGACTGTAGAGGCAGCAGTGGTTGGTGTACAGGCAGGGGGGAGGGCGGTTGGTCAAACCTATTAAAAAACAGGTTCAGATTGTTCACCCACTCCCTGCCCCCCGTGGCCTGGGAGGAGGTATTCTGGAGCCCAGAGATGGTTTTGAGGTTTCTCCAGACCCCGCCGATGTCGCTCTGTTGCAGCTTGTCCTCCATCTTCTTCCTGAAGCTGTCCTTGCCTTCTCTGATCTTCCTCCTCAGCTCCCTCTGTACGGACTTCAGCATCTCCCTGTTCCCCAACCTGAAGATCCTCTTCTTCTCTCTCAGAAGTGTTTTTATCTCAGGGTTTATCCAGGGTTTGTTGTTCGAGCAACACCGTATGGTCTTGGTGAGTACGGTGTTGTCCACACATTCTGGGCCATATTAGCAACTGGATTTTCTAATAATGGGTTAGGGCAGGGGTGTCCAATCATGTGCCATGGAGGGCCAAGACTCTGCAGGTAAAGCCTGCAACCAGTGTCTTCAACAGCAGATTCCACCAAATTTCCTCCACTGACTGCTGATCAGTGAAAACACCTGCTGAAGAGACTGGGTAGAAAAGAGAACCTGCAGGGTTTTGGTCCTCCACGGCACATGATTGGACACCCCTAGGTTAGGGTTTAATGGGATTTAAAATTTTAACACAAACTGCTTTATGATGCGTAATTCTGTTGACAGACTTAGACCAAACCAAAAGTGATTTCTGAAACTGCTGGATTGTTCTTAGACAGCTTTTCCAATCTTTTAGTTTTTAATTTATGTCACTCGGTGGTAACCTTCACACATTAAAACAAAAGTGGAGACACATCTGCGAGAGTACAAAGGTTTATTGTCAAAATTTCCAGTGCAATTCTACATGAATACGTGTATAGTACATTGTTGATGCAGAGAATATATATTTATGCAGTATGTACATGTATCTATCCAGTCTATCAAGTATTTTCCATGTAACCTTGTGACTGCATTATTTTAATTGCTTTTAATTCTAGATCAAGTTTATTTGGCTTAAAATGCATCATAATTGTTAAATATATCATACTTAACTCAGTACTGTTTACCTGTTGAATATATATATTTTACGGCTAATATAACTACACAAATACAACATGGCACCTGGCAATCAGGTTTTGGCAGCTGATCACTTTTTGCCATGACACCACCACAGACTCAGTGCTGCTGAAGAAGGTACATGACATGATGTCTCAACAGTCTCTCTGTGATTTTCACACAGATCAGAGCAATTTGTTGCACAGGAAGTTAAACGTTTCTACAGACATTCTTAAGTTCTATAACCACTGAGCGTTTGTGAAGCTGGGGTGACATCAGTGAGAACCTGTGTTGAACGCCAGACCGACGGTTTAAAGCAGTAATTTTTCCACAACAGAGCCATCTAAAACACACACACAGCATATATATTTTAGTACCTAATAGTACGCGTACTTAAAGCAAACTAGCATTAGCAATCATTAGCTTACCTTCATATGTGATCTGGTTCGCATCCTCATGTCTTCAGCGCTATAGCTTCCTAAACGCTCCAGTACTTTTCCAGAGTGTTTCGTCTCACTGCCTGTCCCCTTCTCTGGCTGTCAATTCAATTCAATTCAATTCAATTCAGCTTTATTTATAATGCGCCACATCACAACAAAAGCCGTCTCGTGGTGCCACAGTGCAATGCTGTCCTTTTTGGCCTTTACGCTGACAAAAAGCCAGAGACCGAAGAGTCGCCTTGTGCAGCGCGTATCATGTGTTTTACGTCACGGGAGTGTGGCGCCGCCTTGCTGTAAAAAAATCCCACCCACCCTAGGCGGTACTCAGCTGTAATGGAAACAGAAGTGAACTGAGTAGAGTAAAGCCAAATCAAAGTGAGTAGGGCCAAACAGGTACTCGTGGAAAAGGGCCATAAAAAAACTGAACTAAGGTTCAATTTGATCCAGACACAGACCACCTCTTTTTGTTTGAACCAAATTTCCACTCTTTGGTGCGAATGGTGCTTCGGGGAACTTTCACACATAAAATTTTTGTCTGGACCAAATGGGTTAGGAGTGGAAAACCCCCTAAGTTTGTTGTTTTGTTAAAATGTGTGATGGTTCGCTCTGGCTGCTCATCATCCTCAGCTGCGCGCACACCTGCTCCCTATCACGACCAGGGTTATTTAGACCGCGCTGCCCTCGGATCAGCGCGGAGTCATCTGTCTCTTTTTCTTATGAGACCAGCTCACACCTTCATCCTCGTTTCAGAGATCCCTCGCCTCTGCCAACTCTCTTCTTGGCATCCTGCCTCCTGCCATCCGACATTTGGAGGAATCCTCAGCTCTGCTCCAAGTAAGCCCCCGCTCTATTCATCTTCAACTTCATTCATTCCCCTGTGCACAGGCGGAGATCTGTGGTGGCGGACCTCCCTTCCTCCTGGAGGCAGACCGAGCTACACCACACTCCACCAGACTCATCTCCAGCTGCAACCGGGACAGCGAGCACTGTCTTCCTGGCCGTAGCCGCCGAGCTGAACCTGAGCTTAACCCCATCTCAACAAACGGTAAGCACTGTTCAATCCTGTACATCCTCTCTGGTATCTGCCACTAACCCTCCCTGTCTCTGTCTGTCCCTAGGGTTGCCAAGTTGCACGGTGCTCTCCTCACCCCCGGCTGTCACACAAGCACACACACACACACACACACACACACACACACACACACACACACACACACACACACACACACACACACACATACACTGCAGGCTTTTTCTCTGGCCCTAAGTAGCTCCTCTGCTCCCGCTAGCTCCCAACCCGGCCAACTCGTGCAGGGCCCCACATCCCAGCTAACTCCCATCCCCACTCCCACCCGCTTTAGTGGTAAGCTAGGGGAGGCTAGGGGATTTATTCTACAGAGCGAGATAGTTTTTCAACGGGTGCCCAGGGACTTTCCCACAGACCACAGCCGGATCAGCTACATAGTCAACCTCTAGCGCTAGCTTGGGCATACGCTGTAATGGCTAGGGTGAGCTATGCTAATTTGACATACAACCAGTTTGTCAGTGAATTTAATGACGTATTTGACCACTCCGACCGTGACAGTGTGATTACCTCCCGGCTGTTAAATCTGAGACAGGGGACCAAGTCCGTGGCGGACTATGCTGTTGATTTCCGGGTGGTGGCCACGAAGGTGGGGTGGGAGGACGCCTCGCTCTGTAGCATCTTTGTTAGGAGCCTTAGCCCTAGCCTGCAGGACGAGTTAGCCCACTTAGAAAAACCAAGTAGGTTAACTGAATTGATTTCCCTAGCCATTAGCCTTGACAACAGACTAAGGGAGTGGGCAGCCAAGCGTAAAACTTCCGGTCGCTCGGACACCCAATATCCCCCCCCCCCATTGGCCTTACCTCCCTCTGATTCCCCGGATGCCCCGGAGCAAATGGTAGTAGGACAGTCTAAGCTGCCGTTAGCGGAGAAACAGCGCTGCCGCGAGCTGGGGTTGTGCCTCTACTGTGGGAGCACGAGGTAACATGATGTCCCATACGGCCAAAAGGGAGAGTCCGTGCGTCGCAGTAGGGGGACTCACAGACTCACTCCAATCCAATCCCCTCTCTAGATTTCTCCTTCCTATCTGCTTCATTCACAATCACACTGAAATAGCCACACACGCATTGATTGATTCAGGGGCTGAGCAGCGCTTCATCTCGGGGGAACTGGCAACCCAGTTGGGGCTCCCCTGTCAATCGTTAAGGACCCCACTCAAACTCATTGCCTTGTCCAAAGCCCCCGTTGCCGTTGTTTCCCATCAGACTGCCCCGGTGTCATAGTGTCAGGTAATCATTGGGAGGAGCTGAGGTTATTCGTCCTGCCGGTTTCCTCCTCCCCGGTAATCCTCGGCTATCCCTGGCTCTGTCTTCATAACCCCTCTATTGATTGGCACTCCGGGAGTGTGGTCTCATGGAGCTCATTTTGCCTTAGTGCCTGCCTGCAGTCTGCTGCTTGCTCGCCATCCGTGCCCCTGGGTGCCCCTGTCACCCCCCTTCCTGACTTGTCTAAGGTCCCTCCGGAATATCACGACTTGGGGGCCGCCTTCAGCAAGACCCAGGCCCTTTCCGTCCCCCATCACCGCCCATACGACTGTGCAATCAATCTCCGTGCCGGAGCCCCGCTGCCATCTAGTCGACTCTACAGCCTGTCAGCACCGGAGCGGGCGGCCATGGAGGCCTATATAAAGGAGTTGTTAAACTCGGGCATAATCCGTCCGTCGTCCTCAGCGGTGGGGGCAGGGTTTTTGTTGTGGGCAAGGAGGACAGCTTGTTGAGGCTGTGTATTGACTTTCGGGAGTTAAACAATATCGCCATCAAGGACAAGTATACCCTTCCCTTAATTAATTTTTTTTTTTTTTTTTCTCGGCGCCACACGAGTAGGCTGCCTTTTGCAACAGCGGCTCGATTCCGAGTCTTTTTCCCTTCCTCTCTCTTTTGATTCGTCTTTTTTTTTCACCCCACTTATATCACGGACACACAGATCGTCCCAAATGTCTCCTGAGCCGGTGGACGGAGCCACTGTTTATAGCAGGATACAATACAGCAGGGAAGAGCTGCTAGCATTCAACCGCCACCCGGTCCCATTGGAAAAACTCGACATACCGAGAGAACTGAGGCGAAAACACCGCGGCTGCCGGGCTGGAGTAAGGCGGAGGACAAAAAATATAAGGTACAGACCCTCCTTTCCATCTGTTGTCATGGGAAATGTACGGTCGATACTGGGAAAGTTAGATGAGCTAGCGGCTATCTCCCGTTATGATAGCACATTCCGGGAGTGCTCTCTCCTTTTGTTTACTGAGACGTGGCTAACTGAACTAGCAGCAGATGCTAACATTGAGCTGGAGGGTTTTCACATGATACGAGCTGACCGAACACCAGACAGTGGCAAAACTAGGGGCGGTGGAGTGATAATGTATGTTAACAACAACTGGTGCAGACCGGGACATATCACTGTTAAACAACGACACTGCAGCAAAGACATTGAGTTGCTAGCTGTTAGCATGAGGCCTACATATCTCCCGAGAGAACACTCACACGTGATCTGCATTGTTGTTTATGCAAATCCGACGGCGAACGCTGGGACAGCGCGTGACGTCATCCATTCAGTAACCAGCAGGCTGCAGACAGAACACCCAGATGCTCTTCTCCTCATCTCAGGCGATTTCAACCATGTTTCACTATCTCCCATTCTACCCACGTTCACCCAGCATGTCACATGCCACACTAGAGACAATAAAACACTGGATTTATTCTACGCAAACACTAAGGAGGCGTACACCTCATCACAACTCCCCCCACTCGGGAGATCGGATCACAACTTGGTTCATCTCCGGCCGGTGTACAAACCCCTAGTGCACAGACAACCTCCGGCCACGCACACTGTGGAGTTATGGTCTGAGGAGACAATGGACACTCTAAAGGACTGTTTTGAAGCCACCGCCTGGAAGCAGCTCTGCGATCCACATGGTGAGGACATCGATGGCCTCATTCACACCTTCACGGGCTATCTCAGCTTCTGTGTGGACAAATCCGTTCCCACCAAGACCATACGGCGTCACTCAAACAACAAACCCTGGATCAACCCTGAGATAAAAACACTTCTGAGAGAGAAGAAGAGGATCTTCAGGTCAGGGAACAGGGAGATGCTGAAGTCCGTACAGAGGGAGCTGAGGAGAAAGATCAGAGAAGGCAAGGACAGCTTCAGGAAGAAGATGGAGGACAAGCTGCAACAGAGCGACATCAGCGGGGTCTGGAGAAACCTCAAAACCATCTCGGGGCTCCAGAATACCTCCCCCCAGGCCACGGGGGACAGGGAGTGGGCGAACAACCTGAATCTGTTTTTCAATAGATTTGACCAACCACCCTCCCCCCTGTCTGCACAACAACCACTGCTGCCTCTAAAGAAATCAAGTCCTGCTGCCCACTCCCCACTCCACCAACACCCCCCCACTCCCAACACACAGCCCCCCATCCTGACCCTGACCGAGACCCAGGTGAGGACGGAGCTGAGGAAGATCAAAGCGAGGAAGGCGCCGGGACCGGACGGCATCAGCGCAAAGCTCCTCAAGTCCTGTGCAGACCAGCTGTGTGGGATTGTGACGTATATCTTCAACATGAGCCTGAAACTGGGGAGGGTACCACAGCTGTGGAAAACATCTTGTGTGGTACCTGTACCAAAAACTTCCCACCCCAAAGACCTGAACAGCTACAGACCGGTGGCCTTGACGTCCCACTTGATGAAGACCCTGGAGACACTGCTCCTTGCTCACCTCCGCCCCCTGGTGGAACCAGCGATGGATCCACTCCAGTTCGCCTACCAGCATGGCATTGGGGTGGAGGATGCGGTGATCTTCCTCCTTCACCGTTCTCTGTCCCACCTGGAGAAGCCCGGGAATATGGTGAGGATCATGTTCTTTGACTTCTCCAGTGCTTTCAACACCATCCAACCGATGATCCTGAAGGACAAGCTGCTGCGAGCAGGGGTGGACCAGCACCTGTCATCATGGATCCTGGACTACCTCACGAACCGGCCTCAGTTTGTAAGAACCCGGGACTGTGTGTCCGACACGATCATCAGTAGCACGGGGGCCCCCCAGGGAACGGTGCTGGCTCCCTTCCTGTTCACTCTTTATACTGCAGACTTCTCACACAACACAACACACTGCCATCTACAGAAGTTCTCTGACAACTCTGCGATCGTTGACCTCATCTCCAATGGAGATGAAGCTGAGTACAGAGGGCTTATCCAGGACTTCGTGGACTGGTGCCATCGGAACTGCCTCCAGATCAACGCGAGGAAAACTAAGGAGCTGGTGGTGGACTGCCGCAGGCATGGGCAGCCCCTCACAGCACCAGTAAATATACAGGGAACAGACATCGAGATGGTGACATCCTATAAGTACCTGGGTGTTCATCTGAACAATAAACTAGACTGGTCACACAATACTGACGCACTCTACAAGAAGGAACAGCGCAGGCTGTTCCTGCTGAGGAGACTCAGGTCTTTTGGTGTACAAGGGGCGCTGCTGAAGTCATTCTATGACACGGTGGTGGCATCAGCCATCACTTTTGGAGTGGTCTGCTGGGGCAGTGGCATTACTGCAGCCGATAGGAAGAGACTGAACAAACTGATTAAGAAAGCTAGCTCTGTCCTGGGGCAGCGCCTTGATCCGATGGAGGAGATAGGAGAGAGAAGGACGGTGGCTAAACTGTCATCTCTGCTGGAGTCCGAGTTCCACCCTATGCAGGACATACTGGATGCACTGAGGAGCTCATTTAGCAGCAGACTACATCATCCCAGGTGCACAACCGAGAGGTTTCGTAGGTCCTTCCTACCAACGGCTGTCAGACTGTACAACCTAAGCAGGGCTGCTCGCAGAGATAGCAAAAAGACGTAACAAACTAATAGTTTTTTGAATGCAAAAGATGCAATAGACTTACACAATGGTCCCCTCCGGCATACAGCTAGGAACATACCGGTCGCTATGGAGGGTGAGAATATGTATGGGCACATAATCATACCATGTAGGATAACTAAGTAGACGGTTATGCTGTTTCATTCCATCTAGCAACAATGCTCTGCACTGTGTGTGTTTATATATTTACATATTTATTCCATCTAGCTACAATGCTCCGCACTGTGTTTTTATATATCTACATATTATTCCATCTAGCTACATTGCTCCGCACTGTGTGTGTTTATATACTTGCATATTTATTCCACCTAGCTGCAATGCTCCGTACTGTGGGTGTTTATATATTTACATATTTATTCCATCTAGCTACAATGCTCTGCACTGTGTGTTCACACTGGCTTTTCCCTGCACTGTGTGTTCATATACTCATATATTTATTCCATCCAGCTACAATGCTCTGCACTGTGTGTCTGTGTGTGTGTGTGTATATATTTATTTTATAGTAATATGTACATATGTATATTAGCCGCTCTTGCTTGCTTGTTTTTTTCTTGCCTTCTGATTGTTGCTCTGAGTGTTGCTATCCCTGTGCTGTTGCAATCCTGGAATTTCCCCGTTGTGGGACTAATAAAGGCTTATCTTATCTTATCTTATCTTATCTTAATACAGCATTCGATTCCCTCCGGGGGGCCTCCTGGTTCACCAAACTGGACCTCCGCAACGCTTACCATCTGGTGCGGATCCGGGAGGGCGACAAATGGAAGATGGGCTTCTGGACCCCTAGCGGCCATTTTGAGTATCTGGTTATGCCGGTCGGACTGACCAACGCCCCCGCCGTATTCCAGCGACTTATTAATGATGTGCTGAGGGACTTTTTGGGTGCATTCGTGTTTGTCTATCTGGACGATATCCTGATTTTTTCACAGTCCTTGGATGAGCATCGGGTGCACGTGAGGTGAGTACTGCAGCGGCTCTTGGAGAATAAGCTCTTCGTGAAGGCCAAAAAGTGTGAGTTTCACACCTCCAAGACATCCTTCCTTGACTTCATCATCTCCCACAATGAGATCATCTCTGACCCTGACAAGGTAAAAGCAGTGATAGATTGGCCCACTCCTTCCTCCAGGAAGCAGCTCCAGCAGTTTTTGGAATTTGCCAATTTCTACTGCCGCTTCATTCAGAACTATCATATAATTGCTCTTCCCCTGACCCGTCTTACTTCTTCCAAGGTGCCCTTCCAGTGGACGGAGGAGGCGGCTGTGGCCTTTGCTGAGCTCAAGGGTAAATTTTCTTCCTCTCCCATTCTGGCACAGGTGGACCCCGCCCTTCAATGCCTGGTGGAGGTGGATGCCTCTGACTCGGTGGTTGGAGCCGTATTATCCCAGCACTCCCCGGTTGATGGCAGGATCCAGCCCTGTGCATTCTTCTCCTGTTGCCTATCACTGGCAGAGCAAAATTATGACATCGGTGACAGGGAGTTCCTGGTGGTGAAGCTCGCACTGGAGGAGTGGCGCCATTGGCTGGAGGGGGCCTACCAGCCATTCATTGTCTGGACTGATCACAAGAATCTGCAGTACCTCCGGACAGCCAAGCGCCTGAATGCGTGCCAGGCCCGCTGGTCCCTGTTCTTTGGACACTTTGACTTTACCATCACCTACCACCCCGGGTCCAAGAATACTAAGCAGGATGCCCTGTCCAGGCAGTTTGCCTCGCATGCCGCGGAGGTGGCAGAGCACCCTATTCTCCCCCCATCGTGTGTCATGGGCGCCCTCTCGTGGGGCATCAAAAGAAAAGGTCCTGAGAGCACAGGAGGTCGAGGCGGACCCGGGCGGGGGGCCAGCGGGGAGACGTTTGTCCCATCTGCTGTTCAGGGCGAGGTGATCCATTGGGCCCACTCTTCCCGGTTCTCATGTCACTCCAGGAGGACTTGCACGGTGGCGCTTCTACAAAGGACATTTTGGTGGCCTTCGCTCCAGAAGGACGTCGGGGAGTACATCCACGCCTGCCCCCAGTGCGCCGCTGGCAAGACGTCCTCTTCTGTGCCGGACGGTCTGCTCCACTCCCTCCCCACTCCCGGCAGGCCCTGGTCTCATGTGGTGTTGGACTTTGTCACCGGTCTCCCACCTTCTAACCACCACACTGTAATTCTCACCATCGTCGACAGGCTTTCTGAGGCCGCCCATTTCGTTCCCCTGCAGGGGCTGCCTACGGTGAAGGAGACGGCGGACCTTCTCGTCCAGCATGTGGTGAGGTTACATGGTATTTGCCTGGACATCGTCTCTGACCGGGGACCCCAGTTTGTTTCCCAGGTTTGGAGGTTGTTTTGCAACACCCTTGGGGATACAGTGAGCCTGTCTTCCGGATATCACCCTCAGAATAATGGACAGTGTGAGCAGGCGAGCCAGGAGTTGCAGGCTTCGCTGCGGTGTGTCGCCACTGCCAATCTGGCATCTTGGAGCATCCATCTCCCTTGGCTTGAGTACGCTCATAAAACCACCATCTCTTCAGCGATCGGCATGTCTCCTTTTGAGGCCTCGCTGGGCTACAACCCCCCATTGTTCCCTGAACAGGAGAAGGATATTGTCGTTCCCTCTGTCCGAGCTCACCTGAGGTGCTGCCGCTGGCTCTGGAGGGCGACCCGGACCGCGCTACGACGCACGGCAGAGCGCAACTCCACGGCTGCTAATCGTCGCAAGACACCAGCCCCTCCCTACCGGGTGGGTCAGCAGGTATGGCTATCCACCAAGCATATTGAAGGCAGAAGCGAGAAAGATGTCTCAGCGGTTCACTGGGCCTTTCATCATAACCTGCATCATTAACCCTGTGTCTGTGCGCCTAGCTCTCCCCCCCTTCCATCTGCATCTGTCCAACCTTCTATGTCTCGCAGGTCAAGCCCTTCTGTTCCAGCCCTCTGTGTCCCCCTCCCAGGTCTCCACCTCCGCCAGTGGTGGTCGACGGCGACCCGGCGTGAAAGGTCAATGCCATCCTGGATGTCTGCCGCCGGGGTCGTGGCCTGCAGTACCTGGTAGACTGGGAGGGTTACGGCACAGAATGGAGGTCCTGGGTGCATCCCTCCTTCGTGTTGGACAATCAACTCATCAGGGGCTTCCACCAGACGCACCCAGGTAGGCTGGATCGACCGCCGAGAGGCGTCTCGAAGGGGGGGAGTACAGTGATGGTTCGCTCTGGCTGCTCATCATCCTCAGCTGCGCGCACACCTGCTCCCTATCACAGCCAGGGTTATTTAGACCGCGCTGCCCTCGGATCAGCGTGGAGTCATCTTTCCTCCTTATGAGACCTGCTCACGCCTTCATTCTCGTTCCAGGGATCCCTCGCCTCTGCCAACTCTTGTCTTGGCATCCTGCCTCCTGCCATCCGACATTTGGAGGAATCCTCAGTTCTGCTCCAAGTAAGCCCCTGCTCTATTCATCTTCATTTGTTCCCCTGTGCACAGGCGGAGATCTGTTGCGGCAGCGGCCTGAGCTACACCACACTCCACCAGACTCATCTCCAGCTGCAACCCGGACAGCGGGCACTGTCTTCCTGGCCGTAGCCGCTGAGCTGAACCTGAGCTTAACCCCATCTCAACAAACAGTAAGCACTGTTCAATCCCGTACATCCTCTCTGGTATCTGCCACAAACTCTCCCTGTCTCTGTCTATCCCTATGGTTGCCAAGTTATACGGTGCTCTGCTCCCCCCCGGTGTCACACACACACACACACACACACACACACACACTCTATCACAATAAAGATAATTGCATCTACTTTGAGTCCAAGTCTGCTCTTTGGGTCTATAAACCCTGTCAAAATGAAGTTTAAATTGACTTACTTTATCCACTCAACTTGTCTCCCTTCTTTGTCACGATCTGTGAGCCAGACTGTGACAAAAGAAACTGATTGTACTTCATGTAGCATTGTTCTTGCATGAGGCCTGCCCCATTATTACATACAGTATATTGTAAAATATAACTACAGTTTTAAATTTGCCTCATCAATTCATCTACTAATCAAATACAGTTGATACAAACACATTTTCTTGTAGCGTTTACTCTTAATTTTCTGTATTTTATTTTTTTTTACAAAAATAAACCAAAGACAGTATTACAAACAATTAAAATTTATACATCTTTCACATGAATGCCATCAAATATACATTTATACAACATAAAAAAGAGAACAAAAGTTCAAGTGAAATCACAGTGGTAGGAGCTGTTTGGCTGTGATGACCCCTGGGTCCCGTGTGCTTTGGACCAGAAGAGTCCAGGAAAAATCTGGATCTAAGTGGCGTGGTGACTACTCAGCAGAAATGTTTCCGGGTACCCAGCGTAGGTTAAGGGAAGACTGTGCAGTAAAGGGAATAGATAGTGTGCTGCATAAAGCTGAAATGTCTTTTGGCTGAGGTTGTACATGGGTACGAACAAAACACCAGTTTACACCAGATATGAGTTGTCATAAATCACCCTTTTCAAGGGTTACTGAAGGACACCAAACACACACTGTGGCTTCTGCACGTTTATTAACATAAAGACAAACAGGAACGCTAACATACAAATCCAAAATAATAAAGCGCTGGAGGAGAGTGGGGCTCAACGTCACAGGGGGACAGAAGCCAGGGAACGCCAGGCCAGGGGCAGAATCCAGCCAGAGCACACCCGAAGGGAGCGAGGCTCACCAGCTAGAAATGAAAGGGAAGAACTAACCTGGACGGAGCTCTCCTCTCTCCTCAACTGCGATACCCAAAAACACTCAGAGAGGTTCAGCTCCTGAGGATGGGTAACAGCGACAGAAGGACACAACAACCCGCAGAGGTTTGTTGTGCCCTTATATGCCGCTCCTAATGAGTGACAGGTGTGGGTGCATGAGTGAAGAAAATAATGCAATTAATGACAGCTGCGCAGCCCGGCCAGTTTGACAGCTGGGAGCTGTGCAGCACTGTCAAAATAAAACACAAACCCCAAAATGTAAATAATAATACCACAAGAACACAATGACACAATTAAACAGGATAAACAAGGAAACAGACAGAGAAGACTAAAACTAAACATGAGACTGGGTACGGCCCCCACCCATGCCCCAGATCATGACAGTGCCTCCCCTCAAGGGATGGATCCCAGACAGCCCAGGGCAACATCAAAAGAAAAGGAACACCCCCACAAAGAAGACCCCCCCAACAAGTAAACAACGCGCCCCGGGGGAGGGGGGGACCCAGGAATGGAGGGACCGAGACAAAACAAAAATCCAAAAAGAAAGTACTCATGACCCACAACCCGCACAGTACGATGACCCAGCCTTGAGGACTCTGTGGGGAGGAAGCTATGGCAGTTCGGGTGGCCTGCCAGAGTCCCAGGACCACCGGAGCCTACGGCAGAGTGCATCCGATGGCCGCCCAGAGTTTCTGGACCACCCTCCCAGATGGCAAAATGATAGAAAAATTCCATGTTATCCACATTATTATTGTTATTAATAATGTATTATTATTCTTGAGAAGTATCATGCCTTTCATATGCCATGTTGAATGTTTATATGTGCATTCCATGTAGGATAAGTTCATATATTCTTGGCATGTTTCTGTGAGCAAATATTGGTCTTCAGAGAATTCAGACTGAGGATCAGTACCTGCGTAAAGAATGAACTAAGCTATATTGATAATCACTTTGACATGCCCCGTTTTCTTTTGGGTCACAGGAATGCACAGGAACTCCTAGCTTGTGTAAATTAGTTTTAGATTAGTTTTATGGACACTCTGTCTCTGGAATGTCTGTGACGTTTCTTCATTTGCTCATCACCCCAGATAAGCTCTGCTTATCAGGACTGTCTCTCTCCCTTCCTCCACTCACCCTCCCCCCCTCCTTTCTGTTGTCTATATATATATCAAACCTAAAGAATGTACCTCCAGAGATTCTATGTGTGTGCTGAAGGCCATGCTTTGTAATCTCTCCCCCAAATGGACATGGGGTGACTCATTTATTTTTACAATAAATGTACCTAAATCCAATATCAAGCCTGATTTTTGACTTTGAATAATTTAAGCTCAGAATTATTCTAACACAAAACCTGTCAGGTGGCCTCCTAGAGTGCATGAGCCACCGGCCAGCTGAGCACAAAGCCCTTCGCCAAGGTGGCAGATTGAACCCAAGGTCCCAGCAGCCTGCAAGGTCTCCAGCATGGGCAAGATGGGACCGGCGCTGCGGGGGATTGGCCTCCAACAACAACTGCTGGCCAACTGTAGAGCCTGGCGATGGTGGTGGTTAACGAGTGAGGAGGCCAGATGAGGGAACAGGCTGTGCCGTGGAAACCTCTGGTAAGGACGGGGAGTCCACGATGACCTTGGGCTGAGGTGCGGCACCCATGGAGGCCATGGGCTGGGGCGACGCACCCACAGCGGCCCCGGACTGGGGCGTAGTGCCCATGGTGGCCCTGGGCTGGGGCAATACAGCCATGGCGGCCTCAGGCTGGGGGCCCCGGACTGGGGTGTAGAGCCCACGGTGGCCTCGGGCTGTGGCGCAGGACCCACGGTGGCCCTGGGCTGTGATGCAGCACCCATGGCGGCCCTGGGCTGGGGTGCAGCACCCACGGTGGCCTCGGATGAAGGGGGAGCAGCACCCACGGAGACCTCGGATGGAAGGGGAGCGGCACCCACAGAGACCTCGGACCAAGGGGAAGCAGCGCCCAAGGAGACCTCGGACGGAGGGGGAGCAGCACCCACAGAGATCTCAGACCGAGGGGGAGCGGCACCCACGACAACCTTGGGAGAAGGCATACACTGGGTCAGAGTCCCTGGCAGCAGTGGAGTCCGGCGAGGAGAGCTCGGAGGCAGCGGACAGCTGCACTCGGCCTTCCCTACCAAGAGCCAGGCAAGATATCTCCAAGACAGATAGAAAAAACAACTTGTCTGAACTCAAGCTCCACCGCAGTCAAGGACTCCGGCAATTCAAGCTGGGGCATCTCGGCCTTCTCTGTCTGGGCGTCTCCACCCAACACAGCCACCTCAGTGGAAGGAAAGGGGAAAAACACTGGAGAGAGATCACTGGCAGCAGTGGAGCCTAGTGAGGAGAGCTCAGGAACGGAGGACATCTGCAACCAATTCTCCTCACCCTGAGCCAGACAAGAATTCTCAGTGTCTGTAGGTGTTAAAACAGAACTGAGTACTTGCCTGGACTCAAGCTCCACTGCCGTCCAGGACTCCGATGTCTCTGCTGCGATGACCCCTGCAGCAGGCATGGTGGTGGATGCAGCCCGCTGACCTCCAGACATGGCAGTCGATGCCGGTGGGCCTCCTGGCGTAGGGGCTGCAGCTGGAGGTTGCCCTGTCACTGGCGCCGAGTCCCAGGCCGCTGGAACCAGGGAACACTCCTCTGTTGGCTCAAGCTCCAGGGATCCAGGAATGCCCCTCTCCTGTCCCGTATGTGGCTGTGGGGCTAGCATAGCATCCACCAGGAACGCAGGCTCCTTCGATGTCCAGCGGCTCCATCCTTGGTCAGGCGGACACTCAAGGGAGATGAGAGGAAACACAGGAGGGACACGTGAGAGACTGGTGACAGCAGCAGGCTTTGAGAACTCAGCCGAAAGGGGCTGCTGAGGCTGAGCCTCACCACTGGGGATAAGACAAGGAATTTCATGATAGCGTACAGGAGAATGAAAAAAAACACTTGCCTTATCTCATGGGGCATGATGGAGTCAGTAGCTGCTGTCCCAGGAGCGGGAGAGATCCAGCGGTGAGGGGATGGAGACCGAAGATGCATCGAGATCCTGGTGCAGGGCTTGAGCGGCTTCATCTCTGCCTCCTCCGATGAACCTCCCTCTAGCTGCGGCTTGAGCTCTGGATAAAGCCAGGGTTTGTAATCCAGAAGGAGCTCCGTTTCCACTGCCAACACTCGCTGGTGCTCGTCCTGCTCCTTTGCACTGGGGCCATCTGAATGCGCCAAGGCTGCATACCCAATCCGGCAGGCTGCAAGGAGAGGCAGAACTGCAGCTGGCTGATGGCACCAGGCATGAGACCTCCGCCCCCAGGATCGCCTCCCCCGCGGCACAGGTTCAGATGGCGAGGAAGCCTTCCCTAGCCCGCGGAGCCGATGCTGAGCGAGATGAACGGAGGTGAAGAAATGTACCAGGTCAGGATAGCTCCACAGGCTGGGGAATGCCTCAACAATCTGTGCCACACTATCCCATACCTGCAGTTCCTCCTCGGGAATGTGGGTCAGTGAAATGTCTGACACAACGTCCTCCAACATTCCAGCCGCCCAACACTCCTACTTGTCCATCCCAAGACTATCGTAGTCCAAATGGCCAGCCATGCCGAAATAACTGGACTAAAACCGGGAGAACAGAAACAGGGGAAAAAAGAGGAAACAGGGGAAAAAAGAAAACAACAGAAACACACAGTGGCTGGTGTCCACACCCTGGTCTTGTCCTTCTGTCAGAAATCGACCTTTTCAAGGGCTACTGAAGGACACCAAATGCACACTGTGGCTTCTGCACATTTATTAACATAAAAACAGACAGGGACGCTAACATACAAATACAAAATAATAAAGTGCTGGAGGAGAGTGGGGCTCAACGTCACAGGGGGACGGAAGCCAGGAAACACCAGGCCAGGGGCAGAATCCAGCCGGAGCACACCCGAGCTCTCCTCTCTCCTCAACAGCGATACCCAAAAACAGAGAGGTTCAGCTCCTGAGGATGACTAACAGCAATAGAAGGACATGACAACCCGCAGAGGTTTGTCGTGCCCTTATATGCTGCTTCTAATGAGTGACAGGTGTGGGTGCATGAGTGAAGAAAATAATACAATTAATCAAAGCTGCGCAGCCTGGCTAGTTTGACAGCTGGGAGCTGTGCAATGCTGTCAAAATAAAACACAAACCCCAAAATGTAAATAATAATACCACAAGAACACAATGACACAATTAAACAGGATAAACAAGGAAACAAACAGACAGAGAAGACTAAAACTAAATAGGAGACTAGGCACGGCGCCCACCCGTGCCCCGGATCATGACATGAATTCATAACTATAAAGGATCCATTCACTTCCAGGTAGCGAGCTATTCAATACCCATAACTGTTTATTTGTCTTAATGGTCATTTTGATTGCATTGCTGAAGGTGCTGATTCCATTTCAAGTATTACACCCCAACAGCACACATGCGTCGCATCAAAATTGGCCCGATATACCAAGTTTACATGGTGAATATGTCTTATAAAGGTTATTTGCACATTGGCAGGATTTCGGCTGACGTCTTGCCAATGTGCAAATGACCTCTATAAGATGTATTCACTATGTAAACTTGTCCACATTGGTCTGACATATATGGATGGATCTTTTCCTCAAACACAGTTTCTAACATCCAGTTTTGATGTCTGGGATGGTTGTTCTAGTAAGGGAGAGCATTAAAGAAAAAAAGATTTTTTCTAATAGTACCATACGTCTCAACCTTAAAAGCTAAACCATTGTGAAGATAACATACACGATGGAGGGACAGATGTTATGTACATGGTGAGAAGCCTGTACAAAGATATGAATGTAAAAGAAGAAATGGTAACTATAAAACCCTGTTGAATAGGTGTGTTTTGAATTTTGACTGCTGCATGGACAGTCCTCTTCATGGTAAAGCTAACCTCCAATTACGGCTGCCATCTGGTCTCCGCAGCAAGTAATTCCCTTTCTAGTCAATGCTTTACTCCCCACCTGTTCCGGATCATTGCAGAACAAATCCAGATTGCTAAAAATATGCACCGAGTGTGTATTTAATAACTGTTTAAGCATCACCCATTATTATTATTATTCTATCAAGTAGAATATTATGATCAATAGTATCAAAAGCTGCACTAAGGTCTAAAAGGACAAGTACAGAAACAAGTCCATTATCAGATGCGATAAGGAGGTCATTAGTGACCTTCACTAGGGCTGTTTCAGTACTATGATGGATTCTAAACCCAGACTGAAACTTTTCAAATAAACCATTTCCCTGCAAGTGGTCAAATAATTGTGTAGCAACAACTCTTTCTAAGATTTTTGAAAAGAAAAGCCAGATTAGAGATTGGTCTATAGTTAGCTAAAACTCCTGGATCCAGTGTTGGCTTTTTGAGTAAGGGTTTAATTACAGCAGTTTTAAAAGCCTGCGGTACATGGCCTAAAGTTCATGAAGAATTGATTATTTGAAGAATAGGGCTACCAATAAATGGGAAGACTTCTTTAAATAACCTGGTAGGAATAGGGTCTAAAAGACAAGTTGAAGGCTTGGATGAGGAAATTATTTTATCTAACTCTAAAAGGTCAGTTGGAGTAAACTGATCCAAACAGATGTCAATTGAAGGAGTTGTAGTAGTTACTGTATTTAAGTTAACGGTGGGAAGAATGTAACTGATTTTATCTCTGATAGATGAAATTTTATGATTGAAAAAAAGTTCATAAAGTCCTGACTAGTAAGCTCTAAGGGAATGCTAGGATTGACAGAGTCCTGACTCTTTGTCAGCCTGGCTACAGTGCTGAAAAGAAACCTGGGATTATTCTTGTTCTCTTCTATTAATGCAGAATAGTAACTCGTTCTAGCTTTTCTAAGAGATTTTTTATAAATTAAAAGATGATTTCTCCAAGCTAAATAGATTTCATCTAAATTAGTGGCGAGCCATTTTCTTTCTAATTGATGAGTCTTGTTTTAAGCTACGAGTTTCTGTGTTGAACCAAGGAGTTAGAAATCTCTGATTAGACTTTTTCTTTTTTAAAGGGGCCACCATGTCTGATGCAAAGAAGCTGTCACACTATCTGCCATGCTATCAATTACAGAAGGAGCAAGCTGTCTATAGCTTATTTCCGTTGTGTTGACACATGGCATAGAGGAAACAATCTGCATAAATTTGGTAACAACATCATCTCAGAGGCATCTGCTGTAGCAATGTTTTTCTTTAGGAGCCAAATAGTCAGAAATAGTAAAATCAAAGGTTAACAGACAATGGTCTGACAGTACAGGGTTATGAGGAGACACTACCAGATTTTCTATTTCTATGCCATAAGTCAGAACAAGGTCCAACGTATGGTGGAGATAATGGGTAGAATTTCCTACTTTCTGAGAAAACCCCATCTAGTCTAATATTAAATTAAACGCCAAATTAAGACAATCACTATCTACATCTACATGTATATTCAAGTCGCCTACTATAATTATTCTATCTGATTTCAGCACTAAATCAGCTAAGAATTCAGCAAATTCAAATAAAAACTCTGAGTAGGTTGATGGAGGACGATAAACTATGGCAAATAAAATTGGGTTTAGCCTAAAATTGCTAAAATGCCCAATACTGAGGACCAGGCCATCAAAGGAATTATAACGTGTTTTTTGCTTTACGTTAACTAGTAATTTGGAATGGTAAATTGTTGCTACTCCTCCTCCACGACCAGAACTTCTGGGATTTTGACAGTTTAAATAACCAGAAGGAGTTGATTCATTTAAACCAACATAATCCTCTTGCCCTAACCAAGTCTCTGTAAGGGATATTAAATCAATCTGATGATCAATTAACAGATCATGGACTAGTAGAGACTTGGGAGTTAGAGACCAAATATTTAATAAACCACATTTAATTTTTAAATTATGAGGAGGAACAGAGGCCAAGTCATTAAATGTAGAGGCTTCATGTTTAATTTGAGTTTTACCAACTTTTTGTTTAATCACTTTGGGATGCTTATATATTATATTTTTATTTACTTTGGAGGGAGCAGACAATGATTCTCTGATGGGGACGACAGGGGCTAAGTTGAGGGGTGGTGGATGAAGAGGAGCTGCAGAGAGGCGTGTAAGACTGCGACTCTGCTTCCTGGTCCCAACTCTTGAGTAGTCAAGGTTTTGGAAATTTGGATAAAAATGATGCCAGATTGTTAGATAAATGAGACGCACCATCCAAAGTGGGATGGACGCTGTCTCGTCTAACAAGACCAGGTTTTCCCCAGAATGAGTTCCAATTGTCTTTGTAACCCATGTCATTTGCAGGACACCACACAGACAGCCTACGGTTGAAGGATGACAAGCAGCTAAACATGTCATCACTGGTCAGGTTGGGGAGGGGCCCAGAGAATACTACAGAGGCAGACATTGTTTTGGCAAAGTCACACACCGATTCTACATTAAGTTTCGTGACTTCCAACTGCCGGAGTCGGACGTTATTAATGCCAGCGTGGATAACAATTGTGGAGTGTTTACAGTTACTTTCAGCCAGCATTTTCAAATTTGACTCAATGTCGCCTGCTCTGGCCCCAGGAATGCATTTGACTATGGCCGCTGGAGTCTCTAGGTTCACGTTTTTGACTACAGAATCGTCAATGATCAGAGTTTTTTCCTCAGCGGGTGTGTCGCTGAGCGGGAAAAAACGATTAGAAACATGAACAGGTTGGTGGTGAACCGGGGCTTTGCGATTGGGCTTCCTTCTCACCGTCACCCACCCAGTCTCCTCGCTGCTGAGGAGGACCGGAGGACCGCCCTATGCTAGGGAGCGCCGCTGCAGCTAAGGGGCATCCATCATTATTAACTGGCACAGAAGGTGTTTTAATGCAGCGGAGCTGGGATTCCAAATCAGACAACCTCGCCTTGAGCGCCTCAAAAAGACAACATTTATTACATTTATTGTTATCACTAAAAGAGGCAGAGGTGTAGTTAAACATCTGACAGAGAGAGCACACCAGAGGAGGAGAGGAAGGAGAGCTAGTAGCCATCGCTAGTGGCCAACCCGAAGCTAACACAAACACCGATGAAAGGCGAACAGAAGGCTAAAGAGGGTGATTAGATGACACTGAGTGCGCACACAGGTGCAGGAGGCTTGATAAACAGAAGTGAGTAGAGTAACAGTAGATGGAATAAAGTGATTAAAATACAATTAAAGGCAAAATCCTCAGGAGAATGAGGAGAGCAAATCACAGAGCAAACCACAGACAGCTAGCAACACAGGAAGTGATAATACGTTACCACAGGAAGCCAACGCGTCTGTATAGCGTCTTTGAGTTTCTATGATAAAGCGCTATATAAATCTGATGCATTATTATTTTTATTATTCATTCATTCCCCTACGAATAAACACTTAAGGCCTAATAAGTCCGTGATTAAAATGAGAATTTGGATGGAATAAAAACCAGCAAATGCATCATCATATTGCAAGTAAAATGACAGGTGATTATATTACAACTGTTCCAACCCTGTCCATTAAAATAACAGAAAATCCCAGCACATGCTGCATTTCCTCATGTACTCGTCTTTCAAACTACGCTGCTGAACTAGCATTAACAAATGGACTTATGATGACAGACCTCTACTTCCTGATCAAATGCACATTGTCATAAAAAGGACCAAATTTCCAACGTGCTGACATTCCTCTGTGGTCACCCCTCTTTGAACTGACGCCCCTCCTGGCAGCGCAAATTCAGACGCGAGGTGGAAAAGTCAGCTGTTGACCGGTGGTAATAGGGCCCATAATTTCTCTGATTTTCTGTGCAGTGGGCAAAAAATATACAAAAAAATCCCCCAAAATACGAGCTGTTACCATCAGTGCCCTGGTGGGGACTAAAACCTCTGACATAAAAAGCAAACTTGCATTTGACTTTTGCATCGCAGTGTGTCAGTGTGTTGCTGTGGAAACCCTAGTACAGCAGCAGTTGGAGTCCAGGAATTAAACTGTGCCTTTCCAGCAGGAAAGCAAATCTCCAGAGACAGAGGAGGTCAATGACCATGAATGATAATATTTTAAAACCCATGTCATGGAACATAATGTGACAGGAAATGACATATACTGTAAACCCATGACAATGCCAGAACATGTTCTGTTCCGTCACTGATTCTAGTTTGTTACCTCTGACTTCACTGATTATCTGAATGCAGTCGTGTTTCTGTAATCAGTTTTTGTCATCAGATTTGAAATCATTGTTATATTAGCTTCACTTTTTAAAAAGTGTCTACAGCCGCAGGAAATGCATTTCAGCATCATGCAGGTACTGAGAAGCTGCCATAGTGCAGTTCAAACATGGACCAGGATGGATGGATGGATGGAGCACATCACACATATACTAACATTTACAAAAAAAACTGTACATCAAGAAGCTGTAGTTGAGCAAGGTTGTGCGTGTTGCTGTATGTGCAAATGTGCTGCTGAGTGTAACAGCCTGTGATGACGACTATTAATCTGCAGCGTTAGGGTCAAAGCAAAAGGAAAACATTGGGTGGGAGGAAGTGGAACACTGTTAGAGAATGACAGGAGGTATTCGAGTTCTTAATCATCTACAGTACTGTACACACATCTGACAGTGAACACAGTACACAATATTCACTCTGTGTTTGAAGGAATTTTACTTTTCATGGTGATGCAGCTCAGTTTATCCAGAGGCTCCCAGTCAGACATTTGTCCACATCAGTCCAACTTTGGCCCAATGCAAAGTTTACATGGGGAATACATCTTATAGGGGTCGTTTGCACATTGGCAAGATGTTGGCTAGACGGTGGCGTAACATAAGAGTGAGAAGATGTTTCCATAGTCTAAAACAACTCAGATTGCAGATTACAGGTTGGAAATAAAAGGATTTTATATTGTGCAACTCTGGACGTTCGACCTGGTTATCGTGTGTAATTTGGATTCTGACACTGACAGATTTATAACTATAGTGTAAATTCAGCTGTAAGACTGGAGCAGGGTTCAGTGGTGTTTACTTACTTACTCCGGTTAACATCACTGCTGTCGGTCTGTCTGTCTGTCCCTCATATGTGCATAACTGAAGGATTTCTCTCACAGTAATTTTATTCCTACAGCACACATACAGTATATCCCGTCATCATCCACCCAGTGTACCAAGTTTACACTGGGAATATGTCTTATAGAGCTTGTTTGCACATTGGCTAGATGTGGGCATTATGTCGATGTAAACTTGCCGACGTTGACCCAACATACATGACACTGTTGGCATAGTAACTCACTGGGCTGAGACAGCTAGCAACTAGTCGGAGATAAACATGAAACAAATCCAAGAATTTGTGACAATTTTCACTTGGAATCACACTGTCTCACGAATGTTACAATAATATTGCACCAACTCCCAGCAAGCTTTTGGCCAAAGTTCTCCAGGTATTTATATACAGTACATGTCAAGCAAGTGTGCAGGACTCACAACAGTCCTATAATGGCTGCCCAACACTCGAGACGAGGTTGAAATGCGTTTAAGACATCTGTGATGACTCTTGAGACTATTTTGAGAGAAAGGTGTTGCACAAATTTTTGAACATGTTCAAAATTCCTGCGAGATGAGTGCAAGACCCTGCGAGAATGAGAAATGAGAATGGCCGAGATGTTTGGAGACATTTTGGACACTGACTTCAGAATGTCATTCTCCAACTAGTCTCAAGCTGCTTCAGCGCAGTGAAATGCTACCCAGGAGCGTGTCGTACACCCATAGGGTGACCAGCAGTCTGATGGCCGGGAATTTTCAAAGGCTGCATGGACCCTTTACACAATGTAATCTACAGTTCTGTGAAAAAGTATTTGCCCTCCTTCCTGATTTCTTCTATGTTTGCATGTTTTTTTCACACTTAATTGTTTCACATCACTAAACAAGTTTCAATATTGGACAAAAATAACCCGAGTGAATACAAAACAGTTTTTAAATGATTTCATTTACTAAAAAAAACAGCTATCCCAGAGGTCAGCAACCTGTACCCTGCAAAGAGCCACTGTCAGTGATTCTTGTATAAAAAATCAGCATGGAGCCACGAAAATATGTGAGCCTAAAAACTGAGGTAAAACAGCAGAATTACAGCTACAATCTGACCTGTCAACATCACGATTAAGAGATTTTTCTTACAAATTTGCCGCTTTTTCTCACAAAATTGCTACCTTTATTTGCAAAAACTTGTTTTTTTTTCCTTGCAAAATCATGTGTTTTCCTCAATAAAATATCATGTTTTTTTTAAACTTGTTAGATTTTTGGTTTAAATATGTTTTGCTTTTTCTCTAAATTTTTCATACTTTTCCTTGCAACTTTAAAATCTTTATCGAGTAAAACTGAAGACTAAAAATTTGTGACATTTTTCTCAAAAAAAGTTCTAAGCTTTTTTCCATAAATCTTAATATCTTTGACATAATCTGCCTTTCTCATAAGATTGTCTTATGTTTAGGTTATTGGTTTATTTGTCAGGGACCATGTTCAGAAAAACACTGAACAGGCTAAATATGCTCTGTACCAGATTATAGCGTTCGCACTAATTTCCACCTGTAGTCCCGGAGTCTCTTATCTGATTGGTTCCCTTTTCAGGTAAAATGCTGCCTTTTTCAGATAAATCTACACCCATTTTCTAATACAATTATAGATTTTTGGAGTAAATTTGTGACTTTCTTCTTGTCAATTTGTTTTTTCCCTCATAAAATTGCAACATTTTCCTTAAATTTTCTCGTAAATTTATTATATTTCGCTTTGCAAATTTATTAGCTTTCATGGGCAAAACTGCAACATTTCTTACATAAATTTATTACATTTTTCTCATAAAACTTCAACTTTTTTCTGTAAATTTATGATTTGTTTTCCAGAAATTTTGTGACTTTTTTCTTACAAATTTGTGGGTATGTTTTCCTCAGAAAATTGCAATTTTTTTTACTCTCAATTCGTCATTATTTTTGCACAAGTTTTCACATTTTCTAGTTTTTAGGATTTTTTCTTATGAATGTGCAACCTTTTTTCTTGTAAATTTATTGCTTCTTTTCTTTTTTGTTTTTTCAAGGCCTCAGGGAACCACTATTTATGGCCAAAAGAGCCACATGTGGCACCAGAGCCGCCGGTTGCAGACCCCTGTGCCGTGGTGACCCCAAAAGCGAGCAGCCAAAAGAAGAAGTGGTGTGTTGTGACAGAGAACACTGGACCAATCGTGTGTTTTCAGGTGGTCACATGCCAGGCGTGCTGTCTGTGATGTCATCTGAGGAGGTAGTGTGGTCAGTGTTGCCGATGTGCTGCTGGGCCCGGTGGGTCACACCCGTGCAGCGCACGCGTGTGTGTACAGTACAGCAGAGGGTGTCTGTGCACGTCAGAAACAAGGGACCACTGTTACAGTAAAGCACCACAGCATGAACTGACTGAGCAACATAAAGACTAGAACACGGTCAAACAGCTGCGTTTGTGTCTTTGACTAGAATAAACATGGTGGAGGAAGCACGGACATGTGTGGAACAACAGCTGACTGTCAGTGGTGTGTGTGGGGGGCCAGCTAATGTAAAAGGTGTTCCTGGACAAAAACTGAGTCCCTTTATGACATACGAGTCTGACAAACTGTCCACTGTGACAGGAGGGAAGTCAAAATGTTGGATTTTCCGTTGCTCTGTCTCCTGGCTCCATGTGGGTCTGTCCGCAGCTTCCATGTTGACCCCACCGCTTTGCCCACATGCACTTTATGTGTTTACCTATTTTCAACTGAGTTTCTCATAAATTTGCTATTTTCTGGTAAATTTGTGAGTTTTTCCCATAAATTTACATTTTTCTTGTAAATTTGGAACTTTCTCAAAATTTTTCAACTTTTTTTTACTGTAAACTTAGAGCTTTTCCTCATAAATGTGGCACTTTTTTTTCCCAGAAAATTTGCTAAGTTCGTCTTGTAAGTTTGTAATGCTTTTCAAGTAATTCAAAAAAGCTTTTTTTGTAAATTTGTAGTTTTTTTCTCCTAAATTTTCACATTTTTCTACTAAATTTATGACTTGTTTCATAAATTTGCCATTTTTTTACTTGATCATTTTTTCTTATAAATTTTCACATTTTTCTTCATACATTTGTGACTTTTTTGCATAATTTTGCCTAAGGCCCAGATGACGTTCATGCGGGTAACCAGATCACCTGCTCACCTGTACCACAGGTAAAGTCCATGTGGGCAAACACAGATGGGGCCAACATGGAAGCTGCAGACAGACCCACATGGAGCCATAAGAGAGCCCAGATGTAAGCCTTGGGGGGGCCCACCTGGACATGCTGGTTGGGCTGATGCTCATTAAGCAGCTGGCTCGAAGGGCCAACATTGGCAAGTTTACATCTGGAATACGTCTCACAGAGGTCAAGACATTGGCTAGATGCCGACTTACTCAAAAGTAAGTCCTGAATTCTTATGTTTGACAAGTAGGCTTTAAAATGACAAGATGAACAGAAGTTAATCGTCTAAATCAAAGATCAGCTGGTCAAGCCAATGGTGTTGTGCAGCACTAAATTACCTCTAAAACGTGGTTCTTTTGCATTGAAAGTGACTTCTGAGGCTGCCACACAACACCGCTTCATTATTTTTAATGTCTCTTATAATAATATCATTTTCTACTCCAGAAAAGTTTCTTTTTTTGACGTTCCTCCACATCCTAAATGCTGGCGGTGAGACGGAAGCGTAGTATTTAAATGACGATCATTTCCATCTGTCAGATTTATCAAAGAGTGAATGATTGTTCAGTGAGACTGTCCAGATCGGTGTCTGGTCATTTCTGCATGTCAGTGTGTGCTGAGGTCTTTTGATAAATGCAGGCCAACATCACCAGGAAGGGACTCCAGCCACCATCTGACCCACAGACTCCATGCTGTGGCCATACAACCTTCCATTGGATTTTGGACCTATGGACTGACTCAAATTTCACATAAAAGTTTTGTGTAACTATTGGCATTTATTAAAAACTGTGGCTGTAAACTTGTCGCTCCTTATTAAGGGTAACAGTAATAAGTCGACTGTCCTGTAGACGTGATGTTTGATGCCTTTGTGAAGTGTGTCATCAAGATGTTTAACATGTATTGATGTACAGTCAAACTGCCTTCTGTATAAACATCAAAATTAAATTGGGGCTCATAGAAAGATATGACTTTTAAATAACCATCAAAAAGAGGCTGACTCACCGTGTAAAGTGCTGGTGCAGCTGAATTCTCTCACTAATGACTATAAGCCGTGGACTTATAAGCATCAGGTGATTTGGGGGGGGGGGGGTTATCCCCCGCGTCAGCAAAATGACCCCAAACCACCCCCCACTGACCTGTCATCACCCCATCCCCATTCATAGGTGTAAATCGGGGGGGAACAGGAAAAGGCGAGAACTGCACCCCCCCCACTATCATTGTAAACACTTCAATATCATATTACAGCAGTGAATAAAATGACTCTGAACCACCAATTCTAAGTATAAAAAGTTATACATTTGCAACTTATTTTCTCAATCATTTGCAATTTTTCCTCATAAATTTGATATTTATCTTGCAAATTTGCTACTTTTTTCTTATAATTTTGCAATTTTTTTCTTGTGCATTTGCAACTTTTTTCTCATAAATTTACAACTTTTTTTCTGTAAATTTGTCACCTTTTCTAATACATTTACAACTTTTTTTGGATTTTTTTTTAATGCAATTAAACATTAATTTCTGACTTAAATTTTTAATTTGGCATCTTTTATCATATTTTTGCACCTTTATTTTTGCAAATTTGTACCTAATTTACATTTATACGTTTGTACCTCATGTTGAATTTGTGAATACCTCCACCTCCCATCAGAAGTTACAAATGGCCTCCTGTAAATAAGGTCATGTACAGTCTTGTGAAAAAATTAGGACACCTTATGAAAGCCTCTGTGTGTGTGTGTTTTTTAACATATTTGGACATATGGATATTTAATATCAATTTTAACAGTACTGGGAGATTCAAGTAATATAAGGAAGCAATTAAAACTGAAGAAAAGACTTCAAAATTGCCACCATGCCCAGGTCCAAGCAAGTTCACCCTGAGAGCAGACCCCAAAACGCTAAAAGAAGTCTCCAAAACCCCTAAAATGTCACCACGGGACCTACAGCAGGCTCTTGCTACAGTTGATGTGAAAGTGCATGCCTCGACAATCAGAAAGAGACTGCACAAGTGTAACTTGCATGGGAGGCGTGCACGGAGGAAACCTTTGCTCTCTCAGAGAAACATGAAGGCCAGACTGAAGTTTGCCAGAGAGAAGGCAGACAAAGACCAGGGGCCTCCTGTGTAAAGGATTACGCAGCTGTCATACTGAAAGATGGCGTACTCACACAATTTGAAAAATACGTGCGCACAAAAATGTTCAGATTTATAAAATGTGCGCACGCCCGATTCTCACTCCTTTTCTTTATACATCCCACCTCATGTGAAAAGTCAGTGCACGTGCACGGTCTCTTTACTCCACCTGGGTTCCTCCCACTAATGACTGTAAATGAAGGAAAACGCCTCTGTCACTCTTCTGTCTACGATCGTCAATCCTGCGGGAAGCACGACATAAAATAATGACTTCATGGAGTGTGACGCTGAGGTGCTGATAACGGAGGTGGAGGTCAGAAAAAATATTTTACTTTGTTCTGACTCTCCAGAATCAGTAGTAAACCTCAGTTTACCCAGTGGACCGTGTTACAATGACAGTTCATTCATTCTTTTTTTGTTTTTAAATTTCTGTCGGATCATAACGAGACAAAAAAGAAAAGGAAAGAGAAAAAGACAACAGATTTCAGACAGAAAGGGTGGAGGCCGAAGCAACAGCTTGTACCTACACCTCAGTTGATGCAGCTGGTTCAGACTGAAATAAAATAAAATGGCATTAAAGTCAAAGTCAATAGACTGATCACTATATGACAGTGTGACACGGTGGGGGGGGGGGCTGACAAGAAAGTCCTCAGTAATCAGAGACAGATGTGGTGTTACGGAGTAAAATAAACAGGCAATAATGACCACTGAATGCCACTCCAATGTCACAACTGAATTTATACAAGTTACAAACCAAATCTGTCAGAATCCAAACTGTGCACGATAGCCAGGAGGAACACACGGAGCTGCACAATACAAATGCCTTTTATTTCTAAATCATAACCTCACAAGGTAAACTGCAGCCCGGAACTCCCCATGGTCCTCCTTTTATTCAGTGTTAACCCAGAGGATCTTTCCTTTTTTCTTCAGGTCAAAATGGCACATTTATAGAAACAGATCCAGTTAACAGCGGAGCTGGCTGCTCCAGAGTGAGGCAGCTCGATTCATCAGGGTTTCACTGCGCCCAGTGAGCCGAGTTATGGAGATAAATCACATAATAATAATCATGTTTTTCAAAGACTAATTCATAGACAAATTATTTTAACTGAAGTGGAAATATTATTTTAATATATTCTGTGAGTTTCAGCTGTTTTGTAGTTTAACTGACCCACCTGATAGAGCCAAACAGAATTTTGTGGACAGTCACAACTTCTCATGGCAGGTGAAAACTTTGCGGTTCGGCTCGCAGATTCTCACGTCACGTTTGTTTTTATACATCCCACTGTGTACGTGAAAATCAGGACACGCCATGTTTTTGTGTGTGCACACCATTTATACATGAAGCCCCAGGACTTCTGGAATAATGTTCTTTGGACAGATGAGTCTAAAACTTAATTATGTGGACACCAGAACAGAGGATGTGTTTAGAGTAGACCAAATACCAAACCATGCTGTGAAGCATGGAGGTGGAAGTGTCATGGTTTGGGGATGCTTTCCTGCAGCAGGACCTGGTCAGCTCACCATCATAGAATCCACCATGAATTCTACTGTGTATCAGAGGGTGTTTGAGGACCACGTGAGACCATCTGTAAAAAATTAAAGCTGAAGTGGAACTGGACCCTGTAACATGACAATGACCCAAAACATACCAGTAAATGCACCAAGGACTGGCTTAAAACTAAGAAATGGAGAGTCCTGGAATGGCCGAGTCAAAGCCCAGAACTTAATCCCATTGAAATGCTGTGGGGTGACTTGAAACAGGCTGTACATGCAAGAAACCCCTCAAACATCTCACAGCTGAAAGAATTCTGCATTGAGGAGTGAAGCAAACTTTCCTTAGACCGATGTCAGAAACTGATAGATGGCTACAAGAAGTGTCTCACTGAAGTTATTTCAGCCACAGGGGGTAACACTAGCTATTAGGTGGTAGGATGTCCCAAGTTTTTCCTCAGTTAGAACACACATTTTTGTTGATATCTTTGGTTTAAGGAGTAAAACAAGGATAATTTTTGCTATTTACCTGCAATTAAATCACCTTCTTTTCCAGAGATAAATAAAAACAAGATTAGACATCAATACATGAACATTTCTTAATAAAGAACTGAATATTTAATGGGGTGTCCTATTTTTTTCACATGACTGTAGGTGATGTCTGCAGTGGTCACTTGGCTGATGACTTTTTCATTTGACTCATTTGTGACAGTGACTGCTGTGCACAAAATCAAAAGGATATAGTAGTTAGTTGTGGGTTCTGGCCCTCTGTATATGGGCTGATGAATCAGGAAACACCTCATTGGATGTTGGGTTTAAGGTGCCTTCACACCAAACGTGAACGGGTGGTGCGAATCCATACAAAGTCAATGGAAAGAGGCGAGCACACGCGAAATTGCCCATTCGCGCATTCATGTCCGAGAGATAGTGCTGGCTTTTAGGTTCTGCCGTCATCTGTGTAAAAGTATCAACATTGGAGAGTAAACTAGTTTGAAAATGAAACTGACACTCACCTGGAGACAGAAGATCGAGAGCTCTTTAGCTGAATCGAGATGTCAGAGTTATTTTCCTATGGATTCCTGCCATGGATGTGCTAACAAGGCTAGCAAGCTAGCAAAGGAAACACCCATCAAGTTTTCGAGACGGACAACTTTTTCAGGTGAGCCCGCCGTTGGATAATGTAAACCTAAGCATGACGTTATTTTGGGGATTTCCACAGCAGGTTGAACACAGCTGCAAAAGTTATGAAGGCAACTTCGTCTGTCTCCAACTCAATGAGATGCTGAATTAATGTCTATTCATGTATTTACATTGAATTATAATGTACTGTAATTGTGCTATGCGAAAAATTTGACCGTTCGCATTTGGTGTGAAGGCACCTTAAGGGGTTAGAAAATGATCTTCTACTCAATGACGTCATTTGCTGGTGGTGCAGACATGGAGGACTGGTGATCGGACTGAGCAGTTCAAAGACAGCTGTGCTGTTACCCGAACACACAGCAGCTACAAGAAAACCATCAAACATCAGTGCTGTACTGTCGCCTGAAGGTCCAGAGGGACAATCTGTGGATGGCTATAGCCTGTACTTAAATAAGCGCTATATAAGTACAGGTCCTTATCCCCTTATCCCTTATGGACTGAAGACCCTCTGTGAGCAAGTCATCATTTCTCCTTAGAAGTTCCAGGAGAGTCCATGGTTGGAGGCAGCAAAAGAAGTCTGTGTGCTCCTGTCGTGGGAGGTCACACCTCCACTGAGGTGATCTGGTTTAACTGGGCCCTCATGGACTGGATGCTGTTCAGGATCTTCTTCTGGTGGCCGGCTAGTGTAACTCCTATCCGAAGGATGTCCCTGGAGGGAAACCATTTATCAGTGAACCTGCAACACAAAACTAATGACTGACAAAACTAAAACTTCAAACCCTACAAGATCTGCTCTTCTCTGGCTGGCAGTATTAAAGAAAAATGGTTTTATTACTTTCAAATGAGAATAAACAAACAAAACAAGAAGAAACAGAGCAGGTGTCATAATAAACAGATGACACTTCATCAGCAGACTCATGGACAGATGGACAATACCAGCCTGAAAGGCTTGATCAGACGGGTTAGCAGATCTCAGTAAATCCCTCATTATTCTGCATTCTAATACACAGAAACAGCAAATACAGACTTGCTCAAGTACGTGTGAGGATGTGAGGGCGCGGTGCAGCGACGCTTTTCATTGGTTAGACCAGGGGTCGGCAACTTGTACCACACAGGGAGCCACTTTCAGTGATTTTTGTCTTCAAAAATCTGCATGGAGCCACAACTACTAATTTAGTAACTAATTAATAACTATAACTTTTCCTCAAAATTTGCAGCTTTTCTGACTGTAAGTTTGTTACTCTTTTATTTCTCACAAAATTGCAACTTTTCCCAGTAAATATTTGATTGTTTCCACAACAATTTGTGGTTCTTTTTCTCACAAGTTTGGGTGTTTTCCTCATGTTGTTCTAAAAATTTGTGATATTTTTGGCATAAACGTGTCTTGTTTTCTCAATAAATTTGACATATTTTTCTGTGCAAATTTAATACCTCTGTGGAGTAAAATTAAAGACTTTATCATGAAAATTTGTGGCATTTTTCTCAGTAAAAATTACAACTTTTTGTGTGTTGCACAATCTTCTTTTCTCATAAATTTGGCTCTTTTGGGGGGAATTTGTCACCTTTTCAGGTAAAAAATACAGCCTTTTTCACATACATTTGTGACTGTTTTCTCATAAAATTGTAGCTTTTCCTGGAAATTTGTCATTTTTAAAAATATTTTTTGGCCTACATTTTCAGCTATTCTCATAAATTTATTATATTTTTCTTCATCAATTTATTTTCTATCATGGGTAAAACTGCAGCATTTTTTTTTACATCATTTTGCTACATTCTTCTCATATAATTTCAACTTTTTCCAGAAAATATGTGATTTATTTCCCAGAAATTTTGGGATTTTTTTCTTGTAAATTCATCGATATGTTTTCCTCATAAAATTTCAACTTTTTTTCCCTAAATTTGCAAGATTTTCTGCATAAATTTTCAGGTGCTCCCATTTTCTGCATTTTATTATATTTTTCCCAAGAATGTGTGACCTTTTTTCATCAAAATTTGTTGCTTCTTTTCTTGGAAATTTCTTAGTTTTTTTTTTCCCTCGAGGAGCCACTGGCTATGGACAAAAGAGCCACATGTGGACCCAGAGCCGCAGGCTGACGACCCCTGGGTTAGACTGATGAAGTACAGGTACATCTCAAAAAAATAGAATATCATGAAAAAGTTCAATATGTTTTGTCACTCATTTCAGGAAGTGAAAGCCATATATTATATAGATTCATTACACAGACAGTGATATATTTCAAGTGTTTATTTATTTTAATGTTGATGATTATGTCTTACAGCCCATGAAAACCCCAAATCTAGTTTCTCAAAATATTAGAATATTACATAAAATTAATTTTAAAAAGTAGTTTTTTAATAGAAATGTTGGCCGACTGAAAGTCTGTCCATGTACCACTCAGTACTTGGTCGGGGCTCCTTTTGGATTAATTACTGTATCAGTGTGGCGTGACATGGAGGTGATCAGCCTGTGGCACTGCTGAGGTGTTCTGAAGGTCCAGGTTGCTTTGATAGTGACCTTCAGCTCGTCTGCATTGTTGGGTCTGGTGTCTCTCATCTTCCTCTTGACAATCCTCCATAGATTCTCTGTGGGGTTTAGGTCAGGAGAGTTTGCTGGACAATCAAACACAGTGATGCCATGGTCATTAAACCAGGTATTTGTACTTTTGGCAGTGTGTGTGTGTGGGGGGGGGGGGTGCCAAGTCCTGCTGGAAAATGAAATCAGCTTCTCCATAAAGCTTGTCAGCAGAGGGAAGCATGAAGTGCTCTAAAATTTCCTGGTAGATGACTGCGGTGACTTTGGTCTTAATAAAACACAGTGCACCAACACCAGCAGATGACCTCTGTTCAGATAAAAGTAAATTTTGCATTTCATTTGGAAATCAAAGTCCCAGAGTCTGGAGAAAGAGTGGAAAGGAACAGAATCTAAGTTGCTTGAGGTTTAGTGTGAAGTTTCCACAGTCAGTGATGATTTGAGGAACCAGGTCATCTGCTGGTGTTGGTCCACTGTGTTTTATCAAGACCAAAGTCAGTGCAGTCGTCTACCAGGAAATTTTAGAGCACTTCATGCTTCCCTCTGCTGACAAGCTTTATGGAGAAGCTGATTTCACTTTCCAGCAGGACTTGGCACCCCTCCCCCCCCCACACACTGCCAAAAGTATCAAAACTTGGTTTAATGGTAAATGGCATTCACTTATATAGCGCTTTTATTCTCATCTCTTGATGACCAAAGCGCTTACAGATCCTGCTATCCACCCATTCACACACTGATGGTGGCATGCTACCTAACATAGCGCTTCCAGACCCACCAGGAGCAATTGGGGTGAAGTGTCTTGCTCAGGGACACAACGGCAGCATATCTGGGGAGAGCAGGATTCGAACCACCAACCATGTGGTTATTGGACGACCTGCTCTACCTCCTGAGCCACTGCCGTCCCCATGACCATGGCATCACTGTGTTTGATTGTCCAGCAAACTCTCCTGACCTAAACTCCTTAGAGAATCTCTGGAGGATTGTCAAGAGGAAGATGAGAGACACCAGACCCAACAATGCAGACGAGCTGAAGGTCACTATCAAAGCAACCTGGACCTTCATAACACCTCAGCAGTGCCACAGGCTGATCACCTCCATGCCACGCCACATTGATACAGTAATTGATCCAAAAGGAGCCCAGACCAAGTACTGAGTGGTACATGGACAGACTTTTCAGTTGGCCAACATTTCTATTAAAAATCTACTGTATTTTTTAAAATTAATTTTGTGTAATATTCTAATTTTTTGAGAAACTGAATTTGGGGTTTTCATGGGCTGTAAGCCATAATCATCAAAATTAAAACAAATAAATACTTGAAATATATCACTCTCTGTGTAATGAATCATATAATGTATGGGTTTCACTTTCTGAAATGAGTGACAAAAAATATTGAACTTTTTCATGATATTCTAATTTTTTGAGATGTATCTGTATGCCTTTGAATGCTACTCAGGGACTAATTTGATTGGTGAAATTTGTGGGAAAACTATGACAACTGGCCAAAATAGTGGGAAAGTTGTGGTGATTGGACAAAGTTGCAAGGTGGCACAGAAGTGTGAGTTGGTGTGATGGCAACGAGAAATCCTGGAGGGACTGGTCTGTGTCACCTATCTGTGTCATCATTTATTTATATATAGTGTGCATGTATAAAATAAGTTATAGGAACATACTCCATGGTCATTTGCGACACCACATCAAAGCTGGTGAAGCCTTCATTGGAGAAGTTTTCCTTGTACTGGCCCATCTTAATGGCATCCAGCCACTCATCCACCGTGCTGAAAGAGGAGAAGTCTGGAGTGCTGCGGTCCAGCAGAGCTAGGTGGACACTGGTGAGCAGAAGGAAGAGACGAGGTGAGAAACATTGCTTGTTCTATGTGTAACTCACACAAGTCTGAAGAAGCTTTCCTCCTTTACCTTGATGACAGTGGTGTCATAGCCTTGAGGGTGTTGGGGTTGCGGATCATCTTATCCAAAGTGCTGACGATCTGACTGAATTTGGGCCGGTTGTTACGGTCCTTCTGCCAGCAGTCAAGCATCAGCTGGTGCAGTGCACTCGGACAATCCATAGGAGGGGGCAACCTGTAGTCCTGCTCTATGGCATTGATCACCTACCACAAGATGCAGATAATGAGCAGCAGCTGTTAATCACTGCAGCATGAGCGTATCATCAGAATGATGGTGCTGGACTCACATCCTGGTTACTCATGTCCCAGTAGGGCCTCTCTCCGTACGACATCACCTCCCACATGACTATGCCATAGCTCCAGCAGTCACTGGAGGAGGTGAACTTCCTGTACTGGATAGCCTCTGGAGCGGTCCACCTGATGGGAATCTTCCCTCCCTGAACATTTCACACAGAAATAAGACATGCACACAGAGTTGTCACAGCAGGAACGAACAGTTACACAAATAAGACTAAACAATCCAAAGTAATCATTTTTTACAGCTTCATTCACAGATACTACAGATACTTGTCTGTCAGCCTGTCCATCACCATGGAAACAAAAAGGATCTCAGAGCTGATCCCTGATGTAACCCCACCCCTACCTTGAATCCATCTGTCACTCCTACAGCACACCTCACCACAGTCTCACTGTCCTCCTACAGCAGGCAAAATAAGTATTGAACACGTCAACATTTTTCTCATTAAACATATAATGGAGCCATTGATCTGAGATTTTCACCAGATATCAGTAACAACCCAAGCAATCCATACATACAAAGAAATCAAGGCAACTGCGTTCACAAAACAAGTTATATTTAATAAAGTGGAATGACACAGGGAATAAGTATTGAACATGCTTGGTGAAATTCATTTAATATTTAGTAGAAAAGCCTTTGTTGGTAATAACAGCTTCCAGATGCCTCCTGTATAGAGAAACTAGACACAGTCATTGCTCAGGAGTGATTTTAGCCCATTCTTCTACACAAACTGTCAAATCTTGAAGGTTCCATGGACATCGTCTATGACCTCTGATCTTCAGTTTGTTCCATAGATTTTCAATGGGATTCAGGTCAGGTGACTGACTGGGCCATTTTAGCAGCTTTATTTTCCTTCTCTGGAGCCAGTTGAGAGTTTCCTTGGCTGTGTGTTTGGGATCATTATCTTGCTGAAATGGCCACCCTCGTTTCATCTTCAGCATCTTGGCAGATGGCAACAGGTTCTTATCAAGGTTTTCTCTGGAAGTAGGAAATTCTACTCATTATCTCCACCACACGTTGGACCTTGTTCTGACATATGGCATAGAAATAGAAAATCTGGTAGTGTCTCCTCATAACCCTGTACTGTCAGACCATTGTCTGTTAACCTTTGATTTTACTATTTCTGACTATTTGGCTCATAAAGAAAAATATTACTACAGTAGATGCCTCTCAGATGATGCTGTTACTAAATTTATGCAGATTGTTTCCTCTATGCCATGTGTCAACACAACGGAACTAAGCTATAGACAGCTTGCTCCTTCTGTAATTGATAGCATGGTAGATAGTGTTACAGTTTCTCTGCATCAGACTCTAGACTTGGTGGCCCCTTTGAAAAAGAAAAAGTCTAATCAGAGATTTCTAACTCCTTGGTTCAACACAGAAACTCGTAGCTTAAAACAGAAGACTTGTCAATTAGAAAGAAAATGATGTGCTCCACTAATTTAGATTAAATCTATTTAGCTTGGAGAAATCATCTTCTAATTTATAAAAAATCACTTAGAAAAGCTAGAACAAGTTATTATTCTGCATTAATAGAAGAGAACAAGAATAATCCCAGGTTTCTTTTCAGCACTGTAGCCAGGCTGACAAAGAGTCAGGACTCTTTCAATCCTAGCATTCCCTAGAGCTTACTAGTCAGGACTTTATGAACTTTTTCAATAATAAAATTTCATTTATCAGAGATAAAATCAGTCAGATTCTTCCCACTGTTAACTTAAATACAGTAACTACTACAACTCCTTCAATTGATATCTGTTTGGATGAGTTTACACCAATTAACCTTTTAGGGTTAGATAAAATAATTTCCTCATCCAAGCCTTCAACTTGTCTTTTAGACCCTATTCCTACCAGGTTATTTAAAGAAGTCTTCCCATTTATTGGTAGCTCTATTCTTCAAATAATCAGTTCTTCATTAACATTAGGCTATGTACCGCAGGCTTTTAAAACTGCTGTAATTAAACCCTTACTCAAAAAGCCAACGCTGGATCCAGGAGTTTTAGCTAACTATAGACCAATCTCTAATCTCCCTTTCATTTCAAAAATCTTAGAAAGAGTTGTTGCTACACAATTATTTGACCACTTGCAGGGAAATGGTTTACTTGAAGAGTTTCAATCTGGGTTTAGAATCCATCATAGTACTGAAACAGCCTTAGTGAAGGTCACTAATGACCTCCTTATCGCATCTGATAATGGACTTGTTTCTGTACTTGTCCTTTTAGACCTTAGTGCAGCTTTTGATACTATCGATCATAATATTCTACATGATAGATTAGAACACTATGTTGGACTTAATGGAACTTCGTTGCAGTGGTTTAGATCTTACTTATCCGATAGGTTCCAGTTTGTTCATGTCAATAATGAGTTTTCTTCCAATTCAAAGCTCTTTTTAGTTTATATATGCTTACGTTAGGCAACATTATTAGAAAGCACTGTATACATTTTCATTGTTATGCAGATGACACACAATTATACCTGTCAATGAAGCCAGATGATAGTAATCAATTAGCCAAGTTAGAAGCCTGTCTTAAGGAAATCAAAGCTTGGATGACTTGTAATTTCCTGCTATTAAATTCAGATAAGACTGAAGTCATTCTTGTTGGTCAAAAAAACCTTAGAAATACCTTTCCAAATCAAACTCTTAGTTTGGATGTGGTTACTCTTTCTCTTAATAGCTCTGTGAGGAACCTTGGAGTTATTTTTGATCAAGATATGTTTTTCAATTCACATATTAAATTCGTTTCTAAGACTGCCTTTTATCATTTGCGTAATATTGCCAAGATTAGGAGCATCTTGTCTCAGAGTGATGCTGAGAAACTGATCCATGCTTTTGTTAGCTTTAGATTAGATTATTGTAACTTTTTATTATCAGGTTGTCCTAAAACATCTTTAAAAAGTCTTCAGTTGATCCAAAATGCTGCAGCAAGAGTTTTAACAGGTACTAGAAAGAGAGATCATATCTCTCCGGATCTGGCCTCCCTTCATTGGCTTCCCATAAAGTTTAGAATTAAGTTTAAAATCCTTCTTCTCACTTTCAAAGCTCTAAACAATCAGACCACTTAGCACTACACTCCCAAAATGCTGGATTACTTGTAATACCTAGAATCTCCAAAAGTACAATGGGAGGCAGAGCCTTCAGTTATCAAGCTCCTCTCCTGTGGAACCAGCTGCCAATCTGGATTCGGGAGTCAGAATCGATCTCTGTTTTTAAATCAAATCAAACTTTATTGTCATATTGCTGTACATACAACTGTAGTGCAGGCAAGATGAAATTGCGTTTCTCTCGGCATATAAATAGAAGCAGCATGATTTAAGACACACTCCCACATAGCTTCACCCCCCCACCCCCCACCCCACCCCCATCCATTCACACATCCCTGAGACATACTTGGGAAAAAATTAACTAACTATAATATACAAATAATATACATAATGTCCGTAGGTGCAGTAGTGTGTATGAGAGATTCCGGGTCAACTGTTCAGCATCCTGACAGCTTGTGGAATGAAGCTGTTGATCAGTCTGGTGGTTCTGCCTCTGATGCTCTGGAATCGTTTACCAGATGGAAGAAGTTCAAAGTGTTTATGCAGAGGGTGAGAACGGTCCTTGACAATGTTCAGTGCCCTGCTCCTACAACGGTTCTGAAAAAGTTCTTGGACAGAGGGGAGGGAGACTCCAATTACCCTCTCAGCCCCCTTGACTATCCTCTGCAGGGCTTTTTTGTCTGACATACTGCAGCTGGAGTACCATGTTGCAATGCAGTACGTCAGAACACTCTCCACCACACCTCTGTAGAAGGTCCTGAGGATGCAGATGGGGAGAGAGGCCTGTTTGAGTTTCCTCAAGAAGTGCAGTCTCTGCTGAGCCCGCTTCCTGATCCCCAAGGAATTCTTGCTCCAGGTCAGGTCCTGCGAGATCTGCACTCCGAGGAACTTGATGTTCTCCACTCTCTCCACTAAACGGCCGCCGATGCTGAGGGGGACATGCTCAGGCTGTGATCGCCGGAAGTCGATAATCATCTCCTTCGTTTTGTCCACGCTGAGCACCAGATTGTTCTCCCTGCACCAGCCCTCCAGGTCTCTCACTTCTTCCCTGTACATTGATTCCTCATCCCTCTGAATAAGTCCCACCACCGTGGTGTCGTCTGCAAACTAATCTGGTTTCCCTTGTGTCTGGATACACAGTCATGTGTTAGAAGTGTAAACAACAGTGGACTGAGTACACAGCCTTGAGGGGATCCGGTACTCAGCGTGACAGAGTTGGAGATGTTGTTTCCAACCCGGACAGACTGAGGTCTCTCAGTCAGGAAATCCAGGATCCAGAGACATGTGGTGGTGTTCAGACCGAGAAGGAGTAATTTCTCCATCAGTCTCTGGGGAATAATGGTGTTGAATGCTGAACTGAAATCAATGTACAGGAGTCTGGTGTAGGTGTCTTTCTGGTCCAGGTGGGTGATGACAGAGGGTAGGGTGGTGACTATAGCATCCTCCATGGAGCAGTTTGAACGATATGCAAACTGGAGCGGGTCGTGTGATGCAGGGAGGCTGGCTGTAATGTGTGGTTTGACAAGCCGTTCAAAACACTTCATCACAATTGGTGTCAGTGCAACAGGACGACAGTCATTCAAACAGGACACAACTGGTTTCTTTGCCACCGGTACAATGATAGAGGTCTTGAAGCATCTGGGAACGATGGCCTGACTCAGGGAGATGTTATAAATGTCAGTCAGGACATCCACCAACTCGCTCGCGCAGTCTCGGAGCACACGTCCCGGAATGTTGTCCGGACCTGCAGCTTTGCGTGGGTTGACTCTGATTAGGGTCCTCCGTGTGTCCGCTGTGTTGATGGTAAAAGCTGGTCCGACCGATGGTGGGGGTGGGCCAGCCCTCCCTCTGATTGTCGAGTTTGATGCTTCAAAACGTGCAAAGAAGTCATTAAGCCTGTCTGGAAGTGTCTGGAAGCGAAGCGTCGTCATCATCGACCCCCTGCCTAGACCTATAGCTTGTCAGTGTCCGAACTCCCTGCCACATCTGCTTGGTGTTCCTAGTGTCACAGAGGTGACCCTGGATTTTCTCCGCATAGGCTCACTTTGCCGCCTTAATTCCCTTTGAGAGCGCAGACCTGGCTGAGCGGAGGGCGATCCTGTCCTTCGCTCTGAAGGTTGCATCTCTAGCTGTAAGCAGCGAGCGCACCTCTGCAGTCATCCAGGGCTTATGGTTACCCCGCATAGTGATGGTCTTCACTGTAGTGACATCCTCTGTGCACTTCGCGATGTAGCTGGTGACCGTATCAGCATACTCCTCCACATCTGTCTTGTCTTCCTGGGAGGCTGCTATTTTGAAGACCTCCCAGTCTGTGCGCAGAAAACAGTCTTTCAGTGCAGAGGTTGCACTCTCTGGCCAAATTCTAATTTGTTTCACTGCTGGCCTGCTGCGCTTCAATAAAGGTTTGTAGGCAGGCAGCAGCATCACGGATATGTGATCAGAAAGGCCGAGATGGGGCGGGGTATCGCCTTATATGCATCTGTGTTTGTGTACACTAAGTCCAACATATTCTCTCCTCCGGTCTTAAAGTCTACACATTGTTTAAACTTGGGGAGCACAGTCTTTAGGCTGGTGTGGTTAAAATCCCCCGCAACCACCACAAAACTGTCCGGGTGGGAAGTTTGGATTTCACTAATCGCATTGTGCAGTTCCCCGAGTGCCTTCTTAGCATTAGCTTTAGCATTAGCGCTCGGTGCTATGTAAACACCAGCTACAAACACGTTGCTGAATTCCCTTGGCAAATAATATGGCCGACAATTTACAATAAGGAACTCTGCCAACGGAGAGCAGTGTTTAGACATTAACGTGGCATTGACGCACCAGTTCTTGTTAACATAGATGCATAGCCCACCCCCCCCGGCTCTTACCGGAGCTCGCCGTTTCCCTGTCGGCACGGAACATCACCATATCTTCCAGTTGAATGGCCTCGTCAGGGATGTTGTGGTGGAGCCATGTCTCCGTGAAAACAAACACACAGCAGTCTCTTCACTCTCTCCGGGTTTCTCTCAGCAGACGCAGCTCGTCCAGCTTGTTTTCAAGGGAGCGGACGTTAGAGAGAATGAGCGACGGTACCGCTGGTCTGGAGGGGTTAGCCTTTAGCCTAGCATGGATCCCGGCCCTTTTTCCATGCTTTTGCTTGCGTTCGCTCCGCTTACGCCTCCTCCTCTCTCGGGTAGCTTCCAGCGGGGACTCCGCCAGAATTCCATGCTGGCGTAGAATGTCCAAATCACAACCGATCGCCGCGATTCTTGCAGCGTGCAGTACCTTGATGTTTAATAAGAATAGGGTTAAAACTTTCCTTTTTGATATAGCCTACAATTAGGGAGGGTTCATGTGTCTCTGAACCATCCCTTAGTTATGCTGTTAATAGGTTAGACAGCCAGGGGACCTCCAATAATGCACTGGGCTTCACTCTCAATGAAATATTTTATTTTGCTGGTCATTAACATCTGTTTGTTCTCTCCCATAGACTGAGTCCCCATCGTGCTGATTGCTCTCTACATGTCTGTTCTTCTCATCTTCTCTATCCCTTCACCCCCCAGCCAGTCACAGCAGATGACTGGCCCTCCCTGAGCCTGGTTCTGCTGGAGGTTTCTTCCTGTTAAAAGGGAGTTTTTCCTCCCCACTGTTGCCAAGCGCTTACTCACATGGGATCACCTGATTGCTGGGGTCTTACTGCAATTGTGGGGGTTTCCCCTACAGTTGAAAGTGCTATGAGATGACTGTTGGTGTGAAATGGCGCTATATACATTAAGTTGAATTGAATTGAAAGGATGTCTCTGTACATTTGTCCATTCAGCTTTCTTTCAATTTTATGAAGTCTGCCTGTACCATGTGCTGAAAAACACCCCTACACCATGATGGGATGTGCAGTGCCATTTCTCCTCCAAACATGCTGTGTTGTTGTGATGATCTGGTGAGCGTGCTACCCATCCCCTTGTGTGTGTTTTCCCCCTGTCTGTCTCCTGGCTCCGCAGCTCATCAGCGCACCTGCGTGATGGGACACACCTACTGCTTCCTCGTTGGCCAGCGTATAAAAGAGCCAGTCTTTGAATGCTCCTTTGCTGGACCGTTGGGTATTGCTGCCTGCACTTAGGTCAAGTAAATTAAACGTCTATCCTAACTTGTGGTTAATCCCTTTTCCTCTTCTCCTCCTCAGGTTGCTGCCATCGTAGCGGTGTGTTTCTGGGGTCTGCGCACGCTCACCAGCCCTTCCACCATCCAGTCTGAACTTTCTCTACTCCACCTGGTCAGTCCGCCACCCTGCTCCTTCCCATCTCCATTCCCCGCACCTGCTACTCCTGCTGGTGCAATTCCTGCCAACTCCTTCATTACTGTACGCTGGGTAATTACTGCCAGGTCCTCTGCTCATTATAGTAAGATTCTCCTCCTTCTTGCAGTCTATTTATCTCTCTATCATTATCGTACTCTAACCAGCTTTTTGTCTTTCTCCCTATAGGCTATGTGTGATCTCCATCATGCATCATTTTTTGTTATTAATAAACAACATTAAACGTTCCCTCCAGTGTCTGTGTGCTTTCCCTGGTGATTGTTGCTTTGCATCTGAGCCTACGGCTAAGCTAATTATGACAGAATGGTCCAGCCAGGATCGAGGCTCAGCAGGCGCTTCATCAGGGGAGCATTTGTCTCTCTCCCATATGGACGCCATGGAGCGTCAGGTTGCCGTTCTCAATGAACAGCTGCAAACCATCACGCAATAATTGGCTATCATCACTGATCCCCTTTGCCATTTGCCTCGTGCGGCTCCTCCTCCTCCTCCTGCTGCCCCGGTAGTCTCTACCATCCGCCGGACCATTACTATCCCGTCATCTGCCCCGTACGTGGGGGGTGTAAGGGGTTCCTGCTGGACTGCAGGCTCTATTTTCAGCAGGTGGGAGGGGAATACCTGGATGACACGTCCAAAATTCACTTCATGACCCTGCTGCTCCGGAACCGGGCACTAAACTGAGCTCAGTCCATTTTGAGCAGCCCAGAGGGTCCTCAATATACATTTGAGAGGTTTGTTCAGAAATTCGTCCCCCATCAACCTACTCAGAATTTTTATCCGAATTTGCTGATTTCTTAGCTGATTTAGTGCTGAAATCTGATAGAATAATTATAGTAGGGGACTTTAATATACATGTGGATGTAGATAGTGACTGCCTTAATGTGGCATTTAATTCAATATTAGACTCGATTGGGTTTTCTCAGAAAGTAGGAAATTCTACTCATTACCTCCACCATACATTGGACCTTGTTCTGACATATGGCATAGAAATAGAAAATCTTGTAGTGTCTCCTCATAACCCTGTACTGTCAGACCATTGTCTGTTAACCTTTGATTTTACTATTTCTGACTATTTGGCTCCTAAAGAAAAATATTATTACAGTAGATGCCTCTCAGATGATGCTGTTACCAAATTTATGTAGATTATTTCCTCTATGCCATGTGTCAACACAACGGAAATAAGCTATAGACAGCTTGCTCCTTCTGTAATTGATAACATGGTGGATAGTGTTTCAGCTTCTCTGCATCAGACTCTAGACTTGGTGGCCCCCTTAAAAAAGAAAAAGTCTAATCAGAGATTTTCTAACTCCTTGGTTCAACACAGAAACTCGTAGCTTAAAACAGAAGACTCGTCAATTAGAAAGAAAATGGCGCTCCACTAATTTAGATGAAATCGCTTGGAGAAATCATCTTTTAATTTATAAAAAATCTCGTAGAAAAGCTAAAACGAGTTATTACTCTGCATTAATAGAAGAGAACAAGAATAATCCCAGGTTTCTTTTCAGTACTGTAGCCAGGTTGACAAAGAGTCAGGACTAGCATTCCCTTAGAGCTTACTAGTCAGGACTTTATGAACTTTTTCAATAATAAAATTTCATCCATCAGAGATAAAATCAATCAGATTCTTCCCACAGTTAACTTAAAAACTGTAACTACTACAACTCCTTCTATTGATGTCTGTCTTGATGAGTTTACTCCAATCGACCTTTGTGAGTTAGACAAAATAGTTTCCTCATCCAAACCTTCAACTTGTCTTTTAGACCCTATTCCTACTAGGTTATTTAAAGAAGTCTTCCCACTTATTGGTAGCCTTATTCTTCATATAATCAATTCTTCATTAACTTTAGGCCATGTACCGCAGGCTTTTAAAACGGCTGTAATTAAACCCTTACTCAAAAAGCCAACGCTAGATCCAGGAGCTTTAGCTAACTATAGACCAATCTCTAATCTCCCTTTCATTTCAAAAATCTTAGAAAGAGTTGTTGCTACGCAATTATTTGACCACCTGCAGGGAAATGGTTTACTTGAAGAGTTTCAATCTGGGTTTAGAATCCATCATAGTACTGAAACAGCCTTAGCGAAGGTCACTAACGACCTCCTCATTGCATCTGATAATGGACTAGTTTCTGTACTTGTCCTTTTAGACCTTAGTGCAGCTTTTGATACTATCGATCATAATATTCTACTTGATAGATTAGAACACTATGTTGGACTTAATGGAACTTCGTTGCAGTGGTTTAGATCTTATTTATCTGACAGGTTCCAGTTTGTTCATGTAAATAATGAGTTTTCTTTCAACTCAAAGCTTAGTCATGGAGTTCCACAGGGATCTGTGCTAGGCCCTACTCTTTTTAGTTTTCTTTTTAGTTTAGGGGAGGTCATTCTCACAGACCTCTGTTTACATCACGGTTGCACACACATAACGTTTTCATCTGGCAAAGCATGCTGGGAAATTCACTTAACATGGCCCCAACGTTACACTGCCCCCCCCCCCCGGACTGGTTTCTGTCCCCAGAAAAATTAAAGTCCAATTTAAAAGTCCAATACAAACTCATCCAGGTGTCGGGGCGGTCTTCGGCGCCAGTGGCCAACACGTACAGGCCCCCTAGTGTCCATCTGGGTCTCGGTCGGGGTATCGGGCTGGGATGGAAGCTCCGGTTCGTCCACCAGCGGTGCAGATAGCCGATATGGGGGCGAGACGGTCACGATGAAGGACCACAACCCGGTCCCTTTTTCTAAGCCTCACCCTGTACACCACATCTGACAGTCTCTCCAGGACCACGCATGGCCCCGACCACTGGCTCGCCAGCTTCGGTGATCGTCCTCTCTTCCTCTCAGGGCAGAAAACCCAGACTCGATCTCTCGGTGCAAAGTCCCTCCCCTGGCAGCGGGAGTCGTACGCTCGCTTCTGCCGACCCCCTGCCGCTGCCAGGGCCTCTCGAGCCAGCTCGTGCACCGTGTGGAGACGTTCTTTCAAACAAAAAAATAATCCAATCCGGGTTTTCCCTCCACCTCCGGCTCGGGGGGGCAACTGAATACCAAATCCACCGGTGTGCGCAGCTCGCGTCCAAACATGAGCGCTGCAGGGGTGCACCGGGTAGATTCCTGAGCAGCCGTCCGGTACGCCCACAAAACAAAAGGCAGATGCAGGTCCCAGTCTCGCTGTCGCTGGTCCACTAGGATAGCGAGCTGGGTGGTGAGGGTCCGGTTGAATCGTTCGACCAGGCCGTCGCTCTGTGGATGCAGTGGGGTGGTCCGGGTCTTCCAGATGCCCAGCCGCTTGCAGACCTCTCCGAAGACCTCCGCCTCGAAGTTCCGACCCTGATCGCTGTGCAGCTCCTCCGGTGCGCCAAACCGACAGAACATTTCATCCACCAGCTTTGATGCCGTCGTAGCGGTGCTCTGATCCGGGACCGCGTACGCCTCTGGCCACTTAGTGAAATAATCCATCGCGACCAGCACGTAGCGGTTCCCCCAGTCCATGGTCGGGAAAGGGCCCAGGATGTCCACTCCCACTCGCTCCATCGGTGCTCCCACCCGGTACTGCTGCAGGGGAGCGTGGGATCGCTGAGTTGGTCCCTTCTGAGCTGTGCATGTGTCGCAGCGATGAACGTGGAGCTCCATGTCCTGATGACAACCGGGCCAGTAGAACCGGGCCCGAAGGCACTGCAGCGTCTTTGTCACTCCGAAGTGGCCCGCTCCTACCGCCCCATGAACCAGCTGGAGTACTTTGGGCCGGAGTCGACGAGGAACCAGCAGTTGCCAGACGTGCCGCTGCCCAGCTGGAGTCTGCCACTGTCGATACACCACGCCCTCGTAGCAGCGGAGGTTGGCCCACTGGGAGTGCAGGGCCTTAGTCTCTGGGTCCAGCGGTGACACAACCTCCCAGGCGGGCCGCTGTCCTGCGTCCAGCCACTGCCGAACCCGCAAAATGACCGGGTCTCTGTCCTGCTCGCTCTGCAGCTGCTGCGTGCCAAGAACCTCTGTGACGTCATCGCTGGGGAGAACTGCCTGATCATCTGAGGAGGGGCTGTGCATCGCTGCGTTATTCCTGCTCGCAGCGGCTCGGAGCCCGTGGGGCGGTTTGGTCCCGATCTTCAGCCCGTTGACAGTGACGACACTCCTCTGTCGCGCAGGGGCGCCGAGACAGCGCGTCAGCGTTGGCATGGAGGCGGCCTGCCCGATGCACAATCTGGAAATTATAATCCTGCAGTGCCTCCAGCCACCTCGCCAACTGTCCATCCGGTTCTTTGAAATTTAACAACCAGGTCAGGGAAGCGTGGTCCGTCCTGAGCTGGAACCTCCCCCCGTACACATACGGGCGGAAGTGACGCAGTCCTTGAATGACAGCCAGCAGCTCTCTGCGAGTCACACAGTAATTCCTCTCGGCTCTGCTGAGAGTGCGGCTGAAGAAAGCGACTGCCTGCTCTCCGTGCTCTCCCTCCTGGGATAGCACCGCCCCGATGCCCTGGTTGCTGGCGTCCGTGTCCACAATGAAAGGGCGGTTCGGGTCAGGATACTGCAGGACGGGGGCTCTGATGAGCGCTGCGCGAAGCTGGCAGAAAGCAGCAGCACAGCTGTCACTCCACTGGAACGGGCGTCCTTTCTGCGTCAGCTGATGCAGCGGGCTGGCAATGGTGGCGAAGTCTTTCACAAACTTCCTATAATAGGAGGCCAATCCAAGAAAACTCCTCAGTTCTCCAACGTTCCGCGGCACTGGCCAGTCTCTCACTGTTGCTACTTTTTCCGGGTCGGTGGCGACCCCCGCTGCGCTGACGACGTGGCCCAAAAAGGTGGTCTCTCGCCGGAACAGGTGGCATTTCCTAGGGTGTAACCGTAGCCCCGCCTGCTGGATGGCTCCCAGCACCTCTCGGAGATTTGACAGGGCGCTTTCAAAATCAGCTGCATGCACCAGTAGGTCATCCAGGTAAACAACGCAGCGGCTCCTGGGCACGTGAGCCAGCACTCGCTCCATCAAAGGCTCAAAGGTGGCCGGGGCGTTGCAGAGTCCAAACGGCATCACTTTAAACTGGTACAGTCCCTGCCCGATGGAGAAGGCTGTTTTTTGGCGGGCCTCAGGTGACAGCTCTACCTGCCAATAGCCGCTGCGTAGATCCAGCGAGCTGAACCAGCTGGAGCCGGCGATGTGGTCCAGTGCGTCATCGATGCGGGGCAGGGGGTAGGAATCTTTCCTGGTGGCATCGTTCAGGCGTCGGTAATCCACACAAAACCGCCACGACCCGTCCTTCTTCTTGACCAGCACCACAGGCGCTGCCCAGGGGCTGCTGGAGGGCTCAATCACATCTGCCTCCAGCATTTCTCGCACTTTTTGTTCCGCCGCTGCCCGCCTTGAAAAGGGCAGCCGGCGTGGGTGGAGTCAAATCGGCCTGGTCTCACCGGTGTCGATCTCGTGCTGCACCAACCCGGTCCGGCCGCATTCCTCATCCTTCGCAGCGAAAACACCCACGTAATAGTCCAATAGCTCCCGCAGCTGGCGTCTCTGTTCCGGGTCCAGCCCGCTGCAGCTCCGCTGAAATAATTCCTCCACCGCCTGCTGCGTCTCTGCTGACACGTTGGCCCCTCCCCTTGCTGTCCCTGTGTGTGCTCGTGCTTCTTCTGTCCGCGCTGGTGACGTCATCGTGTCCAGTCCTCGCGGTGGCCTGCCTGGTCCGGTCTGTCTTGGCGATCCCTCGATCGCGCAGGCCCCTGTGTTCCTTCTCTGGGTTCTGCTGTGGAGTGTGATGGTCCGGTTTCCCAGCTGGAGGGAAGGTCCGGTGGTGTCGATCTTGGCACGCCAGGCTGTGAGCAGGTCTAATCCAATAATACAGGGGTCTTGGATGTCAGCCAGCCAGAACGGGTGTCTTATGTTCTGACCGGCCACCCCCACCACCAGAACTCTCCGCCCCCCCAGTCTGGCGCGCTCACCGGTAGCCGTGGTGATGCAGCGCTTGGTGGGTTCCCACCCCCGTGGGACCGTATTGTTCGTGCCCGGCAGCACACCGGGTCGAACCAGGGAGATTGTGGAGCCGGTGTCAATCAGGGCCCGGATCGACGTCTTCCCCAAGCTGCACTGTAGATAGATCCCTGGAGGGTGTCCAATTCGGCCCACGCGTGGTGCCGGCTCCTCGGGGGAAACATCTGCAGGAGGCGGCCGGGTCCCGTTCACGCCACCTCGCTCTAGTTTAACGCCGGCGAGGGGCGTTCTTCTCCGGGGACGCGCCGCCGTGGTCTGCCGTAATTCCTCCTCTTCCTCCTCTTCCTCCTCGCTCTCCATCGTGGCCTGGAAGGTTCTCTGTCTGTGCGTTGGCGCTTCAACTGTGCGATTCATCAGCGGCTCCACCCGCTCTGCTTCTGCCACTGCAGTCTCCCAGTCGCTCGCGGCGTGGATCCGTACGTGGCTCTGGAGCTGGGCCGGGCGGAGACCTTGGATGAAGCTCCGGAGGGCGAGCTTCTCTACCGCCTCCGGTGCGAAATCCGGGTAGCTGCGCCGGGTTAGCAGCCGTATGTCTGCAGCATAGGTTCCTAGGCTTTCCTGGTTGCTTCTACGGCGGCGGGTCAGCTGTTTCTGGGCGTGCTCAGCGTCCGCCGTTCTCCCAAATCGTCTCTGGAGCGCCCCTTGTAGCGCTGGCCAGCTGTAGCGCTCCTCAGGCAGGAGATCAGAAAGCGTGCAGAGAGCTCTCCCTTCCAAGGCCAGCGCGACTTGCACGGCGGTTTCCTCTGGTGACCAGCCGTTCAGCGCAGCGGCCAGCTCGACCTGGGTCAGGTAGTCATCCAACGTGGCCTCGCCGTTGAAGCGGGGAATCTTGGCCCGCTGCCTAACAGATGGGATGGCCGCCTCCTGATCGATCATCACTCTCGATCGCCGTGGTATCGCCAGCCCGTCCTGTCCTGGAAAGGGCGGAATGCGGGGCTGGTTTGCTCTGCTCTGCCTGCTCTGTCTTGAAAAAGACAGAAGGCGGGGTGCGCTGGCCCCGTCAGGTCCGCCGCCGCTTCGTTCGTCCCGGCTCCCGGCTCCCGGGGGTGGTGTCTCAGTCCCATCGTCCATCATCAGCTGAGCAATGGCCTGCTCCAGCTGCTGGATCTCCATTCTGATCCTAGCTTCCATTTGCTCCATGCCCACTTCTGACACCAGTGTGACGTTTGCAAGGGTTCACACAAAAAGACAATGGAGCAGATGGCTGTGATCAACCTGATTTATTTTACACACACCCCGACCCCCAACCTGCCACTTAGTACACAGAGCAGGGGAGGTCATTCTCACAGACCTCTGTTTACATCACGGTTGCACACACATAACGTTTTCATCTGGCAAAGCATGCTGGGAAATTCACTTAACATGGCCCCAACGTTACAGTTTATATATGCTTCCGTTAGGCAACATTATTAGAAAGCACTGTATACATTTTCATTGTTATGCTGATGACACACAATTATACCTGTCAATGAAGCCAGATGATAGTAATCAATTAGCCAAGTTAGAAGCCTGTCTTAAGGAAATCAAAGCTTGGATGACTTGTAATTTCCTGCTATTAAATTCAGATAAGACTGAAGTCATTCTTGTTGGTCCAAAAAACCTTAGAAATTCCTTTCCAAATCAAACTTTCAGTTTGGATGCGGTTACTCTTTCTCTTAATCGCTCTGTGAGGAACCTTGGAGTTATTTTTGATCAGGATTTGTCCTTCAATTCACATATTAAATTTGTTTCTAAGACTGCCTTCTATCATTTGCGTAATATTGCCAAGATTAGGAGCATCTTGTCTCAGAGTGATGCTGAGAAACTGATCCACGCTTTTGTTAGCTCGAGATTAGATTAATGTAATTCTTTATTATCAGGCTGTCCTAAAACATCTTTAAAAAGTCTTCAGCTGATCTAAAATGCTGCAGCAAGAGTTTTAACAGGTACTAGAAAGAGAGATCATATCTCTCCGGTTCTGGCCTCCCTTCATTGGCTTCCCATAGAGTTTAGAATTAAGTTTAAAATCCTTCTTCTTACTTACAAAGCTCTAAACAATCAGGCTCCTTTTTATTTAAAAGATCTGATACTACCGTATTATCCTAACAGAGCACTACGCTCCCAAAATGCAGGATTACTTGTAATACCTAGAATCTCCAAAAGTACAATGGGAGGCAGAGCCTTCAGTTATCAAGCTCCTCTCCTGTGGAATCAGCTGCCAATCTGGATTCGGGAGTCAGACTCGATCTCTGTTTTTAAGAATAGGGCTAAAACCTACCTTTTTGATATAGCCTACAATTAGGGAGGGATCATGTGTTTCTGAACCCTCCCTTAGTTATGCTGCTAATAGGTTTAGTCAGCCGGGGGACCTCCAGTAATGCACTGGGCCTCACTCCTTTCCTCACTCTCTATGAAATATTTTTTTTTGCTGGTCATTAACATTTGTTTGTTCTCTCCCATAGATTGAGTCCCCATCGTGCTGTTTGCTCTCTACATGTCTGTTCTTTTCTTCTTCTCTATCCCCTCACCCCCCAGCCAGTCGCAGCAGATGACTGCCCCTCCCTGAGCCTGGTTCTGCTGGAGGTTTCTTCCTGTTAAAAGGGAGTTTTTCCTCTCCACCGTTGCCAAGTGCTTGCTCATAGGGGATCGCCTGATTGCTGGGGTCTTTCTGCAACTGTGGGGGTTCCCCCTACAGTTGATAGTGCTATGAGATGACTGTTGTTGTGAAATGGCGCTATATAAATAAAGTTGAATTGAATTGAATTGAATTGAAATTCTCCCGGGCGTTTGATCATACAGAGAGTGAGGGGAATATAGCGAGTCAACTGATGGTGCTTTGGCAGGGGAATCGGTCAGTTGCCGATTTCTCTGTCGAGTTCTGGGCCGTCGCTGTGGACTCCATGTGGAATGACATTGCTCTATGCAGTGCCTTCCTCCGGAGTCTCAATACCAACCTCCCTGACGACCTGGCAATTCGTGCCAACCCCTCCTCTCTGGGTGAGTTGATTGAGCAGGCCATCAGCCTGGATAACCGTCACTGCGAGTGCATGAAGGAGCGGAAGGCCTCCATCTCTCCATCCACTTTGCAATCATCCTTGCCAGCAGTGCACTCCGACAAGTAGACTTCCTCCCCGGAGCCAATGGTCCTTGGCTGGGCCCGCTTGACTCCGGAGGAGCACCAGCACTGAAGAAAGGCAGGGGCCTGCATGTACTGTGGCTCCATTGAACACATGCTGTCAAATTGCCACACAAAGATAAAAGATTCGGCCTGTCAGTAGCCGTGGGGGGGTCTGGTGGGCGGATCTCAAACAAATCCCCCTGGTAATTTTTCTCTCCAGGCCCTCATTCAATTACCGGGGGCCAAGATGAAGGTCTCGGCATGAATTGATTCAGGGGATTCACAAAATTTAATCTCTCAGGGGCTTGTTCAGGAGCTGGGGATTCCCACTAAAAACTTACTGGCTCCATTAAATATCTTGGCTCTCTCTGGCTGTAGATTGGCCTCTGTATCCCATCAGACCAAGCCGGTGTAAGTTCTTTTGTCTGGCAACTATCGGGAGCTCCTCTCATTTTTTCTTCTACCCAGCTCATCTCCCGTTGTATTAGGCTATCCATGGCTCCAAAAGCACAACCCCATCATCAGTTGGGTGCAAAATTCAATTTCCTCATGGAGTCCATTTTGTCTTTCTGTGTGTCTCCGTTCAGCTGCCTGTTCACCTATACTCCACAGCTCCTCCCCTCCAGCTGAGCCGTCGGACCTCAGTCTCATGCCCGAGGTCTATCATGACTTTTGGGAGGTTTTTAGCAAGTCAAGGGCTCTGTCGTTATCACCTCACCAGTCCTACGACTGTGCTATAGATCTCCTTTTGGGCACGCGGCTGCCGTCCAGCCGGCTCTACAGTTTGTCTGGGCTGGAGAGGGAGGCGATGGAGAGTTATAGTAAACGCTGGGCTTATTTGCCCCTCTTCGGCTCCTCTCGGTGCGGGTTGTTTTTTTTTTCGTTGGGAAAAAAGACAGTTCTTTGCAGCCCTGCATCGACAACCGAGAGCTAAACACTATAACAATAAAGGATAATGTGACGTTTGCAGGGTTCACACAAAGACAATGGAGCAGATGGCTGTGATCAACCTGATTTATTTTTCACACACCCCAACCCCCAACCTGCCTCTGTGCTACAGAGTGGAGGGGAGGTCATTCTCACAGACCCCTGTTTCAATCATGGTTACACACACAGATACATCTTGCCCTAATCCTGCTAAACACTGCTGGGTCATCATAATGCAGTTATAATGACACAGCAGTATAACTCAGAAATAACACATTTAACACACACATAACGTTTTCATCTGGCAAAGCATGCTGGGAAATTCACTTAACATGGCCCCAACGTTACACTGCCCCCCCCCCCCCTGGACTGGTTTCTGTCCCCAGAAAAATTAAAGTCCAATTTAAAAGTCCAATACAAACTCATCCAGATGTCGGGGCGGTCTTCGGCGCCGGCGGCCAACACGTACAGGCCCCCTAGTGTCCATCTGGGTCTCGGTCGGGGTATCGGGCCGGGATGGAAGCTCCGGTTCGTCCACCAGCGGTGCAGATGGCCGATACGGGGCGAGACGGTCACGATGAAGGACCACAACCCGGTCCCTTTTTCTAAGCCTCACCCTGTACACCACATCTGACAGTCTCTCCAGGACCACACATGGCCCCGACCACTGGCTCGCCAGCTTCGGTGATCGTCCTCTCTTCCTCTCAGGGCAGAAAACCCAGACTCGATCTCCCGGTGCAAAGTCCCTCCCCTGACAGCGGGAGTCGTACGCTCGCTTCTGCCGACCCCCTGCCGCTGCCAGGGCCTCTCGAGCCAGCTCGTGCACCGTGTGGAGACGTTCTTTCAAACAAAAAAAATAATCCAATCCGGGTCTTCCCTCCACCTCCGGCTCAGGGGGGCAACCGAATACCAAATCCACCGGTGTGCGCAGCTCGCGTCCAAACATGAGCGCCGCAGGGGTGCACCGGGTAGATTCCTGAGCTGCCGTCCGGTACGCCCACAAAACAAAAGGCAGGTGCAGGTCCCAGTCTCGCTGTCGCTGGTCCACTAGGATAGCGAGCTGGGTGGTGAGGGTCCGGTTGAATCGTTCGACCAGGCCGTCGCTCTGTGGATGCAGTGGGGTGGTCCGGGTCTTCCGGATGCCCAGCCGTTTGCAGACCTCTCCGAAGACCTCCGCCTCGAAGTTCCGACCCTGATCGCTGTGCAGCTCCTCCGGTGCGCCAAACCGACAGAACATTTCATCCACCAGCTTTGATGCCGTCGTAGCGGCGCTCTGATCCGGGACCGCGTACGCCTCTGGCCACTTAGTGAAATAATCCATCGCGACCAGCACGTAGCGGTTCCCCCGGTCCGTGGTCGGGAAAGGGCCCAGGATGTCCACTCCCACTCGCTCCATCGGTGCTCCCACCCGGTACTGCTGCAGGGGAGCGTGGGATCGCTGAGTTGGTCCCTTCTGAGCTGTGCATGTGTCGCAGCGATGAACGTGGAGCTCCACGTCCTGATGACAACCGGGCCAGTAGAACCGGGCCCGAAGGCGCTGCAGCGTCTTTGTCACTCCGAAGTGGCCCGCTCCTACCGCCCCATGAACCAGCTGGAGTACTTTGGGCCGGAGTCGACGAGGAACTAGCAGTTGCCAGACGTGCTGCTGCCCAGCTGGAGTGTGCCACTGTCGATACACCACGCCCTCGTAGCAGCGGAGGTTGGCCCACTGGGAGTGCAGGGCCTTAGTCTCTGGGTCCAGCGGTGACACAACCTCCCAGGCGGGCCGCTGTCCTGCGTCCAGCCACTGCCGAACCCGCGAAATGACCGGGTCTCTGTCCTGCTCGCTCTGCAGCTGCTGCGTGCCAAGAACTTCTGTGACGTCATCGCTGGGGAGAACTGCCTGATCATCTGAGGAGGGGCTGTGCGTCGCTGCGTTATTCCTGCTCGCAGCGGCTCGGAGAGCGGCAGCCCGTGGGGCGGTTTGGTCCCGATCTTCAGCCCGTTGGCAGTGACGACACTCCTCTGTCGCGCAGGGGCGCCGAGACAGCGCGTCAGCGTTGGCATGGAGGCGGCCTGCCCGATGCACAATCTGGAAATTATAATCCTGCAGTGCCTCCAGCCACCTCGCCAACTGTCCATCCGGTTCTTTGAAATTTAACAACCAGGTCAGGGAAGCGTGGTCCGTTCTGAGCTGGAACTTCCCACCGTACACATACGGGCGGAAGTGTCGCAGTCCTTGAATGACAGCCAGCAGCTCTCTGCGAGTCACACAGTAATTTCTCTCGGCTCTGCTGAGAGTGCGGCTGAAGTAAGCGACTGCCTGCTCTCCATGCTCTCCCTCCTGGGATAGCACCGCCCCGATGCCCTGGTTGCTGGCATCCGTGTCCACGATGAAAGGGTGGTTCGGGTCGGGATACTGCAGGATAGGGGCTCTGATGAGCGCTGCGCGAAGCTGGGAGAAAGCAGCAGCACAGCTGTCACTCCACTGGAACGTGCGTCCTTTCTGCGTCAGCTGATGCAGCGGGCTGGCGATGGTGGCGAAGTCTTTCACAAACCTCCTATAATAGGAGGCCAATCCAAGAAAACTCCTCAGTTCTCCAACGTTCCGCGGCACTGGCCAGTCTCTCACTGTTGCCACTTTTTCCGGGTCGGTGGCGACCCCCGCTGCGCTGACGATGTGGCCCAAAAAGGTGGTCTCCCGCCGGAACAGGTGGCATTTCTTAGGGTGTAACCGTAGCCCCGCCTGTTGGATGGCTCCCAGCACCTCTCGGAGATTTGACAGGGCGCTGTCAAAATCAGCTGCATGCACCAGCAGGTCATCCAGGTAAACAACGCAGCGACTCCGGGGCACGTGAGCCAGCACTCGCTCCATCAAGCGCTCAAAGGTGGCCGGAGCGTTGCAGAGTCCAAACGGCATCACTTTAAACTGGTACAGTCCCTGCCCGATGGAGAAGGCTGTTTTCTGGCGGGCCTCAGGTGACAGCTCTACCTGCCAATAGCCGCTGCGTAGATCCAGCGAGCTGAACCAGCTGGAGCCGGCGATGTGGTCCAGTGCGTCATCGATGCGGGGCAGGGGGTAGGAATCTTTCCTGGTGGCGTCGTTCAGGCGTCGGTAATCCACGCAGAACCGCCACGACCCGTCCTTCTTCTTGACCAGCACCACCGGCGCCGCCCAGGGGCTGCTGGAGGGCTCAATGACATCTGCCTCCAGCATTTCTCGCACTTTTTGTTCCGCCGCTGCCCGCCTTGAAAAGGGCAGCCGGCGTGGGTGGAGTCGAATCGGCCTGGCCTCACCGGTGTCGATCTCGTGCTGCACCAACCCGGTCCGGCCGCATTCCTCATCCTTCGCGGCGAAAACGCCCATAAAACAGTCCAATAGCTCCCGCAGCTGGCGTCCCTGTTCCGGGTCCAGCCCGCTGCAGCTCCGCTGAAATAATTCCTCCACCGCCTGCTGCGTCTCTGCTGACACGTTGACCCCTCCCCTTGCTGTCCTTGTGTGCGTTCGTGCTCCCTCTGTCCGCGCTGGTGATGTCATCATGTCCAGTCCTCGCGGTGGCCTGCCTGGTCCAGTTTGTCTTGGCGATCCCTCGATCGCGCAGGCCCCCGTGTTCCTTCCCTGGGTTCTGCTGTGGAGCGTGATGGTCCGGTTTCCCAGCTGGAGGGACGGTCCCGCGGTGTCGATCTTGGCGTTCCAGGCTGTGAGCAGGTCTAGTCCAATAATACAGGGGTCTTGGATGTCAGCCAGCCAGAACGGGTGTCTTATGTTCTGACCGGCCACCCCCACCACCAAAACTCTCCGCCCCCCCAGTCTGGCGCGCTCACCGGTAGCCGTGGTGACGCAGCGCTTGGTGGGTTCCCACCCCCATGGGGCCGTCTTGTTTGTGCCCGGCAGCACACCGGGTCGAACCAGGGAGATTGTAGAGCCGGTGTCAATCAGGGCCCGGATCGACGTCTTCCCCAAGCTGCACTGTAGATAGATCCCTGGAGAATGTCCAATTCGGCCCACGCGTGGTGCCGGCTCCTCGGGGGAAACATCTGCGGGAGGCGGCCTGTTCCCGTTCACGCCACCTCGCTCTAGTTTAACGCCGGCGAGGGGCGTTCTTCTCCGGGGACGTGCCGCCGTGGTCTGCCGTAATTCCTCCTCTTCCTCCTCGCTCTCCATCATGGCCTGGAAGGTTCTCTGTCTGTGCGTTGGCGCTTCAACTGTGTGATTCATCAGCGGCTCCACCCGCTCTGCTTCTGCCACTGCAGTCTCCCAGTCGCTCGCGGCGTGGATCCGTACGTGGCTCTGGAGCTGGGCCGGGCGGAGACCTTGGATGAAGCTCCGGAGGGCGAGCTTCTCTACCGCCTCCGGTGCGAAATCCGGGTAGCTGCGCCGGGTTAGCAGCCGTATGTCTGCAGCATAGGTTCCTAGGCTTTCCTGGTTGCTTCTACGGCGGCGGGTCAGCTGTTCCTGGGCGTGCTCAGCGTCCACCATTCTCCCAAATCGTCTCTGGAGCGCCCCTTGTAGCGCTGGCCAGCTGTAGCGTTCCTCAGGCAGGAGATCAGAAAGCGTGCAGAGAGCTCTCCCTTCCAAGGCCAGCGCGACTTGCACGGCGGTTTCCTCTGGTGACCAGCCGTTCAGCGCAGCGGCCAGCTCGACCTGGGTCAGGTAGTCATCCAACGTGGCCTCGCCGTTGAAGCGGGGAATCTTGGCCCGCTGCCTAACAGATGGGATGGCCGCCTCCTGATCGATCGTCACTCTCGATCGCCGTGGGATCGCCAGCCCGTCCTGTCCTGAAAAGGGCGGAATGCGGGGCTGGTTTGCTCTGCTCTGCCCGCTCTGTCTTGAAAAAGACAGAAGGCGGGGTGCGCTGGCCCTGTCAGGTCCGCCGCCGCTTTGTTCGTCCCGGCTCCTGGCTCCCGGGGGTGGTGTCTCGGTCCCATCGTCCATCATCAGCTGAGCAATGAACTGCTCCAGCTGCTGGATCTCCATTCTGATCCTGGCATCCATCTGCTCCATCCCACTTCTGACACCAGTGTAACGTGCTGCTCGACATGGCGACGTCCCACCGGGAGATTTGAACTCACGCCTCCCGCTCCGGAGTCCTGCACCCTACCTGTGTCGCCAATAGGGTCAACCCACTTGGCAAGCCAAGTAGGGTGCTCATATTGAGTTCGCTACACTACTCCCCTCTGGTTCTCGACATCGTCCCGATGTCAGCGCCCCATTACTGCTTTGGACAGGAGATCCCACTTCTGACACCAATGTAACGTGCTGCTCGACATGGCGACGTCCCACCGGGAGGTTCGAACTCATGCCTCCCGCTCCGGAGTCCCGCACTCTACCTGTGTCGCCAATAGGGTCAACCCACTTGGCAAGCCAAGTAGGGTGCTCATATTGAGTTCGCTACACTACTCCCCTCTGGTTCTCGACATCGTCCCGATGTCAGCGCCCCATTACTGCTTTGGACAGGAGATCCCACTTCTGACACCAATGTAACGTGCTGCTCGACATGGCGACGTCCCACCGGGAGATTCGAACTCACGCCTCCCGCTCCGGAGTCCCGCACCCTACCTGTGTCGCCAATAGGGTCAACCCACTTGGCAAGCCAAGTAGGGTGCTCATATTGAGTTCGCTACAATAAATATCCATTGCTCCTGATAAACTCAGCATTTGAGCTCCTTCAGTGCGCGCAGGTTTTCACTAAACTCGATCTCCACAATGCTTACTATCTGGTTCGCATTCGGGAGGGAGACGAATGGAAGACCTGACATTTAAAGCTCACTTAGGTTACAGTCACACTGCAGGTTTTAATGCCCAATTCCGATTTTTTTGCACAAATGTGACCCATATCTGATTTTTTAATGACTGTCTGAACAACACAGATCCGATTTTTTCACACCAGACCCAGGCCACTTTCATATGTGCTCCTAATTCCGATTCGTATCTGATATTTTCCAAAGTGACCTCTGTCTGAACGGTCATGTCGCATTTCATCCGACTTTTTCCTCATTGAAGTGAGACAGACGCTACAATTCTGCAGTGGTGGATGTGGCAGGCATGGGAGACGCAGCTGATTTGTGCTCTCTTTTTAATCAATCTCCTTCCCTTTATCACTGGATTGTAATTTTTGTTGGCTCAGACTGCACAACAACTTCAAAATTGCGGGCGGGGTGGGGGTTGGGGTGGGGGGTTCGGGGCTGAAGCCATAGACATTACATGTGCACAGTAATGGCACATTAATGAAAAAAAAAGTGGTCATCTGGCATGTAGCGGAATGAAGGTGGCCTCATCTATTTTGTGTGTAAACATTTCTGAATGTTTTTTAGCTTTTATTTTGCTGCGCTGCATCAAAGATGAAGAAGTTCTGTCCCCTCAGTCGTTCGGTGCTCATATTTACTTCCTCAAACACAGCGCTCTGTCTGACGCTGTATTTTCTTCTGCGCATGCGGGTCACTTCATAGCTGGGACCGTTCATACTCCAGTCTGATGGGGGTCGCATTTAAATTATAATGTGAATGCCCACACAAAAAAATCGGATCCCAGCAAAAAATCAGACTTGAGCATCAAGACCTGCAGTGTGACTGTAGCCTTAGACCAAGTTGAGTACCTAGTGATGCCCTCTGGGCTGACCAACACCCCCACTGTCTTCCAGCGCATGATTAACGACGTTCTCCATGACATGGTTAATCAATTCGTTTTCATCTACCTGGATGATATTTTGATTTTTTCACGCTCCAGTTTTATTAATAAACAACATTAAACATTCCCTCCAGTGTCTGTGTGTTTTCCCTGGTGATTGTTGCTTTGCATTTGAGCCTCCCGCTAAGCTAATTATGACAGTTGTGGCATCCAAAAAATTCAATTTTGGTCTCATCTGACCAGACTATATTCTCCCAGTATTTTACTGGCTTGCCCAAATCTTGTGCAGCAAACTTTAAACGAGCTTCAACATGCTTTTTCTTCAGCAATGGAGTCTTGCAGGGTGAGTGGGCATACAGCCCATGTTGGCTGAGTGCATTACTTATTGTTTTCTTTGAAAGAGCAGTACTTGCTAACTCCAGGTCTTTCTGGAGCTCTCCACGAGTTGTCTTTGGCTTTTAGATAACTCTTCTGATAATTCTTTTGACTCCTCTGTCAGAAATCTTGCGAGGAGCTCCTGGTCGTGGCCGGTTTAGGTTAAAATGATGTTCTTTCCACGTCCGAATGATGGCTCCAACAGTCCTCAGTGGAACATTCAGCAGTATAGAAATGTGCCTGTAACCAATGTCCTCATTATGTTTTGCAACAATAACGTTGCGAAGGTCAAGAGAGAGCTCTTTGCTTCTACCCATCATGAGTTTTTTGTGGGATGACAATTAGATATTCACAGACCTTTTCAAAGGCTATCAGTCAGGACTTAACCAGCTGATAAGCCAATACTTATTCCCTGTGCCGCAATTTCATTTTATTAAATATAACTTGTTTCGTGAACACAGTTTCCTTGACTTCTCTGTATGTATAGATTACTTGGGTTGGTACTCAGGTACTGCAGCCCCCCCCCCCCAAAAAAAAATGAAGAAAAAAAAGGGAGAAAAGGGAAAAGAAAAATGTAAATAAAGAGCAGGTTTTGAGGAGTTTGCATTGAAAATGTTCAGAAATCTGTAGTTGACAGGGGGCTGAAGCTAAAGCTTGGGGGATGAAGTTGATTGGGAGAAGCAGTTCATGCTTATTGAAAGTACTTCTCACATCAACTTTGAAGTCCTTTACACCTTAGCATCAAACACTGACACCCTACACAAGTGCTTTGAATATTTTCACACCTCTCCATTAATGTTCACACTTTACCTCTTGGTCCTTTGAAGTTATGCACACCTATATTCACACATCACTAAGGTGTAATTAGCACCCTTTGAACTTTTTCACACCTCTTATAAAAGGTTCTTTCAAGTATTAACACTTCTACTGCTAATATCACACCTACTGAACACTGTTGGCCATATAAGGGTGGGCAGTTTTCACATCTGTCAGTAAGTCAGTAGCAATGGCAAAGTGACAGTCTTCCGTGTTTAGCTATCTTCAGAAAGTCCAAGAAACATCACCACCTGCTGCCCAGTCCTTTTTTACAGATGCCTACACTTCATCCCGAAGTGAGTCATCTCTGGTTGAGGAGCATGGAACATCAAAAGGTATTTTTTAATAATTATTATAATAATTAATATATTATTTATTATTTAATGATGAAATATAATTCTAACAATAATATATCAATTTAACTGATAATTTACTATATAAACAATTTTGAGACATGCTAGATTTAATTAACTTAATGGTAATCAGAGTCCAGGCAAAAACAGAAATATTCTAGTTTTTCAGATATGTCCAGCTTTTTGCAATATAAAATATATTTAAAATGTTTCTTTTTCTTTTCAGGTTCTGCAGATATTGCAAGCTATGCATCCTACAGTGTTCGTTGAGCACTTGCACCTAGTGAGAAGTATGCCCTGTTGACAGAATCCCGAAACCCTGCAAGCAACTATGTGTTTCTAGGATGCCAAGATGGGAACAGGAACTTCCAGAGGTATTTTCAAGCAAGTTGGCTTGAGAGAGTCAGTTGGCTAGTGTACAGCAAGGAGGCAAATGGAGGCTTCTGTAAACCATGTATGCTGTTTGGTCAAGGCAGAGATGTGGATCTGGGAGTCCTTGTCAGCAAACCACTGATCAACTTCCGAAAGGCCCTAAATGAACTCAAGTCCCATGACAGATGACCTACTCACCTGGCAGCTGTAACCAAAGATCAGGACTTCCTGCAAGTCATGGAGGGGCAACAGGCACATGTACATCAGCAGATAGACAGAGCACTGAACGACCGTGTTACTGCCAACAGGGAGAGGTTAATTCCGATAATAAAGACAATACTTCTGTGTGGGCGACAGAACATTCCTCTGAGGGGCCACATTGACAGCCACAACCAGGTAAAAGCAGACCCCTCCATCAACCATGGGAACTTCTGGGCAGTCATTGAGTTTCGTGTTGACACTGGCCAATCACCTTGCTACAGCATCAAAGAATGCAAAGTACACATCTGGTGATGTCCAAAACCAGATTATTTGTGTCATAGAGGACCTTATTCGTGACAAGATAATAGAGAAAGTGAAGGAATCCAAGTTCTTCTCTGTGCTTGGAGATGAGATCACAGACTCTGGGAATAAAGAACAGCTGAGTATTGTGATATGCTATGTGGACACTCAAGACACACACTATCAGCGAGGATTTAGTTGAGTTTGTTGAGTGTGACAGGTGTGACTGGTAGGGCTCTGGCTGAGAAGATCGCATCCAAGCTGCAGGAGTATGGTTTAGACCTCACCTTTCTCCGTGGTCAAGGGTATGATAGTGCAGGCAACATGGCAGGCAAGACCAAAGGAGCTGCTTCTCTCATCACAGCAGAATACCCACTGGCACTGTACCTCCATTGTGCTTCTCACTGCCTGAACCTGGTCATCGTCAAGTTGTCAAGAGAGCCCTAGCATCAGAAACATGATGGGTATCTGTCACAAGGTCAATGTGTTTTTTGAAGCACACCCCAAATGTCAGCTGAAACTGGAGGAGGCCATAGATGAGACTCAACCTACCAGTTCAAGAAGGACAGTGAAGGACCTCTCCCGTACCAGATAGGTACAGCAACTGGATGCCCTGGAGACACTCTGCCTTCTTCACCAGTCCATTGTGGTGTGCTTCGAGATGATCCAGGAAGATGGTGCCCAAGAATGGTCAACTGACTCCCTTGCAGATGCTAGCTCACTCCTAATGGCGCTGACATCCACAGAATTCATCAGCTCTTTGGTCATCTGCCACAACACCCTGAGCTACTTGAAGGGCATCACATGCAGCCTGCAAGCAAAAGCCAAAGATATTGTACAAGCGGTTCAGGAGATTGATGGAGTTATTGAAGTTTTGCAGGATGTTTGTGACAATGCTGACCAGCATCAAGACAAATGGTTTCATCAGATCGAGGAGATGTGTGGAAATGGAGATGTGGCCGCCAAAGACACCGATCCAGCATCCCAGCAGTCTCACCAAGTGTGTAAATGAAAAGGACAATAACCATACCATTACTGGCCCACCTGCTTGTAGAGCTGAAGGCCCGATTCACTAACCACCACGTGACAGCCATTCAAGGACTTTCTCTCCTTCCCTCCATGATCACAGACTTGACCCTGCTAGATGACAACATCAACAAGCTGATCCAACAGTACAGGTGTGACCTACCTTCACTAGGAAGTGTGGGGAGTGAAGTACACACCTGGCAGAAGAAGTGGAAAAGTCACTAAGAGATTTATGGCTGAGACAGTTTGCCATCAACACCAGCTTTGGCCCTGAAGGAGGCATCCGATCTGATGTTCCCTAACATCAAGACTCTGCTGACCATCATCTGTGTGCTGCCAGTCACCACCTGTACATCTGAGCAGTCCCACAGCTGCCTCAAGAGGATAAAGAGCCGGTTGAGGTCAAACATGGTCAACAAACGACTCACTGGCCTGACCCTCATGCACACTCACAGGGATATTGACATCAACCCAAAGGAGGCGATCAGTGAGTTTGCCAGGAGACATCCGCGAAGGATGGAGCTTCTGCATGTGATGGCATCATAGACTGTGGAACCATCAAAATGATTGTGATTTGCACAATAAATGATATGCAAAAGACATTGTTTCACTGTATGATATTTATATAGAAAGCGATTGCTAGCTGTGATCTTATGTAAAAGATGAAGAATGATTGACTGTGGAAACCATAGATTGGTAATATAGACTATAGAAAAATGATATGCAAGAGACAATATTGTTGTGATCTGAGGTAAAAGAATGATATTGACTGTGACAATGTAATGAGATATTCATGATGTATCAGTTGTGTGATCAGGTAGTGATAAAATTGTATTCTGACAATATGTACAGTAAAAATTCTAAAGAAATAAAATGTTTGAACTGAGATACAGTATGTGGTTTGTTATGAAATACGGTCCGGGGTAAGATTTTTTTTTGGGGGGGGGGGGGGGCCTTCAGAATGGTGGTGGTGGTTGGGGTTCAGTGCCCCCCTTCACAAATTCCTGGCTATGCCACTGTTACTGATATCTGATAAAAATCTCAGGTCAATGGCTCCATCAGAAATATGTTAAATGAGAAAAATGTTGATGTGTTAAATACTTATTTTCCCCCTGTACATGTCCTGCACTACCCTCACATATGTACTTCTCTAGTACTCCTGACTTCCTCATACAGTACCACACTTCCTCTCTTGGCACTCTATCATCTGCTTTCTTTAGATCCACAAAGACACAGTGCAACTCCTTCTGACCTTCTTTATACTTCTGCATTAACAGTCTTAGAGCAAACTGTGTTGTTTTTTTTTTGTATTTTGTATACTTTCTTAATCCCAGAGGGAAATAACAGGGCATCCACCTTGATTGATGAGGCAGCCACTGTATGGTGCCAATCCCTTCACCATTCACACACACATTCAGACCTAGGGCCATTTTAGAGTCTCCACTTAACTTAACCTGCATGTTTTTGGCCTGTGGGAGGAAGCCAGAGTACCCGGGGTAAACCCCCAGAACAACTCTTTCTCATATTTTCAGTGTGGCTGATCAACTTTATGCCTCTGTAGTTACTACAGCTCTGAGCATCACCTTTGTTCTTGAAAATTGGTACCAAAACACTTCTTCTCCACTCCTCAGGCATCCTCTCACTCTCCACGATTGTGTTAAACAATATGATAAAAAGTCCACTGCCATCTCTCCTAAACATCTCCAAACCTCCACAGGTATGTCATCTGGACCAACCACCTTTCCATTCTGTGGTGTAATCCAGCGTATTACATATGTGTTACCACTAGAGGGCAGACCATGCCTAGATGTTGCCTGAGTACTGCATGGGCAGACACACTACTGCCGAGTTAGAACTACAATGTTGTGGCAGCCAGTTAATAAAGAGGCTCCGTGAAAAGCAGCAGTCTTTATTTGTAAAAGAACCCAACATAACATGGTGTCAGAAGTGGGTGTGCTCTGAGGTGAGAAAAGTCAGCTTTGCAACCGGCTAGTGACTATGGAGCCAGCGCAAGAGACGGCAGCTTCAGCAGCGGGGACAGCAGCAGCCCAAGCAGCCACGCCAACAGGTCCTGTAATGGCTGCGGCGGCAACCTCAGTGGCAACAGTCACCATCAAACCACAGGAGCCTTTCGATTTTGCAAAACCCCAAGAGTGGGAAAAGTGGATAAGACGTTTTGAGCGTTTTAGACAGGCAAGTAACCTAAACAACTCCTCAGATGCAAATCAAGGAAACACTCTGGTTTATTGCATGGGGGATGAGGCTGATGACTTGCTAAGAGGGCCCAACCTAACGAGTGAGCAGTGCCAGCAATACAATGCCGTTAAAACAGCTTTTGATCGACATTTTGTTCCCAGAAAGAATATGATTTATGAACGGGCAAAATTCAACAAGAGAGTGCAACAGCCATCAGAACCAGTAGACTCATTCATAACAGCACTCTATACACTGGCAGAAAACTGGGGGTACGGTGGACTTCATGATGACCTTTAGAGAGATAGGCTTGTAGCGGGTCTTAAAGATTCGTCACTGTCAGAAAGAATGCAGCTTGACAAAGATCTTCCATCCATCCATCTTCTACCGCTTTTCCAGAGGCAAAGACAAAGATCTTACCCTGGCTAAAGCTATCACAATGGCAAGACAATCCGAAGAAATAAAACAACAGCAAACTGACCTAAGAGGTGAAGCTAGCACTAGCAAAACAGCTATGGATGCAGTACACATCAGAAAAGCTAAGCCAAACAAGTTCAAAAGCAAAGAACAAAAACAGTTTAAGTCCCCAAGGTCTCAACAGACAAAACAAGACCGTAAGACATGTTCCAAGTGTGGCAAAGCACCAGCACATGCAGCAGTACAGTGCCTAGCTAAAGATGCAGAATGCCATAACTGTGGAAAACATTGACACTATGGTAGGGTCTGTAGGTCCAACCCAACTGTGAATGAGGTCGCTGACAATGCAGGTGGACTTTTTCTGGGTGAAGTGGATTCTGGAGAAGATCCATGGCTGGCAGACATAAACATGAGAGGAAATAAAGTAACTTTCAAGTTGGATTCTGGAGCAGACGTCACAGCTGTTTCTGAACAAACATTTGAGAACTTCAAATGCAAAAACGAACAATTGGAAAAGGCACAGAAACCACTCTATGGACCGGGTGGAGCTGCACTAACCGTGTTAGGGTCTACCACAGAGACTATCACATACGGTGACAGGAGCACTACCAAGAAAATCTTTGTAGTCACAAACCTATGCGTGGCACTACTGAGTAAAACAGCTTCTGTGAGACTGAAACTGATCACCAGAGTTGACACTATAGACCAAGACACAGTGAGAAAAGCATGCCCCAAGTTATGTTATATTCCTCTTCCTTCGATCATTTTTGGGAATGCACAGTCTGTGAGAAACAAGGTGGAGGAAATTCAAGGCAACGTGCGTTACCAGAAGGATTTTAAGAACTGCTGCGTCATGGCTTTCACTGAATCTTGGCTTACTGCGCATGATCGAGATGCAGACCTGTGGATTGACGGCTTTGGAGCTCCGCTGCGCTCGGATCGGCAGGAAGAGGTAACTGGGAAGCGTCAGGGGGGCGGCGTATGTTTATACATTAATAAGCAGTACTGCACATCTGTCACGGTCAGAGAGCGCATCTGTACACCCGATGTGGAGCTGCTGTCTGTGTCGCTTCGCCCCTTTTATTTGCCTCGAGAGTTTCCCCAACTTTTCATCACAGTTGTGTATATTCATCCGAGGGCAGACGCTGACTCCGCCTCCAGCACCATCTCTGATGTGGTGCAGCGGCTGCAGTCAATTTCTCCAGAGGCGCCAAACTTCATTCTTGGGGATTTTAACCATGTTTCTTTAAAGAAGACACTTAAAAACTTTTATCAGTATGTCTCCTGCCCAACCAGGCTAAAAAAGACATTGGACCTGTGCTATGGATCCATAGAGAGGGCCTATAAATCACTCCCCCTTCCTCCTTTAGGATCATCAGATCACAACTGTGTTCATTTGCTGCCCACATATAAAACTGCTCTCAGAAGAGGCAAGGTGGAGATGAGAGACATTGATGTGTGGACAGAAGATTCAGAGCACAGCCTCCAGGAATACTTTGACTGTACAGACTGGAAGATGTTCATAATGGCCTGCGGGGATGATTTGGACTCTCTGGCTGAGCTCACATGCTCATACATGGCTTACTGTCAAAATAAGATTGTTCCACGTAAACGTGTCAAAATATACCCCAACAACAAACCATGGGTTACTAAATCAGTTAAATCCTGCTTACAGAGGAAAGCTCTTGCCTTTAAACAAGGGTCTGTTTCTGCGCTACAGGTTGCCACCAAGGAGCTGAAGGCCGAAATTTTAAGAGCAAAACAGAATTATAAATCAGAGTTGGAAAGCAAGATGGCAGCAAATAAACTTGGTTCGGCCTGGGCAAGTATGAAAACTATTGCAGGCCTTCAGAGCACAGAGCGCAGTAATCGTGTGTTTTTAGATGGTTTTAATTCAGACACAGAGCTGGCTAATGCTCTTAATTGTTTTTATGGTCGTTTTGACTCCTTTGATTTTAGCACAGAAATCCAAGATTTGAAACAGAAACTCAAAGACAATCAGCACTTTAATATTGAGGTGCAGGATGTTAAAAGGGAGTTCTGTGCTGTAAAAGTGAACAAAAGTCAGGGCCCTGATAATATATGTGGGCGCTTGGTAAAGTCTTGTGCACATGAACTGAGTCCTGTATTTTACTACATTTTCAATAAGTCCTTTCAGACAGAACATGTGCCTAAGATCTGGAAAGATGCTGTGGTGTCCCCGTTCCAAAATCCAGCTGTCCTAAAATGGTAAATGATTTTAGACCAGTTGCTTCGACTTCAATTTTAATGAAAATTTTTGAAAAACTGGTCAGATTTGAGGTCCTAAAGCAGACTGAGCATGCATTGGACCCTTCAACCCCATGTCAAAATGATTTTACATTAAAATATGCTAATTTAGGACAGATTTTGTAGTCCTCTCTTACCTTTTCCCACATACAAGTGATGGGAATATTAACGTGTTAATGCTATTAATTATGGTAGTCCCATTAACGGACTAAAAAATACTCACACAACGACATTTCCTCTCATAGTGGAACTTAAAATGTGCAACTGCTCCGCCTCTGTCTTTAGTGGGACACGTGATCAAACTTGTTATTTTATTCAATTCTAGATGTTCAGCTCCCACCTCCACATTCCTACAGCAGGCATAAGGACTCACAAGAGCGCTGGTATAAGTGGGATCTGAGGTATCCTCTTCAAGGAAGCGTGACAGGCCGAAGTCGGACACTTTGCACACCAGATTGCTGTTGACCAGGATGTTCCTGGCTGCCAGGTCTCGATGGACGTAGTTCATATCACACAGGTATTTCATTCCAGCAGCAATCCCACGCAGCATTCCCACCAGCTGGATCACTGTGAACTGGCCATCATTTTGCTGAAAAAAAAGAACAAGATACATTAGTGTCAGTGCAGTACCCTACACTACATGTATAATTGTGCCACATTAATATGCAGCGTATCATTAGGATTCCAAGCAGCACATCTATGGGGAACCAATTGTATTTGTTCTGATTATTATTAAACTTATTATTATAAACTAAAAGCCATAAGATGCAGGAATTTTAAATTTTACAGTGACTTCAGAAATTCTCCTCACCTGTCAGAGATAAAGAATTAAGCAACTGTACCCATAGGTACAGTTGCTTAATTACTGCTTAATTACTCAGTCAATAATTACTTACTTAATTAATTAATTAATAATTAATTACTCAGTCGACTTCCTGCGCCTTCCTGAAGCGATTGCTAAGCTAACACTAGTTAGCTTAATGCTACCTGAAGCGATTGCTAAGCTAACACTAGTTAGCTTAATGCTGGCGCCAGTCTCTAAATAACTAACCTACAGCGATCGGATATACCTCCGGTGGATTACCCCTTTGATCGCTTTTATCCGGCCACTGTGAGTAAACTGACCAGCGATTCCAGCGCTTCCTTGTGATTCACTGATGTGCCCTACCCGAAGCGATTGCTAAGCTAACGCTAGTTAGCTTAATGCTGGCGCCAGTCATTCCACCTTACACCAGCCTGAATCGAAGCCCAGCTGCGAGGCCCAGCGGAGATACTACCAGGCAAGCGGCTATTTGTTGACGGGGCTCAGCAGAGATTTCACCCAGGCAGACGACGGTAGGTGGCGGTGCCTAGCGGAGGATTTACCGTGACCTCAGCGGAGCTCGGTGGCAGCGGCGGTGTGTGACGAGACTCGGTTGGAGGAGCGGGACGGGAGACCAGTTACGGCGACTATGAGCAACGAGACCAGCAACGGAAGGGGCTAGTTGGCTAGCTGAGGCCCAGCTGGATTCGAGGACGATCGGATCAGATTCTGGCGATATAAGCAGAATTTATTTTACTATCCACAGATTTTCCTTTTCCTTCTTTCCAAGAAGGACTGAAGATGGCTGCCACCGGATTAAAAAGTGGGCTGATGGGCACCACTAATAAGCCTTCTCTACTTCTCTACTTCCTCTTCGTTTTGTCTTTGTGTGTCTGGACCTGCAACAAGAAGGATTTTCCGACAAACTCAACCAAAGGTGAAGTTAAAAAGTTTTATCTGTATGGATTTGGGCTTGGACATCTCACCCTACACTCTATGTGGTCTTTAAAAGCCCTGAGCAAAAACTTCCAAATTAAGGCAAACATGGCTGTTAAGCAAAAATCACAATATGGCAGAGGATATACAATTAAAGTTCTGTTAGTTCTGCTACTTCTGGCAGGAGATATTCACCTTAACCCTGGACCTGCCACTATTAAACAGCAGACCACTGGGTTAGCACAAAACCGAGCTGTACAAAAGCAAAAACAACATTTATTTTTCCAAACTGTTAATCATGCACGAGTTCTTTGGGACACCAAGGCTAAACCAAAGGGGATCCTCGGCGGTCATTTAAACATACGGAGCATAATCCCCAAAAGAGATGAGATTTCGGTGTTGCTGTTGGACTCAAATCTGGACTACCTTTGTCTCTCAGAAAGCTGGCTACACAGGAACATAGACACTAATATGATCGATATTGTGGGCTACCAGTGTTTTAGAAAAGACAGGCAGGTAGGGAGGGGAGGAGGTGTTTTAATTTACATCAAAGAGAAATATAAATGTCAACTGGTTGATTTGAATACTTCACTTGAATGTTTAGCTGTTAATGTATGTCTCTCTCCGGTAATGAATTTCAACATTGCAGTAGTGTACAACCCACCGTCACACAACTCTTCCTTTTATAATGAATTAAGTGATCTGGTTAAACAACTTGAGAAGAACAGAGAAACAATAATTCATGGTGACTTTAATATCAACTGGTCTGATAAAAAAGACAAACAAAAACTGAAAAGCCTCATGACTAAATTTAATTACCAGCAAATCATCAAAGGACCCACCAGGATAACCAAACAATCCAGAACACTTATTGACATGGTATTTACTAATAAACCAGAACGAATAACCAGAACCTATAATCTTGTAACTGGTCTCTCAGATCATAACATGGTTCTTGCTGTCAGGAAACTTACTAAAAAGCGACTACAGTATTTTGGGGGAGTCGATATTGACAAATCAAATTTTATTATCCCCAAATCAAAAAATGAGGAGTTTGAACATTACTTAGAGAATCAAAATTGGGAGCAGCTCATGTCAACATGTGAAGTAGATGATTGTTGTAATTTTATAACTGCAACAATCACAAAGTCTATAGAAAAATTTTCAAAGCAAATTAAAAGTAGACAACAGAAGATTAGCCTACCATGGTTAAATAATGAAATAAGAAAACTTATGAAGAGGCGAGACTATGCACTGAAAACATCACTAACCTCCAAACTACAAAATGATCACCTTGTGTACAAAAGTTTAAGAAATAAAGTGGTACATGAGCTGCGAAAATCAAAAATATCTTATTACAATAAACTGATAGATCATGCAAAGGGTAACAACAGTTCCCTATGGAGGCATTTAAATAACTTAACTAATAAAAAAAACGATCAGAAGGGGGTAAAGGAACTTAGAATCAATGGCAAGACCGTCAGTGACAAGGCTACTTTGGCAAATGAATTTAATTCACACTTTGTGGGCTCTGTGGAAGACTTAACAAAAAATTTTGTGCTGCCAAATGTGCTCAACAACACAAATTCCATACTTCCAACAGATACTTTTCACATCGATGAGGTAAATGAGAAGTTAATTGCTGGTATTGTTAAAACACTGTCAAACTCAAAAACTAATGATATCTACAATATGAGCACCTCCTTTCTCAAAATGCACAGCAAAATATTAATCAAACCACTGACTCACCTCATTAATCTCTCCATTAGGTCTAGTACATTTCCTTCTGGTTGGAAAAAAGCTGTCGTCATACCAGTTCATAAATCAGGCAGTAAAGACGATATATGCAATTACCGCCCAATCTCTATTTTACCAGTCCTATCTAAGGTTCTTGAAAAAGTTGTAGCTACACAGCTGATAGACTACTTACAAGACAGTCAACTTCTTCATCCACATCAATTTGGTTTTAGACCAGGATACTCAACAGAAACAGCAAATTGTTGCCTTATTGAAAACGTCAAACAGTCCTTGGACAGGGGTAATGTGGTAGGAGCTGTTTTTCTAGATCTCAAAAAGGCTTTCGATACTGTAAACCACAGTTTGCTTTTATCCAAAATGGTATCTTTTAACTTCTCCCCAAATACATTAGAATGGTTTGCATCTTATCTCCAGAATAGAGAACAGTGTGTAAAAGTTCACCAGGATAAATCCTCATTTTTAAACAACCGCATGGGTATCCCACAAGGGTCCATTCTTGGTCCTTTACTTTTCAGCATTTTTATTAATGACTTGCCGTTACACTGCTCAGCTGCAACATGCCAACTTTATGCAGATGATGCAGTTATTTACACAGCTGCCAAGACTCCAGCACAGGCTGCAGATGTACTGTCTACAAGTATGGTTGATGTCCAAGAGTGGCTCCTCCAGAACCATCTATTGCTGAACCTTCAGAAAACAGTCTCAATGTGCTTTTCAATCAAAAAATGTAACCTGCAACATTTTAAAGTTAATATACATGATCATGACATCAGTTTAGCTACAGAATTCAAATACCTTGGCATTGTACTAGATCCTCAACTCAAATTTAATCTTCATATAAAGAAAATTTCAAAAACAGTAAAAAAAAAATCTGAACTGCTTTAAATTAATTAGATATTACATACCTTACGAAGCAGCTGCACTGTATATGCATTCTATGGTTTTTTCTCATATATCATACTGTTTGACAGTCTGGGCTCAAGCAACCCCTTCCACAATAAGACATATAGGTTCATTATATAATCAAACCCTAAAAATCTTGGACAAAAAGCCCATTAGGTGGCATCACTGTAATGTTTTAAAAAAATACAACCTATTGAGTTTTGAGAGCTTCATTGACCTCTGTCTTCTGAAATTAACGTTCAAATGTTTCCATAAATCAGCACCCGAGCCACTTGCTGGTTTCGTCCAAAGACAGGACAGCAGCAGAGCCACCAGGAGTTCTGTTAACAATAACTGTAAAATATTCCACCGCAGAACCACATTTGGACAAACAGCTTTCTCTATAAAGGGCAGTCACATCTGGAACACAATGCCAAATGAAATTAAAATAATAACGGACTTTAAAACATTCACTAAAAATGTTAAAAACTGGCTGAAAAATAAACAAGAATGTACTCATGTATGAATTAATTGTCTGCAAAGTGAGAGTGAATGAAGGGAAGGAATAAATGTGTTTGTTTATAGTGAGTGACGGAGGGAGGAAGGCCTGAAATAGGCAAATGTGTGTTATGTTATATGTGTTAAATGTGAGTCAGGCTGTTATATTTGTGTATTTATAATATTTATAATATTTATGTTAAATGTGAGTCAGGCTGTTACATTTGTGTATTTATAATATTTATAATATTTATAATTGTGTATTTATAATTTTTCTGCATTGATGTATGTGGTTATTGTGTTTATTTTTTATCTTGATTCTTTTTTCTAAAGCCCATCCAGGGACAAGAGTTGCGAATTAGCTAATAGCTATACACTCTATGTGCAACACATCAGATTGATTGTCTTTGATTAATTGTCTATGTTTATTGCACTGTCCCTGTCAAATAAACTAATCTACTACTACTACTACTAGGTGGCACTATAATAACCAGTCTTGGTAAATATCTCAACTCAAAATTTCCTCCACTTGCCCAGCCAGCATGCCCATGTGGGCCTCACTGTAGGTTTAAACTGGGCTGTCTTCTGGGTCTCATGTGGGTTTGTCTGTGGGTTCCATGTTGGCCTCATTTGTGTTTGGCCACATGGACCTTACCTGTGGCACAGGCAAGCAGATAATCTGCTTACCCACATGGGTTTAATGTGGGTGAGGTTTCAGTAACACTGGTGCCATAGACAAACTTATGAGAAAAAAGTCACAAATTTACAAAAAAAGTAAATGTATGAGGAAACAAAGTGACAAATTTACAAGAAAAAGTGAAAATTTATGAGAAAAAAGTTTCAAATTTACAAGAAAAAAATTGTAAAATTCCTTGAAAAAAGTTACAAACTTACAAGGAAACATTTTGCAAATTTACAAAAAAAAAGAGACACATTTATGAGAAAAAAATAGAAAAAAGTTACAATTTTTTTTTTTTTTTTTTTTGTTACTTATTTGTACCCGTAGGTAGATTTGGTTTGCAGTCTGGTGACAAGCCACCGACTGCCGGTCGCTGTGTGCGCGAGCGCCCTAAACCTACATGTTTTTGGTGTGCGGGAGGAAACCGGAGAAATCCCGGAGTAAACCCACGCAACACGGGGAGAACATGCAAACTCCACACAGCTCACTGTTGGTCGGGGGCTGGGATCGAACCCACGATCTCATGATCCCCGCGATCCCCCGGCCGAGGGTAAAACTGTGCTGCCACAGTGCTAAACCACTGCGCCACCGTTTAACAAAATTAACAAAAAAGTAGCAAATCTGAGTAAATAAATTGAATATTTTTGAGGAAAAAAGACACATATTTATGAGAAAAAGTTGCACGTTTACAGCAAAAAAAGGAAATGTTTGAGAAAGCTCCAAAATTACAAGAAAAGTTGACAAATTTGCAAGAAAGAAGTTACAGTTTTACAAGGAAAGCTAACAAATTTTTGAGAAAAAGCTGCAAGTTTACAGAACAAAAAAGTTGCAAACTTACGAGAAAGTTTCAAATTTTCAAGAAAAATGTATCAAGTTTAGAGGGAAAAAAGTCACAAATTTACAGGAAAATAGCACATTTATTCCATTCAACTTTATTTATGTAGCGCCGTTTCACAACAACAGTCATCTCATAGCACTATAAACTGTAGGGGAAACCCCCACAACTACAGAAAGACCTCAGCAATCAGGCGATCGCCTGTGAGCAGTACATGGGGACTGTGGAGAGGAAAAACTCCCTTTAAGCAGGAAGAAACCTCCAGCAGAACCAGGGTCAAGGAGGGGCAGCCATCTGCTGTGACTGGCTGGGGAGTGAGGGGTTAGAGAAGAAGAAGAAAAGAACCGACATGTAGAGAGCAAACGGCACAATGGGGACTCAATTTCAGGGATAGCAACAGGAAATTCTGATTTCAGCTGAAATCTAATTTGGTCAATTGACTTATGGGGGGGCCAGGGGGGCACAGCCCCACTGAAGCTGAGAGGTTTTCAGTAAAACAGAAGTAATTTAGACTGAAAAAAATGATTAAAAAAAAATGAAATACTAGACTTAAATAAATCATTAAATTTAATGAAAAGTTAACTTACTTTTTCTTCAATGTTGTCTCACTGTCTTTAGTCCAACATATTTAACAGTTCAATAAGAGTTTATTACACTATTTACACTATTTACACTGGTCACCAAGAGAGAGAGAAAAAAAAATAAAGCTTTTCCGGCCACGTCTGGTTTCTTCAGAAATTGTCTGAGTGTTTCTGTTACCTCGTCAAACTTTGAGCCAATTTTCACCTTTACCGTCACTTTTCTCTCAAGCCAAGTCCATCGGAACTTATTTTTGACACTTTTGTCTATTTCTAGCACTGATGACTCCTGATCCTTCGATAAAAATCTCATAATTCCGCTGAAAACAACACCGAAAGCTCAGAATTCCAACACGAACACGCCGCCATGAATTTTTCACAAAGCATACAACGAGCCATTTGATTGGTCCAATTGTTTGCAACTATCCAATCGCAGGGCCGTTTACAATACAGCAGTAGCTTGAGTACAAAACATCCGGGTTATCGCGGGAGACTTGACCCAGGGAAGCGCCGAGCGCTTTTGTAATCGTGTTGATTTTCACTAAAATCGGTAACAATAAGGTACTTTACCCCCCCTAAAATTTTCTCAACGGATTTAGACGATTAACAGAAATGATCAATTTGAAAATAAATTGGCGGAAATCCGCGGATCGGCGGAAAATTGCCATCCCTGCAATCTATGGGAGAGAACAAACAGATGTTAATGACCAGCAAAAATATTTTCATTGATAATGAAGAAAGGAGTGAAGCGCAGTGCATTGTTGGAGGCCCCCCAGCTGACTAAACCTATTAACAGCATAACTAAGGGAGGGTTCAGGGTCACATGATCCCTCCCTAGTTATAGGCTATGTCAAAAAGGAAGGTTTTAACCCTATTCTTAAAAACAGAGACTGAGTCTGACTCCCAATCCAGATTGGCAGCTGGTTCCACAGGAGAGGAGCCTGATAACTGAAGGCTGTGCCTCCCATTGTACTTTTGGACATTCTAAGTATTACAAGTAATCCAGCATTTTGGGAGCGTAGTGCTCTGTTAGGATAATAGGGTAGTATCAGATCTTTTAAATAAAAAGTGGCCTGATTATTTAGAGCTTTATAAGTGAGAAGAAGGATTTTAAAATTAATTCTTAATTCTATGGGAAGCCAATGAAGGGAGGCCAGAACCGGAGAGATATGATCTCTCTTTCTAGTACCTGTTAAAACTCTTGCTGTGTAGTCGCCATATGGGAAACATAATGACTTGCATCTTAGATAAGAACAAAGAGCAGAGTTTTCTGGGTGATAACAGGAAGTGTTGAAATTGTGATCTTTTGTGTGTCAGAGACTACTTGGAGGATCCTTTGTGTGTCAGAGACTGCGAGGGGGATGTTAAGGGATTAAGGACGTGAACGCAATGTGACCTTTGATGTGAATGCAAATGTGAACTTTGATGTGTAAAAGCAGCTGTAGGAAGACCTGGTATTTAAGGGAAGAGTTTTGTCTGTGATGTTCTCTTTCTACGATGCTTATGTGTGAGACGTGTAATAAACTGCCTGAGACAAACCTGCCTCATCTTTTACACACTCCACACCGGTGACCCAAGACGAAGTATGCAACACGAAGAGAATTCCCCGGAGCCAGCCTCGTTGGGAGCCCCCAGCCAAGCGCATGCCGTTACAATCCAGCTACCGGATTTTTGGCAGCACAATCCGCGCTCCTGGTTCCACCTGGTTGAGGCGCAGTTCGTCCTCCGGGGGATATCGGTGGACGACACGAAGTTCTACCATGTGGTCGCAAAGCTCGACACCCACACGGCTCAGCATGTGGAGAGCCTGCTGGATCAGCCACCAGCCAGCGACAAATACGGCGCGTTGAAGGCCGCACTCATCCAGCACTACACACTCGGTTGAGGAGAGAGCAGAGAGACTCCTGGTGCGGACCGGGTTAGGAGATGGCACGGCTATTGACCTGATGGAGAGGATGCTGAGATTGAAGGGCTCGGGTGACGACCACTTCATTTTTACCCACCTCTTCCTCAGGAACCTTCCGTCGGCGATGAGAGCGGCCCTGGCCAGTCCGCCGTTGCTGGCCAAGCGGGACTACCGTGCGCTGGCCTGGGAGGCACACCGGATCATCATGGCCAGCAGAGAGTTCGCAACCACGGCAGCAGCGACGGAGCTCGGCGCGACGGCTGGAGATGGCGAGGAGCCATTGACGGCGGTAGCGGAACCACCAACGACAGCGGCTGCGGGGGCCAAGGAATGGGGAGGAGACGCCCTTTGTTTCTACCATCGCCGCTTTGCAGATAAGGCACGCAAATGTATACCACCGTGCCAGTTCAAGCGCTCGGGAAACGCCAAGACCGGGGGTCGGTAGCAGCTGCGGCACTCGGGGAGGAGAACAAGCTGCTCTACTTGACGGACGCACGCTCGGGGAGGCATTTCCTCGTGGACACCGGTGCCCAGTTGAGTTTCATCATGCCGTCCTACGCCGACCGGCTGGCAGGATCCAGCGGCCCCGAGATGGCAGCAGCAAACGGCTCGGAGATTAAGACCTTTGGTGAGAGGACTCTACTCCTGTCGCTACACGGCCGTGCATTTGAGTGGACTTTTGTCGTAGCAGCAATGAATTTCAATATATTGGGGGCTGATTTTTTGTGCTCACATGGTTTGTTGGTTGATGTTGCTAACAGGCGCCTGGTTAGTGCACTGTCCTTTGATTCTATCCCCTGTACAGCTCAAGCGTCCCGGCCAACAGCACAAGCCAACGTCACAGCTGCAAGCGGTAAGTTCCACACACTGCTCACTCAGTTCCCAGCACTCACGGTCCCGACATTTTCGGCGGCCGTCGCTAAACACTGGGTGGAACATTTTATTACCACCAACAGGCCGCCCATTTTTGCAAAACCTCGGCGCTTAGACGCAGTTAAACTGGCCATAGCGCGCGAGGAGTTCGCCAGCCTGGAGAGGCTGGGCATCGTCCAGCGTTCAAACAGCCCCTGGGCTTCCCCGCTACACATGGTCCCTAAAGCTGACGGTTCGCGGTGACCTTGCGGGGATTTCAGCAGGTTGAACAACGCCACAGTGCATGACTGCTACCCAATTCCTCACATCCAAGATTTTTCCGTTCACTTGGCGGGAGCACGCGTTTTTTCTAAAATAGACTTGGTCCGCGGTTACCACCAAGTCCCAGTGCGCACTGAGGACATACCCAAAACAGCGGTGATAACTCCGTTTGGTCTATTCGAGTTTTTGCGCATGCCACTCGGGCTTAAAGGGGCTGCACAGACGTTCCAACGCATGATGGACGCGGTGCTGCGCGATCACCCTTTCGTATTCGTCTACCTGGACGATATCTTGGTAGCCAGTGCGTCCGAAGACGAACACGAAAACCACCTCACGGCGGTTTTCCGGAGGTTGGGAGAGCACGGTTTAATAATCAACCCAGCGAAGTGTCAGTTCGAGGTGACGCAGATTGATTTTGTGGGGCATCGTGTCTCTCCCGAAGGAGCGGTTCTGCTGCCTGACAAAGTGCACGCGGTAGCAGATTTTCCCCGGCCACAAACGGTCAGGGCGTTACAGGAGTTTTTGGGAATGGTGAATTTTTATAACCGTTTCCTTCCCCGCGCAGCGTAGCTCATACAACCACTGTACGCCGCGCTCAAAAAACAGAAACCCGCGAATAAGATCGAATGGTCCCCGGAGCGAGAGCGGGCGTTCTTGGAAGTCAAAGCAGCCCTGGCAAATGCTGCGTTGTTGGCACATCCAGACCCAACGTCCCGCATAGCGCTCACTACTGACGCGTCAGATGTGGCCATAGGGGCAGTCGTGGAGCAGCATGTAGCCGGGGCTTGGCAGCCGCTCGCCTTTTTCAGCAGGACTTTACGCGATAGTGAACGTAAATACAGTGCGTTTGACAGGGAGTTGCTGGCTCTCCACTTGGCCATTCGCCACTTCCAGTTCTGGCTGGAAGGACGCTGTTTCACCACGTTCGTTGACCACAAGCCACTAGCATTCGCGATGGCCAAGGTTTCAGAACCGTGGTCAGGCTGGCAGCAGAGACAGCTGGCCGCGATCTCAGAGTTTACTACCGATATTCAGCATGTGGCGGGTAAACTGAATGTAGTGGCAGACTGCCTCTCGCGTGCCGTGGCGGCCCCGATCTGCGTGGGGATAGATTACGCAGCCATGGCCACGGAGCAGGTTAGTGACGCGGATGTGCGCGCGCTCCAGTCTGGACCAACAGGGTTAAGGCTGGAGAACAGGGTGCTGCAAGACGGTATTCCCCCCCTAATCTGCGATGTCTCCACTGGGCAACCGCGTCCCGTGGTACCGGCCGCGTGGCGCCACCGTGTTTTTGACTTGATTCATTCTTTGGCGCACCCGGAAGTGCGCGCGTCGGTCAAAATGGTAGGAGAGAAATTTGTGTGGCCGAGCCTTCACAAACAAGTGAAAGAGTGGGCAGCAGCCTGCATGGCGTGCCAACGAGCCAAGGTACACAGACACACGAAGGCTCCCTTGGAGCTGTTTCACATCCCGGCTAAGAGGTTCGACCATGTTCACGTGGACCTCGTGGGCCCACTCCCGCCGTCACAGGGGTGCACACACCTTCTGACAATGGTGGACCGCACCACGCGCTGGCCGGAAGTGGTTCCACTGGCGTAAACCACAGCCGAGGAGGTGGCACGCACGTTTTTAACAGCATGGGTGGTGCATTTTGGAGTCCCGTCGGACATTACGCCCGACAGAGGCCCTCAATTTGTTTCCGAACTTTGGTCAACAATGACCCGCAGCCTGGGTGTCACAATTCACCGCACAACCGCATACAATCCGCAGGCTAATGGGTTATGCGAACGTTTTCATAGGTCATTGAAAGCGGCTCTCAGGGCATCACTAACGGATGCAAATTTCACTTCCTTTTCACTTCCGCCCTCCAAAGAGAGCAGACGCCTTGCTTCTCTCTTGCTTCTGACTTATCTCCTTCTCCCCAAACTAACTGGATCCCAGCTTGCTGTCGTCTGTCTGCGTCTTTACTGCTGATTATCGAAAGAAATTATGGAATTAATAAGCTGGGCTTTGAACGCAATTGACACTATCTTTTCAACGAGGAAAAGTGCCCCGGGGGAGGTTGTTTGCCCCGCAGGAACGGCTGCTGTGGGCTATTTACGGGAGACAAGTAATTGGAAACTCTTGTGCCTGACTAATCTTTTTATCGAAGATGTAGAAGATTTGTACGTCTTCGTAGTAATGGTGATTGGGATCGTTCTGATTGGATCTGGGATTGTCCTGGTGTACCGCAAATTGTTGAAGATGGATACAACCTATCAAAATGCTGGCCAGGCGAGGTGCATCCATCAAATTGAAAAAATGGAGAGGACCCTGATAGCGACAAATGGAGAACTGTCTCGGAAGGTGGATTACATCATAACTAGAAAAGCACTCGGAGAGCGCAGACCTCCGCCAAGCGGCACAGTTCCCCCCATACAGTGTTTGTGTGTACGTTTTCAGATTCCCTGAGCATGAAAAGATATGAGTAGCAATTGGATTCACAATGATTATTTGTTTATTTGACATGGACAGTGCAATAAACAGACAATTAATGAATGACAATCAATGTGATAGTGATAGGATTAGTGGTTCAGTAGTGTAAAACGGGGCTATAAGGGACGGCGGGTTAATAAGGGACACTTTTCTGGGAAATGTTTTAAATGTAATTCTGCTTTTTTTTATTTTGAGCAGGACGCTGAGTTGTGTTGTTATTGCCAAATATCCATGAATCCTTCATCAAATCTAGGCGGAAGCAAAATTAAAAAAGCAGAATTACATTTAGAAAAGTGTCCCATATTACCCCGCCGTCCCTTATAGCCCCGTTTTACGGTTGTAAAAGCATTGCCTCCTTGGCGGAGGTAATAAACTGAAGTGTTGGTGTGTCCATCTCCTCCACTGACGGATGCAGATTGGTTAGACAGGTTGCCGTGGGTTTTATATTATATTGGGGTTGCGCTCTGCGGCAAAACAGAATTTAGAATCTTTCCCGGCAGAGAGGTCGTTTTTACGCAGCGCCTATAGCTGGGCGGGGAATTTGTGGCAAATAATCGGGCGGCGGACAGGTGGCCGTGTCAGGTTTTGCAGCGTGGCGCAAAAACAGGCACGGTGGCGGGCCCAGGCCAGCAGTGTTTTCCGTGTGCTTTTGTGCCTAAAACGTTGAAGAACGCGGAGTTTGTGTTGGTCAGACACGACGACCAGCGCAATGTTCGCAGCGCCTATGGCTGGCACAGGCACACTGGGGGGCCCAGGCCACCAGTGTTTTCCGCATGCTTTTGTGGCTAAAACGTTGAAGAAGGTGGAGTTTGTGTTGGTCAGACACGACGCCCAGCGGCCTCCATTGCGCCTGCGCACATGTTGAAAATGGCCGTATGTCACAGTGTGGAAAAATGCTTTAAAAAATTCCAGTATGCAGACGGTGATGCGGATCATCCCCAAAATTTAATCAGTTCTTCTTTGTACCATTTCCAACAACGCATGAAAGTTTCATTGAAATCCGTCCAAAAGTTTTTGAGTTATCTTGCTAACCAACAGACAAACAGACAGACAGACAGACAAACAGACAAACACACAGACAAACCCCGGCAAAAACATTACCTCCTCCTGGCCTTTCGGCCTGGCGGAGGTAATTACGCTTAGGACCATCCACGACGGACTCAACGCCCAGCAATGAAGGATTAAGTACTGAATCTGTAAGAGAATATAAAGTTTCCTCTCTAACTAACTAACCTGCACTTATATAGTGCTTTTCTAGTCACAAAGACCACTCAAAGCGCTTTTCACTAATACTAACCCTCTATTCTAAGGGCCTATAGGAAACAGATATCTAGGGACAATTTAGAACAGCCAATTAACCTAACATGCATCTCTGTGATCAGTACCATTCGTCTTAATCTGACTTCCTCACAAAAATCCTCCTGATCGTCTGCAGTTTTTGTTTTCAAAACATTGAGCTCATGGCCTTCGGACAGGCAGCTGCATGGCCAAGGACAATGCCAGTAGCCAGACAAAACATCTCCTGCCAAAGAGTCCTTGTTGTTCTTAACTGATACAACACCTACTTCAACATTACACTCATACTGATCCACAAACTGATGATAAAGATGATTCACTCACTGCTCTCTTTGTGTCCTGTGAACTTTTTTGGTCTGCTGATTGTGCATTGAGGGCTTTTTTTCTTCTTTGTAATCATAATATTGATCATATTCTGAAATCAATGATTTTTTTTGCTCCTTCCTATGTATTATTTCTCATGCCACCTGTACCCTCCTGTTGGCAGGCGCGTTTCAGATGCAGCCGTGTCACCGGAAATGCAGGTTCATTTTCTGTGTCAAGTCAAATCCCTCGTATGTTATCAGTGATCTGTTATCAGTATCTGTTAATGTACTTGGCAATAAATCTTTTCTGAGTTCTGAAATTGGGTAGACAAGCTACCATGGGTTTTATTGGGGTTACGTTCTGCGCCTAAAGAGGACTTAGAAGCCTCCCCGGCTGAGCTTGTTTTTGCGCAGCCACTTCGGCTGCCAGGGGAGTTTCTCCCAGATAATCCTGCGCCGGACAGCTCCCCGTCTCAGCTGTTGCAGCATAGCATGGACACAGGCACGTTGTCGGGCCCTGTCCACCACAGTTTTCTGCGCGTTTTTGTGCCTAAAACTTTGAAAAACGCGGAGTTTGTTTTTGTCAGACATGATGCACATCGCCCCCCACTGCGACCACCTTATGATGGACCGTTCAGAGTGCTGGAAACAGGGGACAAGCATTTTTTGCTAGATTTGGGGGGTAGGAGGGAAAAGGTTGGCATAAACAGACTCAAACCCGCTTTTGTGGTGGCGGACGAGCAAGTGCTGTTGGCGAGGGTCCCTTGGCGTGGCAGACCCCCACGGGGAGATTCCCCAGAACACCCGCAGGGACTGACAAAAGGTTTTCACCCCCAGAATGCAGCTCCCCAGCATGACAGCGCCGCGGAGGCGGTGAATCCTGGTTACAGCAGATACGGGAGAAGACTGAAGCCCAAGCAGCATGTGGATTGATGTGTAATGATTCTGTCACAGCATACAGACTGTTATTCTTTTGTTCGATCTAACATGCTCGGGGGTGGGGGGGGTGTAGCCGCCATATGGAAAACATAATGACTCGCATCTTAGATAAGAACAAAGAGCAGAGTTTTCTGGGTGATAACAGGAAGTGTTGAAATTGTGATCTTTTGTGTGTCAGAGACTACTTGGAGGATCCTTTGTGTGTCGGAGACTGCGAGGGGGATGTTAAGGGATTAAGGAAGTGAATGCAATGTGACCTTTGATGTGAATGCAAATGTGAACTTTGATGTGTAAAAGCAGCTGTAGGAAGACCTGGTATTTAAGGGAAGAGTTTTGTCTGTGATGTTCTCTTTCTACGATGCTTATGTGTGAGACGTGTAATAAGCTGCCTGAGACAAACCTGCCTCATCTTTTACACACTCCACAGCTGCAGCATTTTGGATCAGATGAAGACTTTTTAAAGATGTTTTAGGACAACCTGATAATAAAAGTTACAATAATCTAATCTAGAGCTAACAGAAGTGTGGATCAGTTTCTCAGCATCACTCTGAGACAAGATTTTTTTTTTTTTTTAGATTTAGTATACTTTATTGATCCCCAGAGGGGAAATTGAGGGCATCCACCACCTGGATGGATGAAGCAGCCACGATACGGCGCTATCCCTTAACCATTCACACACACACTCACACCTAGGGCCACTTTAGAGTCTCCAATTAACCTAACCTGCATGTTTTTGGCATGTGGGAGGAAACCGGAGAAATCCCGGAGTAAACCCATGCAAACACGGGGAGAACATGCAAACTCCACACAGATCACTGTTGGTCGGGGGCTGGAATCGATCCCACGATCCCCACAATCCCCCTGCCAAGGGTAAACTGTGCTGCCACAGTGCTAACCACTGCGCCACCATGCAGCTCAATTGGCAATATTATGCAAATTATAGAAGGCAGTCTTAGAAACAAGTTGAATATGTGAATTAAAGAAAAGATCTTGATCAAAAACAACTCCAAGGTTCCTCACAGAACTATTCAGAGAAAGAGTAACCGCATCCAGACTAAGAGTTTGATTTGGAAAGGTATATCTATGGTTTTTTGGACCAACTAGAATAACTTCAGTCTTATCTGAATTTAATAGCAAGAAATTACAAGTCACCCAAGCTCTTATTTCCTTAAGACATGTGGTGATCCCGAGTTCGGTTCCGCACCGGGCTCGGGTCTCCTGTTTATTTTTCCTTTCGTCCATGTGTGTATTTAATTCCATTTTCGTTATTATGTCTATGCTTTTATTTTGACAGCACCGTGGCAGGACTTCCTGCTGTCAGATCTGTTCATGACCTGTCACGGCTGTCAGCACTTTGTAAATACGTTTACTCCACACCTGTTTGTAGTTTTGAGTTCTGTTCCCCATTTAAGATCGCCAGCTAGACATAATCGTGGCTGCGATCTCGTCTATCTTAGACTGGAGTCCCTACGTCTGGCTCCAGTCTCGTTTCAGCGTCAGGTTTCGCCCTCGCTTCAATCATTTGTAAGTGTTTATTCTACAGCGTCAGGCTTCGCCCTCGCTACTCTCTTATGTAGGTATTTGTGGTCTTTATTTGTGTGTCATGTTTAGTATATGTGTTTTTCCCCACGTGGCTCTTTATTTTGTGTCTTTCTGTAAATAAACAAGCAAACTCACTGTCGGCATTTGGTGCCTCATTCATGCCCTGAAAGGGGCAAACACGACAAGACAAGCCTCTACTTGGGCTAATTGATGACTGTCATCTGGCTCAATTGACAAGTATAATTGTGTGTCATCTGCATAACAATGAAAATGTATACAGTGCTTTCTAATAATGTTGCCTAGAGGTAGCATATATAAACTTAAAAAAACAGGGCCTAGCACAGATCCCTGTGGAACTCCATGGTTGAGCTTTGAATTAAAAGAAAACTCATTACTGCCATGAACAAACTGGAACCTATCAGATAAATAAGATTTAAACCACTGCAAAGAAGGTCCATTAAGTCCAACAAGGTGTTCTAATTGATCAAGTAAAATATTATGATTGATTCAATTCAATTCAATTCAACTTTATTTATATAGCGCCATTTCACAACAACAGTCATCTCATAGCACTTTCAACTGTAGGGGGAACCCCCACAGTTGCAGAAAGACCCCAGCAATCAGGCGATCCCCTGTGAGCAGCACTTGGCGACGGTGGAGAGGAAAAACTCCCTTTTAACAGGAAGAAACCTCCAGCAGAACCAGGCTCAGGGAGAGGCAGTCATCTGCTGTGACTGGCTGGGGGATGAGGGGACAGAGAAGATGAAAAAATTGATAGTATCAAAAGCTGCACTAAGGTCCAAAAGAAAAAGTACAGAAACAAGCCATTATCAGATGTGACAAGGAGGTCATTAGTGACCTTCACTAAAGCTGTTTCAGTACTAAGATGGATTCTAAACCCTGATTGAAACTCTTCAAATAAACCATTTCCTTGCAAGTAGTTACATAACAAATCTTTCTAAGATTTTTGAAATGAAAGGAAGATTAGAGATTGGTCTAGTTAGCTAAAACTCCTGGATCCAGCGTTGGCTTTTTAAGTAAGTTCAATTACAGCAGTTTTAAAAGCCTGTGGTACATGGTCTAATGTAAATGAAGAACTGATTAGTTGAAGAATAGAGGTACCAATAAATGAGAAGTCTTCTTTAATAACCTGGTAGGAATAGGGTCTAAAAGGCAAGTTGAAGGCTTGGATGATTATTTTATCTAACTCTAAAAGGTCAGTTGGAATAAATTCATCCAAACAGATATCAGTTGAAGGAGTTGGAGTTGTTACAGTATTTAAGCTAATGGTGTGAAAGATCTGACTGATTTTATCTCTATAGCTGAAACTTTATTATTGAAGAAGTTCATAACTTCTTGACTAGTGAACTCTAATGGAATGCTAGATTTGACGGAGTCCTGACTCTTTGTCACTCTGGCTACAGTGCTGAAAAGAAACCTGGTATTATTATTGTTCTCTTCTATTAATGCAGAAAAATAGCTTGTTCTAGCTTTTCTAAGAGATTTTTTATAAATTAGAAGATGATTTCTCCAAGCTAAATATATTTCATCTAATTTAGTGGAGCGCCATTTTCTTTCTAACTGATGAGTCTTTTGTTTTAAGCTACGAGTTTCTGTGTTGAACCAAGGAGTTAGAAATCTCTGATTAGACTTTTTCTTTTTTTAAAGGGGCCTCCATGTCTAGAGTCTGATGCAGAGAAGCTGCCACACTATCTACCATGCTATCAATTACAGAAGGAGCAAGCTCTCCATAGCATATCTCCTTTGTGCTGACACATGGCATTGAGGAAAAAACCTGCTTAAATTTGGTAACAGCATCATCTGAGAGACATCTACTGTAGTAATATTCTTCTTTAGAAGCCAAATCATCAGAAATAGTAAAATCAAAGGTTAACAGACAATGGTCTGACAGTACAGGGTTATGAGGAGACACTACCAGATTTTCTATTTCTATGCCATATGTCAGAACAAAGTCCAACGTGTGGTGGAGATAATGGGTAGAATTTCCTACTTTCTGAGAAAACCCATCGAGTCTAATATTGAATTAAATGCCATATTAAGGCAGTCACTATCTACATCTACATGTATATTAAAGTCCCCTACTATACATGTAATTATTCTATCCAGTTTAAACACCAAACCAGCTAAAAATTCTGCACATTCAAATAAAAACTCCAAAAAAGCTGTGGGAGGACGATAAACTATGGCAAATAAAATTGGGTTTAACCCAAAATTGCTAACATGCCCAATACTGAGTACCAGGCCCTCAAAGGAATTATAACATGTTTTTTGTTTTACATTAACTAGTAATTTGGAATGGTAAATTGTTGCTACTCCTCCTTCATGAACAGAACTTCTGGGATTTTGACAGTTTAAATAACCAGAGGGAGTTGATTCATTTAAACCAGGGGTCCCCAAACTTTTTCCTGTGAGGGCCACATAGCTTTTGCCTTCTCTGATGGGGGCCGGGGTCAGTTTGTTCCCTCCTCCTGTCTGCCTTCCTGACCTATTCCCAGCTTTGCAATGTTGCGTTTTTGTCTGTGTTTAGTCGCTCTTCTTCTACTGAATCTTAATCTAAACGGAAATTATGGCTTTGGAAGCGGCTTAAATGTGCTATTGTCACTATTTTTTCAACAAGAATCGGGCCAAGGGGGAGCCCAAGAATTGGAACCTGCTGAGTGTATGATTCGACTGGAGATGCAGAAGACATCTATTGGCTACGACACAGGATTCTATTTTTGGCTCTGGAGTTTCCTGGTGTTTGTTTCAGAAATTGAGGAAGGTGGACAGCTGTTCAAAATGCGGATCCAGGCAAGCTTCTTCACCAATTCGACCAGTTGGGGAGTGCACGAGGCGGCATGGTGAACTGAATGGAGATTCAGATGGTGGAATACATCTTGAAGTCGCCAGTGCTCTCCAGAGTATGTTAAAGTTTAAGCCTGCACATGGAAATTCTGAAGCACAGAATTGCACGGGTGAGGAAATTCTATTCTCTGAGTGCACTGTGCAGATTTGACCTTCTTTGGTGCCCTGTATTTACATTCCTCCCGATGAAGATAAGCGGAAGGAGCGGCTCTTAACCCAAACAATCGACAGACAGCTGCTGTTTTCAGCGGATGAACTTCTCAAGGACAGTCCATGTGCCTTCATCTGCAAGCGAAGAGACAGACTCTGGACTTGTTTATAAGTCACATGACTATAACATCTATCTACTGCCTGGAGGCGCCCTCTGCTGTTCACTAGTAACTGTCACACCTACACTACACAAATGCACACATTACACGAACTGACACATATATACTGACTCATACATACACTGCCTCTCTCAACTCTTGTTTGTGTGATCTATATTGTCTGCTAATTGTGCATAGAGGGTTTTTTTCTGTGCACTCAAAATTTTGCTCATTTGAGCTTTATATGAGCTTATACGAGCGTTATTCTGATTAACTATGTTTTTTCTCTCTCCTATTGTGTTTTCCTCCCCCTCCCTTCCCCTCTTTACCTCCACTGTATGACAGGCGCCTTGCATGGCTGCCGCGTCATTGGATGCGCCTAAAATGCGTGTCCAATGTCAAGTCAAATTCCTCGTATGTTTACTTGTAAATATACTTGGCAATAAAGCTGATTCTGATTCTGATTCTGATTGTAACAGAAAAAGTGTGACGATCGCAGGGGTGCCTAAATGTAAACATTTATTGTTTTCCAGAAAGCCACACATAACCAAATATTAATAACCCTTTCCGGGATCTTCACAGGAAAAAAGTCCATGGAACATTAACTTTCTGTTGTGCCGTGCACAATCTGAACAGGGAAAAGTTCAGCTTAGTTGTCAGAGCAGAATCTCTTACTTAAATGACTCATATGAGCAGTCCTCTACTGGGACAGTCAGAGCACTCAGCTTGAGCAGGAAACAGAACAATGACGGGATTGATATGTATGGACTGAGATCAATATGTAAATGTGCCTTACATTCTCTTTTGTCTTATTGTCATACAGCCCCGGAGCAAAGAGAGGAATTCCGGCGCCAGTAATCAAGCTATTGATATGTGTGACTGTTATTGACTGTGATGTAAAGGTGCCATGCATGCTCTCTTGTCGGTATAAATGTGCTCACTCGAAGCTCACTTGCAACGCACTCACAACGCACTCAGAGCTCACTCACAGCGCACAAACAGAGCGCTGAGTGAGTCTCGTGATGGAGGAATAAAACACCACTAACCTTCAGCTTGTCGTGTCTGCCTGCACTTATTCCGTTCCTCCACACTTGAGGGTGGGGGGTTTCAGATAGGGCCACAGACTGCAGAAGGGTGGAACAGAATGTCACGTTCTATGTGTGTATTAGTCTCGATCGTGTGGCCAGACTAAAAAAAAAAAAAATATAATGTGTCTCTGGTATTGTTCAGGGGGCCGGGCCAAATGTGGAGGCGGGCTGTATCCCGCCTGCGGGCCGTAGTTTGGGGACCACTGATTTAAGCCAACATAATCTTCCTGGTCCCTGCTTCCTGGTCCCAACTCTGAGTAGTCAAGGCTTTGGAACTTTGGATAAAAATGATGCCAGATTGTTAGATAAAAGAGATGCTCCATCCAAAGTGGGATGCTGTCTCACCTCATAAGACCAGGTTTTCCCCAAAAATCAGTTCCAATTGTCTATGTAGCCCACATCGTTTGCAGGACACCACACAGACAGCCAGCGGTTGAAGGATGACATGCGGCTAAACATGTCATCACTGGTCAGGTTGGGGAGGGGCCCAGAGAATACTACAGAGGCAGACATTGTTTTGGGAAAGCTACACATGATTTTGTGCTACATTTTGTGACTTCCATCTGCCGGACTCAGATGTCGTTCATGCTGGTGTGGATAACAATTGTGGAGTATTTACAGTTACTTTTAGCCAGCATTTCCAAATTTGACTCGATGTCGCCTGCTCTGGCCCCAGGAATGCATTTGACTATGGCTGCTGAAGTCTCTAGGTTCACGTTTCTGACTACAGAGTCGCCAATGATCAGAGTTTTTTCCTCAGCGGGTGTGTTGCTGAGTGGGGAATAGAGATTAAAAACATGAACAGGTTGGTGGTGAACCAGGGACTTGTGACTATGCTTCCTTCTCACCGCCACCCACCCGTTCTCTCCTGACTGCTCAGGAGAGGTGGTTGCCGGGGGACGGCTAGCAGGTCCTATGCTACGGCGCTCCGCTGCAGCTAAGGGGAGTCCGTCATTATTAACAGGTGCTGATGGTGTTTCAGTGCAGCGGAGCTGGGATTCCAAATCACACCACCTCGCCTCGAGCGCCTCAAAAAGACAACATTTATTACGTTTATTAGTTTACCATTACCATTAGGTGTAGCTAAACATCTGACACAAAGAGCACACCAGAGGAGAAGAGGAAGAACTAGCAACCATGGCTAGTGGCTAACCCGAAGCTAACACAAACACCGATGAAAGGTGAACAGAAGGTGAACAGAAGGCTAAAGAAGATGATTAGGTGACACTGAGTGCGCACACAGGTGCAAGAGGCTTGTTAAACAGCAGTGAGAGGTGACGGTAGATGTACAAGAACTAACTACTAACTAACCTGCACTTATATAGCGCTTTTCTAGTCACAAAGACCACTCAAAGCGCTTTCATTAATACTAACCCTCTATTCTAAGGGCCTATAGGAAACAGATATCTAGGGACAATTTAGAACAGCCAATTAACCTAACATGCATGTTTTTGGCATGTGGGAGGAAACCGGAGAAATCCCGGAGTAAACCCACACAACACGGGGAGAACATGCAAACTCCACACAGATCACTGTTGGTCGGGGGCTGGGATCGAACCCACGATCCCACGATCCCCACAATCCCCCGGCCAAGGGTAAACTGTGCTGCCGCAGTGCTAACCACTGCGCCACCGTGCAGCCCAAGAAAAGAAAATACAAAGAAAATTACAAGAAAATAAGTTGAAAATAGGTAAACAGGTAAAGTCCATGTGGGCAAACACAGATTGGGCCAACATGGAACCCACGAACAACCCTACATGGGACCCATAAAACAGCCCAGATTTAACCTTTGTTGGGGCCCACATGGACATGCTGGTTGAGTGGTCTTATGCTTCAAAAATGCAAGTTTTATACACCACATTTTTACATGCAAGTGAATGTAAAACAAACTCTTCAAAGTTCATTCATCCAAATTATGTGAAACTTAGCATGATTCATCCTCTGATGTCGATGAGGAAAAGTTGTTAAAATGATCAAAAACTGCAAATCCTTTTTGATTTTATAAGCCAATGAATTTGACTGGTTTCTCTTTGGCCTGAATTTTCTGATGTATTTTCTGATGTAGTTATCCAAACTTGATGAAACCACACTCACACTCACAACTACATTCTTTAGAATCACACCAAATTTCATGCAGTTCAGTTCATGTACCAAAGAGTCTTATTCTTCTGAATGACACACCCCTCACGTGCACTTTAAAACCTAATATGCTATGTCTACTTCTGCTTGGAACCTGATGATCGCTGCTTGCAGCTATATTTGTGTTTGACCATGGACACAAAAGCAGAAGAAGGAGGTTCAATACTGCCAATTAATAAAAAGCAGCACAAAATAAAACTGCAGTTAAAAACACGATTAACTCAACAAACACTTTAATAAACCAAGAACACCGGCGACATGAGGGCGGACACTGATGACCTCACCTACAGCTGATGACGACCTGATGAAGACTGAAGGGAGGACAGCAACCTGAACAGACTGGGGGAAGTGAGGAAACCAGACACAGGTGGGAAATGAGCAACATGATAGAAACACCCACACAGACACTGGTGGAAATCAAGGGGGAGACAGGGGGAACTTGTCCCCCCAACCTGGAAAAAAGAGAATTGTCCAACCAGTATCATCATAATATGATGGTCCATATATAGATGGTCCATATATGATGGACAGAACTGAATAACTGAATGCAGTTTCAGTACAAATGCTAAGGACACATAAATAACAAATTTTTTGGGGGGGATTTACAACTTTTTGCGATTTTTTTTCCTCATTAATCTGTAACTTTTTTCTCATTAAGGTGCATCTTTTTTCATGAAAATTTGCTTTTTTTCATGTAAATTTGCAACTTTTTTCTCATTAATTTGGAACTTTTTTCTCATAAAGTTGCAACGTCTTTCTCATAAAATTGCAATTTTTTCCCCCTCAATATGCTGTCATAAATCACCCTTTCGGGGCAGGACTGAAGGCAGCAAATGCACGTTGTGAATTTGCAACATTTATTAACAGAAAGACGAACACTACACAAAACACTACACTTACATATAAAGAAGTGATGAAGAGCACTGGAGGAGAATGGGGCTCAAGACTAGTGGGAAAGACAACAGCCTGGACGGACCCAGGCTGAGATGCTTGGACATGCCGGGTGGAAAAAGAGACAAAAACAGACAACATCACACCTGAAAGGCAACGGGGCTCACGACTGAGGAAATGTAAAAAAAGGAATAACACCTGAATGGAGCGCACCCGTTCACCTCTGCAGAAAAACCAATCTTACTCAGAGTATAACTGGTTCCTCTGAGGAAGCTCACAGTAGGACACGGCAACGGGAAAATGTTACCGTGTCCTTAAAGAGGTGAGTGAAAATGAACCATGAATGACAGGTGTGGATCACAAGAGTGAGAAAATGATTAACACAATCTGTGACAGGTGTGCAGCCCGCGAAACAAAGTTTGACAGCAGGACGTACACAAACACTGTCAAAATAAAAGCCCAGACCAGAAATAATAAATAACGATACAGAGTAAAATGACACAACCCCAAAATAAAACAAGATGATACACAGATATAAAAACCAGGCTATAATGGAAAAACTAAGCATACAAAACAACTCATAACTAATCACAGCCAAATAACCACCCAGAGACAACACACAGAAGTGCATGAGACCCCCAAACTAATAAATACAGAATAAACAGATACAGAAATACAAAAGATAGCAAACACCTTGGAGGCTGGGCACTCCCCCCCCCCCCATGCTCTGGATCATGACAGTGGCCCCGTCAAGGGTTGATCCCAGACACCCAGAAGTAACATAAAAAAAAAAAAAAAGAAAAAAAAGAAAAGGAACCCACCCACAAAGAAGACCCCCCCCCCCCAACAAGAAAAAAACCCACCACAGGTGGGAGGAGGGGGAACCCAGGCATGAAGGGACTGAAACAAACTAGAAAACAAGAAAAAAAACAAAAACAAAAACTCATGACCCACAACACTGTGCAGCAGGTGGCAGTAGAATACAAAAGAAACAGTAAAATTAACACAGTTCCAGTGGTCTGCTAGAGTCCAACAACCACCCGGTCACGGGTTGGAAAGTGTCGGGTGGCTTCCCAGAGTCTCTAAGCAACCCAAGCAAAGGACGTAATCTGCTGGGTGGCCTCCCAGCATCCCTGAACCAACGGACGGCAGAACATGACATGCCCCCTCCTGGAGGCGGCAGCTGGAACACGTGCTCCCTGCGGGCTACAGGAGCTGAGGCATGGGTCAAGTGGACTCGTAGCAGGAGAGCGTCGACCCCTGAAGACAACCGCTTGTCAGCCGCAACCTCAGACAGTGATGGCAAATGACTCGCAAAGGGACCAGGCAAATGGACGGCTGACCAAGGTGGCTGACCAGCAAAAGGACTGAATGGGGGGAAGGCTGCTCAGTGGAGACCTCAGGTGAAGGCGGGGAACCCACAATGACCTCAGGCGATGGCAGAGGACCCTCCAAGACCTCAGGCGGAGACGGAGGATCCTCAACGACCTCGGCTAGAGATGGCGGACCCTCAACAGCCTCAGGCGGAGACGGAGGACCCACAGCGACTTCAGACGGAGGTAGTGGACCCACAGTGACCTCAGGAAGAGGTAGAGGACCCACGGTAACCTGTGGTAAAGCTGAAGGACCCACAGCAACCTCTGGTGGAGATGGAGGACCCATGGTGACCTCTGGCAGAGATGGAGGACCCACAGTGGCCTCTGGCGGAGATGGAGACTCAGAAAGAGAGAAAACAGACTCAGGTTCAGAGTCACCGGCAGCAGTGAAGCCCAGCGAGGAGAACTCAGGTGCAGCTGGTGGCTGCAACTGGTCCTCCCTACCAACAGCCAAGCAAGATCTCTCTAATACAGATACAGTGAAAACGAAAAAGAGAACTTGCCTGAGCTCGAGCTCCACCACTGTCCAGGACTCTGGTGAATTAGGCTGAGATGTCTCAAATCCATTCCTCTGGGTGTCGACTCCTGACATGGCCAACTAGGACGGGAAGGAGGGAATAGGCACCAGAACACTATCACGGGAAGCTGTGGAGCCCAGCGAGGAGAACTCAGGAGCAGAGGACATCTGTAGCTGATTCTCCCTGCCACGAGCAAGACAAGATTTCTCTAAGGCTAATAATAGAGTGACTGAACAGAGAACTTTCTTTGACTCGAGCCCCGCCGTCGTTCAGGACTCTGGTGACTCCGCTGCGATGACCCCAGCAGTAGGCATGATGGTGGATGCAGCCCAAGGACCTCCAGGCATGACGACCGACGCAGATGGAGCTCCCAGCGTGGCGGCTAAAGCTGGAGGTTGCCTCACTGATGATGCCGGCTCCTGTGCTGTTGAAACCAGGGACACTCTCCTGTTGGCTCAAGTTTCAGGGTGCAGGTAGCGTTTTCCTCCCATCCAGAATGTGACTGCGTGCAAGAACGGAATCTTCCCGGGGCGCAGGCTCCTCCATTGTCCGGTGGCTCCATCCCAGGGACGGCAGACACTCAGGGGACATGGGAGGAGGCACGGGAGTGACAGGTGAGGAACCAGTGGCAGCAGCAGGCAGTGAGGACAAAGCTAAGGTGGGCTGCAGATGCTGAGCCTCACTACCAAGAATAAGGCAAGACTTTTCTTTTTTACTGTATGTGCGGGAAAATGAAAACACACTTGCCTTATCTCCCAGGGCACAATGGTATCTGCTGCTGAATGGCCTCTAGATGTGGCGACGGACACTAGTGGAACTCCTGGTGTGGCAGCTGATGCTGCAGGCTGCCTCACCGCTGGGGCAGAGACCCGTGCAGCTGAAGTCAGGGGATACTCTCTTGTTGACTCAGATGGCGCTTTTCTCCCATCCAAGACATGGCTGCGGGGCTGGAACGGAATCCTCCAGGGCCGCAGGCCCCTCAGTTTTCCGGTGGCTCTCTCCCAAGACCGGCGAACACACAGGATACACAGAGGAGGACACGGGAGAAGCAGGTGAGGGAAAGGGTTAGATGAGGGGAAATTGCCCCTTCTCCCGTACTAGTTGGGGGTGCACGGGCCATCCCCCACGTAAAAAGAAAATTCCCGAATTTGGTCTCAAAATGACATGTTCCAAATATGTGCCACTGTGTGCTATGTTTCAACTCTGTTTTTGTCATATTCAGGCACAAGGCACACAAACATTAATAAAGAGAAGCTGGGTTAGGGTTAGAGTTACCCTAACCCTAACTTTCACCTAAAAGATGCTGGGATAGGCTCCAGCACCCCCGCAACCTGAAAATGATTAAGCGGAAGAAGATGGATGGATGGCTGGATTTCATCTAAAAGTGTTTGAGAACGAAAATGTACTTGCCTTATTTCCCGGGGTGTGATGGTAACTGCTGCTGAAGAACCAGGTGAATTCCTCTCCATGGCTGCAGCGGGTGTGGGCACCAATGTAGAAAATGGAGGCGATGGCCCTGCAGGCATGCGGATGGCCCGCCACTCAGCAGTGGGAGGTGACGCCATGGAGGAGAAGGGGACAGCAGTGGCAGACAAAGAGGAGAAGACTGACAGGACAGCGAAGGGGAAACAGTTCAAAAATGGTGAGGAAGCTGCTGCTGCGGTTCTCCAGAGCGGCGAGGAGGAGACTGTTGGGAAGGCAGAAGCTGTGGAGGTCACCTGGTGAGGAGGTGGAGGCGGACAAGACACGGGGAGTCCGGGGATGCTCATTGGTTGGCACAGACCTCGGCACAGATGGTTTGCTGGACCTCCTCCCGCAGAGTGGCTGTGAAGCTGGTGGAGCGAGACCTGGAGCTGGGGGCTGGTGAGGAGCCAATGGTGCCGAAGTCCGGGAACGCTCTCTCATCGGCGCAGACCTCAGTTTGCTGACAGGACTCTTGTCCTTCCAGCGATACTCCTGCTGCAGGTCTTCCACCAGGAAAATCCTCTCCCTTCCCTCAGCATGCAACACGAGCTGACGATGACGCTGCACAGCTGCCTCCGCAAGACCAAAGTACCACAGAGCATCTTTAGGGGTGGAATATTGACGAGTGTTGACAATGAGTTCGTCTATCTCCATAAGAGCTGTGTGGAGCTCCCACCCCAAGCTCAGGGGTACTGTCTTCCGCCTGCTGAGATGTCAGCAGGCGTGGAGTAACAAAAGAGAAAGGGGGAAAAAATTATGGGGAAAAAGAAAAAATGTAAAACTCACAGAGGCTGGTGTCACACACTGGCCGTGCCCTTCTGTCATAAATTGCCCTTTTAGGGCAGGACTGAGGACACCAAACACATGCTGTGAGTTTGCAACATTTATTAACAGAAAGCCGAACACTACACAAAAAGAAATGATGAAGGGAGCTGGAGGAGAATGGGGCTCACAACCAGCGGGAAAGAGAACAGCCTGGACGGACAGAGGCCAAGACGATCGGCCACACCGGGGGGAAAAAAAGACAAAAACAGACAGAGTCACATCCGAAAGGCAACGGGGCTCACGACTGAGGAAATGTGAAAAAAAGGAATAATACCTGGATGGAGCGCACCCGTTCACCTCTGTGGAAAAAACAATCTCACTCAGAGTATAACTGGTTCCTCTGAGGAAGTTCACAGTAGGACACGGCAATGGGAAAATGTTACCGTGTCCTTAAACGGGTGAGTGGAAATGAACCACGAATGACAGGTGTGGATCACGAGAGTGAGGAAATGATTAACACAATCTGTGACAGGTGTGCAGCCCGCGAAACAAAGTTTGACAGCAGGACGCACACAAACACTGTCAAAAAAAAGCCCAGACCGGAAATAATAAATAATGATACAACCCCAAAATAAAACAAGATGATACACAAATATGTGACCCGTGCTGGCAAAATGAGTGAGAATGCGCACCGCGTCATTACGAGATACTGTACATGCAGGAGAAGTCATAAATCATGACTCTTTCTTTGTTTGCTAGTGGCAAATCTGGGGAAAAAACCCATGAGTGCCTGGTACCATTGGGAAGCTTAGAAAACGTACTTTCTAAAAATACATGTTTTTGCGGAAGACATAACTCGCGACCGATCAAACGCGAGTTTTAAACCTAGCCCAAATATAAACAAATCGTCTATTTCAGGGTCCCTTTTTGAGTACTTTCCACAAATTAAATATCATTTTGAAGATCTTTCAATACAGGATATGGAAAAAAAATGTTACCTCAGTTTTGATAATTTCCTCAAAGTGACTCATTTTGCCAGCACAGGTCACATATTTGTGTATCATCTTGTTTTATTTTGGGGTTGTGTCATTTTACTCTGTATAATAGTCTGTATAATAGAATATATATATTGCCAACACTCGGTCGGAGTCATTCCCAGTGAGAGTTGGACTCCGCCAGGGCTGCCCTTTGTCACCGGTCCTGTTCATAATTTTTATGGACAGGATTTCTAGGCGCAGCCAGGGAATGGAGGGTGTCATGCTTGGTGACCACAGGATCTCATCTCTGTTGTTTGCAGATGATGTTGTCCTGTTGGCTTCATCCAGCAATGACCTACAGCTCTTGCTGGGACGGTTTGCCGCTGAGTGTGAAGCGGCTGGGATGAGAATCAGCACCTCCAAGTCCGAGTCCATGGTCCTCAGCCGGAAAAAGGTGGATTGTCCTCTCCGGGTTGGGGACAGGCTCCTGCCCCAAGTGGAGGAGTTTAAGTATCTTGGGGTCTTGTTCACGAGTGAGGGGAAAATGGAGCGAGAGATCGACAGACGGATTGGAGCAGCATCTGCAGTGATGCGGACGTTGTACCGGTCTGTTGTGGTGAAGAGGGAGCTTAGTTCTAAGGCAAAGCTGTCGATTTACCAGTCAATCTACGTTCCTACTCTCACCTATGGTCACGAGCTTTGGGTAATGACCGAAAGAACGAGATCGCGGATACAAGCGGCTGAAATGAGCTTTCTCCGTAGGATTGCTGGACTCACCCTCAGAGATAGGGTGAGGAGCTCAGTCATCCGGGAGAGGCTCAGAGTAGAACCGCTGCTCCTCCACATTGAAAGGAGTCAGTTGAGGTGGTATGGGCATCTGATTAGGATGCCTCCTGGACGTCTCCCACTTGAGGTGTTTCAGGCACGTCCCACTGGGAGGAGACCCCGGGGCAGACCCAGGACTCGGTGGAGAGACTTTGTCTCCCAGCTAGTCTGGGAACGCCTTGGTATCCCCTCTGAAGAGCTGGAGCAGGTGGCTGGGGAGAGGGAAGTCTGGGCTTCTCTGCTTGAACTGCTGCCTCCGCGACCCGGACCTCCGGAAAAGCGGTAGAAGATGGATGGATGGATGGAAGGTCACATATATAAACCAGGCTATAATGGCAGCGGATGAGCATGGCATCCCTCCGTGCTCAGGATCATGACATATGTAACTTTTTTTCTCATCAGTTTGTAACATCTCATGTAAATTTGCAGGTTTTTTCCTCATAAATTTGCAACTTTCTCACCACTTTGCAAGTTTTCTCTTAACAATCTGCAACTTTTTTCATATATTTCCAACTTTTCATGTAAATTTGAAACTTTTTCATTAATTTGCAACTTTTTTCTCACAAAATTGCAACTTTTTTGTCATTAATTTGCAACTTTATTGCAATATATATGTAGTTATAGAAAATGTTGTGTTTATCATCCCCCCGACAGTGAAATGAAATACGGGGGGGTCTGAAAAGTTCATCGTGGTGAAATTTGACCAAATGTGGTTTATTTTTCAACTGCAGGGATCCAAGCGCCGCAACACCGATGGAAGCCATGTGTGAACTGAAGGGGAGACTATGTTGAAAACTAAACCACATTTGGTGAAATTTGACCATTATGAACTTTTCAGTCCCCCCCCCCCCCATATCTGCCCATGAACACAGAGACACATGAACACCAAAAAACACACAATGCAAAAATACAGACAAAACAAATACAACTTTGTCATGGATCTTATCAAGAAGCAGGGAGTCTGCTGCCATGTCAGGCACCATCATGAAGAATGTCTTTTGGAGTGTTGGAGGAAACTGGAAAACATGCCAACCCCACACAGGTGTGCTTGTCCTGGGGCCAAACTGAGGCTCAAGCAGCAATGTTAACCATTGATCCACCATTCTGCCTGTACCACATTATTATAAGATAAGATAAGATAAGATAAGATAAGCCTTTATTAGTCCCACAACGGGGAAATTCCAGGATTGCAACAGCACAGGGATAGCAACACTCAGAGCAACAATCAGAAGGCAAGAAAAAAAAAAAACAAGCAAGCAAGAGCAGCTAATATACATATGTACATATTACTATAAAATATATATATACACACACACACACACACAGTGCAGAGCATTGTAGCTAGATGGAATAAATATGTAAATATATAAACACCCACAGTACGGAGCAATGTAGCTAGATGGAATAATATGTAGATATATAAAAACACAGTGCGGAGCATTGTAGCTAGATGGAATAAATATGTAAATATATAAACACCCACAGTACGGAGCAATGTAGCTAGATGGAATAAATATGTAAATATATAAACACACACAGTGCAGAGCATTGTTGCTAGGTGGGATGAAACAGCATAACCGTCTATTTAGTTATCCTACATGGTATGATTATGTGCCCATACATATTCTCACCCTCCACAGCGACCGGTATGTTCCTAGTTGTATGCCGGAGAGGACCATTGTGTAAGTCTATTGCATCTTTTGCATTCAAAAAAAACTATTAGTTTGTTACGTCTTTTTGCTATCTCTGCGAGCAGCCCTGCTTAGGTTGTACAGTCTGACAGCCGTTGGTAGGAAGGACCTACGAAACCTCTCAGTTGTGCACCTGGGATGATGTAGTCTGCTGCTAAATGAGCTCCTCAGTGCATCCAGTATGTCCTGCATAGGGTGGAACTCGGACTCCAGCAGAGATGACAGTTTAGCCACCATCCTTCTCTCTCCTATCTCCTCCATCGGATCAAGGCGCTGCCCCAGGACAGAGCTAGCTTTCTTAATCAGTTTGTTCAGTCTCTTCCTATCGGCTGCAGTAATGCCACTGCCCCAGCAGACCACTCCAAAAGTGATGGCTGATGCCACCACCGTGTCATAGAATGACTTCAGCAGCGCCCCTTGTACACCAAAAGACCCGAGTCTCCTCAGCAGGAACAGCCTGCGCTGTCCCTTCTTGTAGAGTGCGTCAGTATTGTGTGACCAGTCTAGTTTATTGTTCAGATGAATACCCAGGTACTTATAGGATGTCACCATCTCGATGTCTGTTCCCTGTATATTTACTGGTGCTGTGAGGGGTTGTCCTTGCCTGCGGCAGTCCACCACCAGCTCCTTAGTTTTCCTCGCGTTGATCTGGAGGCAGTTCCGATGGCACCAGTCCACAAAGTCCTGGATAAGCCCTCTGTACTCAGCTTCATCTCCGTTGGAGATGAGACCAACGATCGCAGAGTCATCAGAGAACTTCTGTAGATGGCAATGTGTTGTGTTGTGTGAGAAGTCTGCAGTATAAAGAGTGAACAGGAAGGGAGCCAGCACCGTTCCCTGGGGGGCCCCCGTGCTACTGATGATCGTGTCGGAAACACAGTCCCGGGTTCTCACAAACTGAGGCCGGTTCGTGAGGTAGTCCAGGATCCATGATGACAGGTGCTGGTCCACCCCTGCGCGCAGCAGCTTGTCCTTCAGGATCATCGGTTGGATGGTGTTGAAAGCACTGGAGAAGTCAAAGAACATGATCCTCACCATATTCCCGGGCTTCTCCAGGTGGGACAGAGAACGGTGAAGGAGGAAGATCACCGCATCCTCCACCCCAATGCCATGCTGGTAGGCGAACTGGAGTGGATCCATCGCTGGTTCCACCAGGGGGCGGAGATGAGCAAGGAGCAGTCTCTCCAGGGTCTTCATCAAGTGGGACGTCAAGGCCACCGGTCTGTAGCTGTTCAGGTCTTTGGGGTGGGAAGTTTTTGGTACAGGTACCACACAAGATGTTTTCCACAGCTGTGGTACCCTCCCCAGTTTCAGGCTCATGTTGAAGATATACGTCACAATCCCACACAGCTGGTCTGCACAGGACTTGAGGAGCTTTGCGCTGATGCCGTCCGGTCCCGACGCCTTCCTCGCCTTGATCTTCCTCAGCTCCGTCCTCACCTGGGTCTTGGTCAGGGTCAGGATGGGGGGCTGTGTGTTGGGAGTGGGGGGGGGGGGGTGTCGGTGGAGTGGGGAGTGGGCAGCAGGACTTGATTTCTTAGAGGCAGCAGTGGTTGTTGTGCAGACAGGGGGGAGGGCGGTTGGTCAAATCTATTGAAAAACAGATTCAGGTTGTTCGCCCACTCCCTGCCCCCCGTGGCCTGGGGGGAGGTATTCTGGAGCCCCGAGATGGTTTTGAGGTTTCTCCAGACCCCGCTGATGTCGCTCTGTTGCAGCTTGTCCTCCATCTTCTTCCTGAAGCTGTCCTTGCCTTCTCTGATCTTTCTCCTCAGCTCCCTCTGTACGGACTTCAGCATCTCCCTGTTCCCCGACCTGAAGATCCTCTTCTTCTCTCTCAGAAGTGTTTTTATCTCAGGGTTGATCCAGGGTTTGTTGTTTGAGTGACGCCGTATGGTCTTGGTGGGAACGGATTTGTCCACACAGAAGCTGAGGTAGCCCGTGAAGGTGTGAATGAGGCCATCGATGTCCTCACCATGTGGATCGCAGAGCTGCTTCCAGGCAGTGGCTTCAAAACAGTCCTTTAGAGTGTCCATTGTCTCCTCAGACCATAACTCCACAGTGTGCATGGCCGGAGGTTGTCTGTGCACTAGGGGTTTGTACACCGGTCGGAGATGAACCAAGTTGTGATCCGATCTCCCAAGTGGGGGGAGTTGTGATGAGGTGTACGCCTCCTTAGTGTTTGCGTAGAACAAATCCAGTGTTTTATTGTCTCTAGTGTGGCATGTGACATACTGGGTGAAAGTGGGCAGAATGGGAGACAGTGAAACGTGGTTGAAATCGCCTGAGATGAGGAGAAGAGCATCTGGGTGTTCTGTCTGCAGCCTGCTGGTTACTGAATGGATGACGTCACGCGCTGTCCCAGCGTTCGCCGTCGGATTTGCATAAACAACAATGCAGATCACGTGTGAGTGTTCTCTCGGGAGATATGTAGGCCTCATGCTAACAGCTAGCAACTCAATGTCTTTGCTGCAGTGTCGTTGTTTAACAGTGATATGTCCCGGTCTGCACCAGTTGTTGTTAACATACATTATCACTCCACCGCCCCTAGTTTTGCCACTCTCTGGTGTTCGGTCAGCTCGTATCATGTGAAAACCCTCCAGCTCAATGTTAGCATCTGCTGCTAGTTCAGTTAGCCACGTCTCAGTAAACAAAAGGAGAGAACACTCCCGGTAAGTGCTATCGTAACGGGAGATAGCCGCTAGCTCATCTAACTTTCCCAGTATCGACCGTACATTTCCCATGACAACAGATGGAAGGGAGGGTCTGTACCTTATATTTTTTGTCCTCCGCCTTACTCCAGCCCGGCAGCCGCGACGCTTTCGCCTCAATTCTCTCGGTATGTCGAGTTTTTCCAGTGGGACCGGGTGGCGGTTAAATGCTAGCAGCTCTTCCCTGTTGTATCGTATCCTGCTATAAACAGTGGCTCCGTCCACCGGCTCAGGAGACATTTGGGACGATCTGTGTGTCCGTGATATAAGTGGGGTGAAAAAAAAAGTGATCAAAAGAGAGAGGAAGGGAAAAAAACCTCGGAATCGAGCCGCTGTTGCAAAAGGCAGCCTACTGGTGTGGCGCCGAGAGGAGAATTTTTTTTTTTTTTTTTTTTATCTGGATTATCCTGGTGTTACACTTGCTTCTTCACTAATTCTACGCTTTGTCAGTATTTATTGGACAAACAGGAACAGTTTTGTTCTTTGGAAATGTGTTTTTAATCAGAAAGAACCACACAAGACTCAGTCACAACAAAGGACGCACAACACTCAATCATGTGTAGATAAGGTGGAACAGACACCAAGGGGGTGTTCTGGAAATCAGGTTTAGTGTCTTACCTGGGTAAGTTAACTCAGAGTTTGTGGTAATTCAGAGCTTTCGCTTCCAAAAAGTCAGAGTATGTTTGTAACCATGGTAACAAAGGCTGTGCACATAAGCTGCTCCTGACTAGGTTCTGTTCAGGTTCTGTTGGGGTGCTTTTAGAATATTTAAACTTCACAGGAACCACATCCGCCAACAGAAGTGTGAATGCAGGGAATCAGAGAACTTGTCACTTCAAATCACCTTTAATAAAACAAACCATCACTAATTTGTTTTTAACGCGCCTTCTTTATTTCCTGAACAAACGTCTATCTTTCCATGCAGATATTTTATCTCCAAATCTCTTTTCTAATTTTGTTTTCTGCTGAGATAGATTTAGTCCAGATCCTTTGCTGGTAACTGCGGTGAAATTCTTACATTTAGTGATCTTAAAGGTAAAATATTCAGTTCTGTTTAGCAGTAATATGTCTCACATGAAGATGAATACAATCCGTTTCTTCCATTGTCAAATTGCTCCCCAGATGCTGGAGCAGGATCCACTCCACTGACCTGTTCAGTCTCTGACGGAACAGAAATCAGTTCTGCTGCACATCCTCCATCTTCAAACCCCACAGTCACATATTGATGCTTGGCATCTATTGTCCGTATAGTTTAGTGGACCTTCTGGACCCTCCATGTCCACTTCTGTCACAGCTGATGCGGTCTCCTCTTCAGCCTTTCAACTGTATTAACAGTCTTATGGCCTTTGGCCCAAATGAAGGAGAATTTGTCAAAAAGGGAAAAAACAAAACAAAGCTATATTTAGATTACAAGACCAGGACACCATGTTGGATTGTGACGGTGATAAAATTGTAAAAAAAAGTTAAAATTAAAAGCCCACATTCATCCAATGAAAAAAGAGGCTTGTGAGGGGAATGAGTTGAATAAAAAAGCCTTTAAAAGGTTTGTGTAAATTAACACTACAGCAAAGCTTGTATAGTGATGCCTTATTGCAACTGCAATATGGGAAAAAAATGAAAATCCATCCTGTATAATCTGATTAACTAGGTATGTGAGGACAGTTGAACAGCCATAACAGAGCTTCACAAATAAACATTGAAGGATGGAGTCATCAGACTCTGTCACATGTTACCAGCACAGAAGCAGATGTTCTCTGACCTGGAGATCTGTTCAATGCACACGTGGGCAACGACAGTGAAACCTGGTGGGGGGTGATTGGGAGGAACGGCCTGTCCAATCTGAACCCGAGTGGTGTTCAGTTATTGGACATCTGTGCTAACCACAATTTGTCCATAACAAACACCATGTTCAAGCATAAGGGTGTCCATATGTGCAGCTGGCACCAGGACACCCTAGGTCGCAGGTCGATGATCGATTTTGTTATTGTGTCATCAGACCTGTGACTATATGTCTTGGACACTCTGGTAAAGAGAGGTGCAGAGCTGTCAACTGATCACCACCTGGTGGTGAGTTGGATCCGATGGCAGGGGAGGATGCCATTCAGACCTGGTAGACCCAGACGTATAGTGAGCATGTGCTGGGAACATCTGGCTGAGGTCTCTGTCTTCATCTCACACCTCAGGAAGAACTTCAACCACATTCCGAGGGAGTCTGGAGACATGGAGTCTGAATGGGCCATGTTCTCCACCTCTATTGTTGAAGCAGCTGCCCAGAGCTGTGGCCGGAAGGTTGTTGGTGCATCTCATGGCGGCAACCCCCGAACCAAGTGGTGGACACCAGTGGTGAGGGGGGCCATTATGCTGAAGAAGCAGTCCTATTGAGCTTGGTTGGCTTGTGGGACTCCCGAAGCAGCTGAAGTGTACTGGCAGGCCAAGTGGAGTGCAGCTCGGGGGGTTGCTGAGGAGGGGGAAGCAGCTCCCTGTCCACGCTGTGTATGGTGTGGATGGGGCGCTGCTGACTTCGACTGGGGATATCGTCGGGCGGTGGAAGGAATACTTCGAGGATCTCCTCAATCCCACTGACACGCCTTCCACAGAGGAAGCAGGGCTTGTGGACGAGGGGAACGACTCACCTATCACAGGAGCTGAGGTCGCCAAGGTAGTTAAAAATCTCTCTGGTGGCTGGACCCCGGGGGTGGACAAGATTCGCCCTGAATACCTCAAGGCCCTGGATGTTGTAGGGCTGTCATGGTTGACACGCCTCTGCAACATTGCGTGGTTAGGGACAGTGCCTTTGGTATGGCAAACCGGGGTGTGGTTCCTCTCTTCAAAAAAGGGGACCGGAGGGTGTGCTTCAACTTTAGAGGGATCACACTCCTCAGCCTCCCTGGGAAGGTCTATGCCAAGGTACTGGAGAGGAGAATCCGGCCGTTGGTTGAACCTCAGATTCAGGAGGAGCAATGTGGTTTTTGTCCTGGCCATGGCACATCGGACCAGCTCTTTACCCTCTCAAGAATCCTTGAGGGTTTGTGGGAGTTTGCCCATCCAGTTTACATGTGTTTTGTGGACTTGGAGAAGGGATTCAACCGCAACCCTTGTGGTTTATGAGGGGTACTTTGGGAGAATGGAGTATCGGGCTTGTTGTTACGAGCTATCCGGTCCCTATATGACTGTTGTGAGAGTATGATTCATATTGCCAGTCCTCGGTCAGACTCATGACCAGTGAGAGTCACACTGCACCAGGGCTGCCCTTTGTCACTGATCCTGTTCATAATTTTTATGGACAGGATTTCTCGGAACACCCAGGGAACAGAGGGTGTCATGCTTGGTGACCACAGGATCTCATCTCTGTTTTTTCTTCATCCGCCACCCCTCAACTTAGCCCCTGTCTTCCCCATCAGAGAATCATTGTCTGCTCCCTCCAAAGTAAATAAAAATATAATGTATAAGCATCCCAAAGTGATTAAACAAAAAGTTGGTAAAACTCAAATTAAACATAAAGCCTCTAAATTGAATGACTTGGTCTCTGTTCCTCCTCATAATTTAAAAATTAAATGCAGTTTGTTAAATATTAGGTCTCTAACTCCCAAGTCTCTGTTAGTCCATGATCTGTTAATTAAAATTAAATTAATTAAAATTAAATCAGATTGATTTAATTTCCCTTACAGAGACTTGGTTAGGGCAAGAGGATTATGTTGGTTTGAATGAATCAACTCCCTCTGGTTATTTAAACTGTCAAAATCCCAGAAGTTCTGGTCATGGAGGAGGAGTCGCAACAATTTACCATTCCAAATTACTAGTTAATGTAAAGCAAAAAACACATTACAATTCCTTTGAGGGCCTGGTCCTCAGTATTGGGCATTTTAGCAATTTTAGGTTAAACCCAATTTTATTTGCCATAGCTTATCGTCCTTCGAGTTATCGTCCTTCGAGTTTTTATCCAAATTTGCCGAATTTTTAGTGGATTTCGTGCTGAAATCAGATATAATTATAGTAGGGGACTTTAATATATATGTAGATGTAGATAGTGATTGCCTTAATGTGGCATTTAATTCAATATTAGACTTAATGGGGTTTTCTCAGAAAGTAGGAAATTCTACCCATTATCTCCACCATACTTTCTGCAACTGTGGGGGTCCTCCCTACAGTTGATAGTGCTATGAGATGACTGTTGTTGTGAAATGGCGCTATATAAATAAAGTTGAATTGAATTGAATTGAATTTGTTCTGACATATGGCATAGAAATAGAAAAGCTGGTAGTGTCTCCTCATAACCCTGTACTGTCAGACCATTGTCTGTTAACCTTTGATTTTACTATTTCTGACTATTTGGCTCCTAAAGAAAAATATTACTACAGTAGATGCCTCTCAGATGATGTTGTTACTAAATTTATGCAGATTGTTTCCTCTATGCCATGTGTCAACACAACGGAAATAAGCTATAGACAGCTTGCTCCTTCTGTAATTGATAACATGGTGGATAGTGTTACAGCTTCTCTGCATCAGGCTCTAGACTTGGTGGCCCCTTTAAAAAAGAAAAAGTCTAATCAGAGATTTCTAACTCCTTGGTTCAACACAGAAACTCGCAGCTTAAAACAGAAGACTTGTCAATTAGAAAGAAAATGGCGCTCCACTAATTTAGATGAAATCCATTTAGCTTGAAGAAATCATCTTTTAATTTATAAAAAATCTCGTAGAAAAGCTAGAACGAGATATTATTCTGCATTAATAGAAGAGAACAAGAATAATCCCAGGTTTCTTTTCAGCACTGTAGCCAGGCTGACAAAGAGTCAGGACTCTGTTAATCCTAGCATGACACATGCATCTAGAGCACAGAGCATCCTAACATCCTAGCAGGACTTTATGAACTTTTTCAATTATAAAATTTCATCCATCAGAGATGGATGAGGTCTGCAGGAGATCGTCACTTCCTTGTGGTAACGTATCGTCACTTCCTGTTTTGCTGTCTGCCTGTGTGGTTTGCTCTCCAGCTCTCCAGCCACTAGCTAGCCACTAGCTATGGCTACTACCTCTCTTTCCTCTCCTCCTCTGGTGTGCTCTCTCTGTCAGATGTTTAGCTACACCTCTGCCTCTTTTAGTGATAACGGTAAATGTAATAAATGTTGTCTTTTTGAGGCGCTCGAGGCGAGGTTGTCTGATTTGGAATCCCGGCTCCGCTGCATTGAAACACCGTCTGCGCCAGTTAATCTTGACGGACGCCCATTAGCTGCAGCGGAGCTAGCTAGCTTAGGTCCCACTGTCAGCGGTCCCCCGGCTCTCCTCAGCAGTGAGGAGACTGGGTGGGTGACGGTGAGAAGGAAGCCTAGTCGCAAAGCCCCGGTTCACCACCAACCTGTTCACGTTTCTAATCGTTTTTCCCCGCTCAGCGACACACCCGCTGAGGAAAAAACTCTGATCATTGGCGACTCTGTAGTCAGAAACGTGAACCTAGAGACTCCAGCGGCCATAGTCAAATGCATTCCTGGGGCCAGAGCAGGCGACATCGAGTCAAATTTGAAAATGCTGGCTAAAAGTAACTGTAAATATTCCACAATTGTTATTCACGCCGGCATTAATGACATCCGTCTCCAGCAGTCGGAAGTCACGAAACTTAATATAGAATCGGTGTGTGAGTTTGCAAAAACGATGTCTGCCACTGTAGTATTCTCTGGGCCCCTCCCCAATCTGACCAATGATGACATGTTTAGTCGCTCGTCGTCCTTGAACCGCTGGCTGTCTGTGTGGTGTCCTAAAAATGACGTGGGCTACATTGACAATTGGAGCTCTTTTTGGGGAAAACCTGGTCTTATGAGACGAGACAGCATTCATCCCACTTTGGATGGTGCTTCTCATTTATCTAACAATCTGGCATCTTTTTTATCCAAATTTCCAAAACCCTGACTACTCAGAGTTGGGACCAGGAAGCAGAGTCGCAGTCTTACACGCCTCTCTGCAGCTCCTCTTCATCCGCCACCCCTCAGCTTAGCCCCTGTCTTCCCCATCAGAGAATCGTTGTCTGCTCCCTCCAAAGTAAATAAAAATATAATATATAAGCATCCCAAAGTGATAAAGCAAAATATTGGTAAAACTCAAATTAAACATAAAGCCTCTAAATTGAATGATTTGGCCACTGTTCCTCCTCATAATTTAAAAATTAAATGTGGTTTATTAAATATTAGGTCTCTAACTCCCAAGTCTCTGTTAGTCCATGATCTGTTAATTGATCATCAGATTGATTTAATTTCCCTTACAGAGACTTGGTTAGGACAAGAGGATTATGTTGGTTTAAATGAATCAACTCCCTCTGGTTATTTAAACTGTCAAAATCCCAGAAGTTCTGGTCGTGGAGGAGTAGCAGCAATTTACCATTCCAAATTACTAGTTAATGTGAAGCAAAAAACACATCCGCCACCCCTCAGCTGGTAGTGTCTCCTCATAACCCTGTACTGTCAGACCATTGTCTGTTAACCTTTGATTTTACTATTTCTGACTATTTGGCTCCTAAAGAAAAATATTATTACAGTAGATGCCTCTCAGATGATGCTGTTTCCAAATTTATGCAGATTGTTTCCTCTATGCCATGTGTCAACACAACGGAAATAAGCTATAGACAGCTTGCTCCTTCTGTAATTGATAACATGGTGGCTAGTGTTTCAGCTTCTCTGCATCAGGCTCTAGACTTGGTGGCCCCCTTAAAAAAAAAAAAAACAAAAATAAAAAGTCTAATCAGAGATTTTTAACTCCTTGGTTCAACACAGAAACTCGTAGCTTAAAACAGAAGACTCGTCAATTAGAAAGAAAATGGCGCTCTACTAATTTAGATGAAATCTATTTAGCTTGGAGAAATCATCTTTTAATTTATAAAAAATCTCTTAGAAAAGCTAGAACGAGTTATTACTCTGCATTAATAGAAGAGAACAAGAATAATCCCAGGTTTCTTTTCAGTACTGTAGCCAGGTTGACAAAGAGTCAGGACTCTGTCAATCCTAGCATCCCCTTAGAGCTTACTAGTCAGACTTTATGAACTTTTTCAATAATAAAATTTCATCCATCAGAGATAAAATCAATCAGATTCTTCCCACAGTTAACTTAAATACTGTAACTACTACAACTCCTTCTATTGATGTCTGTCTTGATGAGTTTACTCCAATCGACCTTTGTGAGTTAGACAAAATAGTTTCCTCATCCAAACCTTCAACTTCTCTTTTAGACCCTATTCCTACCAGGTTATTTAAAGAAGGCTTCCCACTTATTGGTAGCTTTATTCTTCATATAATCAATTCTTCATTAACTTTAGGCCATGTACCGCAGGCTTTTAAAACGGCTGTAATTAAACCCTTACTCAAAAAGCCAACGCTAGATCCAGGAGCTTTAGCTAACTATAGACCAATCTCTAATCTCCCTTTCATTTCAAAAATCTTAGAAAGAGTTGTTGCTACGCAATTATTTGACCACCTGCAGGGAAATGGTTTACTTGAAGAGTTTCAATCTGGGTTTAGAATCCATCATAGTACTGAAACAGCCTTAGCGAAGGTCACTAACGACCTCCTCATTGCATCTGATAATGGACTAGTTTCTGTACTTGTCCTTTTAGATCTTAGTGCAGCTTTTGATACTATTGATCATAATATTCTACTTGATAGATTAGAACACTATGTTGGACTTAATGGAACTTCGTTGCAGTGGTTTAGATCTTATTTATCTGATAGGTTCCAGTTTGTTCATGTAAATGATGAGTTTTCTTTCAGCTCAAAGCTTAGTCATGGAGTTCCACAGGGATCTGTGCTAGGCCCTACTCTTTTTAGTTTATATATGCTTCCGTTAGGCAACATTATTAGAAAGCACTGTATACATTTTCATTGTTATGCAGATGACACACAATTATACCTGTCAATGAAGCCAGATGATACTAATCAATTAGCCAAGTTAGAAGCCTGTCTTAAGGAAATCAAAGCTTGGATGACTTGTAATTTCCTGCTATTAAATTCAGATAAGACTGAAGTCATTCTTGTTGGTCCAAAAAACCTTAGAAATTCCTTTCCAAATCAAACTTTCAGTTTGGATGCAGTTACTCTTTCTCTTAATAGCTCTGTGAGGAACCTTGGAGTTATTTTTGATCAGGATTTGTCCTTCAATTCACATATTAAATTTGTTTCTAAGACTGCCTTCTATCATTTGCGTAATATTGCCAAGATTAGGAGCATCTTGTCTCAGAGTGATGCTGAGAAGCTGATCCACGCTTTTGTTAGCTCGAGATTAGATTATTGTAATTCTTTATTATCAGGCTGTCCTAAAACATCTTTAAAAAGTCTTCAGCTGATCCAAAATGCTGCAGCAAGAGTTTTAACAGGTACTAGAAAGAGAGATCATATCTCTCCGGTTCTGGCCTCCCTTCATTGGCTTCCCATAGAGTTTAGAATTAAGTTTAAAATCCTTCTTCTTACTTACAAAGCTCTAAACAATCAGGCTCCTTTTTATTTAAAAGATCTGATACTACTGTATCATCCTAACAGAGCACTACGCTCCCAAAATGCAGGATTACTTGTAATACCTAGAATCTCCAAAAGTACAATGGGAGGCAGAGCCTTCAGTTATCAAGCTCCTCTCCTGTGGAATCAGCTGCCAATCTGGATTCGGGAGTCAGACTCGATCTCTGTTTTTAAGAATAGGGCTAAAACCTACCTTTTTGATATAGCCTACAATTAGGGAGGGATCATGTGTTTCTGAACCCTCCCTTAGTTATGCTGCTAATAGGTTTAGTCAGCCGGGGGACCTCCAGTAATGCACTGGGCCTCACTCCTTTCCTCACTCTCAATGAAATATTTTTTTTGCTGGTCATTAACATTTGTTTGTTCTCTCCCATAGATTGAGTCCCCATCGTGCTGTTTGCTCTCTACATGTCTGTTCTTTTCTTCTTCTCTATCCCCTCACCCCCCAGCCAGTCACAGCAGATGACTGCCCCTCCCTGAGCCTGGTTCTGCTGGAGGTTTCTTCCTGTTAAAAGGGAGTTTTTCCTCTCCACCGTCGCCAAGTGCTTGCTCACAGGGGATCGCCTGATTGCTGGGGTCTTTCTGCAACTGTGGGGGTTCCCCCCTACAGTTGATAGTGCTATGAGATGACTGTTGTTGTGAAATGGCGCTATATAAATAAAGTTGAATTGAATTGAATTGAATAGATAGAATCAATCAGATTCTTCTCACCGTTAACTTAAATACAGTAACTACTACAACTCCTTCAAATGAGGAGTTGGAGTTAGTAAGTGTTCACTTCTTCCTTCTCCCTTTCGAGCACTGTATACTGTCACTTTATCGTACTTGTCAGTGTTTTTTTTTTTTTACTTTTTTGTTCGAAATAAAGTATGTACAGTGGGGTAAAAAAGTATTTAGTCAGCCACCAAATGAGCAAGTTCTCCCACATAAAAGATGAGAGAGGTCTCCAATTTTCATCATAGGTATACCTCAACTATGAGAGACAAAATGAGAAAAAAAAAATCCAGAAAATCACATTGAAGGATTTTTAATGAATTAATTGGTAAATTCCTCGGTAAAATAAGTATTTGGTCAATAATAAAAGTTCATCTCAATACTTTGTTATATACCCTTTGTTGGCAAAGACAGAGGTCAAACGTTTTCTGTAAGCCTTTGCACGGTTTTCACACACTGTTGCTGGTATTTTGGCCCATTCCTCCATGCAGATCTCCTCTAGAGCAGTGATGTTTTGGGGCTGTCGCTGGGCAACACGGACTTTCAACTCCCTCCAAAGATTTTCTATGGGGTTGAGATCTGGAGACTGGCTAGGCCACTTCAGGACCTTGAAATGTTTCTTACGAAGCCACTCCTTCGTTGCCCGGGCGGTGTGTTTAGGATCATTGTCATGCTGAAAGACCCAGCCACGTTTCATCTTCAATGCCCTTGCTGGTGGAAGGAGGTTTTCACTCAAAATCTCACGATACATGGCCCCATTCATTCTTTCCTTTACACGGATCAGTCGTCCTGGTCCCTTTGCAGAAAAACAGCCCCAAAGTATGATATTTCCACCCCCCATGCTTCACAGTAGGTATGGTGTTCTTTCTCCTTCAAACACGACAAGTTGAGTTGTTACCAAAAAGTTCTATTTTGGTTTCATCTGACTATATGACATTCTCCCAATCCTCTTCTGGATCATCCAAATGCTCTCTAGCAAACTTCAGACGGGCCTGGACATGTACTGGCTTAAGCAGGGGGGCACGTCTGGCACTGCAGGATTTGAGTCCCTGGCGGCATAGTGTGTTTCTGACGTAACCTTTGTTACTTTGGTCCCAGCTCTCTGCAGGTCATTCACTAGGTCCCCCCGTGTGGTTCTGTGATTTTTGCTCACCGTTCTCGTGATCATTTTGACCCCATGGTGTGAGATCTTGTGTGGAGCCCCAGATCGAGGGAGATTATCAGTGGTCTTGTATGTCTTCCATTTTCTAATAATTGCTCCCACAGTTGATTTCTTCATACCAAGCTGCTTACCTATTGCAGATTCAGTCTTCCCAGCCTGGTGCAGGTTTACAATTTTGTTTCTGGTGTCCTTTGACAGCTCTTTGGTCTTGGCCATAGTGGAGTTTGGAGTCTGACTGTTTGAGGTTGTGGACAGGTGTCTTTTATCATGTTTATAGTCAGCTTCACGTGTGCCTGTGTTTGTGTCTATGTTGAATGTAATTAGTGGCTTGTAAATATGGATGTCACCAGACTGCAAAACAAATCTACCTACGGGTACAAATAAAGTAACCTGAACCTGAACCTTTTATACTGATAACGAGTTCATACAGGTGCCATTAATACAGGTAACGAGTGGAGGACAGAGGAGCCTCTTAAAGAAGAAGTTACAGGTCTGTGAGAGCCAGAAATCTTGCTTGTTTGTAGGTGACCAAACACTTATTTTACCGAGGAATTTACCAATTAATTCATTAAAAATCCTTCAATGTGACTTTCTGGATTTTTTTTTCTCATTTTGTCTCTCATAGTTGAGGTATACCTATGATGAAAATTGGAGACCTCTCTCATCTTTTAAGTGGGAGAACTTGCACAATTGGTGGCTGACTAAATACTTTTTTGCCCCACTGTATCTATCTATCTAATGAAATCTGTTTGGATCAGTTTACTCCAATTGACCTTTTAGAGTTAGATAAAATAATTTCCTCATCCAAGCCTTCACCTTGTCTTTTAGACCATATTCCTACCAGGTTATTTAAAGAAGTCTTCCCATTTATTGGTAGCTCTATTCTTCAAAAAATCAATTCCTCATTAACATTAGGTCATGTATCACATGTTATGTCCATAACAAGGAACCAATAATGAGGCTGGAGGTATAACGTAACACAACTTTATTATTGCACTCACTGTACAGCAAAGACGCTCCCATCAGGCAGAGGTGAGGACAAGGAGACCGTCCCTCTTCCACATAGCCCTCTTATTCCGGTGGCGTTGGAACCGGAAAGGTGGAGCCAGCACCCGTGTCACACAATAATATGTCATATGAACAATATGAACATTACATTCCCCCTCCCCTTCAAAAGGTCCAAAATGCACACATACAATCAAGACCCTCCCAAATTTAGCACCCGAATCACGCACTAACAGTGAACAGAAATAATTAAGGCCTAACCATGCACACAATCAACTAAAGCTAGGGGGAGGCAGGTCGACTACTGTCCCACCCCACACGGCTAGACGGATTATTCTGCCGTCTCTATAAATATATAGTCTATTAAATGAAAAAGCTGCAGTGTTCCTAAAATAAGGCATAAAACAGCCCCATTTACAAGATGAACGTACATACAAACAGGTTATACCTTCAATGATGGAGTCAATAAACAACTTAATCACTATTCGTGTCAACACCATGTAATAAATACCACAGTATAACCACTATATGGCCTGGGTAAATCACATAATAACATCACGTATTAAACACATTGCCCCACACTGCCGTGCAGTCCCAGCGGAGAAACCACCCCCCAGAGACCCATCAGGCGGATCCCGTCTAGAGCATGTTCTTCTCTTCGCACCTGGAGGTGACTAACGTCGACACCGAGAGACTGCCTTTTCATCAGTGATGTGCAACAGTTTGTTGGGGTGTCTCCATGAGCCATCAGACAGCTGAAGGTATCTGTCCTTCCGAAGAGCCACCACCTACAGCCGCCCCTGGTCCTCCCATCGTTTTCGCTTGCCACGAATCCCTCTCAGCCGAGCCTCCTCTCTGGGTCGAACCACATCAGTGACCCCCCCAAGGAGCCTGACTTGGCTTCCAGTGTTCCTGAGTGGCATGTCGTTTCACAGTGCTAGCCGGTCCTGCCCCGCTCTCTTTCATTTTGAATGCCGGCGAAGCTGTTGTAGCCCCTTGCTTCTCGGTACCTCCCAGCCGAACTCCAGAAGCAGAGTGAGCCATCCACTCAGCTCCACCTGCCATCACAGGCATCCTACTGTGCCGCCCAGTTCTCTAAGCTAGGGTAACTTGGGCCCTGGCACCCTCCCGCGATGGCCCTGGGTGGGGTTGGTCCTGTTCATCCTCCAGAATACTAGGCTAAGGTTCGTCCCATACTGCATCGTCCACCACTCACGGAACCGGCCGGTCCCACAAACCACGGCCTGACCACTCCTCTCCAACAACGCTGGTGAGAGTGAAACCCAGTCCTTAAAAAAGTTCACAGCCCATAATATTCACACCACTGGCGGTCACCACAAACTGCAGATTGCATACCTCTGCTGACTTGTACCTCGCCGTCAGTTCTAGCGATCCCACAATGGACAGTCTGCTTCCTCCATAGCCACAAAAAGGCGTTGAAAGACCTCTCACTCAGTAGTATGGGAAGAAACTCCTCACAGTAGGCCAATTCAACACGGACCCCACTGCGCCTGTGTCAATCAGCAATGGCACCTCCACGCCGTCCAATTCCACCATACAGTACATACGGCCATCTGTGCTCAGAGAGATGTGTGAATAACTGTAGGAGTCATGGCGGGGGAGTCCACTTCACGTCGTTGTTCCCCTCGCTCAAATTTCTTACAGGCCCTGGCAAAATGATGTAGGAGTCCACACTTGCTGCAGTGTTTACGTCTTGCCAGACACTCTCTAGCCTTATACCGGTGCTTAGTGGACCCACAACCCAAACACCTGGGTGATCCTGGGGCGGACCTTATTTTCACAGCTGTAACGTATTCCTCCTTGTCTTCTACGCTATCGTCGCTGCCCGGGTCCACAGCCTGTGCCGCTGACTGTGATTCATATTTCCGGAGCATCGTTCTCTTACTGAGGTCCTGTCATAGTTTCTCTGCTGCTTCGTACTGCTGAGCTATCTCGACAGCCATGGCTAATGTCAGTTCACCGGAGCGCGTGAAGAGCCTCGATTGTGCCGCCGAGCAAAGTGTGTATTCCGCTAACTGGTCGCAGTTCATCTCCTCTTCCAACACACCAAACTGGCAGTCCCCGGCCAGCTGACGCAGATCCTCAGCATACCGTTGCACATACTCTCCAGTCTGCTGGAGGTACTGCCGAAACTGGATCCTCTGGACGATGATGTTTTCAGAAGCGCAAAAATAATGCACCATTAGCTCAACCACGTCCTCAAAACTATCGCTATCACCCAAGGTGCTGAAGATGCGTTGTCCCTCCATGCCGAGATTATGAACTAACACTGCTTGTGCTCGTAGTTTCTCCAATTCACTGAGGTTCAATGCCACCAAATAGTTTTGGAATGTGGCAAACCACCTCACCCAAGGAAACGGCAGCTCACCGGGAAGCTCCAAAAATGGAAGAATATTACAAACTTCTGTATCCATGTTTTTATCCTCGTTGCCAAATGTTATGTCCATAACAAGGAACCAATAATGAGGCTGGAGGTATAACGTAGCTCGACTTCGTTATTGCACTCACTATACAGCATAGACGCTCCAGTCAGGCAGATGTGAGGTCAAAGAGACCGTCCCTCTTCCGCACACCCCTCTTATACTCTGGGTGGTGGCGGAACCGGAAAGGTGGAGCCACCACCTGTGTCACATAATAATATGTCATATGAACAATATGAACAACATTACACCGCAGGCTTTTAAAACTGCTGTAATTAAACCCTTGCTTAAAAAGCCAACTCTAGATCCAGGAGTTTTAGCTAACTATAGACCAATCTCTAATCTGCCTTTCAATTCAATTCAATTCAATTCAATTCAACTTTATTTATATAGCGCCATTTCACAACAACAGTCATCTCATAGCACTATCAACTGTAGGGAGGACCCCCACAGTTGCAGAAAGACCCCAGCAATCAGGCGATCCCCTGTGAGCAAGCACTTGGCGATGGTGGAGAGGAAAAACTCCCTTTTAACAGGAAGAAACCTCCAGCAGAACCAGGCTCAGGGAGGGGCAGTCATCTGCTGCGACTGGCTGGGGGGTGAGGGGACAGAGAAGAAGAAAAGAACAGACATGTAGAGAGCAAACAGCACGATGGGGACTCAATCTATGGGAGAGAACAAACAAATGTTAATGACCAGCAAAAAAAAAAATATTTCATAGAGAGTGAGGAAAGGAGTGAGGCCCAGTGCATTACTGGAGGTCCCCCGGCTGACTAAACCTATTAGCAGCATAACTAAGGGAGGGTTCAGAAACACATGATCCCTCCCTAATTGTAGGCTATATCAAAAAGGTAGGTTTTAGCCCTATTCTTAAAAACAGAGATCGAGTCTGACTCCCGAATCCAGATTGGCAGCTGATTCCACAGGAGAGGAGCTTGATAACTGAAGGCTCTGCCTCCCATTGTACTTTTGGAGATTCTAGGTATTACAAGTAAACCTGCATTTTGGGAGCGTAGTGCTCTGTTAGGATGATACGGTAGTATCAGATCTTTTAAATAAAAAGGAGCCTGATTGTTTAGAGCTTTGTAAGTAAGAAGAAGGATTTTAAACTTAATTCTAAACTCTATGGGAAGCCAATGAAGGGAGGCCAGAACCGGAGAGATATGATCTCTCTTTCTAGTACCTGTTAAAACTCTTGCTGCAGCATTTTGGATCAGCTGAAGACTTTTTAAAGATGTTTTAGGACAGCCTGATAATAAAGAATTACAATAATCTAATCTCGAGCTAACAAAAGCGTGGATCAGCTTCTCAGCATCACTCTGAGACAAGATGCTCCTAATCTTGGCAATATTACGCAAATGATAGAAGGCAGTCTTAGAAACAAATTTAATATGTGAATTGAAGGACAAATCCTGATCAAAAATAACTCCAAGGTTCCTCACAGAGCTATTAAGAGAAAGAGTAACTGCATCCAAACTGAAAGTTTGGATGCAACTTTCATTTCAAAAATCATAGAAAGAGTTGTTGCTATGCAATTATTTGACCACTTGCAGGGAAATGGTTTATTTGAAGAGTTTCAGTCTGGGTTTAGAATCCATCATAGTACTGAAGCAGCCTTAGTGAAGGTCACTAATGACCTCCTTATTGCATCTGATAATGGACTTGTTTCTGTACTTGTCCTTTTAGACCTTAGTGCAGCTTTTGATACTATCAATCATAATGTTCTACTTGATAGATTAGAACACCTTGTTGGACTTAGTGGAACTTTGTTGCAGTGGTTTAGATCTTATTTATCGGATAGGTTCCAGTTTGTTCATGTCAATAATGAGTTTTCTTTCAACTCAAAGCTCAGTCACGGAGTTCCACAGGGATCTGTGCTAGGCCCTACTCTTTTTAGTTTATATATGCTTCTGCTAGACAACATTATTAGAAAGCACTGTATATGTTTCATTGTTATGCAGATGACACACAATTATATCTGCTAATGAAGTCAGATGATAGTAATCAATTAACCAAGTTAGAGGCCTGTCTTAAGGAAATCAAAGCTTGGATGACTTGTAATTTCCTGCTATTAAATTCAGATAAGACTGAAGTCATTCTAGTTGGTCCAAAAAATCTTAGAAATACCTTTCCAAATCAAACTCTTAGTTTGGATGTGGTTACTCTTTCTCTTAATAGTTCTGTGAGGAACCTTGGAATTATTTTGGATCAAGATCTGTTTTTTAATTCACATATTAAACTTGTTTCTAAGACTGCCTTCTATCATAATACTGCCAAGAATAGGAGCATCTTGTCTCAGAGTGATGCTGAGAAACTAATCCACACTTTTGTTAGCTATAGATTAGATTATTCTAACTCTTTATTATCAGGTTGTCCTAAAACATCTTTAAAAAGTCTTCAACTGATCCAAAATGCTGCAGCAAGAGTTTTAACAGGTACTAGAAAGAGAGATCATATCTCTCAGGTTCTGGCCTCCCTTCATTGGCTTCTCATAGAGTTTAGAATTAAGTTTAAAATCCTTCTTCTCACTTTCAAAGCTCTAAACAATGAGGCCCCTTTTTATTTAAAAGATCTGATATTACCCTATTATCCTAACAGAGCACTATGCTCCCAAAATGCTGGATTACTTGGAATACCTAGAATCTCCAAAAGTACAATGGGAGGCAGAGCCTTCAGTTATCAAGCTCCTCTCCTATGGAACCAGCTGCCAATCTGGATTTGGGAGTCAGACTCGATCTCTGTTTTTAAGAATAGGGTTAAAACCTTCCTTTTTGATATAGCCTACAATTAGTGAGGGATTATGTGACCCTGAACCCTCCCTTAGTTATGCTGCTAATAGGTTTAGACAGCTGGGGGACCTCCAACAATGCACTGGGCTTCACTCCTTTCTTCACTCTCAATGAAATATTTTTGCTGGTCATTAACATCTGTTTGTTCTCTCCCATAGATTGAGTCCCCATCGTGCTGTTTGCTCTCTACATGTCTGTTCTTTTAGTCTTCTCCTCACCCCCCAGCCAGTCGCAGCAGATGACTGCCCCTCTGTGAGTCTGGTTCTTCTGGAAGTTTCTTCCTGCTTAAAGGGAGTTTTTCCTCTCCAAGTACTGCTCACAGGGGATCGCCTGATTACTGGGGTCTTTCTGCAATTGTGGGGTTCCCCCTACAGTTGAAAGTGCTACGAGATGACTGTTGTTGTGAAATGGCGCTATATAAATAAAGTTGAATTGAATTGAATTAGGTTTTTTTTTTTTTTTTGAATTGAATGAATTTATTTCGGATAGTACATTACAGGTTAAAAGAAACTGTATAATATAACAACAAGGTCTAATTAGACAAAGACTCCTTCTACTATACAATTCCATGTGAGTTATCCGAAATGGGTGATGGCTGAAGCCGCAGCTTATATTGCCCACCCATATTCCATCCAAGAATTCAAAGGAGCAAGGTTAACCTTGCTTTCTGGAATACCCCCCAGAAGACCAGGAACCTCATAAAACAACATGTAGGTATAAGCAGTAGTCATCTGAATGGGGATGAGGGGAGATTCCATCCACCTTGTTAGCCAAATGACATAATTTTGATAAATAGATAGATAGATAGATAGATAGATAGATAGATAGATAGATAGATAGATAGATAGATAGATGTACTTCTTTGATCCCAAACTGGAATATTGCAATTTCATAAGTTTGCAACTTTTTTCTTGCAAATTTGTAACTTTTTTTCTTAGAAATTCTGCAACATTTTTCTTATATTCACAACTTTTTCCCCTATAAATTTGCAACTTACTTCTTCTAAAATTACAACTTTTTCTCTCATTAATTTGCAGCTTACTTCTTTTAAATTTGTAATATTGAAACCTTTTTCTAAATTTGCAACTTTTTCTCATAAGGGATAAGGACCTGTACTTATATAGTGCTTTTCCAGTCTCAAAGACCACTCAAAGTGCTTCACTAGCACTAACCCTCTACTCTAAGGGCCTATAGGAGACAGATATGTAGGGACAATTTAGAACAACCAATTAACCTAACATGCACGTCTTTGGATTAAAATTGCAACTTTTTTTCGTTTGTTTGCAAGTTTTTTTTATCATTAATTTGCAACTTTTATCTTACAAGTTTGCAATTTTTTTTTGGCAAATTTGCAACTTTTTTCTCATAAAATTGCTTATTTTCCCTCATAAATATGCAACTTTTCCCCTCATAAAATTGCACCTTTTTCAAATTAATTTGCAGCTCTTTTCTTGTAAATTTGCAACTTTTTTTTCAACAATTTGCAACTTTTTTCTTGCAAAATTGCAACTTTTTGTCATACATTTGCAACTTTTTTCTCAACCATTTGCAACTTTTTTCTCAACAATTTGCAACTTTTTTCTCAACCATTTGCAACTTTTTTCTCATTAATGTGCAACTTTTTCTCATATATCTGCAACTTTTTTCTCCTACATTTGCAACTTTTTCTCGGAAATTTGCAACTTTTTTCTACCAATTTTGCAGTTTTTTTCTTGTAAATCTGCAACTTTTTTCCTCATAAATTTGCAACTTCTTTCTTGTAAATTTGAAACTTTTTTCTCATTAATTTGCAACTCATTTTTTTTTTTGTAAATTTCCAACTTTTTTCACAAAGTTGCAACTTTTTTCTCATAAATTTGCAACTTATTTCCTGTCAATTTTCATCTTCTCGCTTGTAAATCTGTGCATTCATTTAAATACTGGTTAAATTTTTATTCTCAGTTATTAAATGATATTTTTTTCCTTTTTTAATGTTTAAATTGGCATCTTTTATCATATTTTTGCACCTTTGTTCTTGCAAACGTGTACCTAATTTATATTTATACATTTGTACCTTATGCTAAATTTGTGAATATCCTCCATCCCCCTTGTTAGGAAAGAAATTGCCTACTGGGTGTAACTACAACTAAAACAGTTTGTCTGTGTTCCATGCTGTTTTCTTCCTGTTTTCTTGCTCTGGAGATAAAAAGTCAAAGTAAATATTTGATTTTTGTCTAAATTTTGTATACAGCGCTAACTTTTCAGACAACACAGGGGGGCTTGTACTTTAAAAATGTTTCACTGCAGCAAAAGCAGAAAAAGGTGCAGGCAGACCATGGTGAGTGTGTGAGAATTTGTCCTTTACCCTGAGGAAGGAGTCGAGGGAACCGTTCTCCATGAACTCAGTGACGATCATCACAGGGCTGCTCTTGGTCACCACCCCTTCCAAATGGATGATGTTGGGGTGGTCAAACTGCCCCATGATGGACGCCTCACTCAGGAAGTCACGTCTCTGGCGTTCAGTATAGCCTGCCTTTAACGTCTTAATAGCCACCAGTATCTCCCTCTTTCCAGGTTGCCGGAGGTTTCCGCTGCACACCTCCCCAAATTCGCCTGATACAGAGAGAAGAGCGATCATAGGGGGTCACTGACTGTACTGTAGTTCGCAGCTTGGTCTTTATACCTTAGGCCCTGTTCCAGTTCACCCCTTCACCCTAACCTTTAGGTTGATCCTGTTGTTTGCATGTTCACATGTAGACCTAAGGAAATTTACATGAAAAAAGCTGCAGATTAAGGAGAAAAAAGTTGCAAATCTACATGAAAATGCTGCAAATTTACCAGAAAAAAGTTGCAACTTTGTGAGAAAAAAGATGGAAATTTACAAGAAATAAGTTGCAAATTAATGAGAAAAAAGTCACAAATTTACATGGACGAAGTTGCAAATCAACGAGAAAAAGTTGCAAATTTGCGAGAAAAAAGCTGCAAACTTAAGAAAATAGTTTTCAAAGTTAGATGAAAAAAGTTGCAAATTCATGTGACAAAAGTTGCAAATTATGAGAAAAAGTTGCATATTACATGAAAAAAGTTACAGATTAATGAGAAAAAGCTGCAAACTGAAGAAAATAGTTTTCAAATTTAGATGAAAAAAGTTACAAGGACCTGTACTTATATAGTGCTTTTTCTAGTCTCAAAGAGCTTCACTAACCATCTATTCTAAGGGCCTATAGGAGACAGATATCTAGGGACAATTTAGAACAACTAATTAACCTAACATGCATGTCTTTGGATTGTAGGAGGAAACCAGAGTAAACCCATGCAGCACAGGGAGAACATGCAGACTCCACACAGAAAGGTTCCTACCCCTGCCAGCCTGGAGATTTGAACCTGGAACCGTCTAGCCGTTAGTGCTAACCACTGCACTAACGTGCTCCCATGTGACAAGAGCTGCAAATTATGAGAAAAAGTTGCATATTTACATGAAAACCGTCTTGGATTAATGAAAAAAGTTGCAAATATATGAGAAAAAGTTGAATTTTCACACAAAAAGGTGCAGATTAATCAGAGAAAAAATATTGCAAATCTCTATGAGAAGTTATAAGAAAATGTATCATTAGGATTTGTGCTTAAAATGCATTTTATTCAGTTCTGTAACGTGAAAGGTTTATCATGACACTGGGGGACAAATCTCTTTTTTCCAGGCTGAGAATGTCTTCCCAGGGCCGGCCCAAGCCATAGGCAACATCAGCTGTTGCCTAGGGCGCCCCCTACTGAGGAGGCGCAGTTGCAAGCCCTCAATTTTTTTTTTAAATTAATAAAATAAACTTGCTAGTAGTCAGAGGTGCTGTGCCAGCAGACAATACAGACAAATGCTTCCAGCCCCAGGCCAGTAGGAGGCCTTCGAGGGCTGACCAACTTTCAGCAGCGCAGCTTGGTGTGGCGGCTCTACCCACACCACTCCTGCTCGGCCTCTGACGTAAATAAACTGCAGAGAGGGCCTTATAATGACAAAACAGCAAAGGCAGAAAAAATGTATTGTGCTTGTTTGTTCTCACTCTTCCTGTGTTTGTGTGCACGTACTATTGTAGCTTTGACATTAATATCGTCAGAATAATGACAGACGTGTGTCACTTTAACTGGTGGTGGATTAAATGGGGAGGGTAAACAGATGTGCACGTGTTTTGCTATTAAAACATCTTGTTAAATCTTATTTTGGGATACTTTATTAGTCCCCAGAGGGAAATTCAGGCCATTCACACCTAGGGCCACTTCAGAGTCTCCAGTTATCCTAACCTGCATGTTTTTGGCCTGTGGGAGGAAACTGGAATAAACCCATGGAGAGAACATACAGACTCAACACAGAAGGGTCACCGATGGTCAGGGGTGGAATCAATCCCATGACCTTCTTATGGTGCTGCTACAGTGCTAACCACTGCGCCACTGCGCTGTCCCAGGACAAAACCAAAGATCAAAGATTTTTCACGTAATCTCAAAATAAATATTGCCCATTCTTCAACTGTACCAACACAGTAAATTATATTCATACTGGTGTTGCTGGTTTGTGTTTTTCCGTCGCTGCTGTCAGGTGAACTTGTGACAACAGCTGCTACAGGTGAGAAATATAGGTGGGTGTGCTGATGCCTGTCCACAATGATGCAAAGGTAAATATTTGACAAATGCTCATGTTGTCATTGTTTGTTTCTCATCCAGTTGTTCCCTGGGGGACATTTAGACCCCCTGCCCCCCCCCCCCCACACACACACAAAAAGCAGACAAATGCAGATTAATGTCATTAGCAGTGTGTGATCTCTCTACACCAGTAGGCAGCAATACAGCAGTGTGTTGTTAGTGATAATGCATATGAACTATAAAATCTGATATATTTTTTTTTTTTTTTTTTTTTTTTTTTGTTACTTATTTGTACCCGTAGGTAGACTTGGTTTGCAGTCTGGTGACAAGCCACCGGCTGCTGGTCGCTGCGTGCGCGAGCGCCCTAAACCTACATGTTTTGGTATGCGGGAGGAAACCGGAGAAATCCCGGAGTAAACCCGCGCAACACGGGGAGAACATGCAAACTCCACACAGCTCACTGTTGGTCGGGGGCTGGGATCGAACCCACGATCTCATGATCCCCGCGATCCCCCGGCCGAGGGTAAAACTGTGCTGCCACAGTGCTAAACCACTGCGCCACCGTGCAGCCATATATATTCACATCTCTAACTTTTTAAATACTTCTTTTGGTTACTTCACAGTAAACATATCTAAGACATTTACTGTAATCTACAGATTACTAAAAGGTTAATACAAAAAGCCTTAATGACCAATAATAAAGCTACTACCAGCTGTGCTTGAACCTATGTTGATTCTGGCATAACTGACTGGTAAAACATGATTTTCTGCATGAGCTACACAGCATTGTGAGTGAGAGGATATCTTTGTTTTGTTCAGCCATAGTTTTACATTGACGTGATGACGTGAAACACTTCTCATAATGTTGGAAGTAAACCCAACTTTATCATGCTCCTCCCTTTGTCATGGCATGTATCTAAGTCTTGCAGATGCAGACCTTATTGTAGAATATAATTGTGAAATAAAATATAATACGAATGTTCCCATCAGTGTCACATTTTAATCTGGGTTTGCCCAGATTAAAATGTGACAGGCTGCTGGGACGTTCTTGCTTTATTTTGACTACAACAGTTTCAGAAATCTCCCCGAGTAACAACTGTATGAGAACCCAACATAAATCATGACAACACCAGCATTTGTCAAACATTTTATGTACATCAGCAGGGTCACCTGTTTCCAGCCCCAAACAACACCTGCAGACTCACAGATTAATCTAACAGCAGCTACGGAGAAAAACAAAGCAACCAAACTGCTATGAATTTAATTTACTCCTTTGGTGAAACACTGACAGACGAGCAGCTTCACGGTTTTAGAATACTCAATGTTTATTTCGAGGTTACGTGAAAAGCTTGTTTGAGTGGTGAAACAGGCACATCTGTTTACCCTCAGCAGTACTGAGGCGGTCAACGACCCATGCTGCCGCGGCTCATTTAGCCACAGTCGTCTGACATGTGGAACCAGATAACAGCGGGAAGCCTCCACTGAAAGGGGCTTATGTGAGATTTTTTTTCTTTTTTATGAGCAGTAACGTGAGCTCCCTGGTCTGTTGCTGGTATCTGGGCACTTCAGGACCTGAGCGGCTGTAATGTCTGGTGTTGTGCGTGCATGGGTGCCGCACTCAACCCAGTCTCAGTAAAAAAAGTACCTAATTAACGTTTTCCACCCCTCTAAAATCGTACATTTGCACGTTAAATCAAAAAAATAATGTGCCTCGGCACGTATTTACAAGCTCACTCACTGCACAAGTGCAGAACAGTCCTAAACAGTCCTCTCCACACATGCGCAGCACATCTTTTACTCTGGTTTTCCAGCACTCACTGAGCTGGTGAGGCGGGATGGCAGACGGTTAACTACACAGATGTTCAAGCAACAGACACAAAAACATGTTCAACTCTCATCTGTGAGTGACCGTTTTTTCCCCTTTAGTTTGTTTGTCACTCCACTAATGAAAGGTTCCTGTGAGGTTCGGGATTAAACTGTTGGCTAGTTGGTCAATGGTGAAAAACAATAAAAGAGGCGGGAACACAAACTGCCAGCGTTAAGCTGCCATTAGACACCTTTCTTAAAGCTGTAAATGCCATATATCCACTGCTTGTGAAAACTCTTTTTTACGTGTCTGTTTTCTCTGAGTGACAAAACATGCAATTTCACATTATTTTTTTTTTTGTGAGACTGGACTGCCGTACTGTAATGTCACCTAGGGCCGACCCTGTGCCCCCTGTGTCCTCCTTGATTTATGCCTGTGGGTGTCCCAGTTCCCCTTCAGGTGGAGATCAAGGAGTTGAAGCTTGGTTGGGTGCACACTACAACCAGTACTACAGTTTTATCAAGATGACTGCACAATCCAGTGATGGAAAGAAAGGTGTGCATTAATGTATAAAGTATGTATTTACCCATTTAGCCAAACCATAAACTTTCAATCACTATTTTGTTGCAGTTTGATGCCAATTTTATCTTCACTGGTGTGATTGTGCAGCAGCAGATTAACACTATACAGCTGCAATCCACAGCCTAATTATACAACAGACTACTTTATAAAATAAATCCATTTATTTTAGTCAGATCTTCCGTTGGAACCTGAATTCTCATCTATGCAACAGACTGATCTGTGTTGTGTGATTTATTTTGTTTTGTTTTAAATGTGCTGATGCTGCATATATGCAGATCAGAGGTAGTGCTGAGTGTCAGTCACCAGCAACAGTTCTCCCCATTGGGCAGTGGTGTGAAGAACCACAGGACATGCGATTGGTCCATGATGTCAGCATGCTTCAGCAAGCTGGAGTCCAAAATGCAAAGATAATCCAGTCTTATGAACCTCGTTCAACAAGGCCAGGCGTCCTCTGTGTTGATGAGGGTGATTGTCCAATTTCTTTGTTAACTTCAAACAAAAGTCTGACATATCACAGGTTTGTGAGTACTAAAATATGTGCAAAGTGCCAAGCATATGCAAAAACTGGAGCTACTATGGAGTGTTACCAAAGTTGCACAATGATGCATCAGGAAGACAAACAGTTGTAGCAGCTGTTTGTGTCGCAATTCAATGCCTTTGAAAAGTAGCTGCAGTCTCCTTTACACACATGGTGCTGCTATTATTCCACTGAGGAAGAATACATTCAGAATGTAATGATTCAGAAATCATCACTCATGTTAATGCACTTCTAATGACTGAAGAAATTCATGTTTTATTTCTAGAAAATAGACTCAAATTTGTCACTGTTTCATCTCTGTGTATTTATTTTTCCCTGTTGGTATATCCCCTCACCAGTGTGCTCAGAGCAGCAATCCTCCAAAGCACGACTTTGCTTTCTCTCTGTGGAACTACATGCACTCTGGTGCCCGCTGCCTATTGCCAGAGCAGATAACTCACCGATCAGGTGCCTGGTGTGTGGCTCACCTGATAACCCACCTGATAACACACCTCTCACCCAGCTGTGCAATGATGATAATCCCTCTAAGAGCTGCACACTGATCTCTTTGCTACAGCTGCAATTTTTGGATGATGTCACATGTATTTGGTAAATACAATAAACTGCATTTTGTGCCTGTTGTGCCATTTTCCTAGGTTGCCATCTTGTTTTTGTGATGGCATTTCTGCTGGAGTTGGTGCAGATCTGTCTGGAAACATGCTAAATCCTCATTGAAGTAAGCCAACCTCCACCTGTTTGTGCCCACCAGTAAATCACATGCAAAACATCAACTTAGGAAACATGCAATTTACAAGACTTCATGCACAATTTAGCATCCGCTATTTGGGATCTTAGTAGATCACACCTTAACTGCACCCAGAGTGTGTCCTCTTCCCTCACCTGCACCAATCACTTGTTCTATCTTCACACAGGAAATGTCGATCTCCTTGGCGAACTCCCTGACTGCCTCATTGGGGTCCTCATATGTGAAGGGGTCAATGTAGATCTTCATCCCTGGTGACACTTGAACAAAGAGACAGAATAGACAGCAGCAGATGTACACGCAGAAACTGACACATGAAAATGCACGGCTCAATTCATTTACATAACAAGCCCAAAGCAAAACCTATCATATGAAGCATGATGTTAATGGCAGCCAGTCTAAGAGTAAAATATTGAATACAGTACATAGACTTACTTACTGTGACCACTGGTGTAATGTTGAAGTTTGTCTGTGTACTCTGATTCTGTTTGGTCTGAACTTCTCCTGCTGAGGATAAATAACAATAACAATAATAACTACAAAAGCACTCGGAGAGCGCAGACCTCCGCCAAGCGCCACAGTTCCCCCCATACAGTGTTTATTTTGTTCCTGGATCCAGACGGTGATCCGGATCACCACCAAAATCTAATCATCTGTAGGATACCCCATTTCTGACAATCTCTGAAAATCTCATGAAAATCCATCCATAACTTTTTGAGTTATCTTGCTAACAAACAAACAGACAGACAAACAGACAAACCAACGCTGATGAAAACATAACCTCCTTGACGGAGGTAATAAATACATACATACATACATACATACATACATACATATATCCCATCCATCTTCTACCACTTTTCTGGAGGTCTGGGTCATTGAGGCAGCAGTTCAAGCAGAGAAGCCCAGACTTCCCTCTCCCCAGCCACCTGCTCCAGCTCTTCAGAGAGGATACCAAGGCGTTCCCAGACCAGCTGCGAGACATAGTCTCTCCAGCGAGTCCTGGGTCTGCCCCGGGGTCTCCTCCCAGTGGGACGTGCCTGAAACACCTCAAGTGGGAGGCGTCCAGGAGGCATCCTAATCAGATGCCCATACCACCTCAGCTGACTCCTTTCAATGTAGAGGAGCAGCGATTCTACTCTGAGCCTCTCCCGGATGACTGAGCTCCTCACCCTATCTCTGAGGGTGAGTCCAGCAATCCTACGGAGAAAGCTCATTTCAGCCGCTTGTATCCGCGATCTCATTCCTTCTGTCATTACCCAAACCTCATGACCATAGGTGAGAGTAGGAACGTAGACTGACCAGTAAATCAACAGTTTTGCCTTAAAACTCAGCTCCCTCTTCACCACAACAGACCGGTATAATGTCTGCCTCACTGCAGAGGCTGTTCTGATCCATCTGTCAATCTCTCGCTCCATTCTCGCCTCACTCGTGAATAAGACCATTACTCAAGCATGAAATTCACAGACATAAAGTTTCCACTCCTAGGTAGAATTCTTCACAATATTTTAAATCTGCCATGTCTGCAGGCTCATGTTTAGGAGAAGAGGCTGTAGCTGCTATATTACCTTCATCCAGATGTCTGCCCTGCTAACTCTGATAAAACCTTCATGGTAAATTCTCCTATGAACCTATTGCATTTGCTGTGTTGTTAGACGAACATGTAGCAACTTTGTTCAGGCTACAAAAGAATATAACATTTTTTATAAGGCCAGAAATGACCATTTAGCATGCTAGAAAGATGGTGGGCACTCACAACTTAATTTTTTATTGTCATAGAAGGAACCATAATGGAATAAACAACTTTTAACTTTAATTGCAGGAGAAAAATTTATTTGGGAATATAGAGAACCTAAGTCTTGCCCCCTCTACTTCTGCACATGGGACCTTAAATCAGAAAAAATCTCCATTGAAATGAATGGCAAAAGTGAAATTATCTTTTTATCCCGATTGAATTTTGCCACAAGTTAAAGATATGATGTTTGGCAATTTAAAAGATAATTTTCCATGTAAATGTTAATGTCCAGATAATGTCCACGAGTAGGCTGCCCTTTGCAACAGCGGATCGATTTCTGCCTATTTCTGTTACTATCTGGCTCTCTTGCCAGTCTTTATGATCCAGCATCACTTTATTCCATCCGAACACGTAGATCGCCCAAATGTCTCCTGATTCAGCGAACGGAGCCACTGTTTCTGGCAGGAGGCAATATAACAGGGACCAGATGCTAGCACTCAACCGGCCCATGATGCTAACGCGAAAACTCGACATACCGGGAGAATTAAGGTGAAAAAGACGTGGGTGTCGAGATGGAGTAAGACAGCGGGCAAGGAATATAAGGTACAGACCCGCCCTCCCATCTGTCATTATGGGGAATGTACGATCGATACTTGGAAAGACAGATGAACTAGCAGCTATCTCCTGCTACAATAGCATATACCGGGAGTGTAGCCTGTTCCTATTCTCAGAGACGTGGCTAACAGGACTAGCAGCAGATGCTAACATTGAACGGGAGGGTTTCCACGCAATACGGGCAGACCGAACACCAGACAGTGGGAAGGCACGGGGCGGTGGGGTGATGATGTACGTCAATAACAACTGGTGCAGACCGGGACATATCACGGTTAAGGAACAGTACTGTAGCAAAGACATTGAGTTGCTAGCTGTTAGCATGCGGCCTACATATCTCCCAAGGGAATACTCACACGTGATCTGCATTGTTATTTATGCAAATCCGATGGCGAACGCTGGGACAGTGCGTGACGTCATCCACTCAGTAACTGGCAGGCTGCAGACAGAACACCCAGATGCTCTTCTCCTCATCTCAGGCGATTTCAACCATGTTTCACTGTCCCCCATTCTACCCACGTTCACCCAGTATGTCACATGCCACACTAGAGACAATAAAACACTGGATTTATTCTATGCTAACACTAAGGAGGCGTACACCTCATCACAACTCCCCCCACTCAGGAGATCGGATCACAACTTGATTCATCTCCTGCCGGTGTACAAACCCCTAGTGCACAGACAACCTCCGGTCATGCGCACGGTGATGTTATGGTCTGAGGAGGCAATGGACGCGCTAAAGGACTGCTCTGAAACCACTGCCTGGGAGCAGCTCTGCGATCCACATGGTGAGGACATCGATGGCCTCACTCACACCATCACGGACTACATCAGCTTCTGTGTGGACACCACCGTACCCACCAAGACCATACGGTGTTGCTCGAACAACAAACCATGGATCAACCCTGAGATAAAAACACTTCTGAGAGAGAAGAAGAGGATCTTCAGGTCAGGGAACGGGGAGATGCTGAAGTCTGTACAGACGGAGCTGAGGAGGAAGATCAGAGAAGGCAAGGACAGCTTCAGGAAGAAGATGGAGGACAAGCTGCAACAGAGTGACATCAGCGGGGTCTGGAGAAACCTTAAAACCATCTCTGGGCTCCAGAATACCTCCTCCCAGGCCATGGGGGGCAGGGAGCGGACGAAAAATCTGAACCTGTTTTTCAATAGGTTTGACCAACCCCCCCCCCCCCCGACTGCACAACAACCACTGCTGCATCTAAAGACATCGAGTCCTGCTGCCCACACCCCACTCCACCAACACCCCCCCACTCCCAACACACAGCCCCCCAACCTGACCCTCACTAGGACCCAGGTGAGGACGGAGCTGAGAAAGATCAAGGCGACGAAGGCGTCGGGACCGGACGGCATCAGCGCAAAGCTCCTCAAGTCCTGTGCAGACCAGCTGTGTGGGATTATGGAGCACATCTTCAACCTGAGCCTGAAGCTGGGGAGGGTACCACAGTTGTGGAAAACATCTTGTGTGGTACCTGTACCGAAGACCTCCCGCCCCAAAGACCTGAACAGCTACAGACCGGTGGCCCTGAAGTCCCACATGATGAAGACCCTGGAGAGACTGCTCCTTGCTCACCTCCGCCCCCTGGTGGGACCAGCGATGGATCCACTCCAGTTCGCCTACCAGCATGGCACTGGGGTGGAGGATGCAGTGATCTTCCTCCTTCACCGTTCTCTGTCCCACCTGGAGAAGCCCGGGAATGCATTGAGGATCATGTTCTTTGACTTCTCCAGTGCTTTCAACACCATCCAACCGATGATCCTGAAGGACAAGCTGCTGTGCGCAGGGGTGGACCAGCACCTGTCATCATGGATCCTGGACTACCTCACTAACCAGCCACAGTTTGTGAGAACCTGGGACTGTGTGTCTGACACGATCATCGGTAGCATGGGGGCCCCTCAGGGAATGGTTTTGGCTCCCTTCCTGTTTACCCTTTATACTGCGGACTTCTCACACAACACAACACACTGACATCTACAGAAGTTCTCTGACGACTCTGCAATCGTCGGCCTCATCTCCAACGGAGATGAAGCTGAGTACAGAGGACTTATCCAGGACTTCGTGGACTGGTGCCATAGGAACTGCCTCCAGATCAATGTGAGGAAAACTAAGGAGCTGGTGGTGGGCTGCCGCAGGCAAGGACAACCCCTCACAGCACCAGTAAACATACAGAGAACAGACATCGAGATGGTGACATCCTATAAGTACCTGGGTGTTCATCTGAACAATAAACTAGACTGGTCACACAATAACGACACACTCTACAAGAAGGGACAGCGCAGGCTGTTCCTACTGAGGAGACTCAGGTCTTTTGGCGCTGCTGAAGTCATTCTATGACACGGTGGTGGCATCAGCCATCACTTTTGGAGTGGTCTGCTGGGGCAGTGGTGTTACAGCAGCCGACAGGAAGAGACTGAACAAACCGATCAAGAAAGCTAGCTCTGTCCTGGAACAGTGCCCTGACCCAGTGGAGGAGGTAGGAGAGAGAAGGATGGTGGCTAAACTGTCATCTCTGCTGGAGTCCGAGTCCCACCCTATGCAGGACATACTGAACGCACTGAGGAGCTCATTTAGCAGCAGACTACATCATCCTAGGTGCGCAACCGAGAGGTTTTGCAGGTCCTTCCTACCTACGGCTGTCAGACTGTATAACCTAAGCAGGGCTGCTCGCAGAGATAGCAAAAAAACATGACGACCTAGTAGTATTGAATGCAAAAGACGTAATAGACTTACACAATGGTCCCCTCCAGTATACAACTAGGACAGTATTGGTCGCTACGGAGGGTGACAATATGTATGGATACATATTCATACTATGTAGGATAACTAAGTAGACGGTTATGCTGTTTATTCCATCTTGCCACAATGCTCCGCACTTTGTATATATAGTTATATATTGATGTGTATGTATGTATATCCACTGCTCTTATTTATATCTTCTGTATCTTCTTAATTATTGCTCTGAGTGTTGCTATCCCTGTGCTGTTGCAATCCTGGAATTTCGCCATTGTGGGACTAATAAAGGCTTATCTTATCTTATCTTAAATAACAATGCAGGCTGTTGATTAACTGTTCAGGTATAAGGTTATGAAAATATGTAAATTAAAAGACTGCAAACACAGAGGCACGTGTTATGTCCACAAATCTGGGAATGATGACGGACGAGAGGGCTGTAATGGAACTGAACTTTATTGCATAAATGTTATTATACAGAGCACGTGAATGACTGAGCCCTGAGCGCCTATACCCCTGAGTGAGAGTGCCGGCAGACAAGGGTGCAACTTTGTTTCCAACACTGGGGGGGGGGGTTTGAGATCTCTGCCCATATAGAGAGCCGAAGTCACGCCCCCTCCAGTTCTGAATATTGGACCTTAAATCAGAAAAAAAATTCTCTATTGAAATGAATAGCAAGAGCAACATTATCTTTTGATCCTGGTCAAATTTTGCAACGAGTTACGCATATGATATTTGTCAATTTAAAAGATAACTTTCCATGTAATTAAAGTTGTTGGCTGTCATATAACATCCATCCTGCACGGGCTGCACGTTGGCGCAGTGGTTAGCACTGTGGCAGCACAGTTTACCCTCGCCGTGGGGATCGTGGGTTCGATCCCTGCCCCCGACCAACAGTGATCTGTGTGGAGTTTGCATGTTCTCCCCGTGTTGCGTGGGTTTACTCCAGGATTTCTCCGGTTTCCTCCCACATACCAAAAACATGCAGGTTAGGGATATGGGGCGCTTGCGCACGCAGCGACCGGCAGCTGGTGGCTTGTCACCAGACTGCAAAACAAATCTACCTACGGGTACAAAATTAAAAAAAAATATCCATCCATCCATCTTCTACCGCTTTTACGGAGGTCCGTGTCGCGGAGGCAGCAGTTCAAGCAGAGAAGCCCAGACTTCTGTCATATACTGTCATATAACAACAGAGTAATATTTAGTTTTTGTTTAAACGACTAGTGGACAACAACTCCCATCATCCCACATCACCAAACACAGTTACATGTTAGTGATGTGAAAATCCCTGATTTCTCATAGCACTGACCCCTGCGCTGACAGACAAGTCACTGCGATTAACCTGAGCCTGACTCTTAGCTAAATCACTATACAGTGGTAATAACAGGGTGGATTTGCCTGACTGCTGCCCTCACCCTGTGTCTCTCTGTGAGGAAATCACATGAACAAAAAGAAAATGTCACTTATGAGGACAATTCTAAAATTCATGACTTTGTCCAACAGAACATTATTGTGATGATCTAGTCAGCAGTCTGTTCTCTAAGAAACAAAGTTCATTTTTTATCGTTACCTGGTCACTTGTGCCTCCTGTGCTGCCTCACTCTCCCTCTGGTCACCTGGGCCACCTCTCTCCTCCCTCTCTCCCTCTTTGTTATCCCTGCTGCTGTCACTTTCACATTCTTGCTTCTGACATACAGTCATGTGAAAAAATTAGGACACCCTGTATAAGCCTGTGTGTGTGTTTTGTTTTTTTGTTTTTTTAACATATTTGGACATATGGATATTTAATGTCAATGTTAAAAATACTGGGAGATTCACGTAATACAACTAAACAATTAAAAATGAATTAGAGACTTTTTCAAATTTTCTGTAAAATGTAATTCTAAACAAATAGTGAGGAATAAATTAGGACACCCCCATCTTTTTTAGGACACCTCCACATTCATTCCCATTTACAATGGCTGAAATAAATTTAAAAAAAATGCAAATAAAAACAAAAACATGGCTAGAGATTGATATGTGAACATTTCTTAATAAAGAACTGAATATTTAAAGGGGTGTCCAAATTTCTTCACATGACTTGTTTAATTAATGTTCACTGACAAATTTGGAAGATGTAATTCATGCAAGAATTTCTCATGCAAAAAACCTGATGTAAATTGTTTTCCTCCCTTCTTCCATCTTAAAAGCATCTTAACAGTGCTGTCAGCAGGTGCGTTAGCTCGTCTGGTTTATTCTGATACCATGATCATCATTCTAGGCACAGAACTGAGGTTAATGCAGCTGCTGAGTGTGGATGAGGCTCACCGCTGTGCAGCTGCTTCTTAGCAAGTAGATGAACAAAGGACACGATGTGTGATTTAGTCAGACTACGACAACAGTAACAGTGATCCTGCCTGCAGAGGCATCATGAACACAGCACACCGCACCTTAGGTGTCTTATGTTTCACTCATTAAATGATAATAAAGCTGTGAAATTTGTGACAAAATCATCCTGCTATTGAAAACTTAATCTGGATTCATTTCCTAGACATTTAATTTTTTACAGCGGCATTCAGTTTTCACATTTAGGATTCAGGTATTTGCCCCCCTCCCCTCATAAAAGGTCAATAACAAATTTATCTTTACCAAATTTACCAGAAAAATGTACAAATGTAGGAGAAAATAGTATAAATTCACAAGAAAAAAGTAACAACTTCATGATGGTCAAAAAATTATTTAAAAAAATCTGAAATTTAAATTATTTTGCAAATATGCAAGGAAAAGGGCTTATTTTCCATGACAAATGTAAGAAAAATGCTACATTTTTGTGAGAAGCTGAATTTAGGGGGAAAACATGGGGGAAATACTGCATATTTATACAAAACATAGGTAAATTTACAGGAAATAATGTCTCTGATTTACAAGAAAAGCTGTAAAACTATGACAAAAACTTGCACACATGAAACAGTGACATTAGAAACGTCACAGTGCTCCATAAACACTGAAGTTTACTGAGGGAGAAAAAAGACTGGCGAGAATATTTGAAGCCCCAAAAGTTGGTAGTGAGGACAGCTGTAACTTTAAATGGTTTATAATTTGCTTTCTCTGGGTGCAGCGCAGCGTCCTGCAGAGACCCCTACTGGACAGGAAAAGCAACAGGCTGGAGGAGGAGACTAATGCTGCAAAAATGCTGAAAGAAGCATTGCAACTTTTAATTATCAATTTATTTATTTTTTTTAGCGCTCCCTTTATTGCAGATGGACCCTGAAACACCAACAAAGTCAAACTATACAGTGTTAAGGACATGAATCCTACTAGGAGCTAAATCAATATACAGTGATAATAAACCATCAATATCTCAGTGTTTGGCCACTGCCTAACTTGTGTAACGCTGTCTGGTGATTAAATAAAATGGGAACAGAAAACTAGAAATGTGATTTTAAGCTCATAATTAAATTAAATAAATAATTCAGTGATGCTGTACTGTAGTGCTTTTGAACTCATTTTAACATGTAAAAAAGTTAAAGTGTAGGAATATGAAATGGATCTGTTCTTTCATTCATCTACTTGGTGTTTATTTCTTATATATTTGTTTAGATCCTCTGTCATGCAGTTGTGGTGTTTTAACAGTCGATAGAAGATCTGAAAAATGATCTGTAGGGAAAATAATCAATTTATTTTAATGTGGATATTTAAGAATAGCCTTCAGAGTGACTTGGTCTGTAATCAAAAGTGGTAAAACTTGTTTTTAATTGAATTTTATAATTATCAAAATCATGATGTTTTAAAAATACAGAACAGTTTAAGGTTAACTTGAATTCCATGGGGATGAAAAGCAATATTTAAAGGCATTTATGTTTAAGTACCGGTGGTCGGAGTAGATTCTGTTTGGATCTGATAAATGTTCAGAGCTGCTAACATTTTGATGAGAAGTGAAACACAAATTTCACTCTAACAGCTGATGAACAAATCCATTCTGATCACATTTCATGAATGATTAATACAATGTAAAGACCAAATCTGCATGAGAAAAGCTCATCATGTCTCAGATCAGCTGAATCCTACCAGGCAGCAGTTATTCAGGGGTGTACTCCTGTTAGCACACTAGCAACCTGCTAACTTCACACAACAATTCAGCAACTAAATCAATAATACGACATTTACCTCGTTTTGGACAGAGGGGTTTGTCCTTTTCTTTGACAAGTTCAACTAATTTAAAATGGTTTGTTGCCCTTGTGGAGCTCGTTTCATGTTGTCTCACTGAGCTGGATGCGTTCCATACCAGCATCCCCACCTGCCGCCCTGACACCTGAATCAGAATCAGAATCAACTTTATTGCCAAGTATGCTTACAGCATACAAGGAATTTTACTTATCACTAAGATGCGCTTGTTTCTGCACGGTGGCGCAGTGGTTAGCACTGCGGCAGCACAGTTTACCCTTGGCCGGGGGATTGTGGGGATCGTGGGATCGTGGGTTCGATCCCAGCCCCCGACCAACAGTGATCTGTGTGGAGTTTGCATGTTCTCCCCGTGTTGCGTGGGTTTACTCCGGGATTTCTCCGGTTTCCTCCCACATGCCAAAAACATGCATGTTAGGTTAATTGGCTGTTCTAAATTGTCCCTAGATATTTGTTTCCTATAGGCCCTTAGAATAGAGGGTTAAGTATTAATGAAAGCGCTTTGAGTGGTCTTTGTGACTAGAAAAGCGCTATATAAGTGCAGGTTAGTTAGTTAGTTAGTTAGTTTCTAAGCGCTCCCTAATGACGCGGCAGCCATACAAGGCGCCTCATTCAGTAGGGGATAAAGAGGGGGGGGGGGGTGACACATTGGGCAGAGAGAAAAAACAAAGTTATCAAAATAGTGCTCGAGTGAGCAAGATTGTGATCACATAGAAAAAACCCTCTAATTGCACAATTAGCAGACAAGATACAGATCTACACATTAACAGAGCAAAAGAGAGAGACCAGTGTGTATGTCAGTCATGTGATGTCAGCATGAGTGCAGTGTGAATGTATCAGTTACTGGTGCACAACAAAAAATCCTCTCCTAGGCAACGGAGACACCTGACTCCGACTCAGGGAAGGCACAAGGACAGGTTGGGCAATACGAAGTCTGCAGCCGGGGGGAGGGGGGGGGGGATACATTGTCTGATTATTAGAAATGTTACTTTTTGTTGCTTGCAAATGAAAAAAAAAACCCAACAACTTCTTCATACGTGATTGAGTTGTAGATATTTTTTATTAATTATAATGATATGATTATGGGGAGGGGATTGTATTGGCTGGATTGGATTATTGGGGGGCTATAACCCCTCTAACCCCCCAATTAATTACACCTATGCCAGCAGAAGAGCCTAACATGGCCGGCCCCTCCCTTATGTATGTCGGCATGATGAGGCAGCTACGTCATCACGCCGCTCTCTGTTGTAAACCCCTTCACAACATTCACCCCCCCCCCCCTTGAAAAAACACATAACACTTTATTAATTATTACCCTCCCCAATTAAGCATAAACATTAAACTCCTGAACTAGGGTCAGCGCGTGAACCGCCGCTGGACCCGCAGCTGGACCCGCAGCTGGACCCGATGCAGCTGAGTGGATTATTTTGCCACCGTTTCAGCCGCGCTCTTACTTAAACAGTCACTTTTTTTCACAGTCTTCCATGGGGAAGGCGGTTCTGCTGGATGGGCCTTGTGGCGGGCACTCAGTAGACGCGCCCTTGGAGATGCTGGGTCCCCTGGACCGGAACCAATATTCATCATGCTGCAGCCCAAGTCCCACGCTGCACCAACTGATTCTTGCGAAGCCTCATCGTCTAGAGCAGCCACTCGAATGCGCCAAAGATGGTTTGCATGCCGAACTGAAACGTCTGTCAATCTGAAGCACACTGGTCCCAGCTGCGCTACGATCCTCAAGGGCATCCGCGGTCTCATAGAAGGTGACTTTACTGGCCAATCATCTGTGCGTACTCCACCCCCCCAGTCCATCACCTGAAGAGGTGCTTTGCTCTGTCTCACATGCCCTTGAGATCACGGTGGTGCTATGTTTACCTCTGTTTTTATCGTGTTGGTCACGGACTTTTCACCCAACACCCCTGCAGCAGTCCCAAGAGGCCAAAGCTGGTCGTGGGCCCTGAAGACATCCGGTGTCTCTCCTATGTGCTAACCGTTTTGGACCCTTCACCCACTGGCTCAGCCATGGCTCCCGTAGACTGGTGCTGAGCAAGGGTACTAAAGCGTTCCGGTTCCTCTTCTCCCTTGCTTGATGTATGCGGTTGTGCTGCGTCACCATCACTGCAGATAACAGCCGTACTGAGTCATTGTGTTTTGGGATTCTCTGTGTGTGTGGGCTCTCTCTCCTGTAACTCTGCAGCAGCTCCCGTAGACTCCTGCTGGGCGAGGATCTGAGGTGAGCCCAGCTGCTACCCTCCCCTCCAGGCAGCGCTCCTCCTGTGCACATGGGACGGTTGGTTTCTCATTAGCGTCACCCTTTTCAATCCCGTCCCACACTATGTGACTGTCACCAGGGTCAGGGAAGCTGAGTCCGCTATTGTCGCGGATCGAGAAACCCAGTTGGTGAAAAAGGTCACATCCTAATACGTTGTCTCCATGCATGGTCACTTGAAAAACAAAGTCAGTAACTACTCTTGACGTGCAGTGGACCATTAGCGTGACGGTCCCTACGTTGCCAACTTTGTAACTACCATACCTATACAGCACAGCTGGGTTCTTGCCAATTTTGTGGTTGGGGAAAAATTTCTTCACCGTAGCCCAATTTAACATCGACCTCATTGCAGAGGTATCAAGCAAGAGTGGTACAGTAATGTTGTCCATTTCCACCATGCTGAATGCATACGTCGTGTTCTCGGGTCTTACCGTGTGGATGGCCGTTGCGGGTGGGTGGTTTTGCTTGATTGACGGGCCCCAGGGCATCGGTGACCTGCACACTTTGGCGAAATGACTGTATCTTCCACACATGTTCTACCGTTGTCCTCTTGCTGGGCAAAAACTTGTTCTCTCATGGTGCATCGGGGAACCACAGTTACCACACACAATGGCCTCTTGGAGCGGTCTTCCGGTTAACGGCATTCATCTCAAACTCCACTGCCGTATCATCATGTTCCTCCATGCTCACCGCGTTGGCTAACATCGTCTGTCCTGGCTGTCTCTGTTGTTGGTGAACACCTAGCGTCAACGCTAACCAGTCCGCTGACTCCTGCTGGAACGCTAGCTTGGTTGTGTTATCTAGCATCATGTTGTTTGGCACTGTTAGCCTCTTAGCCCTTAGACTCGGGTTGTTTATGTGCTCGGCCAATTGGTCCCGCACCATCTCGTCCTCTAACAGTCTAAATCGGCACATGCTAGCCAGATGTCTCAAATCAGTGATGAATTGTTGGGTGGACTCACCAATTCCCAGTCACCTCTGGTGGAATCTTATATGACGTGCTAGCACATTGTCTGGCATAGCAAAGTAGCTAGCTAGTAGTTCCACAGCATCTCCATACAAGTCTGTTGGACCAAGAGTGTGAAAAGTCATCTGACCTTCTATGTCCAGGTTGTGGACAAGCAGGCCTTGCTTCCTTCCTTTATCTTGCCTTCCCAGATCCAATGCTGCAACGTAGGTCTCGAACACGTCCAGCCAACATGGCCACGGGATGAGCGGTGCACCTGGGAGCTCGAGGAAAGGCCTCAGCAGTCTTAGCGATGCTTGAGTGAACCATGCTTCCATGGTTCGCTAATTCTCGTCGCCAAATGTTATTTCCACAAACCTGGGAATCATGACAGATGAGAGGGCTGCTCTGGAACTGAACTTTATTACATACAGTAGTGTGAAAAAGTGTTTGCCCCCTAACTGATTTCTCATTTTTTTGTATGTTTGTCACACTTAAATGTTTCAGATCATCAAACAAATTTAAATGAGATAAAGATACCACAAGTAAGCACAAAATGCAGTTTTTAAATGAAGTTGTTTATTATTAAATGTAAAAAAAAATCCAAACCTACATGGATCTGTGTGAAAAAGTGATCACCTCCCCTTTTAAAACACAAATTAACTGTGGTTTATCACATCTTTGGGAAGCTGAGTTCAATTTCTCTAGCCACACCCAGGCCTGATTACTGCCACACCTATTCTAAATCAAGAAATCACTTAAATAGGACCTGCCTGACAAAATGAAGTAGACCAAAAGATCCTCAAAAGCTAGACATCATGCTGCAATCCAAAGAAATTAAGGAACAAATGAGAAACAAAGTAGTTGAGCTCTATCAGTCTGGAAAAGGTTATAAAGCCATTTCTAAAGCTTTGGGACTCCAGCGAACCACAGTGAGAGCCATTATCCACAAATGGTGAAAACATGGAACAGTGGTGAACCTTCCCAGGAGTGGCCGGTTGACCAAAATTACCCCAAGAGCACAGTGACGACTCACCCAAGAGGTCACAAAAGACCCCACAATAACATCCATAGAACTGCAGGCCTCACTTGCCTCAGTTAAGGTCAGTGTTCATGACTCCAGCATAAGAAAGAGACTGGGCAAAAATGGCCTGCATGGCAGAGTTCCAAGACAAAAACCATTGCTGAGCAAAAAGAACATAAAGGCTGGTCTCAGTTTTGCCAGAAAACATCTTGATGATCCCCAAGACTTTTGGGAAAATACTCTGGACTGACGAGACAAAAGTTGAACTTTTTGGAAGGTGTGTGTCCCATTACATCCGGCGTAAAAGTAACACAGCATTTCAGAAAAGGAACATCATACCAACAGTAATATACGGTGGTGGTAGTGTGATGGTCTGGGGTTGTTTTGCTGCTTCAGGACCTGGAAGACTTGCTGTGGTAAATGGAATCATGAATTCTGCTGTCTAACAAAAAATCCTGAAGGAGAATGTCCGGCCATCTGTTCGTGACCTCAAGGTAAAGCACACTTGGGTTCTGCAGCAGGACAATGATCCAAAACACACCAGCAAGTCCACCTCTGAATGGCTTAATGTAGTGGCCTAGTCAAAGTCCTGACCTGAATCTGATTGAGATGCTGTGGCATGACCTTAAAAAGGCGGTTCATGCTGGAAAACCCTCCAATGTGGCTGAATTGCAACAATTCTGCAAAGATGAGTGGACCAAAATTCCTCCACAGTGCTATAAAAGACTCATTGCCACTTATTGCAAACGCTTGATTGCAGTTGTTGCTGCTAAGGGTGGCCCAACCAGTTATTAGGTTTAGGGGGCAATTCCTTTTTCACACACGGCCATGTAAGTTTGGATTTTTTTTTTTTTTACCCTTGATAATAAACACCTTCATTTAAAAACTGTTTGTGTTTACTTGTGTTATCTTTGTCTAATATTTAAATTTGTTTGATGATCTGAAACATTTAAGTGTGACAAACATATAAAAAAATGAGAAATCAGGAAGGGGCAAACACTTTTTCACACCACTATAAGTGTTAATATACAGAGCACGTGAATGACGGAGCCCTGAGCTACTATACCCCTGAGTGATAGTGCCGGCAGAAGAGCATAACATACTGTAACCGGCCCCTCCCTTATGTATGTCGGAGTGATGACGATACAAGCTGGCTATGTCATCACGCCGCTTTCTGTTGTAAACCCCTTTACAACAGCAAGTAACTGATGCCATGTGCTAAAAAGAGTGCCCAGGGTGAAGTAACAAACAGTTGTCTGGATCAGCTGCAGCTCTCAAAAGACAACACAAAACCTTTGTGTTGTTTTTCTCCTCTTTGGATCCTTCTTTCACTGGTCAGGAAACACGAGGTTGTGGCAGTAGGAAGAAACACACAGGAGACGAAGGTGGGTTTTTATCTTTACTCCTCAACTGCCACTGAACAACTAACTGTGGACACTCCCGGACTTCAAAACCGGGAAACACAAACCACGCCCCCCAAACCCAAATCCCACGGGGTGAGAGATACCCCTTCAGTCCGCAACACAGTGCCCCCCCCCAAAAAAAAAACACCCAGAGGAGACTCCCCTAGCCAAAATCAGTCTCTCACTGAGGGCCTGATGGACCTGCCATAACGGCTGCGTCGTCCTCTAACAGGAGCCACCGGAGAAACCTGTTGCGTGGGGCATCCTTGTGGACGACGGGCAGGTGAAACACAGTCCATAGCAGGCTGGAAACCAGAAAACTCACCTAGTGCAGACCTAGCCGGAATCTTAGAAGGGGGGGCGACCTCCACGGTGGACCTGGGCCGGAACCGTAACCGCCATAACGTGCACCAGCTTAAGCCTATCTAACGTGACTCACTCTTTATGCGCACCCATCTCTAGCACAAAACTCTTTGGGCCTGTCTCGAGAATCCGAAATGGACCGTTGTATTGGTGTTTGAGAGGCAAGCGGTGAGTGTCACATCGCACAAAAACAAAACGGGCTGCACTGAGCTCAGTAGGCACAAATGATCACGGGAAACAGTGGTGAACGGGGCTCAGAGCCAGTGTGCCGTCGGACGAAAAAGAGTAGATGGTGGGGCCGGCCTGCGGGGCTGAACTTTTGGGCAGAAACTCTCCCGGAACCTGGAGCGGTTGACTGAAAATCAGTTCAGCAGGCAAAGCATCGAGATCTTCCTTAGGAGCTGAACGCAACCCAAGCATCACCCAAGGCAAATGATCCACCCAATTACCATTGGAGAACGCAGCATGCAATGCTGCTTTCAGCAACCGGTGAAAACATTCACACAAGCCATTAGCCTGAGGGTGGTATGCTGTAGTATGGTGTGCCTGCACTCCCAAGGACCTTGCAAGCACTGACCAGAGCTCCGACATGAACTAGGGGCCCCTATCGGTGGTAATTTCTGATGGGGTGCCGAAACACACAACCCAGGAAGAAAGAAACATACGTGCCACGTCCACAGCCAAAGTGGAGGACAGAGGGACCGCCTCTGGCCACCTAGTGGTCCAATCTACTATGGTAAGCAGGTGCGTAAAACCCTGCGAAAGGGGTAGAGGACCCACCAGGTCCACATGCACGTGGTCAAAATGTTTAGCCCGAATCCGAAATGGTTCAAGGGGTGCCTTGGTGTGCTGGTAGACTTCAGCACATTGACACGCCAAGCATGCGGCCGTTCACCCCTTGACATCTCTGCAGAGGACGGGCAAGACAAACTTTGCTCGGACCAGTTTTAAAGATGCCTGAACTCCCAGGTGAGAGAGGGAGTGAACTGAGTCAAAAACTCAACGGTGCCAGGTCACAGCGACAACAGGGCGGGGGTGCCCAGTGGAGACGTTGAAGAGGAGAGTAGGACCACCCTCCTGCATCACCGTCTCCTCAAGTTTGAGGGCTGTACCTGTAGATCAAAGGGCCAGGATGTCCGGGTCATTGGGCTGCTCGGCGGCCATGGCAGAAAAATCCATCCCGAGGTGCACCGGGCACACCAGCACACGTCACATGACACGTCACGTGAACATCTGTTGTGAACTTGGAGAGGGCATTGTTGATGAGCAGACCACGGTTCGGTCACCTTGGACATAGCGAACGTCAGTGGTTTATGATTTACATAAGCTGTGAAAGAACGACCCTCCAATAAGAAATGGAAATGACGGTTTGCCAGGTACAGTTACAGCAGCTCCCAGTCAAAAATGCTTTACTTATGCTCACCATCCTTGCGACTGAAAAATGCGAGGGGCTGCCATGCCCCTGCCACACACTGTTCGACCACTGCCCCCATGGCTACGTCAGAGGCGTCTGTTGTCAAAGATATGGGCGCCATGGGCACAGGGTGAGCGAGTAGTGCTGCGTTTGCAAGGGCGGACTTGGTTCCGTCAAAAACTTGGACTCTTTCGGGAGTCCAGGTGATAGGGTTGTTGGCCTTTTTTAGCCTCAGAGCCTCATAAAGCGGTTGCAGGAAGTGGGCAGTGCGAGGGAGGAAGCGATTGTAAAAACTTACCATGCCCAAAAATTCCTGCGGTGCCTTAACAGAGTCCGGACAAGGAAATTCCACCACTGCTTGAACCTTAGAATTCAACGGAATCACGCCTCGCGACGAAAAGTGGTTGCCAAAGAAGTCAATTACCGGCAGCCCAAACTGACACTTAGCCGGGTTGATGATCAGGCCATGTTCTTCAAGGCACCCAAAAACTTGTTTCAGGTGCGACAGATGCTCTTCGGTTGATGGACTGGCCACCAATATGTTGTTGAGGTAGACAAACACAAATGGGAGGTCACGTAACACCAAGTCCATCAACCTCTGAAATGCTTAAGGCCAAATGGCATGCGCAGGAATTCAAAAAGCCTGAATGGGGTAATTACCATGGTCTTGGGGACATCCACCGCACACATGGGAACCTGGTGATAACCGCGTACCAGATCCACCTTTGAAAAAATGGCAGAGCCCGCCAAACACACAGAAAAATCTTGGATGTGCGGAATAGGATAAAGGTTATTAGCTGTGACATTGTTAAGCCGATGAAAATCACCACACGGCCGCCACGACCCATCCACCTTATGTACCATGTGAAGCGGTGAGGCCCATGGGCTGTTAGAACGCCTCACTATTCCCAAACGTTCCATAGTGGCGAATTACTCTTTTACTATGTCCAACTTAACTGCGTCAAGGCATTGCACGCATGCAAAAACCAGCGGTCCTGCGGTAGGGATGAAATGCTCCACCTTGTGCTTAGTTGCTGCGGTGGAAAAAGCAAGCATTGTAAGCGACGGAAAATATGTCAGCAAACGCAGAAAAACATTATCCAATGCTAAAAAGATAGCGTGTGACAACAGCCCAGCTCCCCCAGTTTCACATGGAAAATGGCAAATCACACAGCATCAATCAAACTGTGGTTAGCAACATCAACAATCAAACCATTTGCACACAGAAAATTTGCGCCAACAATAGGTACTGTAATGGAAGCGATGACAAAGTCCCTCTCAAAACTGTGCCCCTGGAAACAAACAGTCACAGACCTTTTGCCAAATGTCTCAATGGAAGAACCGTTAGCTGCACTCAAACGTGGGCTGTTGCCCGCCGCCGGTCTGTCCATGCTGGTTGGTGGGGGCAGGCTCTTCTGTGAGCCAGAGTCCACTAGGAAATGTCTCCCTGACAGTGAATCTTTAATGAAGAGCAGCTCACCTCGTCCGCCAGTGCCCACAGCTGCCACTGAGTGCTGGCTATGGAGTTTTCAAATGTGCATGGACGAACGCAGCCTTAGCCTTGCTGCCAAACCACAGGTGGATGAAACACAGACCTTTCCCGCATCGTCTCCGGGCCACCACTCCAGCTACTGCCACTGGGTCTGCATCCTCCATTGTGGGTTGCAGGATATCCGATGCCCTGACTTGCACAGCAAACTGCCTGGCAACCAGCAGGACCAGATCAACTTCCTCGGCTAAAGCTCGGTAGTCACTGGTAGCCACATGTGGGGAGTAAGCTAAAACCGCACGCACAGGCAACGGGAGCTGGCACAGGAATATGTGTGGAAACAGGAAACCACCTTTGTCCGCTCCAAGCAGCGATAATAATCTGTCCATAAGGTTCGCAGCCATGCCATCACCCAAACCTGACAGGGAGAGGATTTTTTTCTGCTCTTTCTGCGACCAATAGACTATACCTCCGGAGCAGGAACTGTTTGATGGCAGCGTATTTACCGTGCTGTAGGGGGCAAGCAAAGCAACTGCATGGCATGCCATGTGGACTGCTGATCCAAAGCAGCGACGACCAAGTAATACCTGGTTTCATCTGCAGTGATTCCTCGTAGGTGGAACAGCACTTCGATAGGCTGGAACCACAAAGCCGGGTCACTCCTCCAAAACTCTGGAAGCTTCACAGCCGCAGTGTAAGCAGCCAGCTATGAAGGGTCGGGGTGACACGGCTTACCAGGAAACGCAGTTTTCTCCTGAGTCGGCCATGCTCGAATCGGGGTCACCAGTGTGGCAGGAGGAAGAAACACACAGGAGACAAAGGTGGGTTTTTATCTTTACTCCTCAACTGCCACTGAACAACTAAATGTGAACACTCCCGGACTCCAAAACCAGGAAACACAAACCACGCCCCCAACCCCAAATCCCACTTGGTGAGAGATACCTCTCCTTTAATCTCCCGCCATGCTCTTGTTTGGTGATGTGGGATGATCGGAGTTGTTGTCCGCTAATTGTTTTCACAAAAAAATAAATGTTACTCTGTTATTATATGACAACAGACAACTTTAATTACGTGGAAAATTATCTTTTAAATTGACAAACATCATATGTGTAACTGGTGGCAAAATTTGATTGAGATCAAAAGATAATTTCACTCTTGCCATTCATTAAATGGAGAATTTTTCTGATTTAAGGTCCCATATACAGAAGTGGAGGGGGTGTAACTGAGGCTGTCAGGTTTCGCAGTCATTGTCATGTATATGTCATGAGCAGGGTGTGGCTTCATGAAAGCGCAGGAAGACACACGGACATAAACTGTAAAACATAGCCTATATTTCAGTAATATTTCTGGGAGAATAAGGCTTGACTGGAAGCTAGTACTGGATTATTTACGACCACAGACCTCAACTGTGCAGCTGTAGGCTTTCAAAATTACAGGAGAAAGAATAAGGACTGTTTACAGATTTCCTACTGAAACGATCAGAGAAGCTGATCTCAGCACTGAAAAGAGCTGCCCCCTTCAACAAACAGAAACCAGCAAAAAACAGTCCAATACACTATAGACCTCATTTATCAAAAGTGCTTAGAAATTGGCACACATTTGGGTGTAAATATGATCATACAAAAAGGTCTACGTGGTATTTATGAAATGGTGTGTATCTGGTCAATCTCAGCCTGTTTGACTAAATGTTGTCTACTATGCTGACATTTTTAAGCATATTGTTAAACATGATAATTTATTACTTACTATTTAGAAGCACAGTGTCACGAGCCGAGCCGGCTTGGCTTTCCCCGGCTCGGGCTCGATCTCTCTGTGGGTTTGGTTTCACTGTTATGTGCATTTTTGTGTGTTCTGTACCTGTTCTACTGCCATGACCACTGCCTGACCGGAAGCTGTGAGTCAGCTTCTGTGATCTTTTTCCCACGCTGCTGACAGTCTGTCGGTCCAACCACGGCCCCTTGCTCTCCTTAATTCCACCAGCTGTTCCCAGCCCCCGTAATTATCATTCCCGTGCCTCGCCCAGGTGTTCCCTATTTACCACGCCTGAGGCGTCTGTACTAAAGAAGCTCTTTGCTGGACAGACGCCGCTGGATCATTATGTGTACATGTTGGATGGTCGTCTACCCTGTCTAACCGTCACGTCACTAAGGACTGTTTCTGTGTGCGCGTCGAGAATCGCTGTGACTACTCAGATTGCCCCCGCACTGTGAGTATCTGCCTGTGTTCCGTTCACTGCTGTAATCCTCCAGTGTGAGTGTTGGGCGTCCTTGAGGACTTGAAGCGTATCCGAGCTGTTTCGTGTCTGTATGTTTAGTTTGGTGTTAATAAACGTGTGTGTGGTGTAACCCAGCGTTTAAATCCTCTGGTCCTTTTTCTCCTCCTCCGTGCGCCGTTGGGAAGGGCACGGAGAGTATATAACACACAGAAGGACGTCCCAAACAGCTGTCTGATGGCTGTGCTCACTGGACAGCTCAGCTATGGCTCTCTGTCATCTCTCAATAATGTGTAGAAACACACAAGGCAAAATAAAATAATTTCCCCACATCTCTGCTATTCTGAATTTCTCGTGCTTATCCAGAGAAATTTTTTTAAAATCAAATGCAGCAGATCACCCGGACCAGGCACTTCTGTGGGAAAGCTGTGTTGTGGTTAAGGGAGAATTTGGAAAGAATAACTATTATGAGATACTGGACTACATAACAGAAAACTTGGTTAAAGAAAGACTTTTTTTTTTTTTTTTTTTTTTTTTTTTACAATATTTTAACACAGTGTTCACACAGGGGACTTATGGGGCAGATAAATAAATACAGTAATAAAACAACAACTGAAAAACCCTGCAGCTGTCATAATGTTTGCTCCTTCAGAACAAAGAATAAAGGGCCCAGATGCCAGGCTTCTAATTGTGGATATTTATTAATGAAAGCACAAAACAAATCCTGCTCGTGGGCAAAAATAAAATGCCATAACGAACCAAATAACGTGGAGTGACAACAGCAATAATAATCCAAACAATGTGGTGTAGAAACGTGAAGTTAACACAAGGACGCCACAGGGATTAATGCCCACGGCCAGCATATATAGGAAAATCCGTGACTGAGAAAAGGAAGGACAGCTGTGACAAATTAGAACATGAGAGGATGAGGCTAATATGGGAGATGATATGCTAACTGGAAGTAAACAAAGGGTACTGTCAAAATAAGAGTCCATACAGAAATTATAATAACGAATGGCAAAAAAGAGACTAATCACTTCACTCTTATCACTCAATAAAAAGCAAGAAATCTCTGTGTCTGTGATGTTCATAGGATATCATAGGACGGCCTATGTCATAGGCCCTACGTCATATATCATAGGCCCTATGATCTCTGCCTGAATATCATAGGACATCCTATGAACTCATAAAGACATGTTGCCTAATGTCTGTCACTGTATATGACATCATAAAGACATGAAGGCAGGCTTGATGTATATGACATCATAAAGACACAAGGACATCAAAGGATGGCCTATGGTCTGTGCCTCATCATCATAGTGTGTCCTATGAACTCAGGCATCATAGGACGACTCGCCATGCCTACAAGATGGCAAATATGTAACCTTGAAGAATGCCAGTCTACACTACAAATGTGTAAAATGCCAAGCAAAGCGCTGATTTTCTCCGGCTGCTCTGGTTTCTTAGTTTCTATGGGCATGCACGGGCCTTCCTGAACACGGTTGAAAGCCACTTTTTCAGGATTGTGCCCATGAACTGGAATTATGACGCACCTATCCCTCAACCAGTGGTCTGAATGAAGAAGAAGAAGACCCACCAGATGGAGAGCAATAGAATGAGGAGAACTGCTGCACATCAGAAAAGATGCCGTGAACATGAAACACCTCAGGTTCCACCAGTACGCCACAGACATGACTGTGAACAACACAGCCGTCTGAGACAGGAGGAGACCCTTCAGCAACGAGTATGCAGAAATACTTGCTTTTACTTGGTTTCTATTCAATTCAACTTTATTTATATAGCGCCATTTCACAACAACAGTCATCTCATGGCACTTTCAACTGTAGGGGAAACCCCACAGTTGCAGAAAAACCCCAGCAATCAGGTGATCCCCTGTGAGCAAGCGTGTGGCGACGGTGGAGAGGAAAAACTCCCTTTTAACAGGAAGAAACCTTCAGCAGAACCAGGCTTAGGGAGGGGCAGACATCTGCTGCGACTGGCTGGGGGGTGAGGGGATAGAGAAGATGAAAAGAACAGACATGTAGAGAGCAAACAGCACGATGGGGACTCAATCTATGGGAGAGAACAAACAGATGTTAATGACCAGCAAAATAAATATTTCATTGAGAGTGAAGAAAGGAGTGAAGCCCAGTGCATTATTGGAGGTCCCCCGGCTGTCTAAACCTATTAGCAGCATAACTAAGGGAGGGTTCAGAGACACACGATCCCTCCCTAATTGTAGGCTATATCAAAAAGGAAGGTTTTAACCCTATTCTTAAAAACAGAGATCGAGTCTATGGGCATCGACGGGTATGCACGGGTATGTACTAGTAATAATAATAATAAAGAGTCCAAACAAGGAACATAAGATGTAGGCAGGGTCTAACCCTGTCCAGATCACTACAGTCCCCCCCTTTAAGGGGTGGACCCCAGTCGACCCCAGTGTAACACCATCCAGAAAAGAAAACCCCCAAAACCCCTCACAGGGTAGGTGGTGGGGGTACAAGGCCAGGATGGCCAAAACAAACTGTAACCCCCTCACAACAAACTCAAAAGCAAACACAATTCATGGATCAAATTAAGTCCAAGGCCCCTAGATCCAAAACAAAGGCGGTCGGGTGGCCTACCCAAGTCTATGGGCCATTGGACCTGAACAAACAATGGGTTGGGGGGGGGGTGTCTACCCAAGTCCAAGGCCTACTGGACGGGTGAACACGGTGCGTCAGGTGGCCTACCAAAGTCCAAAGGCTACCAGAAGGGAGAACATGATGTAGCAAGAGTGTCAAGTTCAGGTACCAGTTGCAAAAAAGTCAGTAACACGGGAGATAACAACACAGGGGCCTTTTGTACAGAGAATAACAACTAAGGCGCATTACACTGAGGAGATAATGACATGAAAATTCTATCCTCAAAAACTTGAACTCCTGAGGAGGCATAAACATGATAAGGTAATGATAACACAGGTATATTAAGCTCAGGAGATGACCTCAAAAACCCTGTAAACTCAGGGGGTGCCAACCAAAAATCTCTAGGCTCTGAAGAAGATAACGTAAAAATCTAAAACCCAGGAGGAGACACCAGGGAGCCCTTAACTTCACGAGGTGAAAATATAGCCCCCTGACACTCAGGAAATAGTGGCCACACGGGTGCATTAACCTCTGGAAGAAATGACAACAACAGCATCCTACACTCAGGAGAAACTACCATAGGAACTTGCTCTGGAAAAAATAATGCAAGAGCCTCCTGCCCTGGAGGAGGCTCCCTGGAAGTTCACTGGAAGGAAGTTCACTTCCTGCACTTCAGAGAGAGCAGACGCTTTCTTCCCCTCTCCCTCCTAATCCTCTCCCCTCTGATTCCAGCTTGCTATGTTGCGTTTGTGTCTGTGTTTAGTCGCTCTTCTTCTGCTGAATCTTAATCTAAACAGAAATTATGGATTTGGAAGCGGCTTAAATGTGCTATTGTCACCACTTTCAACAAGAACCGGGCCAAGGGGGAGCCCAAGAATTGGAACCTGCTGAGTGTATGATTTGACTGGAGATGCAGAAGACATCTATTGGCTATGATCACAGGATTTCTATTTTTGGCTCTGGAGTTTCCTGGTGTTTCAGAAATTGAGGAAGGTGGAGAGCTGTTCAAAATGCAGATCCAGGCAAGCTCCTTCACCAATTCGACAAGTTGGGGAGTGCACGAGGCGGCGTGGTGAACTGAATGGTGATTCAGATGGTGGAATACATCTTGAAGTCGCCAGTGCTCTCCAGAGAATGTTAAAGTTTAAGCCTGTACATGGAAATTATGAAGCACAGAATTGCACGGGTGAGGAAAATTCTATTCTCTGAGTGCACTGTGCAGATTTGACCTTGTCTTTGGTGCCCTGTTTACATTTACATTCCTCCTCGATGAAGATAAGCGGAAGGAGCGGCTCTGCTAACCCAAACAATCGATACAATCGCTGTTGTTTCAACAGAGTGGACTCTCTCAAGGACAGTGCACCATGTGTCTTCAACTCGCCACCTGCAAGCAAGAGAGAGAGAGACTCTGGACTTGCTTATAGATCACATGATTAACATCCATCCACTGCCAGGAGGCGCCCTCTGCTGTTCTCTAGCGATTGACACACCTACACTACACTGCATACAACATTATGATATACATATAAACATACACTGACTCTTGTTCAACTCTTGTTTTGTGTGATCTATTGTCTGCTAATTTATATGTGCATTAGAGAGTTTTTTCTAGGAAATCACAATTTTGGTCATATAATGAGCTTTTTTTTTTTTTTTTTTTTTTTTTTTTTTTTTTGTTACTTATTTGTACCCGTAGGTAGATTTGGTTTGCAGTCTGGTGACAAGCCACTGGCTGCCGGTCACTGCGTGCGCGAGCGCCCTAAACCTACATGTTTTTGGTATGCGGGAGGAAACCGGAGAAATCCCGGAGTAAACCCACGCAACACGGGGAGAACATGCAAACTCCACACAGCTCACTGTTGGTCGGGGGCTGGGATCAAACCCACGATCTCATGATCCCCGCGATCCCCCGGCCGAGGGTAAAACTGTGCTGCCACAGTGCTAAACCACTGTGCCACCGTGCAGCCACGGGACCACGACACCTTTATATAAGCTCATATAATGAGCTTTATTTTGATTAACAATGCTTTTTTCTCTCTGCCCATTGTGTTTCCCTACCCCCCCTACCCCCTCCCCCTCTTTACCCCCCACTGTATGACAGGCGCCTTGCATGGCTGCCGCGTCATTGGGTTGCGCTTATCTAGCGCGCCCAATGTCAAGTCAAATTCCTCGTATGTTTACTTGTGTTTCCTTGTAAACGTGCTTGGCAATAAAGTTCATTCTGATTCTGATTCTGATTCTGAGATAACAAAATAGGAGACCCCTGCTCTGAAGAAAACAAAGCAGGAGCCATTTGCTCCGAGGAAAACAAAGTAGGAGCCCTTAGCTCTAGGAAACAAAATAAGAAAGGAACTCTTTGCTCTAGGGAAAGCAACACAGGAAATTCTTGCTCAGAAGAAACAACGTAGAGGTCTTAAGCCCAGGAGATAACATAGGAGCCTTTTGCCCAAAAGAAAACAGCATGGGGGTCTTAAACTCAGAAAATGGACTTGGAGCTCTTCGCTCCGGAGACCACAAGGGAACCTCTTGCTTGCGGGAAAACAACATAGGAGTCTTGTGCACAGGACATAAGACAGAAGAAGAAGAAGCCACCTCTATTGTCATTCAGTCCATCATGTATAGAAGAACAAAATTACGTTTCTCCTAGCTACAATGTTAATCACATGTAGAATCAAAGGGGTCGCTGCCATGCAAGGGACCACCACAGTCAACTTCTCTTTCCCCCATTCTGTTACACTGAACACCAAGCTAGAAGGCGGGAAGTACCATTTTTATATGGTCTTTGGTATGACCCGGCCGGGACTTGAACCCCCAACCTCCCAGTTGTGGGGCGGATGCTCTATCAACTAGGCCACCACTCTGACACTTCAAACTCAGAGGATAATGATAACATTGGAACCTTCACGTCAGGAGAAAACAAAGGAACTCCTTGTCCTGAAGAAAATGAAATAAGAGCCTCTTGTTTAAGAGAAAACAGAGTAGGAGCCCTTTGCTTAGAGAACCATAACATAGAGGCTCCAAATTCTGGAGAAAGCAACCCTGGGGTGTCATGAACCAAGCCCGTGTTTCCTGTGGGCTTGGTTCTGATCGATCCTGGTGGCTCAGGGAGTGGGTTTATTATGTGGAGTTGTGTTTTGTTTTCTTGTCCGTGCACCGTTTCTGTTCCTGCCTGTAGATGCCGCTCTGGCCTGTCTGGCCACACACCCCTCTTTCTGACAGTCAGCTGTTCGCCCCGGTAATCATCTTTCCCGCGCTCGCCCAGGTGTTCCCTATTTGTCACGCCAGCGGCGTCTGTACTACAGGAGCTCTTTGCTGAACAGACGCCGCTGGATCATTGTACGCGTTTGATGGTTTCTCTCTGCCCTCAACCGTCACGTCACTAAGGACTGTCTTTGTGTCTTGGATTCTTGCTGTGACGACTCGGTCTGCCCCCCCCACTGTGAGTAACTGCCTTTGCGCTGTTCCGCCACTGTTTATCTCCAGTGTGTGTGTTAGGCGGCCTGGAGAACTCTACGTGTATCCGAGCTGTCTGTGTGTGCTCGTAGATAATCGCTGTGACGACTCGGCCAGCCCCTGCACTGTAAGTATTCTGTCTGTGCTCTGTCCGCCGCTGTATACCTCCAGTGTGTGTGTTGGGCGGCCTAGAGAACTCTTTGTGTACCCGAGCTGTCTTATATCTGTATGTTAAGTTTTGTGTTAATAAATGTGTGTTTGGTGTAACCCAGCACTTACAGACATGGGCAAAATTGTTGGTACCCCTCTGTTAATGAAAGAAAAACACACAATGCCATCCATCCATCCATCTTCTACCGCTTTTCTGGAGGTCTGGGTCGCGGAGGCAGCAGGTCAAGCAGAGAAGCCCAGACTTCCCTCTCCCCAGCCACCTGCTCCAGCTCTTCAGAGAGGATACCAAGGCGTTCCCAGACCATCTGGGAGACATAGTCTCTCCACCGAGTCCTGGGTCTGCCCCAGGGTCTCCTTCCAGTGGGACGTGCCTGAAACACCTCAAGTGGGAGGTGTCCAGGAGGCATCCTAATCAGATGCCCATACCACCTCAACTGGCTCCTTTCAATGTGGAGGAGCAGCGGTTCTACTCTGAGCCTCTCCCGGATGACTGAGCTCCTCACCCTATCTCTGAGGGTGAGTCCAGCAATCCATACGGAGAAAGCTCATTTCAGCCGCTTGTATCCGCGATCTTGTTCTTTCGGTCATTACCCAAAGCTCGTGACCATAGGTGAGAGTAGGAACGTAGATTGACTGGTAAATCGACAGCTTTGCTTAAGAACTAAGCTACCTCTTCACCACAACAGACCGATACAACGTCCGCATCACTGCAGATGCTGCTCCAATATGTCTGTCAATCTCTCGCTCCATTTTCCCCTCACTCGTGAACAAGACCCCAAGATACTTAAACTCCTCCACTTGGGGCAGGAGCCTGTCCCCAACCCAGAGAGGACAATCCACCTTTTTCCGGCTGAGGACCATGGACTCGGACTTGGAGGTGCTGATTCTCATCCCAGCCACTTCACACTTAGCGGCAAACCGTCCCAGCAAGAGCTGTAGGTCATTGCTGGATGAAGCCAACAGGACAACATCTTCTGCAAACAACAGAGATGAGATCCTGTGGTCACCAAGCATGATACCCTCCATTCCCTGCCTGCGCCTCGAAATCCTGTCCATAAAAATTATGAACAGGATCGGTGACAAAGGGCAGCCCTGGCGGAGTCCAACTCTCACTGGGAATGACTCCGACCGAGTGTTGGCAATATAAATCAAACTCTCACAACGGTCGTACAGAGACCGAATAGCTCGTAACAACAAGCCCGATACCCCATACTCCTGAAGCACCCCCCACAAAAAACCATGAGGGACGCGGTCAAATGCCTTCTCCAAGTCCACAAAACACATTTAAACTGGTTGGGCAAACTCCCACGACCCCTCAAGAATTCTCGAGAGGGTAAAGAGCTGGTCCGATGTGCCACGGCCAGGACGAAAGCCACATTGCTCCTCCTGAATCCGAGGTTCGACCAACGGCCGGACTCTCCTCTCCACTACCTTGGCATAGACCTTCCCAGGGAGGCTGAGGAGTGTGATCCCTCTAAAGTTGGAGAACACCCTCTGGACCCCTTTTTTGAAGAGAGGAACCACCACCCCGGTTTGCCATGCCAAAGGCACTGCCCCCGACCTACACGCAATGTTGCAGAGGCGTGTCAACCATGACAGCCCTACAACATCCAGGGCCTTGAGGTACTCAGGGTGAATCTCGTCCACCCCCGGGGCCCGGCCACCAAGGAGATTTTTAACCACCTTGGCGACCTCAGCCCCTGTGATAGGCAAGTCATCCCTCTCGTCCCCAAACCCTGCTTCCTCTGTGGAAGGCGTATCAGTGGGATTGAGGAGATCCTCGAAGTATTCCTTCCACCGCCAGACGATATCCCCAGTCGAAGTCAACAGTGTCCCATCCGCACCATACACAGTGTGGACAGGGAGCTGCTTTCCCCTCCTGAGCCGCCAGACAGTTTGCCAGAATCTCTTCGAAGCTGACCGAAAGTCTTGTTCCATGGCCTCACCGAACTCCTCCCATACCCGGGTATTTGCTTCAGCAACCACCCGAGCTGCACTCCGCTTGGCCTGCTGGTACACCTCAGCTGCTTCGGGAGTCCCACAAGCCAACCAAGCTTGATAGGACTCCTTCTTCAGCTTAATGGCCCCCCTCACCATTGGTGTCCACCACTTGGTTTGGGGGTTGCAACCACGAGATGTACCGACCACCTTGCGGCCGCAGTTCTGGGCCGCCGCTTCAACAACAGAGGTGGAGAACATGACCCATTCAGATTCCATGTCTCCAGACTCCCTCGGAATGTGGTTGAAGTTCTTCCGGAGGTGGGAGTTGAAGACCTCCCGGACAGGGGCCTCAGCCAGACGTTCCCAGCACACCCTCACTATACGTTTGGGTCTACCAGGTCTGAATGGCTTCCTCCCCTGCCATCAGATCCAACTCGCCACCAGGTGGTGATCAGTTGACATCTCTGCACCTCTCTTTACCCGGGTGTCCAAGACATACGGTTGCAGGTCTGATGACACGATAACAAAATCGATCACCGACCTGTGACCTTGGATGTCCTGGTGCCAGGTGCACATATGGACACCCTTATGCTTGAACATGGTGTTCGTTATGGACAAACTGTGGTTAGCACAGAAGTCCAATAACTGAACACCACTCGGGTTCAGATCGGGCAGGCCGTTCCTCCCAATCACCCCCCTCCAGGTTTCACTGTTGTTGCCCACGTGCCCACTTAAGTCCCCCAGTAGGACAATGGAGTCTCCAAGAGGAGCACCCTCCAGCACCCTAGTCACAGACTGCAAAAAGGGTGGGTACTCTGAAACATCATTTGGTGCATAGGCACAAATGATGGTCAGGACCCGTTTCCCAACCCGAAGGCGCAGGGAAGAAACCCTTTCGTCCACCGGGGAAAACTCCAATATCGAGGCAGCAAGGTGGGGGGATACAAGAATACCCACCTCTGGCTCGTCGCCTCTCGCCCGGGGCAACTCCAGAAAAGGCCAAGCTCCAGCCCCTCTCCAGGAGACTGGTTCCGGAACCTGAGCTGTGTGTTGAGGTGAGGCCGACTATATCTAGCCGGTATCTCTCAACCTCGTACACCAGCTCAGGTTCCTTCCCCACCAGATTGGTGACATTCCACGTACGAAAAGCCAGTTTAGAAAGCTTGGAATCAGTCCGCCAAGGTCTCCGCCTTTGACCGCCACCTAATCCACATAGCACCAGACCCCCATGATTCCTCCTGCAGGTGGTGAGCCCACTGGAGGGCGGACTCATGTAACTCCTTCGGGCTGAGCCCGGCCGGGTCCCATGGGTGGAAACCTGGCCACCAGACGCTAGCGTTCGAGCCCCTCCCCCAGGCCTGGCTCCAGGGTGTGGCCCCGGTAACCCCATACCGGGCGGGGTACACTGAATCCTTGATATAGAATTTATCATGAGAGTCTGTTGGATCGTTCTTCTGACCCTTCACCCAGGACCAGTTTGTCTTGGGTGACCTTATCAGAGGCAAATTGCCCCGGACAACATAGCTCCTGGGATCACTGGGGCACGCAAACCCCCCCACCATGATAAGGTGATGATCCATGAGGGGGAAAAAAACCCCACAATGGTCACAGAAATAACTTGAATCTGACAAAAGTGGTTATAAATAAAAATTCTATGAAAATTAACCAATGAAAATCAGACAATGCTTTTGAATTGTGGTTCAACAGAATTACTTTAAAAAATAAACTCATGAAACAGGCCTGGACAAAAATGATGGTACCCTTAACTTAATATTTTGTTGCACAACCTTTTGAGGCAATCACTGCAATCAAACGATTTCTGTAACTGTCAATGAGACTTCTGCACCTCTAAGCAGGTATTTTGGCCCACTCCTCATGAGTAAACTGCTCTAGTTTTCTCAGGTTTGAAGGGTGCCTTCTCCAGACGGCATGTTTCAGCTCCTTCCGCAGATGTTCAATAGGATTTAGATCAGGGCTCATGGAAGGCCACTTTAGAATAGTCCAATGTTTCGCTCTTAGCTATTCTTGGGTGTTTTTAGCTGTGTGTTTTGGGTCATTATCCTATTGCAAGACCCATGACCTGCGACTGAGACCAAGCTGTCTGACAGTGGGCAGCACATTTCTCTCTAGAATACCTTGATAGTCTTGAGATTTCATTGTACCCTGCACAGATTCAAGACACCCTGTGCCCGATGCAGCAAAGCAGCCCCAGAACATAACAGAACCTCATCCATGTTTCACAGTAGGGACAGTGTTCTTTTCTTGGTATGCTTCATTTTTGTGTCTGTGAACATAGAGCTGATGTGCCTTGCCAGAAAGTTCCAGTTTTGTCTCGTCTGTCCATAGGACATTCTCCCAGAAGCTTTGTGGCTTGTCAACATGCAGTTTGGCAAATTCCAGTCTGGCTTTTTTATGATTTGTTTTCAACAGTGGTGTCCTCCTTGGTCGTTTCCCATGAAGTCCACTTTGGCTCAAACAACGACAGATGGTGTGATCTGACACTGATGTACCTTGACCTTGGAGTTCACCATGAATGTGTTTAGAGGTTGTTCTGGGCTGTTTTGTTACCATTCATATTATCTGTCTTCTCCTGCAGCCACGTCCAGGGAGGTTGGCTACAGTCTTGTGGATCTTAAATTTCTGAATAATATGTGCAACTGTAGTCACAGGAACATCAAGCTGATTGGAGATGGTCTTATAGCCTTTACCTTTAACATGCTTGTCTATAATTTTCTTTCTAATCTCCTGAGACAACTCTCTCCTTTGCTTCCTCTGGTCCATGTTTAGTGTGGTACACACCATGTCACCAAACAGCACAGTGACTACTTGTCACCCTTTAAATAGGCCGACTGACTGATTACAAGTTTGTAGACACCTGTGATGTTAATTAGAGGACACATCTTGGTTGAACATGTCCCTATGGTCACATTATTTTCAATCTTTTCTAGGGGTACCATTATTTTTGTCCAGGCCTGTTTCATGAGTTTGTTTTTTAAAATAATTCTGTTGAACCACAATTCAAAAGCATTGTCTGATTTTCATTGGTTAATTTTCAGAGTATTTTGTATTTATTGCCACTTTTGTCAGATTCAAGTTATTTCTGTGACCATTGTGGGTTTTTCTTTCATTAACAGAGGGGTACCAACAATTTTGTCCACGGCTGTAAATGCTGATGTACTTACACTGTTTGTGAGGACATCAGTTTGTATTGCAAGGAAGTATTGGACTGTCAGAGAACATTAAAAGGTAAAAGAAACATTCATGATCATCCAATCTGAATGCAGTTTTAGTGGTTATGGCTTTTATGTAAAACAAGGTTAAAAACATCATAGTCTTCACAGTGTTATTTAAAGCTATGGTCACAAATATTCTTACTGTCATCAACTTGGGTTTGGTGGTCCCAAACCCAGTTCTGACACCGGGGCTATTTTGTCCCATTTCACCGTTTATTTTCCATCAGGCACTTCAGGGAGCCCTTTGGGTCCTCTACTCTCTGACAGCTTGGCCATGCCCCCTCTCCTGTCAGTGTCATCAGCTGTTTCTCATTATTGGTGTCTCACACACATACACACAGGCCTCATTCATGTCCGGTTCCAAGGTTGTCATAGCCAGGAGCGGCACTGGGGTTAAGCTCCCAATGCTCATAAAATGCTCCTTATGGCATGCGTCTCGAAAAGCCTCTGACAACTAAGTCCAACTCCTAGCCTGCCCGTGTGGTTTAGTCTCTAAGCCTGGCGGAACTGCTTTTACTAATAGGAGAAGGGGCGAGGGCGGACCTCTGGCGCCTTAAAACCAGATGCTTCGGGTAGATGGTGGCTCGTCAACCTGGGAAGGTAGCCCATCTAGGTAAACCCTGATTTCAAACCTCCGCTGCCTTGTGGCACACCCGGTCACGGGAAAGGTTTTGGGAGTCAACCCTGAGGAAAAATCCGGAGTCGGAGCCCCTAAGGCAGTTCTCTGTTGTGCTCAACATCGTTCTGGCAGCTCCTGCGACGGCGCTGGTGCCAAACTATAGCAGCCCTGCTGTTCCTTTGGATTCATCAGTGACGTGGAGAGGGGGGACATGCTGCATGGGTAACATCTTGTCCTCCTTATCTTCCTGCCCAGGCTTGAATCCTACCAATGCCCAACGCTGGAAAGTAGAACACCGGTGCACATCGGCCTGTTCAGCCACAGGCGGTGCTGTTCCAGCAGAGTAGACATTTAGGATTCTCTTCCATGGTCATCATAGACCGACGGAGGCCGACACACATTCATGTCCATTCACATACTCAGACACTCACTCATGCACACATGGTTTCAATTTGTCCAGCCCATGCTCTTTCACACCGGCAGTCTCTTCCCTCATTGGTATTGTTATTACTTAAGCTCTGTTTGAGTGGGAAGAGGTCGTCGGAGCATTGCTCTATATACACAGCAGCGTGTTCCTCTGTGCATGCAAGCTGCCATTCCCTACGTTTACTTTCAGCCTGACTAATTTAGTCTTCTCTAACGCTACTTGACTGTGGTTAGTTATTTGGTGTTAGCGGCTGTTCCTGCCTCGCTCTCATCCACCGAACTGCACGGACAGCCTTGGATTGCTCCAGTGTATAAGTTAATGTTTGCCTTTCTCCTCGTGCAGACAGCTGTTCAGCGGCACTAGGCATTCCCTCCCTCGGGCTGCTGAGCATCCAGGTGCGTCCCTGTTTTCTTGGTGGCCTCAATTACCATCATATCAACTCTTTGTTTACTATGTGACTGTTTGCTGGACAATATTTGGGTTTATGTTTAATAAAGTGCACAAATCTACTTCTGCTCGTGGGTTTTCCATTTCTCCCTCTGTGCGCTGTGTAATGGCGCACGAGGGGTCATAACACTTACAATGGGTTCGTAAGAATCTCCCAGTTCCTATGAATTCTGGTGTTCACAGACATTCATAGAGGGGGTATAGTTTCTTACGGCTGCCGTTCAGTTCACAAGAGCAACTTGAGGCATTCCTGAGATATGAGGTGCTTTTCTGTCATACAATGGCCCTAGAGTTCTTACGTTCTTTGTAAGAGTGCCTTGGGATCTTCCTACGGCATACATACTGCCATCTTACAAAAATTTTTGTGCAACTCATGGCACTGTCAGGTCATTAGTAGGAAGATCTTACAGCTTTCGGCATATTCTGTCTGCATAAATGTTGCACGATTGATGTACTTCTGCCTTATGAGCACCTCACTACTGCGTTTCGCACGCTCTACGAATCTCCGTATGAATGGGATACGGCGTTTCCTACGACCACTGTAAGGGGCCCTCAAGAACAACTTAAGGTGTTCTTGAGGCATACTTACAGCCAACATCTTGCACAGTTCTTACGTTGTTCCTATGGCATTCATACGTCCACCTTACGATCAGGAGTTTTCATAGGGCATTTGTAGAAATCTTGGAAAGACTATTGACCTGACCACGAACTTACGAATGTTCTATGAACACTGGATTCTCCTACAGCCGCCTTAAGAAGGCTGTACGAAATGATCCAAATAATTTTCCTACAGTCTTCACAGCTTTTTGTAAGGGTATTTGGGACCGTAGCTATAAATACTGTAACTGAGTCATTTCTATGCATTTAGTAACCTGTAATATTACTGACTCACCTGCAACAAGCAATTATGATCACAGTGATGGCGATGATGAAGACCACTCCTGCAGTAGAAGAACCGATGATGAGAGGAAGCTTCTCATTGACACTAGAGTTATATTCCTCTACAAACATGACAGAAAATGACTTATGTTATTATCCATTAAGATTTCCGTAATGCATATTTAGAAACCTCACACTCTAATTCCAACTTTTACCTTCAGTCATGGTTTGAAAGTACATTTTGCCACTGAAGCGTCCAAATCCAGCAACGGTGCGGGCACGCACCTGAAACACGTAGATTGTCCCAGGCCTTAATCCTCGTACGACTGCAGTGTTGGTCTGACTCCGAGTTCGAGAAAAGTTCCCCTCAGCCTGGGTCTGAAACACATGATTCACTTTCAGACACTTTCAGTGACACTTTCAGTCTGTCACTAGAACCAGAACAGGGTTATTTCTGTGATGTTTCTAATTTCTAATTCATGTTGGGATTGGCACTGGCCTACCTCCGTCTTCCATAAATATGACATTATTTCACAGTTATGCGGATGACACTCAAATCTATCTACCTCTAAAAATCAGACCAGTTCATTCAAGTAGTCTTGGATCTCTAACAGTCAGTAATAACTTATCTGTCAGGACACTTGGCATGAATTTTGACAGTGCTCTGAAAATTGCCAATAAACAGAAACCCACAGGTTAATTTTAGCACCATTCCCTGAGGACACAGGCTGAAATAAAGCTCTTTCTCTCTTACTCTCCCTATTTTCTGCTTGATTTTGAAAGTGACCCATGCCTTTGCTACTTCTTCTACCTCTACATCAGAATCACCTGTTCATCCCATCCAGAATGATGCCACTCTACCTACTTCTGACAGGCACAAAGGCAAGCCCGTGCGAGCCCCAACCTTGCCTTCCTATCCTTTTACAGTTTGATTTTGCTGGGTTTTAAATGTCTTCATGTATTAATGCCACCCATAGATGAAAATTAAGGAGGGGACAGTGGGGACATGTCCCCTCCGACCTGGAAAAAACAGAGAATCCCTCCCCCCCCACACACACACAATATTATCATAAAGCTTTAATATCATGTTACATCAGACTTTGAAGCCCCAATGCTAAATGCAAAAAAAAGCTTGGAAATTTAAAACATTTTGTATAAATTTGCATTTTATTTAAAATCTGCTACTTTTGTCTAAAAAAATTTCAAATTTTTCTTGTAAATTTGCAATTTTTTATGATCAATTTGCAATGTTTTTGTTTTAAATTTACTTCTTTTTTCCCATACATTTTCATTTTTTTCTTGTAAACATGCAGCTTTTTTCTCATGAATTTGCTATTTTTTCCTCATACATTTGCTACTTTTTTCATCATAAACCTGCAACTTTTTTGTTGTAAATTTTATTCTATGTAATGCCTTAAATTTTCTCTCTTGAGCTAGACCAGGGGTGTCAAACGTACGGCCTGCAGGCCAAATCCGGCCTGCGAGAGTGTCCAAATCAGCCCATGGGATGAATTTGCAAAGTGTGAAAATTAAACAATAGAACTTTTTCAATAAAATAGCAGCTCTTTCCAATTTGTCCATTTGGGGTCACACAAGAGTAGCAGACATAAAAGTGATGCCTGATTTCCACTGAGGGAGTCTGTTATGCAGGTCGGGATGACAGGATTTCTTCATGATGCCATGAAATGCACACCTTCGTGGTGCAAAAATGGAAAGACTGGACTGGAGTTGTAGTTTGCAGTGATTCATTGTGGGTGAAAACACAAAACAAGATGTGACATAAGTGTAGCAAAATGTGACATAAGAAATCAAAAACCGCAACGCATCTGTACACTCTTAATAGACCAGAAAATAACAGAAGGCGCTGTCAGCATAAAAGCCCAACCGAAAATCAAGACAGGAGCAAATGACACAACCATGAGAACAACGATCATCAAAACCAAACATAACCGTGACCATGATAATAGAACCCAAACAGAACCAAAAACATGATAATAACAAAGAAAGTATAAACATAAACTTAAAGAGAGGACAGAGCCTGATTTATGTCTTGATAAAAGCCTTGATAAACCAAACATAACTGTAACCATGATAATATAACCATATACATATAATAATAACAGAACTATGAAGAACTAAACTACGACTAAGGTAAGAAAAATGACAAGGCAGAATTAAGATATTCATAGCAAACAGAAATAAATGGCAGATTCAAAGGAACATACATAGGGACATGATCATAAAAAAACCAACAATAACCAAACTGGGCTGAGGTAGGGAGGACACAGAAAAGGACAGAAATAAACTTAATGCGTGAGCATGGTCCCCAGACTGTGCCCAGATCCTGACAGAGCCCCCCCTTTAAAGGGGTGGATTTCAGACATCCTGAAAGAACACCAACCAAAAACCAAAACACCCTCCTAGGGCGGGCAGTGAGCGCACAGGGCCAGGCGGGCTAAAACAAACTCCTAACCCCGACAGAGTCCAAATAAAAAATACCGTCTCATGGGGCCACCCAGAGTCCGAGGCCTTAAACAAAACAAGACGGGTCAAGTGACCTCCCAACGTTCACAGACCCCTGAAAACAAAAACATGTCAGGTCAGGTGGTCATCCAGCATCCCAAAGCCACCAGATCATGAGACGAGGTGGGTCAGGGGGCCTTCCCAAGTCCAAGGGTCCCCAGATCAGAGTATAAAGAGAGTTGGGGAGCCTATCCAAGTTCAGCACCCCCCCCCCCCAAAAAAAACAAAAAAACAAAAACACAAAACAAAACTGCAAAACAAGGCCAGTTGGGTGTCCTCCCTGAGTCCCTGGACCACCAGACCGTAAAGCGTGATATGTCGGGTGGCCTCCCTGCATGCCTGGACAACCAGACTAGAGAGTGTGATGTGTCAGGTGGCCTCCCAGTGTTCCTGGGCCACCAGACCAAAGAGCATGACACGTCAGGTGGTCTCCCAGTGCCCCTGGGCCACCAGACCAGAAAGCATGATGCGTCGGGTGGCCTCCCATGGTCTCTGGACCACCAGACCAAGGAGTTTGATGCATTGGGTGGCCTCACAGCACCCCTGGGCCACCAGACCAGAGAGCGTGATGTGTAGGGTGGCCTCCCAGTGTTCCTGGGCAACCAGACTAGAGAGTGTGATGTGTCGGGTGGCCTCCCAGAGTCCCTGGGCCACCAGACCAAGGAGCGTGATGCATCTGGTGGACTCCCAGCATCCATGGGCCTCCAGACCAGAGAGCCCCATGTGTCCCCCCAGAGACAGCAGCTGTGGAGCATCGAACAACGATGATGTGAACCGACCAGTGATGAAACCAGATGATGACTGATGATCAGCAAAAAGCCTAGGCAACTCAGGCTGGGAAACCTCAAGCCCAGCTGCTTGGGGATCCATCCCAGACACAGCCCCCTCAGACGAGGAGGAAGAGACAAACACTGCGTCACTATAACTAGTGGCAGTGGAGCCTGGCAGGAAGAGCTCAGGAGCAGATGGCAGTTGCAACTGGGTCTCTCTGCAAAGAGTAAGGCAAGACCTCTCTAATACTGAATACAAAAAAGAGGACTTGCCTTAACTCTTGCTCCACCGCTGTCGAAGAACCCGGTGACTCAGCTGCTGCAGCCCCAGCAGCAGGCGTGGTGACAGGAAAAACCCCAGACGTGACAAGAGGCGAAACTTCAGACAAAGCTGCAGGCATGGCAAAAGGCAAGGCTGCAGGCGACAGAGGCGTGCCGACCTCGGGAGCACATGACGGAGGCACGCCAGCCTTGGGAATACATGATGGAGGTGCACGGCCTCTGGAACACATGACGGAGGTGCACCAGCCTCTGGAACAGCAGGTGGAGGTACACCAGTCTCTGCAGCAGACGATGGGAGGACACCAGCCCCTGGATGCGATGACTGAGGCACACCAGCCTCAGAAACAGCAGGCAGAGGTGCACCGGCCTCTGCAGCTGACAGCAGAGGCCCACTGGTCTCAGCAGCAGATGGTGGGGGCATGACTCCTGGATGCAATGACTGAGGCACCCCAGCCTCTGGAACGATCGGTGGAGGCACACCGGCCTCTGGAATGACCGGTGGAGCTGGTGTCGATAGTGTAGAGGGGAGGTGGAGTGCCCCGGCAGAAGAGGAGGCCCCTATCTCCAAAGAGTCGGAAGCTGATAGTCCGTCCACCTCTGGCATGGAGGAGAACTCGTCAGAGAGCGCAAACTTCCTGAAGAGGGTTGGAATGTCCTCCCAGAGGTGGGACTTGGATGTTGCGATCTGATGAGCCTCCCACCACGCCTAGTTCTGCCACCCATCCCTCTTAAGACAGAGTTTGAAGCACTTCTTCAGTTCCTCGATGACGACCAGCAGCTTCTTGCAGTGGACAAGGTCCTTGGGCATGGAGACAGGAGCTGGAGGAACCCCGGACATGGTGCTCGTGAGAGAGGGAGCAGGAGAGGCAAGTGAGGAAGTGGCAGCACATTTTACAATGGAGACAGATGGTGAAGACTCAGCAGCTGTGGGTGGCTGCTGCCAAGTCTCCCCACTGGGACCAAGGCAAGCCCTTTCATTAATAGGAGTTAATAAGTGAAGAGGCACTTGCCTTGTCCCTCATTCTGCTGCCACTGAAGCGCCAGATGACTTGTTCTAGGGGCTGCGGGTGCTGGTGCTGGTGAAGCATGATGAGAGGAGTGGCATTGGCATTGGTCCCTCCGTTGCTCCCTCTGCCTCTCCTCGCTGGTCCGAGATGGAGAGGCGGCTGGCTCCCGGGAGAAGGCGTTGGAGGAGGAGAGAAAAATGGGCAGCTCCTGCACCCATGGAAGAACCCGCAGACCCAGGGTGCACGCCAACACTCACATCGCAGACCCGCAGAGGTCGAACCCCTCCTTGCTGTTCGTTCAGCTTTAAGCCATGGCAACCAGGTCCCACAGTTCCCTCGCGGCCCACAGTTGCTCCTCACTCAGGCACCAGTCTCCCATGCCCGTACAAACACAGTCTGCTGGGTCCAAACTGGCGGCGATCTTCTGTCATGAAATGTGCCCCTTCGTGACACACAAACGGAAACAAAAAGCAAGACGTGACATAAGCTTAGGAAAACATGACATAAACTTGGCATGACATGACACTGATGCAGTAGATCGCCATGCTAAGGGTAGTGCATGGCGTGTGTATATAGTGCAGCAAATTAACAACACCCGTGGACAATCAGTAATCAAAAACCTCAACGCAGCTGTGCACAATTAATAGACCAAAAAATAACAGAAGGTGCTGTCAACATAAAAGCCCAACCAAATATCAAGACAGGAGCAAACACGATGACACAACCATGAGAACAACAATTATCAAAACCAAACATAACCCTGACCATGATAATATAACCCAAACAAAACCTAAAACATAATTTTTTATTTAACCTTTATTTATACTGGGTAGTTCCACTGAGAGGAAACCTCTCAGTTACACATTCACACCAGGAAGCTGCCCAGTGCAACCACAGCCTGACCTGTGGCCACTGAGCAGCTCCACTGGAGCAGTTGGGTTTTAAGGGCCTTGCTCAAGGGCACCACAGTGGGGTTAAGGAGAGTGGGGCAAACACCCAGCTCTAATCCTGCCAGTCCAGGGATCAAACCTTCGACCCTCCGCTCACCAGTCCACATCTCTAACCATTTGGCCACCACTGCCTAATGGCATCAATAATATTAATAAAGAAAGTATAAAAATAAACTTAAAATGAGGACATGACCTGATTCGGGGCCTGATAAAAGGCAGACAAAAATAAACCAAACATAACCGTAACTATGATAATGATAACACTAATAAACAGGACTATGAAGAACTAAACAAAAACACTAGAAAAGCACTCGGAGAGCGCAGACCTCCGCCAAGCGCCACAGTTCCCCCCCATACAGTGTTTGTGTGTAGGTTTTCAGATTCCTTGACCATGAAAACATATGACTAGCAATTGGATTCACAATGATAGGATTAGTGGTTCAGTAGTAAAAGCATTACCTCCTTGGCGGAGGTAATAAACTGAAGTGTTGCTGTTGTGTCCATCTCCTCCATCTGCAAAGTGCCAGGCTGCGACATGTCAAGGCATACCTCATGCCTCCCTTATTGGGGGGGCTTTCACACCTGTACTGACCTCATGCCTCCCTTATTGGGAGGGGGGCTTTCACACCTGTTCTGAGCACTTAAAAACTGTATTTATCGGCAGATGAAAGAAAACTGAAGCAAAAACAAGCAAACAAAAACTAAGCAAACAGCAACTGCAACATGAACTATTTCAAATGTATTTATTCAAATGTACACTTATATGGACACAATGTTGAACCATAACTTTTTGGTAATGTGAAAATAATAAGCCAAGTAGCACCAAAAAATTGAGTGCTCTTGCTGTCAGGAAACAATGTTGGCACCAAATCACTGAAGTGATCTGCCACCAATGGGGGTAGATTGTGCTCTGCCACAAAATGACAAAACATCACTTCTGCTAGTGATGCATTGGATTTGGAAGGCGTCGGTTCTCTCACTGGCTGAAAATGTTCATCCATCGATCGAATTTGGCTACACAGTTTTTGTGGCCCTGTGTAGCAAAGTGCGACTTCAGGTCGAAAATCCCTGATGCAGTCACTTTTAGCATTAGAGTCACACATATCAGGCGCAGCATTACTGGCGCCAGGATTCCTCTCTGTTCCTGAGGCGCAGGACAAAAGAAGGTGCGATAATGGTTGCCGTGGGTTTTATTGGGTTTGCGCTCCGTGGAAAAAAGAGGATTTGGAAGCGTCCCCCGGCAGAGAGCTGGTTTTTGCGCAGCCCCTATGGCTGGCTGGGGAATTTCTGCCAAATAATCCGGCGCCGGACAGCTGGCCGTCTCAGCTTTTGCAGCGCAGCGCAAACACAGGCACTGCGTGCTTTTGTGCCTAAAACTTTGAAGAAGGCGGAGATTGTGTTCATCAGACACGACGACCAGCGCCCTCTGTTGCCCCTGCACACATGTTGAAAATGTCCGTATCTCACAATGTTAAAGAATCATTTAAAAAATTCCTGTATCCAGACGGTGATCCGGATCATCCCCAAAATTTAATCAGTTCTTCCTTGTACCATTTCCAACAAGGCCTGAAAGTTTCATCGAAATCCGTCCAAAGCTTTTTGAGTTATCTTGCTAACCAACAGACAAACAGACAAACGCTGGCAAAAACATAACCTCCTCCTGGCCTTCGGCCTGGCGGAGGTAAAAAGGCCCTGTCACACTTTGACGATTTAGGCAGCATTTGCCAAACATATAGAAATTGGTCTAAAACGATGGCATATGCTGAAATTTTCACTTTTGGCCATATGCATCAAGTATCCATAACGAGTTGGACATACGTAGAATATTTCCATAACTTATAAATAACTTAAACCAACGAATGCTTAGCATCTTGCCAACGTTCCCACCTTATGCACAACAACAGTCTAACTTCTGCATAACTTCTGCATAGCTGATCCTAACCATAGCATGGTCATGCCAAACTGTCGTTGCCTCCCGATCGATGAATTCTGGGTGTGTGAGAGATCATCTCTGTCCAACCGAAATGATTCTCCCCTCCAAAGACCATGGCGTGTGTGTGTGGGGGGTGTTACTGACCTGTCAGAGCTGTCAAATCTGTCAGGTTGGTCATGCCTAAAATGTCATGTTCTGCCCTCCGAGCAGATGAGGGTTTGTAAAGACAACTCATTTGCAGGCAGGATCCAGGTCCATAGGGGCCCAAACAAAAGTACAAAGTGGATCGGGTGACATTCCCAGGTTCCTCGGCTACCAGATCATTAAACAGAGTGGGTCAGGGGGCCTATCCAGGTCCATGGAACCCCCAACCAAAGCACAAAGTGAGTCGGGTGGTCTCCCAGAGTCCCTAGATCACCAGACCAGAAAGCAAGGCAATTCAGGTGGTCTTCCAGAGTCCCTGGACCCCAAGACTGGAGCACAGAGTGGGTCCAGAGATAACTGCATAGACACTTCAAACTCAGGAAAAACTGACATTAAATCCTTAAACGAAGAGCTGACAGCACAGAACCCACAAACTCAGGAGATGACAATGTAGACACTTCAAACTCAGGAAATAGCAACATAAACATACCAGTCTCCGGAGATGCCAAGACAGACACTTTACCAGATGACAACATGGACATTTCACCCTCGAGGTGGCAACACGGACATCTCACCCCCCCCCCCCCCCCGGGGGGTGAAAACATGGCAACCTCGGCCTCAGGAGGTGAAAACATGGTAACTTCGACCTCGGGAGGTGAAAACATGGTAACTTTAACCTCTGAAGCAACGGCTGAAGGTCTCCTGACCTCAGGAGTGTTGGCTAAAGGTCTCCTGACCTCTGGAACGTCGGCCAGAGGTCTCCTGACCTCAGGGACATCGGCTGGAACATGGTTCTGCTGCGACCTCTCGACACGGCCACTTCGGATGATGGAGGGAAACAGGAGGTCAGTGAGGTGACACCACAGTCATTAACAGCAGAGACTGGCGGGGAGGACTCGGCAGCTGGAGGAATCTGCACAGAAGTCCCCCCACCAGAAGCAAGGCAAGGCTCTTCAAAAATGGTGTTTGAACATAAATGAAAGGGTACTTGCCATAACTCCTGGTCTCCTGTCGCCGGGGTAGCCACCTCAGAATCAAAGGCAGGAACAGGAACTGGAGAGCGACGTGGAGCAGGCACAGGAACTGAGGAACGACGCAGGGCAGGAACTGGAGCAGGGGAAAGATGCAGAGCTGGAACTGGGGCTGAGAGGCACTGTGGAGCAGGAACTGGGGCTGGGAGGCGTCGTTGAGCAGGCACTGGAACGTGCACCTTGGGCTGAGCAGGAACCTTGGACTGTACCTTGGGCTTAGCCAGAAAAGAAACATGCACCTCGGGCTGAGCAGGAACTTTGGTGTCACCTCAGGGAGAAGCAGAGAGACCAAGGATGGTGACAGCACAATCACAGGAGTGACAGCAGAAGCAGAAGGTAGAGGCTCAGCAGTAGAATAGGACTGCTGCTGAGACCCCTCACCCGAAACAAGACATCTCATTAGGTGGTAAAGAAAACTGATATGTACTTGCCTGTTCCGCTGCTCTGCTGTCGCAGATGGGGATGAACCAGGGATCGGAGCACACAAAGGCACCAATGCAGAAAAAGTGGGAGCCTGCATGCAGCTGCCGTAGGAGCTGGCGTAGTGACTGTCCTGGGGGCCGGAATAGCTGATGACGGTGATTGCTCCAAGATGATTGAATCCCGCAGCGCTGGAGTGGACACTGAGGAACACCAGGGAAGTGTGCTCTCCTCCAGACCGTGGTGTGGCTGCTGAGCTGGGAAGAGACAAACCAGAGTTGAGGTGGGGCACCGAGAGTGGTCATGTCTCCCGGAGCTCTCCTTCCACCCAGGACCGCCAAACTCCAAGCGGGACCCCCAGTACTGTTTCCTCTTGGCGGCTTACATCTCCCAAACAGCTTGTAGGGCTGCAGGCTGCTTCTTGTGAGACGGAGATGAGGCTGGTGAAGCTGGAGCTGAAACATAGTGTGGTGGAAAAGATGCCGGAACCTGGGAATGCTTCTTCGTCAGAGGTGTTGCTGGTAAGTCTCCCACAATGGCTCGATACATTTGCCGGAGGGTCGAGACAAACTGTAGCAGCTCAATAAGGTCGAGGTAGCGCCACAGACTAGGGAATGCACCCATTATCCCAGCCGTGGCATTCAGGCAGTCCAGAGCCTCCTCGGGTGTGGGGGAGAAGTGGGCATCAGAGACAAAGCCCTTGATCATCTCGACTGCCCACAACTCATCAGCATTGGTCTCCCCCAGTCACTAGCCTCCTCCTGCCTGCTGAGTCCAATTGTGGAGAGATCATACTGTCATGTTCTGCCCTCCGGGTAGATGAGGCTTTATAAAGAAGACTCATTTGCAAGCAGGGATGCAGTGAAAACTGATTATTTATTAACAAAAACTTCAAAGCAAAACAAAAGGCAGCACATGGGCTAAGAGCTGACTAAACCAAACAGCAGGAATGATGCTAACTAAACTGGCAAACACAAAGCAAGACTTGGCAAAGAAGAGGCAGAGGTAACTTACAGGGAATCATGGCATGGAAATGACACAGGATTGCTCACAAGGAATGATGCAATGACCTCTCGACAAACACAGAATAGAGACTCACATATAGGGGAAGTAATAACGAACTTGACAAGAAATAGCTGAGACAAATCAGGGCAGCAGGTGAAACACACAGGACGGGCTGCACACACAATCACAGACAGGGAGACACAGACATAACAATGAACATACAGGGCACAATACAGAGAGGGTAGTAGCAAAAATATAACCATAATACTAAAGAACCAATAAAGACAACAGGGACCAATGGGGGTGAAACAACATGACTAAAGATGCAGGGCAAAAATACTACAGTAAAAACAACTGGAGATGACAAAATATAATCAAATACAAAAAGACAACCGTAAGACACAGACACCAGGCAACAGGGCAACACATAACATGACGGAAGGATCAGGAAACATGGGAGCACTTAGTAATAATCATAATAATAGTAATAATCATAATCATAAATAATAATACAGTGAAAAGCAAAGACCAAAATGAACATAAAACATAAGTATGCTCCCTACAAATATATAAACCAGCTGATGTGACACGTCAGGGACATCAGATGATAGTTGTCACAACCTGGCTCAAAGGCACGTGAAATGATGGCGATAAAAAGTTTATTTTCAATAAAGTGAAAAACAAAACCAAAACAAGATATTGCATGGAGTGTGCTTTTTCCGGGAAAGCAGCCAAGGGACAGCAAAGTGGGATTTATCATGGAAAACAGCTGAGCTCTGTGTTTCAGGCAATCAGCTGATTGGATCCCCCTCCTCCGGTGTTCTGACATTTTGACATATCTATCAGAACAACACTGGACAGCTGATGGTACAGACTTCAGTCAAAGGTTAAAAAAACACAGAGGAGGGTTAAACAGCGATTTGGATCTTTATCCTGTAGCTTTGGACACATCCCCGACAGGTCCTGTTATACGAAAAAGTATGTGTGTTAAGCTCTGTGTGTGTGTGTATGCGCTGCGGACAGCAGCTGAGCTCTTTTTCCTGTGAACCAACGCTGCAAATATGCCATTATAGGGTAGGTGTAAGTTAGAAACCCTTTCAGTAAGTCACACATACAGTGGGGAAAATAAGTACTGAACATGTCAACATTTTTCTCAAACATATTTCTGATGGAGCCATTGACCTGAGATTTTCACCAGATATCAGTAACAACCTAAGTAATCCATACATACAAAGAAATCAAGGCAACTGTGTTCACAAAGCAAGTTATAAAGTTAATAAAATGGAATGACACAGGGAATAAGTATTGAACATGCTTGGTGAAATTCATTTAATATTTAGTAGAAAAGCCTTTGTTGGTAATAACAGCTTCCAGATGCCTCCTGTATGGAGAAACTAGGCACAGGCATTGCTCAGGCTGGATTTTAGCCCATTCTTCTGCACAAACTGTCTTCAAATCTTGAGGCTCTCTGGGTGTCTTCTATGAACTCTGATCTTCAATTCATTCCATAGATTTTCAATTGGATTCAGGTCAGGTGACTGACTGGGCCATTCTACCAGCTATATTTTCCTCCTCTGGAGCCAGTTGAGAATCAGAATCAGAATCAGAATAAGTTTATTGCCAAGCACATTTACAAGTAAATAAACAGGTAAATATACGAGGAATTTGACTTGACAATGGAAACGTCATAGATGACATTCCCAATGACGCGGCAAGCCATGGAAGCGCCTGTCAGCAGGAGGGGAATAGAAGGCGGGGGAGTGGGGGAGGGGACACAATAGGAGAGAGAAAAAAGCATTGTTTATCAAAATAAAGTTCATTTATATGACCGATATTGTGATTACAAGAAAAAAACTCTCAATGCACAATTAGCAGACAATAGAATCCACACAATGACACAGAGAGAGCAGTGAATGAATATGTCTTCATCAGTATAAATGGGTCAGCTGTATGTGTGTTGGTTGCAATCAGTGTAAATCAGGAGAACAGCAATAGTCTCTCTCTCAGTAGATGTTATGACTAGTGTCTAAGGCAAAGGCACGTGTCCTTGAGCACGGCAGATGGAATAGTCTGAGCCAGACAGCTGTCCATGAGAGTCAGATACTGTCCGCCAATGATATGAAAACAATTATACTGTTGATCATCAGGAGGACTGAGTGCTGAGGGTGCCGAAAAACAGGTCGAATAGCACTGACTTCAGAGAAAAAACTTTCCATTCTCTTACGGATTCAGTGCTCCAGATTCATCACTGCCAGACTTTGAAATCGAGTCGTGAACAGCTCTCAGCGTAATCATGATGTAATCCATTTTCCTGTTCAGTTCTCCATTGGCCGCTGTCAGAGTCCTGCCCAGTTGGTCGAATTGATGAGAGAGCTTCGCCGGGTCCGCTTTTTGATAAGCTCTGTCCATCTTCTTCAATTTGCGGTGCACCAGAACAATCCCAAGGCCAATCAGTAGAATTCCGGTGACCATTGCTCCGAATAGATATAAATCTTCAATATCTTCAATAGAAAGATCACACAGACACAAGAGTTTCCAATTGCTTGTATCCTTAATGTAACCCGCAGCAGCAGTCCCTGCGGGACAAATAGGCTCCCCCGGGCCTGATTTCCTCGTTGAAAACACAGTGTCGATTGCGTTCAAAGCCCAGCTTATTAAATCCATAATTTTCGTTGGATGAATCAGCAGTAGAGAGACACACAGATACAGACAATAGCAAGCTGGGATCCAGTCAGTTAGGGAGGAAGAGGAGCGGGAGCAGAGAAAAAATGCGACTGCTCTCTTTGGAGGGCGGAAGAGAAAGTTTCCTGGGCTGAGTGTTTGGGATCATTGTCTTGCTGAAATGTCCACCCTCATTTCATCTTCAGCATCTTGGCAGATGGCAACAGGTTCTTATCAAGGATGTTTCTGTACATTTGTCCATTCATCTTTCATTCAATTATATGAAGTCTGCCTGTGCCATATGCTGAAAAACACCCCCACACCATGATGGAATGTGCAGTACCATTTCTCCTCCAAACTTGTAAAACTGTAATTTCCCAGTTTGGGATCAATAAAGTACATCTATCTATCTATCTATAAACTTGCTGTATTTTGTGGCATCCAAAAAGTTCAATTTTGGTCTCATCTGACTAGACTATATTCTCACAGTATTTTACTGGCTTGCCAGTAATAAGTAATGTGTGTGAACAAATGTATAACTTACCTACAACTTACGCTCCGCTTATGCGGGACGTTTCAGCCATACGCTGGATAACTTGGAAAATATTCGGCATGGTGAAAATTTTCAGAGGAGCTCGCCGTGCAACTCCATTTACCAGTGTACTTCAGCGTTCTTCAGCGTGCTCTTAACTTATACAAAACTTACCCGTAACTGATTCCACATATGCCAGCGTATTCTCCAATTTTTTCATACGTTTCGCAAATGCTGCCTATATTGTCTAGAAAAATGACAATGCAGAACTACGAAGATGATCATAGCAAAGAGAAATGAATGGCAAATTCAAAGGAACATAAGTAGGAACACGATCATTAAAATAAATACAATAACCAATAACAAATCTACCTACGGGTACAAATAAAGTAACCTGAAACTGAACCTGAATAACCCAACCAAGCTGAGGTAGAGAGAACACAGAGAATGACAAAAATAAACTTTAAGTGTGAGCATGGTCCCCAGATGATGCCCAGATCCTTACACCAGAAAGACTCCAAGGCAAAGTTTTCCCACCTTTTTTATGGATTCTGGATCCAGCATGTCATCGCATTTACTGTATTTAATAACTGTTCTTTAAAAATACATTTACCCCCGTGTCTTGCAGCTCAGCAGGTGCTGGGGGCGGGGCGGGGAGAGTTTGCTGCCTTTTGCCGAATGCTTTTATGGTCGAAACCACTTTTTCTTGTCACAAAATTTTTTGAACATTTTCAAAACAAGACAAGCTGCCGGTGTTGTGCCAAAAAGTGATGGGCCACCAGAAACTGATTGGCTTGCTGCGGGAGCGAGCTTCGCTCGGCTAAAGCCATTTCTGTTCTAATTCTGAGGCTGCTGGCTGCTTTTGAGCAAAGCGGATGTAAGTTTTTGTCCATGCAATTAGCTAAAGTATGTCTCTGAATATTTAATGCAGTGAGGGATTGGTCATAATTTTAGCCCCATGAGTTTTGTGTTAGAATAATCAGATATGACATTTTATCCTGTAGCAACTTTTGTTTTGCCTTATATGTTAAGAAAAGTGTGCTGAAATTAACAAATCTTTTGTATAACGATGCAAAAGTCAATAAAGCTTTTATTTCCCATGAACTCTAGTGTTTGTGCATTATTTACCTCCTATAATTATATACTGTAAGTAGAATCCATAAAATGTATGCTTTATCTGCCAAAAATTCATTAAGGCTCCCATTGTGGATTCAAACATTTTATCTGCCAACAAATTACTTGATTTGGTTCTTCAAGGTTGAATTGTGAAGATTACAATATAACATGTTCTGTCACACTTTTGAATCGTGTCAAAGGGATGTTATAGATAGATAGATAGATAGATAGATGTACTCCTTCGCACTGGAGCAGCTACACTGCTGTCCTGAGAGCTTGCCTGCTACAACATCACCCTGGTGAGTCTCTCCAAATCACGGTGGCAAAGCAGTGGTGAAACCATTGTAGGCAATTACTATTTCATTTGGAATGGGCCTGAGAAGCGGATGGGTCTCTATGGTGTGGCACTTGCCATGCCAAAGACCATCCGCAAGTCACTCATCAGCTGGGTACCGGTGAGCGACAGACTACTTTTGGCCCACTTTCTTCACCAGCACAGAAAGATGACAGTTATTGTTGCCTATGCCCCCACCGATGTTGCAGATGAGGAAGAGAAGGTTGCTCTCTTTGACCAACTTCATCCGGTTGTCGGAGAGGTTCCACCACACAACATCACCGTCATTCTTACAGATGCCAATGCTACCCTCTCCTCCAGAAATATGCTTCCAGTTCAGTCCTCCAGAGATTTGCTCCCAGCCCAGTCATCTGGTCCACCTGTTGGCACCACCTTTACCGGCCCATCTACAAACAACAATGGTAACCGCCTCCTTCTGCTCTGTCACTCCCACAATCTCTTCATAGTCAACACCTGGTTTCCTTGGAAACTCATCCATCACTGGACTTGGTACAGCCCAGATGGCAGAACCCGAAAGGCCCTCGACCACATCATCATCTCCCATCACTGGAAGTAATTTGTGACAAACTGTTGTGTGTTCAGAGGAGCAGAGCTTGGTAACACTGACCATTGCCTGCTGGTCGTGCAGCTTAAGCTTCTGCCAAGTACCAGTCCTGTCTGGACTCCTCCCAGCTCTGCAATCCCAACATTGCCACTGAGTTCTGATGTTCTATCAACAACTGCTTCAGTGTCCTGGCAACAGACAAAGTAGGTGAACTGGGAAATTTTCAAGAAAAACATCATTCAGTCTGCCCGCAATGCCCTGGGACATTCACAATCTTCCCCAAAATGACCTTGGATCTCTCGGCGGACTCCGGACATCATTGACTGTCCCCGAGAGGCCCGCCTTGGAGGCGACCTGATGGAGTACTGCAGATTAAACCATCTACGCAATGTGGCCATCGGAGAGGACAAAGAGAGGTACTGGTCGGAAGAAGCCAAGCGCCTGGAGTCAGTGGCCAGAAATAACAACATGAGCTGCGTGTTCAGTATGCTCCGTCAAGCACGCAATGGCCCACACACCAAGACAGCCCAGGTGAAGGACATCAGCGGCAACCTCATTACCACTGAGACAGACTGCCTGGACCGCTAGAAAGAGCACTTCAGTCACCTCCTGCATCATCCTCTTGCTACCGTCGATCCCAATCTCTTAGCCACTGCCAATGCCACTGCTTCCTGTGATTCCTGCAGAACCGATCTAGTCACCACTGAAGAAGTTGTGGCTGCCCTTTTTTTTTTTTTTTTTTGTTACTTATTTGTACCCGTAGGTAGATTTGTTTCGCAGTCTGGTGACAAGCCACCAGATGCCGGTCCCTGTGTGCACGAGCGCCCCGTATCCCTAACCTGCATGTTTTTGTCATGTGGGAGGAAACCCGAGAAATCCTGGAGTAAACCCACGCAACACGGGGAGAACATGCAAACTCCACACAGATCACTGTTGGTCTGCCCTAACCGAGATAAACAACAGGGAAGCCCCTGGAATAAGATAAGATTTTATTTGTCTCACAAAGGGGAAATTCTAGGATTACAGCAGCACAGGGATAGCAGCACTCAGAGCAATAGTTAATAAGATAAAAAGAACTGGTTAGCCAAAAGCAGTAAATGAATATACATATGTACACAGATAAATATACACAGTGCAGGAGCATTGCAGCTGGATGGTATAAACAGTGTTACGGTTTGTTAAGTTACCCTGCAGAATATGAATATGTACCCAGACAGTATATTTCATATTTGAATCAACAGTGTTGTTGTCACCCTCAGTAATGACTGATATTGTCCTAGTTGTATAATGGGGGCAACAATTTATTGTGCAAGGTTGTTATGTTTTGTACATTCAACACGACCTATACGAACAGCCCTGGTTAGGTTATAAAGTCTGACAGCCGTAGATAGGAAGGACCTGCAGAACCTGTCCGTCGTGCACCTAGGATGTCACAGCCTACTGCTAAATGAGCTCCTCAATGCGTTCAGCATGTCCTGCACGGGGTGGGACTCAGGCTCCAGCACTTAGTCACCATCCTCTTCTCTCCTATCTCCTCCACTGGGTTGAGGCATCGCCCCAGAACAGAGCTAGCTTTTTTGATCAGTCTGTTCAGTCTCTTCCTGTCGGCTGCCGTGATGCCACTGCCCCAGCAGACCACTCCAAATGTGATGGCTGATGCCACCACCGAATCAAGAAGGTCTTCAGGAGCGCCCCTTGTCCACCAAAAGATCTGCGCCTCCTCAGGAGGAACAGCTTGCGCTGTCCCTTCTTGTAGGGCGCATCAGTATTGTGTGACCAGTCCAGTTTATTGTTCAGGTGAACACCCAGGTACTTGTAAGATGTCACCATCTCAATGTCTGTTCACAGGATGTTTACTGGTGCTATGGGGGGTTGTCCTTGCCTGTGGCAGTCCACCACCAGTTCCTTAGTTTTCCTCACATTGATCTGGAGGCGGTTCCATTGGCACCAGTCTACAAAGTCCTGGATAAGCCCTCTGTACTCCACATCATCTCCATCAGAGATGAGGCCAACGATCGCAGAGTTGTCAGAGAACTTCTGTAGATGGCAGTGTGGTGTGTTTTGTGAAAAGTCTGCTGGGGCAGTGGCATTACTGCAGCCGATAGGAAGAGACTGAACAAACTGATTAAGAAAGCTAGCTCTGTCCTGGGGCAGCGCCTTGATCCGATGGAGGAGATAGGAGAGAGAAGGACGGTGGCTAAACTGTCATCTCTGTTGGAGTCCGAGTTCCACCCTATGCAGGACATACTGGATGCACTGAGGAGCTCATTTAGCAGCAGACTACATCATCCCAGGTGCACAACCGAGAGGTTTCGTAGGTCCTTCCTACCAACGGCTGTCAGATTGTACAACCTAAGCAGGGCTGCTCGCAGAGATAGCAAAAAGACGTAACAAACTAATAGTTTTTTTGAATGCAAAAGATGCAATAGACTTACACAATGGTCCTCTCCGGCATACAACTAGGAACATACCGGTCGCTATGGAGGGTGAGAATATGTATGGGCACATAATCATACCATGAAGGATAACTAAGTAGACGGTTATGCTGTTTCATCCCATCTAGCAACAATGATCTGCACTGTGTGTGTTTATATATTTACATATTTATTCCATCTAGCTACAATGCTCAGCACTGGGTGTGTTTATATTTATATATCTATATATTTATTCCATCTAGCTACAATGCTCCGCACTGTGTTTTTATATATCTACATATTATTCCATCTAGCTACATTGCTCCGCACTGTGTGTGTTTATATACTTGCATATTTATTCCACCTAGCTGCAATGCTCTGTACTGTGGGGGTTTATATATTTACATATTTATTCCATCTAGCTACAATGCTCTGCACTGTGTTCATATATTCATATATTTATTCCATCCAGCTACAATGCTCTGCACTGTGTGTCTGTGTGTGTGTGTGTGTGTATATATATATTTTATAGTAATATGTACATATGTATATTAGCTGCTCTTGCTTGCTTGTTTTTTTTTTTCTTGCCTTCTGATTGTTGCTCTGAGTGTTGCTATCCCTGTGCTGTTGCAATCCTGGAATTTCCCCGTTGTGGGACTAATAAAGGCTTATCTTATCTTATCTTATCTTATAGATGGTGAACAGGAAGGGAGCAAGAACTGTTCCCTGGGGTGCCCCCGTACTGCAGATGATGGTATCAGATACACAGTCCTGAGTTCTCACAAACTGTGGTCGGTTTGTGAGGTAGTCTAGGATCCACAATGACAGATGCTGGTCCACCTTTGCGCACAGTAGCTTGTCCTTCAGGATCACTGGTTGGATGGTGTTGAAAGCACTGGAGAAATCAAAGAACATGATCCTGACAGTGCTCCCAGGCTTCTCCAGGTGGGACAGGGAAGGTGTAGGAGAAAGACCACTGCATTCTCTACCCCGATGCAATGTTGGTAGGCAAACTGAAGTGGATCCATCACTGGTCCCACCAGGGGGCGGAGGTGGGCAAGGAGCAGCCTCTCCAGGGTCTTCATCAAGTGTGAGGTGAGGGTCACTGGCCTGTAGCTGTTCAGGTCCTTGGGGTGAGGGGTCTTCGGTACGGGTACCTCACAGGATGTTTTCCACAACTGTGGTACCCTCCCCAGCTTCAGGCTCAGGCTGAAAATGTGCTCCACGATCCCACACAGCTGGTCTGCACAGGACTTGAGGAGCCTCGAGCTGATGCCGAATTTGTGCTGTAACTGCCGAAATGCTGAAGATGGGTGGAAATTGCAAATTCAGTGGCTCACTCACATTATCAGTCATGTTTGGGTGACAGAGCAGCTCCCCAGTGACTGGACCAGGGGCATCATCCTCCCCTTCTGGAAGGGAAAGGATGACAAATTCGTTTGCAGCAATCACAGAGGCATCACCCTTTTGTCCATTCCTGGTAAGCTCTTCACCAGGATTCTCCTCATTCATGCCCTTCCAGCCATCAGAGGCGACCGTTGTCCTCAGCAGGCAGGATTCATGCCCAACCGCTCGACCTCAGACCACATCTGTGCTGTTCATCCATTAATAGAGAAGGCCTATGAATTCTGCAAGGACCGCCATCTCTATATAGCCTTTATAGATCTTAAGGCTGATTTGGAAAGGTCACTTGGCTAATTGATTACTATCATCAGGCTTCACTGACAGGTAAAATTGTGTGTCATCTGCATAACAATGAAAATGCATACAGTGCTTTCTAATGATGTTGCCTAACGGAAGCATACAGTATATAAACTAAAAAGAATATGGCCTAACACAGATCCCTGTGGAACTCCAGAACTGAGCTTAGAGTTGGGAGAAAACTCATTACTGATATGAACAAACTGAAGTCTATCGGACAAATAAGATCTAAACGACTGCAACGAAGTTCCATTTAGTCCAACATAGTGTTCTAATCTATCAAGTAGAATATCATGGTCAATAGTATTGTAACGTTGGGGCCATGTTAAGTGGGGCAGGAATTTCCCAGCATGCTTTGCCAGTTGAAAACGTTATGTGTGTGTAACCGTGATGTAAACAGAGGTCTGGGAGAATGACCTCCCCTCCTCTCTGTGCTCAGAGGTAGATTGGGGGTCGGGGTGTGTAAAATAAATCAGGTTCCATCTGCTCCATTGTCTTTGTGTGAACCTTGCAAACGTCACACTGGTGTCAGGAGTGGGATGGAGCAGATGGAAGCCAGGATCAGAATGGAGATCCAGCAGCTGGAGCAGTTCATTGCTCAGCTGATGATGGACGATGGGACCGAGACACCACCCCCGGGAGCCGGGACGAACGAAGCGGCGGCGGACCTGACGGGGCCAGCGCACTCCGCCTTCTGTCTTTTTCAAGACAGAGTGGGCAGAGCAGAGCAAACCAGCCCCGCATTCCGCCCTTTTCAGAACAGGATGGGCTGGCGATCCCACGGCGATCAAGAGTGACGATCGATCAGGAGGCAGCCATCCCATCTGTTAGGCAGCGGGCCGAGATTCTCCGCTTCAACGGCGAGGCCACGTTGGATGACTACCTGACCCAGGTCGAGCTGGCCGCTGCGCTAAACGGCTGGTCACCAGAGGAAATCGCCGTGCAAGTCGCGCTGGCCTTGGAAGGGAGATCTCTCTGCACGCTTTCTGATCTCCTGCCTGAGGAGCGCTACAGCTGGCCAGCGCTACAAGGGGCGCTCCAGAGACGATTTGGGAGAACGGCGGACGATGAGCACGCCCAGGAACAGCTGACCCGCCGCCGTAGAAGCAACCAGGAAAGCCTAGGAACCTATGCTGCAGACATACGGCTGCTAACCCGGTGCAGCTACCCGGATTTCGCACCGGAGGCGGTAGAGAAGCTCGCCCTCCGGAGCTTCATCCAAGGTCTCCGCCCGGCCCAGCTCCAGAGCCACGTACGGATCCATGCCGCGAGCGACTGGGAGACTGCAGTGGCAGAAGCAGAGCGGGTGGAGCCGCTGATGAATCGCACAGTTGAAGCGCCAACGCACAGACAAAGAACCTTCCAGGCCACGATGGAGAGCGAGGAGGAAGAGGAGGAATTACGGCAGACCACGGCGGCGCGTCCCCGGAGAAGAATGCCCCTCGCCGGTGTTAAACTAGAGTGAGGTGGCATGAATGGGGACAGGCCGCCTCCCGCAGATGTTTCCCCTGAGGAGCCGGCACCACGCGTGGGCCGAATTGGACACTCTCCAGGGATGTATCTACAGTGCAGCTTGGGGAAGACGTCGATCCGGGCCCTGATTGACACCGGCTCTACAATCTCCCTGGTTCGACCCGGTGTGCTGCCGGGCACGAACAAGACGGCCCCACGGGGGTGGGAACCCACCAAGCGCTGCGTCACCACGGCTACCGGTGAGCGCGTCAGACTGGGGGGGCGGAGAGTTTTGGTGGTGGGGGTGGCCGGTCAGAACATAAGACACCCGTTCTGGCTGGCTGACATCCAAGACCCCTGTATTATTGGACTAGACCTGCTCACAGCCTGGAACGCCAAGATCGACACCGCGGGACCTTCCCTCCAGCTGGGAAACCGGACCATCACGCTCCACAGCAGAACCCAGGGAAGGAACACGGGGGCCTGCGCGATCGAGGGATCGCCAAGACAGACCGGACCAGGCAGGCCACCGCGAGGACTGGACACGATGACGTCACCAGCGCGGACAGAGGGAGCACGAACGCACACAAGGACAGCAAGGGGAGGGGTCAATGTGTCAGCAGAGACGCAGCAGGCAGTGGAGGAATTATTTCAGCGGAGCTGCAGCGGGCTGGACCCGGAACAGGGACGCCAGCTGCGGGAGCTATTGGACTGTTTTATGGGTGTTTTCGCCGCGAAGGATGAGGAATGCGGCCGGACCGGGTTGGTGCAGCACGAGATCGACACCGGTGAGACCAGGCCGATTCGACTCCACCCACGCCGGCTGCCCTTTTCAAGGCGGGCAGCAGCGGAACAAAAAGTGTGAGAAATGCTGGAGGCAGATGTTATTGAGCCCTCCAGCAGCCCCTGGGCGGCGCCGGTGGTGCTGGTCAAGAAGAAGGACGGGTCGTGGCGGTTCTGTGTGGATTACCGACGCCTGAACGACGCCACCAGGAAAGATTCCTACCCCCTGCCCCGCATCGATGATGCACTGGACCACATTGCCGGCTCCAGCTGGTTCAGCTCGCTGGATCTACGCAGCGGCTATTGGCAGGTAGAGCTGTCACCTGAGGCCCACCAGAAAACAGCCTTCTCCATCGGGCAGGGACTGTACCAGTTTAAAGTGATGCCGTTTGGACTCTGCAACGCTCCGGCCACCTTTGAACGCTTGATGGAGCGAGTGCTGGCTCACGTGCCCCGGAGTCGCTGCGTTGTTTACCTGGATGACCTACTGGTGCATGCAGCTGATTTTGACAGCGCCCTGTCAAATCTCAGAGAGGTGCTGGGAGCCATCCAGCAGGCGGGGCTACGGTTACACCCTAAGAAATGCCACCTGTTTCGGCGGGAGACCACCTTTTTGGGCCACGTCGTCAGCGCAGCGGGGGTCGCCACTGACCCGGAAAAAGTGGCAACAGTGAGAGACTGGCCAGTGCCGTGGAACGTCGGAGAACTGAGGAGTTTTCTTGGATTGGCCTCCTATTATAGGAGGTTTGTGAAAGACTTCGCCACCATCGCCAGCCCGCTGCATCAGCTGACGCAGAAAGGACGCACGTTCCAGTGGAGTGACAGCTGTGCTGCTGCTTTCTCCCAGCTTCGCGCAGCGCTCATCAGAGCCCCCGTCCTGCAGTATCCCGACCCGAACCGCCCTTTCATCGTGGACACGGATGCCAGCAATCAGGGCATCGGGGCGGTGCTATACCAAGAGGGAGAACACGGAGAGCAGGCAGTCGCTTTTTTCAGCCGCACTCTCAGCAGAGCCAAGAGAAATTACTGTGTGACTCGCAGAGAGCTGCTGGCTGTCATTCAAGGACTGCGTCATTTCCGCCAGTATGTGTACGGGGGGAGGTTCCAGCTCAGGACGGACCACGCTTCCCTGACCTGGTTGTTAAACTTCAAAGAACCGGATGGACAGTTGGCGAGGTGGCTGGAGGCACTGCAGGATTATAATTTCCAGATTGTGCATCGGGCAGGCCGCCTCCATGCCAACGCTGACGCGCTGTCTCGGCGCCCCTGTGCGACAGAGGAGTGTCGTCACTGCCAACGGGCTGAAGATCGGGACCAAACCGCCCCACGGGCTGCCGCTCTCCGAGCCGCTGCGAGCAGGAATAACGCAACGACGCACAGCCCCTCCTCAGATGATCAGGCAGTTCTCCCCAGCGATGACGTCACAGAGGTTCTTGGCACACAGCAGCTGCAGAGCGAGCAGGACAGAGACCCGGTCATTTCGCGGGTTCGGCAGTGGCTGGACGCAGGACAGCGGCCCGCCTGGGAGGTTGTGTCACCGCTGGACCCAGAGACTAAGGCCCTGCACTCCCAGTGGGCCAACCTCCGCTGCTACGAGGGCGTGGTGTATCGGCAGTGGCAGACTCCAGCTGGGCAGCGGCACGTCTGGCAGCTGCTGGTTCCTCGTCGACTCTGGCCCAAAGTACTCCAGCTGGTTCATGGGGCGGTAGGAGCGGGCCACTTCGGAGTGACAAAGACGCTGCAGCGCCTTCGGGCCCGGTTCTACTGGCCCGGTTGTCATCAGGACGTGGAGCTCCACGTTCATCGCTGCGACACATGCACAGCTCAGAAGGGACCAACTCAGCGATCCCACGCTCCCCTGCAGCAGTACCGGGTGGGAGCACCGATGGAGCGAGTGGGAGTGGACATCCTGGGCCCTTTCCCGACCACGGACCGGGGGAACCGCTACGTGCTGGTCGCGATGGATTATTTCACTAAGTGGCCAGAGGCCTACGCGGTCCCGGATCAGAGCGCCGCTACGACGGCATCAAAGCTGGTGGATGAAATGTTCTGTCGGTTTGGCGCACCGGAGGAGCTGCACAGCGATCAGGGTCGGAACTTCGAGGCGGAGGTCTTCGGAGAGGTCTGCAAACGGCTGGGCATCCGGAAGACCCGGACCACCCCACTGCATCCACAGAGCGACGGCCTGGTCGAACGATTCAACCGGACCCTCACCACCCAGCTCGCTATCCTAGTGGACCAGCGACAGCGAGACTGGGACCTGCATCTGCCTTTTGTTTTGTGGGCGTACCGGACGGCAGCTCAGGAATCTACCCGGTGCACCCCTGCGGCGCATTTGTTTGGACGCGAGCTGCGCACACCGGTGGATTTGGTATTCGGTTGTCCCCCTGAGCCGGAGGTGGAGGGAAAACCCGGATTGGATTATTTTTTTTGTTTGAAAGAACGTCTCCACACGGTGCACGAGCTGGCTCGAGAGGCCCTGGCAGCGGCAGGGGGTCGGCAGAAGCGAGCGTACGACTCCCGCTGCCAGGGGAGGGACTTTGCACCGGGAGATCAAGTCTGGGTTTTCTGCCCTGAGAGGAAGAGAGGACGATCACCGAAGCTGGCGAGCCAGTGGTCGGGGCCATGCGTGGTCCTGGAGAGACTGTCAGATGTGGTGTACAGGGTGAGGCTTAGAAAAAGGGACTGGGTTGTGGTCCTTCATCGTGACCGTCTCGCCCCGTATCGGCCATCTGCACCGCTGGTGGACGAACCGGAGCTTCCATCCCGGCCCGATACCCCGACCGAGACCCAGATGGACACTAGGGGGCCTGTACGTGTTGGCCGCCAGCGCCGAAGACCGCCCCGACACCTGGATGAGTTTGTATTGGACTTTTAAATTGGACTTTAATTTTTCTGGGGACAGAAACCAGTCCGGGGGGGGGGGCAGTGTAACGTTGGGGCCATGTTAAGTGGGGCAGGAATTTCCCAGCATGCTTTGCCAGTTGAAAACGTTATGTGTGTGTAACCGTGATGTAAACAGAGGTCTGGGAGAATGACCTCCCCTCCTCTCTGTGCTCAGAGGTAGGTTGGGGGTCGGGGTGTGTAAAATAAATCAGGTTGATCACAACCATCTGCTCCATTGTCTTTGTGTGAACCTTGCAAACGTCACAGTATCAAAGGCTGCACAAAGATCTGAAAGGACAAGTACAGAAACGAGTTCATTATCAGATGCGATAAGGAGGTTATCAGTGACGTTCACTAAGGCTGTTTCAGTACTATGATGAATTCTGAACCCAGATTGAAACTCTTCAAATAAACAATTTCCCTGCAAGTGATCAAATAATTGCGTAGCAACAACTCTTTCTAAGATTTTTGAAATGAAAGGCAGATTAGAGATTGGTCTATAGTTAGCTAAAACTCCTGGATCCAGCATTGGCTTTTTGGGTAAGGATTTAATTAAAGCAATTTTAAAAGCCTGCGGTACATGGCCTAATGTTAATGAAGAATTGATTATTTGAAGAATACGGCTACCAATAAATGGGGAGACTTTTTAAAATAACCTGGTAGGAACAGGGTCTAAAAGACAAGTTGAAAGCTTGGATGAGGAGATTATTTTATCTAACTCTAAAAGGTCAATTGGAGTAAACTTATCCAAACAGATATCAATTGAAGGAGTTGTAGTAGTTGCTGTACTTAAGTTAACGGTGGGAAGAATCTGATTGATTTTATCTCTAATAGATAAAATTTTATGATTGAAAAAATTCCAAAAGTCCTGACTAGTAAGCTCTAGGGGGATGCGAGGATTGACAGAGTCCTGACTCTTTGTCAGCCTGGCTACAGTGCTGAAAAATTAAAATTAAATTAAATTAAATCACCCTTTATTGTCATTCAACCATACAACCAATCATGTACAGTAGAACAAAATTGTGTTTCTCCTATCTACAGTGTTAATCACACACACCCCATATGTAGAATCAGAGGGGCTGCTGCCATGCAAGGCACCGCCACAGATTTCCCTCCTCCATTCCATTATTGCTGAGCACCAAGCTGGACAGCAGGAAGTTCCGCTTTTATATGGTCTTCGGCATGACCCGGCCGGGATTTGAACCCCTGCCTCCCGGGTGTGGGGCGGATGCTCTACCAACTGAGCCACCACTCCGGTAATGGTAAAGAAACCTGGGATTATTCTTATTCTCTTCTATTAATGCGGCGTAATAATTTGTTCTAGCTTTTCTAAGAGATTTTTTTTTTATAAATTAAGAGATGATTTCTCCAAGCTAAATAGATTTCATCTAAATTAGTGGAACGTCATTTTCTTTCTAATTGACAAGTCTTCTGTTTTAAGCTATGAGTTTCTGTGTTAAACCAAGGGGTTAGAAATTGTTTTTTTTTTTTGATTTTGTATACTTTATTGATTCCCAGAGGGGAAATTGAGGGCATCTACCTGGATGGATGAAGCAGCCACAGTACGGCGCTATCCCTTAACCATTCACACACACATTCACACCTAGGGCCACTTTAGAGTCTCCAATTAACCTAACCTGCATGTTTTTGGCCTGTGGGAGGAAACCGGAGAAATCCCGGAGTAAACCCACGTAGACACGGAAAGAACATGCAAACTCCACACAGATCACTGTTGGTCAGGGGCTGGGATCGAACCAGGGATCCCATGGCCAAGGGTGAGTTGCTGTGCTGGTGCAGTGCTAACCACTGCGCCACCGCACCGCCCAAATCTCTGATTAGACTTTTTCCTTTTTAAAGGTGCCACCAAGTCTAGAGTCTGATGCAGAGAAGCTGTAACACTATCTACCATGCTATCAATTACGGAAGTAGCAAGCTCTCCATCTTTAATTTCTGTTGTGTTGACACATGGCATAGAGGAGACAATCTGCATAAATTTGGTAACAACATCATCTGAGAGGCATCTACTGTAGTAGTATTTTTCTTTAGGAGTCAAATAGTCAGGAATAGTGAAATCAAAGGTTAACAGACAATGGTCTGACAGTACAGGGTTATGAGGAGACACTACCAGATTTTCTATTTCTATGCCATAAGTCAGAACAAGGTCCAATGTGTGGTGGAGATAATAGGTAGGATTTTCTACTTTCTGGGAAAACCCCATTGAGTCTAATATTGAATTGAATGCCTTATTAAGACAGTCACTATCTACATCAACATGTATATTAAAATCCCCTACTATAATTATTCTATATGATTTCAGCACTAAATCGATGACACAGTGGTGGCATCAGCCATCACTTTTGGAGTGGTCTGCTGGGGCAGTGGCATTACAGCAGCCAATAGGAAGAGACTGAACAAACTGATCAAGAAAGCTAGCTCTGTCCTGGGGCAGCACCCTGACCCAGTGGAGGAGATAGGAGAGAGAAGGATGGTGGCTAAACTGTCATCTCTGCTGGAGGCCGAGTCCCACCCTATGCAGGACATTCTGAACGCACTGAGGAGCTCATTTAGCAGCAGACTACATCATCCTAGGTGCGCAACCGAGAGGTTTCACAGGTCCTTCCTACCTACGACTGTCAGACTGTATAACCTAAACAGGGCTGCTCGCAGAGACAGCAAAAAAACCCCAAAACAAAACGTGACAACCTAATAGTATTGAATACAAAAGACGCAATAGACTTACACAATGGTCCCCTCCAGTATATACAACTGGGACATTATCGGACGCTACGGAGGGTGACAGTATGTATGGGTGCATAGTCATACTATGTAGGATAACTAAGTAGACGGTTATGCTGTTTATTCCATCTTGCTACAATGCTCCGCACTTTGTATATATATTTATATATTTACTGTATGTGTATGTATGTATATCCACTGCTCTTATTTATATCTTCCGTATCTTCTTAATTATTGCTTTGAGTGTTGCTATCCCTGTGCTGTTGCAATCCTGGAATTTCCCCATTGTGGGACTAATAAAGGCTTATCTTATCTTATCTTATCTTATCTAATCAGCTAAGAATTCGGCAAATTCGGATAAAAACTCTGAGTAGGCTGAGGGAGGATGGTAAACTATGGCAAAAAAAATTGGGTTTAAGCTAAGATTGCTAACATGCCTCATAGTGAGGACCAGGCCCTCAAAGGGATTAAAACATGATTTTTGCTTTGCATTAACTTGAGATTTAGAATGGAAAATTGCCGCTACTCCACCTCCACAACCAGAACCTCTGAGATTTTGACAGTTTAAATAACCAGAGGGAGTTGATTCATTCAAACCAATATAATCATCTTGCCCTAACCAAGTCTCTGTAAGGGATATTAAATCAATCTGATGATCAATTAACAGATCATGGACTAGCAGAGACTTGGGAGTTAGAGACCTAATATTTAACAAACCGCATTTAATTTTTAAATTATGAGGAGGAAGAGAGGCCAAATCATTACATTTAGAGACTTGATGTTTAATTTGAGTTTTACCAACTTTTTGTTTAATCACTTTGGGATGTTTATACATTATAATTTTATTAACTGTGGGGGGAGTAGACAAAGGTTCTCTGAGGGGGAAGACAGGGGCTAAGTTGAGGGGTGGCGGATGAGGAGGAGCTGCAGAAAGGCGTGTATTTATCAAATTATGTTGTATTTGTCTTGGGTTGTAATATTTTGGGTAACGGGAGACAGACTCAATCTCTATGGGGTTATACATTGAAGACTGATCTAAACAGTGAGGATTATTTGGATTAATAGGATTAATATGAGAAGTGGAAACAAAGAAGGGCTGGGTGGCAGACCCAGGAACTTCGGGGTGGGTTAACGCACCAAATTTCAGTCACTGTACTAAAAAACCTTGAATGGAATAGAACAGATTGTCCCTTAAAACACGTGCACCAAGTCTATTTGGATGGATGCCATCTGGCCTCATAAGTGATGGGCGGTTCCAAAACAGGTTGAAATTGTTTACAAAACCAATGTTAAAAGTAGGATATGTAGAACACAACCAGGTATTAAGGCTGAGAGTTCTGCTAAAATAACTGCAGCCTCGTCTGAAAGGTGCCAATGGCCCAGAAATAAATACACGTCTGCCACAGTTCATAAGAGTGGATAGAAGGCTCTTGAAGTCACTCTTTAAGATCTTCAATGCTTCATCTGGGATTTTGTTGTATCCAACATGTACAATGACAGTTTTAGCATGGGGGTATTCATTTAATAGGTCATGGGTAAGAGCCTCAATGTCTGACACTTTGGCCCCAGGAAAAAATTTAGTGACACAGTACCTGCTTCTGACGTTCCTCATAATCGAATCACCAATTACCAACATCGTCTGGGGGGGCTTTGCCGGTGGTTTCTGAAATGATGGATAATTTTGCCGTTGTGATGGCAGGGTGATGTGCTCTCTTCTTTTTGGAGCTGGTATATAGTTTGGCACACCTAAAGTAGTTTTAATCCGGGGCTTGTGGGTTTGGGCCACTGCTGAAGGAGGAAGGAAGGCCATGGGAGGATGATCGACATCCAGGTGGGGAAAATCTTCCAGGGAAAGGATGTCATCAGGGGAAGAGAGGAAGCGCGGCCATGTCTGGCCAATCCCCAATGTTTGCTAGTTGGCCCAACCAAAGTCCAGGGCGTGCATTGAGGATGTGAAAAACCACCCGGGGCTTTGGGTTTAGCTCCGAGCTGAAGCCAGTGTTTATTGCTGGGGTCCTGGACAGCTGAGGAGACCAGAGCAGGGGTGGAAGTGGATGGTGATGTGCTAAATTCACCCAGGTAAGTAGCCATCTCTGCCAGCTGCGAGTTGGTAGCCGGGGCCATTGTCCACCCTAGAATTATAGTATCTAGGTGGTCTTCAGCCTCCCGAATCTTATAGAGGTTGGATAGTCTCAATTCCAACTCAGAAACCTTCTTAAGGAGGGAGACACAGCTGACATACGTCGGGGATGGAGCCATTACGTTCCAGGTGAGAAGTGGATAGTTAGCTAGCAAAAAACAGCTAAGAACAGCTAAAAACAGGTTAGCCTAACCTGGTGAAAACAGCCCTGCCTGGGGTCTGATTCACCTGTGTGCCTAATCAGGCTTTCTGCTAGGCCAACACTAAGCTAACACTAAGAAAAAAGCTAATATTGTGGTGACCCACCACAATCTACTTGGACATCCAGAACACTCAGCTTGAGCTGGAAGCAGAACAATTGGCATACGGGCAGAGAGCCCCTCGGGGGACAACCAGTTAATCACGCGATTGATATGTATGGACTGATATCAATTTCAGAATGCCACACCTCTTCCATATTTGGCATCGTCACTTCCTTGTGGTAACGTATCGTCACTTCCTGTTTTGCTGTCTGCCTGTGTGGTTTGCTTTGTGGTTTGCTCTCTAGCCACTAGCTATGGCTACTAGCTCTCTCTCCTCTCCTCCTCTGGTGTGCTCTCTCTGTCAGATGTTTAGCTACACCTCTGCCTCTTTTAGCGATAACGGTAAATGTAATAAATGTTGTCTTTTTGAGGCGCTCGAGGCGAGGTTGTCTGATTTGGAATCCCGGCTCCGCTGCATTGAAACACCGTCTGCGCCAGTTAATCTCGACGGACGCCCATTAGCTGCAGCGGAGCTAGCTAGCTTAGGTCCCACTGTCAGCGGTTCCCCGGCTCTCCTCAGCAGCGAGGAGACTGGGTGGGTGACGGTGAGAAGGAAGCCTAGTCGCAAAGCCCCGGTACACCACCAACCTGTTCACGTTTCTAATCGTTTTTCCCCGCTCAGCGACACACCCGCTGAGGAAAAAACTCTGATCATTGGTGACTCTGTAGTCAGAAACGTGAACCTAGAGACTCCAGCGGCCATAGTCAAATGCATTCCTGGGGCCAGAGCAGGCGACATCGAGTCAAATTTGAAAATGCTGGCTAAAAGTAACTGTAAATATTCCACAATTGTTATTCACGCCGGCATTAATGACATCCGTCTCCGGCAGTCGGAAGTCACGAAACTTAATATAGAATCGGTGTGTGACTTTGCAAAAATGATGTGTGCCACTGTAGTATTCTCTGGGCCCCTCCCCAATCTGACCAGTGATGACATGTTTAGTCGCTCGTCATCCTTGAACCGCTGGCTGTCTGTGTGGTGTCCTAAAAATGACGTGGGCTACATTGACAATTGGAGCTCTTTTTGGGGAAAACCTGGTCTTATGAGACGAGACAGCATTCATCCCACTTTGGATGGTGCTTCTCATTTATCTAACAATCTGGCATCTTTTTTATCCAAATTTCCAAAACCATGACTACTCAGAGTGGGGACCAGGAAGCAGAGTCGCAGTCTTACACGCCTCTCTGCAGCTCCTCTTCATCCGCCACCCTTCAGCTTAGCCCCTGTCTTCCCCATCAGAGAATCGTTGTCTGCTCCCTCCAAAGTGAATAAAAATATAATGTATAAGCATCCCAAAGTGATAAAGCAAAATATTGGTAAAACTCAAATTAAACATAAAGCCTCTAAATTGAATGATTTGGCCTCTGTTCCTCCTCATAATTTAAAAATTAAATGTGGTTTATTAAATATTAGGTCTCTAACTCCCAAGTCTCTGTTAGTCCATGATTTGTTAATTGATCATCAGATTGATTTAATTTCCCTTACAGAGACTTGGTTAGGACAAGAGGACTATGTTGGTTTAAATGAATCAACTCCCTCTGGTTATTTAAACTGTCAAAATCCCAGAAGTTCTGGTCGTGGAGGAGGAGTAGCAACAATTTACCATTCCAAATTACTAGTTAATGTAAAGCAAAAAACATGTTATAATTCCTTTGAGGGCCTGGTCCTCAGTATTGGGCACTTTAGCAATTTTAGGTTAAACCCAATTTTATTTGCCATAGTTTATCGTCCCCCATCAACCTACTCAGAATTTTTATCCGAATTTGCTGATTTCTTAGCTGATTTAGTGCTGAAATCTGATAGAATAATTATAGTAGGGGACTTTAATATACATGTGGATGTAGATAGTGACTGCCTTAATGTGGCTTTTAATTCAATATTAGACTCGATTGGGTTTTCTCAGAAAGTAGGAAATTCTACTCATTACCTCCACCATACATTGGACCTTGTTTTGACATATGGCATAGAAATAGAAAATCTTGTAGTGTCTCCTCATAACCCTGTACTGTCAGACCATTGTCTGTTAACCTTTGATTTTACTATTTCTGACTATTTGGCTCCTAAAGAAAAATATTATTACAGTAGATGCCTCTCAGATGATGCTGTTTCCAAATTTATGCAGATTGTTTCCTCTATGCCATGTGTCAACACAACGGAAATAAGCTATAGACAGCTTGCTCCTTCTGTAATTGATAACATGGTGGATAGTGTTTCAGCTTCTCTGCATCAGACTCTAGACTTGGTGGCCCCCTTAAAAAAGAAAAAGTCTAATCAGAGATTTCTAACTCCTTGGTTCAACACAGAAACTCGTACCTTAAAACAGAAGACTCGTCAATTAGAAAGAAAATGGCGCTCTACTAATTTAGATGAAATCTATTTAGCTTGGAGAAATCATCTTTTAATTTATAAAAAATCTCTTAGAAAAGCTAGAACGAGTTATTACTCTGCATTAATAGAAGAGAACAAGAATAATCCCAGGTTTCTTTTCAGTACTGTAGCCAGGTTGACAAAGAGTCAGGACTCTGTCAATCCTAGCATTCCCTTAGAGCTTACTAGTCAGGACTTTATGAACTTTTTCAATAATAAAATTTCATCCATCAGAGATAAAATCAATCAGATTCTTCCCACAGTTAACTTAAATGCTGTAACTGCTACAACTCCTTCTATTGATGTCTGTCTTGATGAGTTTACTCCAATCGACCTTTGTGAGTTAGACAAAATAGTTTCCTCATCCAAACCTTCAACTTGTCTTTTAGACCCTATTCCTACTAGGTTATTTAAAGAAGTCTTCCCACTTACTGGTAGCTTTATTCTTCATATAATCAATTCTTCATTAACTTTAGGCCATGTACCGCAGGCTTTTAAAACGGCTGTAATTAAACCCTTACTCAAAAAGCCAACGCTAGATCCAGGAGCTTTAGCTAACTATAGACCAATCTCTAATCTCCCTTTCATTTCAAAAATCTTAGAAAGAGTTGTTGCTACCTAATTATTTGACCACCTGCAGGGAAATGGTTTACTTGAAGAGTTTCAATCTGGGTTTAGAATCCATCATAGTACTGAAACAGCCTTAGCGAAGGTCACTAACGACCTCCTCATTGCATCTGATAATGGACTAGTTTCTGTACTTGTCCTTTTAGACCTTAGTGCAGCTTTTGATACTATCGATCATAATATTCTACTTGATAGATTAGAACACTATGTTGGACTTAATGGAACTTCGTTGCAATGGTTTAGATCTTATTTATCTGATAGGTTCCAGTTTGTTCATGTAAATAATGAGTTTTCTTTCAACTCAAAGCTTAGTCATGGAGTTCCACAGGGATCTGTGCTAGGCCCTACTCTTTTTAGTTTATATATGCTTCCGTTAGGCAACATTATTAGAAAGCACTGTATACATTTTCATTGTTATGCAGATGACACACAATTATACCTGTCAATGAAGCCTGATGATAGTAATCAATTAGCCAAGTTAGAAGCCTGTCTTAAGGAAATCAAAGCTTGGATGACTTGTAATTTCCTGCTATTAAATTCAGATAAGACTGAAGTCATTCTTGTTGGTCCAAAAAACCTTAGAAATTCCTTTCCAAATCAAACTTCTAGTTTGGATGCGGTTACTCTTTCTCTTAATAGCTCTGTGAGGAACCTTGGAGTTATTTTTGATCAGGATTTGTCCTTCAATTCACATATTAAATTTGTTTCTAAGACTGCCTTCTATCATTTGCGTAATATTGCCAAGATTAGGAACATCTTGTCTCAGAGTGATGCTGAGAAACTGATCCACGCTTTTGTTAGCTCGAGATTAGATTATTGTAATTCTTTATTATCAGGCTGTCCTAAAACATCTTTAAAAAGTCTTCAGCTGATCCAAAATGCTGCAGCAAGAGTTTTAACAGGTACTAGAAAGAGAGATCATATCTCTCCGGTTCTGGCCTCCCTTCATTGGCTTCCCATAGAGTTTAGAATTAAGTTTAAAATCCTTCTTCTTACTTACAAAGCTCTAAACAATCAGGCTCCTTTTTATTTAAAAGATCTGATACTACCGTATTATCCTAACAGAGCACTACGCTCCCAAAATGCAGGATTACTTGTAATACCTAGAATCTCCACAAGTACAATGGGAGGCAGAGCCTTCAGTTATCAAGCTCCTCTCCTGTGGAATCAGCTGCCAATCTGGATTCGGGAGTCAGACTTGATCTCTGTTTTTAAGAATAGGGCTAAAACCTACCTTTTTGATATAGCCTACAATTAGGGAGGGATCATGTGTTTCTGAACCCTCCCTTAGTTATGCTGCTAATAGGTTTAGTCAGCCGGGGGACCTCCAGTAATGCACTGGGCCTCACTCCTTTCCTCACTCTCAATGAAATATTTTTTTTTGCTGGTCATTAACATCTGTTTGTTCTCTCCCATAGATTGAGTCCCCATCGTGCTGTTTGCTCTCTACATGTCTGTTCTTTTCTTCTTCTCTATCCCCTCACCCCCCAGCCAGTCGCAGCAGATGACTGCCCCTCCCTGAGCCTGGTTCTGCTGGAGGTTTCTTCCTGTTAAAAGGGAGTTTTTCCTCTCCACCGTCGCCAAGTGCTTGCTCACAGGGGATCGCCTGATTGCTGGGGTCTTTCTGCAACTGTGGGGGTTCCCCCCTACAGTTGATAGTGCTATGAGATGACTGTTGTTGTGAAATGGCGCTATATAAATAAAGTTGAATTGAATTGAATTGAATTGAATTGAATTGAATATGTAAATGTGCCTTGCATTCTCTTTTGTTCTATTGTTAAACATCCCCGGAACAAAGAGAGGAATTCCGGCGCCAGTAATCAAGCAATTGATATGTGTTGACTGTTATGTAAATGTGCCATGCATTCTCTCGTCTGTATAAATGTGCTCACTCAAAGCTTACTTGCAACGCACTCAGGGCTCACTCACAGTGCACAGACAGAGCGCTGAGTGAGTCTCGTGATGGAGGACTAAAACACCTTTAACCTTCAGCTTGCCGTGTCCGCCTGCACTTATTTTTTCCTCCACAATATCAGTAAAAAGAGATAAAAAATTAAAAACAAAGTTAATAAAAACAAATAAAAGTGGACAAGATAACGCTTTGACGCGACGTGACGTTTACAGACGGCGACACATGCGTGGTCCAAGGTTCACCTTGGGATCCTGACCTTTGACACCCAGCCCTCACCCCGCAGGAGTAGTAAGCAAAGTAAATAATCGGTTTATTGTGACCATGTAACTGGGGTCACTGTTCAAAATACAAACGAGTTCCAGGACTAAACATTAGATAGGAGCAATACTATATCTGGTTCCGTAAATGGCATTTGTTTTTATCGTAATTAAGATATTGTTCGTCAGCAGCTTCAGTTCAAAACAGAGCAGAAAAGAAAAAAAAATCAGGTTCATACTTTGATGAAGATTCAACAGTCAGGTTGTTAATGCTTTGTAAAAGATCAATGGGTCAATAAATGTAAACATTTCATAATGTACTTGGACTTCTTTGTACTAAATTTGGAGTTGCCATTATGTTGTATGTTTACTGGTCCGGCCCACTTGACATTAATTCTGGCGGTATGTGGCCCCCAAGCTAAAATGAGTTTGACACCCCTGATCTAGACAATGGGCTGTATTACAACGACACAGGATATAATCAGTTGCCACTGATGCAGAATGCATTTATGGGTGTTTCCAAGTAAATTTCCTTATTACAGCAACACATAAACTTGAATTGAATAAACAAATTTTCTGCCAGGCGCATAGTGTAAAAGAGGTTTGACTAATTATTCAGAGGTGTGTTTTGGAGAATCCAGTCCAAAGCACTCTTGCCCATCCCTTTAATTTCAAGCATACCTACAGAGGGGCTGCACGGTGGCGCAGTGGTTTAGCACTGTGGCAGCACAGTTTTACCCTCGGCCGGGGGATCGTGGGGATCATGAGATCGTGGGTTCGATCCCAGCCCCCAACCAACAGTGAGCTGGGTGGAGTTTGCATGTTCTCCCTGTGTTGCGTGGGTTTACTCCGGGATTTCTCTGGTTTCCTCCCGCATACCAAAAACATGTAGGTTTAGGGCGCTCGCGCACGCAGCGACCGGCGGCCTGTCACCAGACTGCAAACCAAATCTACCTACGGGTACAAATAAGTAACAAAAAAAAAAAAAAAGAAAAAGAGTCAACCCCCTCCCCACCTTGGACAATCAGACCATCTCTCCCTGCATCTAATACCTGCTTATACCCCCACTCAGGGAGAGTTTCTCCCCAACCAAACAAACAATTAAAATCTGGCCTGAAAATATTCTCCTCCAGCTATAGGACTGCTTTAGCTGCACAAACTGGAGCATCTTTGAACAGCAGGACCTTGGCTCCTACACTGACTCTATCCTTTTCTACATTAAGTGTTGTGTAGAATATGTGACAGTCACCAAACACATCTGGGTCTTTCCAAACCGGAAACCCTGGATGACCAGTAAGGTCCAGGCTCTGATCAAAGCTTGCAAATCAGCCTTCAGGCAGAGGGACAGCTCTCTGTACAGCACTGCTACAGCCAACCTGAGAGGAGGCATAAAACATGCCAAGAATGCCTACAGGAGGAAGGTCGAGGGCTTCCTCACAGACAGCAACCCCCAACAGATGTGGAGAGTCATCCAGGCCCTCACCAACTACAGGGGCCAATGCCCCCAAACATCCGACGGCAGCCTCACTCTGGCAGAGGAGCTTAACTGCTTCTTCACCCAGTTTGAGCACACTTCCCCCCAACTTATCCCCCCTCCTCCCCTCTCTCCCCCTCCCCTCTCCCCCCACAAGTGCATGAAGTGAGGAGGCAACTGAGAGCAGTGAACTCCCACACAGCCGCTGGCCCTGACGGAATCCCAGGAGCGGTAGTCAAAGCATGTGCAGACCAGCTGGCAGAGATCCTCACCAAGCTGTTCAACCTCTTCCTGATACACGCCACCGTCTCCTCTTGCCTCAAGGCCTCCACCGTCATCCCCATCCCCAGAAAGTCTGCAATTGACAGCCTGAATGACTACAGACCCATAGCACTCATGTCTGTAGTCATGAAGTGTTTTGAGCGACTGGTGTCCCAGCACATCAGGAACTGTCTTCCCTACTCCTTCGACCACCACCAGTTTGCCTACAGGGAGAACCGGTCCACAGAAGATGCCATTGCCACCACACTCCACACAGTGCTGAGCCACCTGGAGAACCCATGGAGCTATATGAGAATGCTCTTTGTAGGCTACAGCTCAGTTTTCAACACCATAATCCCAGACATCTTGCTCAACACACTGCACCTCCTCCAGATCCCCCACCCACTCCTGGATAAAAAAAACTTTCTCACTAACCACTCACAAACAGTCAGACTTGGCCCCCACCACTCCTCCACACTGTGTCTCAGTACTGGCTCCCCCCAGGGCTGCATGACAAGCCCTCAACTGTACTCCCTGTACAACTTTGACTGTATTCCAACCTAGCCAACCAGCATCATCGTGAAGTACGCGGATGATACCATCCTGGTTGGGCTCATCACTGACGACAATGAGAAGGCATACAGGGCGAACGTAGAGAATCTGCTGTTGTGGTACCAAGCTAACAGCCTGAAACTGAATGCCCCAAAAAACCAAAGAACTCATACTGGACTTCAGAAAGAACAGAAAGGACCACATCCCCTCCTCATAAATGGAGACTGCATCAAAACCATCCCCACCTTCAGGTTGCTGATCACCCACATCTTCTCTGACCTCTCCTAGTCTATCAACACCAAGGCCCTGGTGAAGAAAGCCCAGCAGCGGCTGCACTTCCTCCATGTTCTGAGGAAGAACAACTTGGACCTGAAGATGCTGCTGGTCTTCTACCACTGCTCAGTGGAGAGCATGCTCACCTGCTGCCTGGGTGTGTGGTATGCTGGCTCCACGGCTGAGAACAGGAAGGCTGTATAGAGGGTCATCAACACCCCCCCCCCAAAAAAAAAAAAAAAATCCCTCCCTCCACATCCTCCTGCCTCAGAAAGATCAAAGCCATCACAGAAGACCCCTCACATGCCGCCCACCACCTGTTTGACCTGCTTCCCCCTGGACGATGGTTCAGCTCAATTAGATCCCACACCTCCAGACTGACAAATAGTTTCTTCCCCTGGGCCATCCAGACTGCATACAGTCAGAGGCCCTAACCCCCTCCCTCTGAACACTCACATGCACAGAACTGAGGACTGTTTTAATTATCACAATAACACACCTGTCTCTGTACTCCACACTTTCATGTATATTGACCCATGCGTGAAACCACTACCATACCTGTGTATACTTTTCCATAATCCTGGGCCATTTTACTCAATTGTGTGTTCAATTGTGTTTTCCGCACTCTGCACTTTTATGTGCATAGTTCCATCTGTGAAGCCACTACCATCCCCGTGTATATTTCCATAATTCTGGGCTAAGTCGTGTGTTTAATCATGTGTTCTGACACTCTGCTTTATGTAGTCCTTCTCTCTTTCTTTATTCCGAAGTAGCCTTGTGGAGCACCCACAACTTTGTTGTACTGTACAACTGTATAATGACAATCAAGCCTATTCTATTCTAGTTTAATGCACCGAGGCGGATTGTCTGAAGTGAACTCTTGAACTCTGATCATGACAGCTTGTTTAAGATGAGTTTTGCGCTGGCCAAAGGGCATGCGCGTGAGCAAAAATGCACGTGATAATAACACTGATTGGTAATAAGGAAGACATCAATCACAGTTGATGCCCAGTTAGCTATTTTAGAGAGAACAAATGGGTAAGAATGCTGAGCTGAAAAATCGGCTGAATGGTTTAATGTGGTGTGCACAGATGCAACACACAGACATGAATGGGTTTGAAACTGCAGGAAAAAAAGGATAATGCCTGTGCAAACTTTCATAAAATGGAAGGATGACAAAGGGTGGCGTGGAAGTTGCTCTCGGCCCATGGGACGATGGAGTGCTCCCTCGCCTGTTGCTTTCGCCAACTGAGGGTCTCGCGCCTCGTGGGGGGGGGGGGTCTGCCCAGGTTTGTGGCTGTCTGTCTCAGTCCCTCCCGGGTGGGAGTGTAAGACGAGATTCGGGGCAGTGTCCTGTCTGCCGCTGACCTCCGCCACGAAGCAAGCCCGCTCTCGGCAGCCCCTCCCGGGGGGTGATGGTTAGCAGTTGGGCGTCAAGAACCAGCGCTAGAACCCTTACCATAGGAGTGTGGTGCGGGCGGCCTCGGCCTGGCTGGAAACCTTGGGGCACGTGGCTGCAGGCAGATGTGGACGCATCTCCTGTCTCTTTGGGGAGTTACAGTGAAAAGTAAAACTCTGTTCATTCATTCCTTCATTCATTCCCCTAAAAATAAATACATTAATGCCTCATAAGTCTGTGATGAAAACGAAATGTGAATAAAATAAAAATCTTCAGACTGACTCGCCTCCCCCCGTGCACCACATCCACAACAGAGCACACACATGCTCCCCGTTCATTCATTCCCCTAAAAAAAATCCTACATTAATGCCTAATCTATAGACTCCAGTGGTAAGTCCACAATTAAAATGAGAATGTGGATGGAATTTAAAAAAAAACAATTCAGTGCATAATCATATACTGTATGGGGGGGGGGCTGAAAAGTTCATAGGCTGAAAACTTCATAGTGGTCAAATTTGACCAAATGCGGTTTAATTTTCAACATAGTCTCCTTTTCAGTCCACACACTTCTTCCATCAGTGTTGCAATGCTTAGATTCCTGCGGTTGTCCCCCCTCGTTGCCCCCTCGCGGTGCCCCACCACCACCACCACCACTGTAAAATGACAGCAATTATAGGATGACTGTTACAATTCTCTCCATTAAAATAATAAAATCCCAGCACATGCTGTTTCCTCATGAGCTCCGGAGCTGTGCGCTTTCAAAACATGTCACTGAAATAGCATTAAACACATTAAATGCACTTCTGATGACAGACCACACATTGTCATAACATGCACCATACTGGTGCACATGAGATTGTGCACCGCTACACCTCTTTGAAATGAGCCTCCACCGCCCAGCTTTGTAGCAGCATCACCAGACTCTGGAACAGCTCACTGCACCTTGTGAAGTCAACACCATCTTCACCATCCCCATCATTTAAAACCATCAGCTTCTCTCTGGTGTTCTCTGGTTGGCTCTGCTTCTCAACATTTGGAGTTTTACCAACACTTGCTACATTAACTATGCTTATAAATCTGGATCGACTACCTTCTCATAGTACTGCAGCTCATAGTCCAGGATAAGACCGTTGGGCTGGTCAGGCTGTGACCAGGACAGAGTGATGCTCGTAGGAGTTCTACTGATCTGGTGGATGATGGCCACTGATGATGGTGCTGAAAGAAAAAGAAGATAGAGATTTTAAAAAGCAGACTGACAGGTGAAGCCGAAGACGCTGTATGACCGCCTCACCAGCCTGGTTGGTGGTGATGTTCACTGACGTGTGCCGTGGAGAATATGGACTCTGCTCAGACACTCCATTGACAGCTTGGATTTCAAAGGTGTACTGGGTGTGAGCGAGGAGGTCGCTGATGTGGACTTGAGTGTTGGTCAGTCCCAGCTGACGGGGGACAAATTGGACGTTGTCCCCACAGCGGGTGCAGCCGCCACGTCCGCTGCCACAGCTTTTACATATGATGTTGTAGACGAGGTCTTCACGGCCGCCATCCTCCTTTGGTGGGCTCCACTCCAGCTTCAGAGAGGTCTCATTCACAATGGAGATGACGTTCTGGGGAGTAGATGGGACAGCTGGAGGAAGACGGAGGAGAACAGACATTTGTGAGGCCTTATTATGATCACAACACACAGCAGGAATATATACAATACACAAATCAGCATTCTGTTGTTATATTCATTTAAAGTGGAGAACACGTCAGGAACGGAGAACCAGAAATCTGTTCTGTGCTCCACAAATTGGGGTGGGGGGTGGGGGCATATCCCCCCCAACCTGTAAAAAATTAAGAATTGCTCCCCCTCCCCAGTATAATCATAAACCTTTCTATATCATATTGCAGTGCTAAATAAATTGCATTTTCAGCACCAATGCTAAGGATACATACAAAACAAATATTTTGGGGAGGGAAATTTGAAACTTTGCTTATAGATTTCTTTCTCAGAAATTCACTACATTTTTCTTGTTAATATGAAACTTTTATCTTATAAATTTGTACTTTTTTCCTCATAAATTTGCAAATTTTTGCCCATAAATTTGCAGCTTTTGCTCATTAATTTGCAGCTTTTTTCAATAAATTTGCAACTTTTGTCATAAATTTACAACATTTTTCTTGTTAATTTGCAGCTTTTTTCATGTAAATTTGCAATTTTTTCTCTTAAATTTGGTACAGTTTTCTTGTTAATCTGCAATTTTTTCTTGTAAATTTGCAACTTTTTTCATCATAAATTTTCACCTTTTTTCTCATTAATTTGCACCTTTTATCTCATGAATTTGCAGCTTTTTTCTTGTTAATTTGCAGCTTTTTTCTCATAAATTTGCAACTTTTTTTATTAGCCTTTTGTTTTCTTATTAAAGACAAGGATAGAAAGATAAGATAAGATAAGACAAGCCTTTATTAGTCCCACAATGGGGAAATTCCAGGATTGCAACAGCAATAATTTAGAAAAGAAAATGAGAGCAATGAATATACATATGTACACATAAATATATAAATATATATACACACAGTGCGGAGCATTGTAGCTAGATGCAATAAACAGCATAACCATCTATTTAGTTACCCCACATAGTATGAATATGTACCCATACATATTGTCACCCTCCGCAGCGACTGATATTGTCCTAGTTGTATACTGGAGGGGACCATTGTGTAAGTCTGTTGTGTCTTTTGCATTCAATACTATTAGGTCGTCACGTTTTTTTGCTATCTCCGCGAGCAGCCCTACTTAGGTTGTACAGTCTGACAGCTGTAGGTAGGAAGGACCTGTGAAACCTCTCGGTTGCGCACCTAGGATGATGTAGTCTGCTGCTAAATGAGCTCCTCAGTGCGTTCAGTATGTCCTGCATAGGGTGGAACTCGGACTTCAGCAGAGATGACAGTTTAGCCACCATCCTTCTCTCTCCTATCTCCTCCACTGGGTCAAGGCGCTGCCCCAGGACAGAGCTAGCTTTCTTGATCGGTTTGTTCAGTCTCTTCCTATCAGCTGCTGTGATGCCACTGCCCCAGCAGACCACTCCAAAAGTGATGGCTGATGCCACCACCGAATTGTAGAGGGTCTTCAGGAGCACCCCTTGTACACCAAAAGACCTGAGTCTCCTCAGTAGGAACAGCCTGCGCTGTCCCTTCTTGTAGAGTGCGTCAGTATTGTGTGACCAGTCTAGTTTATTGTTCAGATGAACACCCAGGTACTTGTAGGATGTCACCATCTCGATGTCTGTTCCCTGTATGTTTACTGGTGCTGTGAGGGGTTGTCCTTGCCTGTGGCAGCCCACCACAAGCTCCTTAGTTTTCCTCGCGTTGATCTGGAGGCAGTTCCGATGGTACCAGTCCACGAAGTCCTGGATAAGTCCTCTGTACTCAGCTTCATCTCCGTTGGAGATGAGGCCGACGATCACAGAGTCATCAGAGAACTTCTGCAGATGGCAGTGTGTTGTGTTGTGTGAGGAGTCCGCAGTATAAAGGGTAAACAGGAAGGGAGCCAAAACCGTTCCCTGGGGAGCCCCTGTGCTGCCGATGATTGTGTCGGACACACAATCCCAGGTTCTCACAAACTGTGGCCGGCTTGTGAGGTAGTCCAGGATCCACGATGTCAGGTGCTGGTCCACCCCTGTTCACAGCAGCTTGTCCCTCAGGACCACCGGTTGGATGGTGTTGAAAGCACTGGAGAAGTCAAAGAACATGATCCTCACCATGATCCCAGGCTTCTCCAGCTGGGACAGAGAACGGTGAAGGAGGAAGATCACTGCATCCTCCACCCCGATGCCATGCTGGTAGGCGAACTGGAGTGGATCCATCGCTGGTCCCACCAGGGGGCGGAGGTGAGCAAGGAGCAGTCTCTCCAGGGTCTTCATCAGGTGAGACGTCAGGGCCACTGGTCTGTAGCTGTTCAGGTCTCTGGGGTGGGAAGTCTTTGGTACAGGTACCACACAAGATGTTTTCCACAGCTGTGGTACCCTCCCCAGCTTCAGGCTCAGGCTGAAGATGTGCTCCACAATCACACATAGCTGATCTGCACAGGTCTTGAGGAGCTTTGCACTGATACCGTCCGGTCCTGAGGCCTCCCTCGCCTTGATCTTCCTCAGCTCCGTCCTCACCTGGGTCTTAGTGAGGGTCAGGCTGGGGGGCTGTGTGCTGGGAGTGGGGGGGTGTTGGTGGAGTGGGGTGTGGACAGTGGGTCTCGATGACTGTAGAGGCAGCAGTGGTTGTTGTGTAGTCGGGGGGGAGTTTGGTTGGTCAAACCTATTAAAAAACAGGTTCAGATTCTTCGTCCACTCCCTGCCCCCCGTGGCCTGGGAGGAGGTATTCTGGAGCCCAGAGATGGTTTTAAGGTTTCTCCAGACCCCGCCGATGTCGCTCTGTTGCAGCTTGTCCTCCATCTTCTTCTTGAAGCTGTCCTTGCCTTCTCTGGTCTTCCTCCTCAGCTCCCTCTGTACGGACTTCAGCATCTCCCTGTTCCCCGACCTGAAGATCCTCTTCTTCTCTCTCAGAAGTGTTTTTATCTCAGGGATAGAGATGTTTTTACCTTTACATGCTTCGACTGTCCACTGCAGTCTTCCTCAGAAGTGCCAGCTGATTGCTGCGAGGTGTCATTTTTCAGCTGGCTTTCCTAGGTGGGGACAGCCCAGCAGAACTGTCAGATCCACTAGGCTGGCTCTGCCCCCCCACTGTCCAATGGTCTCTGGAGAATGTAGTCCCAGGTGTGAGAAAGCATAAATGCCCCCTCATCCCAAGGGGGGATGAGGGGAGTCTCAAGGGAGTTTTTCCTCTCCACCGTCGCCAAGTGCTTACTCACAGGGGACCGCCTGATTGCTGGGGTCTTTCTGCAACTGTGGGGGTTCCCCCTACAGTTGATAGTGCTATGAGATGACTGTTGTTGTGAAATGGCGCTATATAAATAAAGTTGAATTGAATTGAATTGAATTGAATCCCGATTCATGTTGTCTTTTCCCCACTTCCTGATTTCTGTGGCCTCCTTGATCCAGCGTTTGTGTCTGTTGCTCTCCGATCCAATAATCTTTGCGTTGTCCCAGTCCATGATGTGATTATTACCTCCGCCAAAGGGGGAGGTTATGTGATCATCGGCGTTGGTTTGTCTGTTTGTTTGTTTGTCTGTTTGTTTGTCTGTTAGCAAGATAACTCAAAAAGTTATGGACGGATTTTCGTGAAATTTTCACAGATTGTCAGAAATGGGGTATCCTACAGATGATTACATTTTGGTGGTGATCTGGATCACCGTCCACAAGAAAACCGCCATTATGCAAAATGCCATTTTCGTGAATAACTACTAAACCACTAATCCTATCATTGTCAATCCAATTGTTGTGAATTCAATTGTTAGTCATATGTTTTCATGGTCAATGAATCTGAAAGCATACACACAAACACTGTATGGGGCGAACTGTGGCGCTAAACCGCCATTACGGAAAATGCCATTTTCCTCAATAACTACTGAACCACTAATCCTATCATTGTGAATCCAATTGCTAGTCATATATTTTCATGGTCAAGGAATCTGAAAACGTACACACAAACACTGTATGGGGGGAACTGTGGCCGCCATTACGGAAAAGGCCATTTTCAAGAATAACTACTGAACCACTCATCCTATCATTGTGAATCCAATTGCTTGTCATATGTTTTCATGGTCAAGGAATCTGAAAACGTACACACAAACACTGTATGGGGGGAACTGTGGCGCTAAACCGCCATTACGGAAAATGCCATTTTCGTCAATAACTACTGAACCACTACTCCTATCATTGTCAATCCAATTGCTTGTCATATGTTTTCATGGTCAAGGAATCTGAAAACGTACACACAAACACTCTATGGGGGGAACTGTGGCCGCCATTACGGAAAATGCCATTTTCCTGAATAACTACTGAACCACTGCTTGTCATATCTTTTCATGATCAAGGAATCTCAAGACTGTATGGGGGGAACTGTGGCGTTTGGCGGAGGTCTGCGCTCTCCGAGTGCTTTTCTAGTTTCTTTTGCAGTGATCTGATATTGCTGATTTTAATATTGCTTGTTCTGCCTTTTCTTTTTGTGATCTTGTGAGTCGTCCTTGCGTTTCCTTCCCACCTTTTCCAACCAGGAGACACAGGAGCAGATAAAAACACACTTAAAACACACACATGAACAGACATTCTCCAGAGACCATCGGACGGCGGAGGGCGGGGCCAGCCCAGTGGATCTGACAGTTCCACTGGGCTGGCCCTGCGACCGCTGGAACCCGCTGGTTCCAGCGGTCGAAGAGGACATGGTGTGGGAAGAAGAGCTACCAGACACTCTAGCGGTCAAGCAGGACCAGCCTCACTCAGGCTGGGTGGAGGAAAGTCTCAGTGCCGGTGCTCGGGACATGGTAGGGGGGGGTACCAAGCGTGGTGGCCGGCTGGCCCCGCCTAGGAAAGGCAACTAATAAATGACACTTCACAGCAATCAGCTGACACTTCTGAGGAAGACTGCAGTGGACAGTGGAAGCATGTAACGGTAAAAACATCTCCTTTTTATTCTTGTCTTGAACAAGAAAACAAAAGGCTAATAATTAAAAAGAAGACAAAATGAACATATTCGAGCTACTATGTTGCAACTTTTCTCATTAATTTGCAATGTTTTTCTTGTTAATTTGGAACATTTTTCATGCGAATTTGCAGCTTTTTTCCTGATAATTTTGTAACTTTGTTCTTGTTAATTTGTATGTTTTTTCATGTAAATCTACCACTTTTTCTCATTAATTTGCACCTTTTTTCTATTTAATTTGCAACTTTTTTTATCATCAATTTGTAACATTTTTTATAATTAATTTACCACTTTTTCTCATTAATTTGCAACAATTCTTAACATTCTTTTGTAAATTTGCAACTAAATTTCAGAACGCTCACATGGATGCTGGTTAAATTTTGATTCTATGTAATGGTTAATTTTTTATGTTTGTCTAGAGTCTAGACAATGACCCCATTTTATTTTATTTAAGTTATATAGCTACACAGACATGCAGCTGTTTTTTTCCACATTTTATAGGGTTTGAATTCTTCCCCATTACAAAATCTAAAACCCAGGAATGGACCTGACTACAATAATACTGATATCGTCCCCCTCAGTCTTCTACTCTGGACAAAATGTGCTGTTTATTGCACCCCCCAACAGTGAAAAGTGACTATGACTTTGTCAGTGATAGATAACTAGAAGTGAACAGGTATCAAAGTGAGACAGACGCAAAGCTTCAACTGTTTGCTTGACATTGTTTTGAGGCAGATGTTTTAACGCAGGTCCGTGTGGCTGGTAGATGGAGCCTGAGCAGTGACACACCGAGGTCTATGTACTCACTGGTGCAGGGCATCTGTGGGGGGTCAGAGTCAGTGCGGTAGTAGCCGCTGCGGCAGACACAGTTGGTGGCTCCTGTGCTGGTGGTTCTGCTGTTAACGGGGCACTGCAGGCACGGCTCGTCTCCCTGGGCTGCTTTGAAGAAGCCTGACACACACGCTGTGAGGACAGCAGAGAAGAAATAAAGCCGTTGGGTATCTTTACACTTTAGATTCTTAGAAAGAGTAGGTCACTTGAGGGGGGATGCAAAATGACCCAAAATCAACTTGCCACCTCCCATCCCCATTCATAGGTACAAATCAACGGGGAGAACTGAGAGAGAACTGTTCCCTCAATGTCATCATAAACCTTCTATATCATGTTTCACAACTAAATAAAATGACTTGGAACCATCAATTCTAATCAGAAATGCAAAATTTTATCAATTTACAACTGTTTTCTCAGAAATTTTCAACTGTTTTCTCATCAATGTTAAGATTTAAAAATATACATTCTTTCTCAAATTTTTATTACAATTTTTTTTTCTTGTGAAATTTCAGAATTTTTATCATGAATTGCCCTCCAGGCAATGAATAGAGACCCGTGCGCTGAACTGTGAGTTTGCAAAGTTTAATCTATAACACAAAGTCCAAACAGTGCATGAACAAAAACATACAAATGAGAAGATGCAGAAATACAGGCAGGATGGATGTGGGATTCACATTTGGATTGGATTAGACAGCAGCGAGGAGTGAACTATGCGGCAGAGTTTAAATAGGGATGACTCAATAATCAACAGGTGTGGGTACATGAGTGAGGAAATAATCAAGTGAACTGGTGACAGCTATCAAAGCCCGCCAACTGGCTTTGACAGCAGAAAGTGAGCACACGGTGCTGGCACAACAAAGGCACAGAGGGATATGGCGCAAGAAGCTAAGAATATGAAACAATGTAAAATGAGAAACAAACCTGATGATACAACAAGAGCCCTAAGGTGAGAACTGTCATGATCCCAAGTGTGGTTCTGTACCGTGCTCGGGTCTCCTGATTCTTCTTCTGTGTATACATTTAGTCCTGTTTATCTGTCATTTGGTTTGTGCTTTTATTTTGACAGCGCTGCGGCAGGACTTCCACCTGTCAGTCTGTTCGCGGCCTGTCACAGCTGTTTATGTTTTACTGATTGCATTCACTTGACACTTGTTGCTTCATTGATTTGAATAGCTGCTGAAGACATTCTACGACACGGTGGTGGCATCAGCCATCACTTTTGGAGTGGTCTGCTGGGGCAGTGGCATTACGGCAGCTGATAGGAAGAGACTGAACAAACTGATCAAGAAAGCTAGCTCTGTCCTGGGGCAACGCCTTGACCCAGTGGAGGAGATAGGAGAGAGAAGGATGGTGGCTAAACTGTCATCTCTGCTGGAGTCCCGAGTTCCACCCTATGCAGGACATACTGAATGCACTGAGGAGCTCATTTAGCAGCAGACTACATCATCCCAGGTGCACAACCGAGAGGTTTCGCAGGTCCTTCCTACCTACAGCTGTCAGACTGTATAACCTAAGCAGGGCTGCTTGCAGAGATAGCAAAAAGACGTGACGACCTAGTAGTATTGAACGCAAAAGACGCAATAGACTTACACAGTGGTCCCCTCTGGTATACAACTAGGAAAATACCGGTCGCTACGGAGAGTGACAATATGTATGGGTACATAATCATACCATGTAGGATAACTAAGTAGACGGTTATGCTGTTCATTCCATCTAGCTACAATGCTCCGCACTGTGTGTTTATATATTTATATATTTATATGTACATATGTATATTTGCTGCCCTTGTTTTTTCTTGTCTTCTGATTGTTGCTCTGAGTGTTGCTATCCCTGTGCTGTTGCAATCCTGGAATTTCCCCATTGTGGGACTAATAAAGGCTTATCTTATCTTATCTTATCTTATTATTTAAGTTCGCGAGTGAGGCTTATTCCTCACTGTGACCTCGCCCTTTTCAGACTGGTTTCTCTAACCCTAAAGCCAGTCCATTCTCTGCTTAAGGTTTCATCATCGCAAGTTATATGTAAGTTGTTGTATTGACTCTTGCTCCCTATGTTCTCATTATCACCCCCCGGGGGTCTCATCCTTAGCTTTTGTATAGCCGCCCTTCAAGGTGAATGTTTGTTTGTTATTACTTATTAAATCACCAAACCCACTGCAGGCGAGTGGTGCCTCATTTGTGCTCTGAAAGGGGCAGACATAACAGTAGGTCGCAGCCAGTTGGCGCCAGAGGCAGTGAGTTTGTGGTTTTTTTTCTTGGCTCTATTTTTCCTTCTATTCACTCACTTTTTGGATTGGACTAAGCACCCGTGCAGCATGTTCCCAGCACACCAGAGAAGGAAGGCAGCCGGGGGCCCCAGTACGGATGAGCAATGGGCAGCTGAATTTATCCAAGGCCATGTTGCCGAAGCTCTCACGTCCTACGGCCCGAAAAAGGATCTGAAGAGTGTGGTGGCAGCAGTCAGGATTGTGGAGGCATATCCCAGCCTAGGAAATTATCCTGAATTCACTGAGCTGCTGTCTACCATCACCACTCTGCAGCGTCGTTTTCCGGATTTGGCAATAGGCTCGTCCCCAGCTCAAAGACGACGACGTCTCCCGGCACAGAACCCAGCTCCTCCCCGTCACACGGCTGTACTGAAGCGGAGGGAGGAGAACGACCGGGTGAAGTCGCCGCCAGCTTTGCACCATTACCCTGCTACGGACGGCCGGAGGAACTCCACCGTCTCTCAACCAGTAAATTGTTCTTCGTCACAGCAGAGAGGAAAAACAGCAGCTGCAGCCCCTGGGCTTCTCTCATCGGCTGTTTCACCAGCTTCCCGGTCCCGGGTCTTTGCAGCTATTACCCCTTCTTCCATGACGTCTTCCCTCGCTGCTGGGAGTCCCGCTGTTTCTTCTTTGGCTCCTCCCGTGAACGTCGTTGCAGGAGCGGCTCCTCCTCGTCTTTCAGAGGGGCCCACAACCTCTACAGTTATGGAGAGGGAGAAGATTGAGCCTGCTGTAGCAGTCACCACCGTACCCCAGGAAAACAGGCAAGTGTCTTTTCATTCTAGAGCACAATTTGGTGAATTACCTTGTCTGATTCCTTGGGGTGAGGCTCAGGTTTTACAGTCTACTGAGCTCTCACCACCTGCTGCAGCCACAAAAAAATCTTTTGCTACCTCTGTGTCTCCTCCTATACCCCCCCAAGTGTCCGCCGGGTTCATGATCAAGCCGCCGGATGGAGGAGGAGCCTGTGGGCCTGGAGAGCCTGGTTCCAGCCCCACAGCCATGACACGGATGGAGGAGGGGGAGGGCTGTCTGCATCCCTGTGCTTGAGCCAACGACGAAGCATCCCTGGGCATCACCGGAGCAGAGTTCAGCCCCAGCAAGAAGCGAATCTCTCCTTACCACACCAAGCAAGCCATCGGTGTGCGTTACTTCGCCGGGGTGTTCAAGGACTGCTAAGACCATCATGTCAGCTATGGAGGCCACTGCAGCTGAGTGGGAACCTGCGATGGGCCTCCTGAGGACTGAGCCTGAATTGTCCTCACTGCCTGGATCGTTGGAATCCTGGACGGCGGTGGAGCTCGAGACCAGGCAAGTGCTCTATGTTGTCTTTCTATTTTCTGTTTTGGAGCAATCTTGCCTGTTTCTCGGGGAGGAGAGCCGGATGCAGCTGCCTGCTGCATCTGAGCTCGCCTCGCCGGGCTCCGCCACTGCCGGTGACCCTGATCCCTGTTTTTTCTCTACTGTATCTGAGCCTTCTTCCAGGGTCACCAGAGATGATCCATCTCCATCTGCTGTCTCCAAGGGTCCGGGTTCGCCTCTGGAGGTCATCCAGGGCGTTGCTTCCCCCCTGCCCGAGGCTGTCGTTTGGGTCCCTCCTCAAGTTGGGTCCACCGTGGGTGCAGCGTTGGCTCAGTCAGGGTCTACCATGGGTGCAGCGTTGGCCCAGTCAGGGTCCACAGTGGGTGCAGCGATAGCCCAGCCGGGGTCCACTGCATGTGTTACTGAGCTCCAACCTGGAGCCACCGCGGATGCTACATTGACCCAGCTGGGATCCACCACGGGTGCTGCTAAGCTCCAGCCTGACACGCTGTGGTCCCTCTCCTTTCTTCTCCAGCAGACACCATGGGGATCCCCATCCTCTGGTCCGGCTTCCTGCTATTGAGCCTCCTGGTGGGAAAGCCATCTCCTGGGTCACCCCTTCGGTCCTGGTGGCTTAAGAACACTGTCCGGCCGCCCGAAAGACTGGGCCACTGGGTCAGATGGTCTATGTTCTCAGGCAGACCACCCGACTCATTCCATCTGTCTGTTCGGCGGTCCTGGGGTTTCGGTTGGCCCCCCAAACTCTTTTCTTCTAGTTGGGGTCTCTGGGGACTTGGTTGGCCGCCTGGTCTTTTCCCCTTGATGGTCGGGTGGAGACAGGACGCCGGGAGGCTACCTGAACTGTTTCTATATTTATGATGTATGACCCAGTTCTCTTTATATTCTGTTTGTTAGGTTATTGGTTATGGGTTTTCGAGTTGGTTGTTTTTTGTGTCTCTCCCTCCAGGCCTGGATCTCCCCACCATCCTCCCGGGGTTGGTTTTGTAGTTTGGTTTGGGGGGGGGGGGGTGTTCTCCTTTTTTGCTTGATGTTACCGCGGGGTGTCTGGGGGTCCACCCCTTAAGGGAGGGGCACTGTCATGATCCCGAGTGTGGTTCTGTACCGTGCTCGGGTCTCCTGATTCTTCTTCTTCTTCTGTGTATATATTTTGTCCTGTTTATCTGTCGTTTGGTTTGTGCTTTTATTTTGACAGTGCCGCGGCAGGACTTCCACCTGTCAGTCTGTTCGCGGCCTGTCACAACTGTTTATGTTTTTGTCACAACTGTTTATGTTTTGCTGATTGCATTCACTTGACACTTGTCGGTTCATTGATTTGAATAGCGTTATTTAAGCTCGTGAGCGAGGCTTATTCCTTGCTGTGACCTCGCCCTTTCCAGACTGGTTTCCCTAACCCTAAAGCCAGTCCATTCTCTGCTTACGGTTTCATCTTCGCAAGTTATATGCTAAGTTGTTGTACTGACTCTTGCTCTCTATGTTCTTGTTATCACCCCACCGGGGTCTCATCTTTAGCTTTTGTATATCCACCCCTTGAGGCGAGTGTTTGTGTTTGTTATTACTTCTTATTAAATCACCAAACTCACTGCAGGCGAGTGGTGCTTCATTTATGCTCTGAAAGGGGCAGACATAACAAGAACAAGACCACAGATGACAAAATAAAGAATACAAGGCAACTCATAAATAAACAAAAACAAATAACAACCCAGAGACAAAATGCAGCAATGCATGAAAACCCCCAAACTAAGACCACCATAATCAATACAAAATAAAGAGATGCACAACACAGAAGATAACTAAAATAACTAAGAGACTGAGCATGGCTCCCTACCGTGCTCAGAATCATGACAATTTTTCTGTTATGGTGTGGGAATCCACCTCAGTATGTTTACACTCAGATGGAAGGACAAAGGGAATGGTCATGGGGGTTTGTGTGTTGATGCGGGGGTTGGTGGGTTGATGTGAACAGTGACAAAGAGAATGGGAATTGCAAGGGCTTTGATGTTAATGCAGCACCACAGAAGGCTGACCGAGTGGTATGCTATAAGAGCAGAGGTGCCTGTGACCTGTTACGCTTTTGATTCTCATGATTCTAGAGAATGTAGGAGAGAGAGATGAATAAAGCCTGTTCTGCTCTGGACCTCTCTGCCTGATTATTCCTCTCTCCACAATGTATGGAATTACCTCCCAGATGACGAGGCCAGGTGCACAGTTGAACTCAGCTTTATTGTGGGGCTGGTTACACGTAACACAGCCACCAGGCAGGGGCATCGGCAAAGAGGCTGAACTGATATGTCCACTGGTATTTATAGGGTGGTGCAGTGGCGGAAGAGGACGTGACTGCCACTACACCGCTCTTCATAATAAAACCCCACATCACGCCCCCCCACCCCCCCATAGAAAGTACAAAACCACACATATAATTGAGACCCTCCCCAATTTAGGACCCGACTCATGCACTAAGAAAACTAGAACTAAAACCATTAAACGGCCTATCACATTCACACAACAAACCTAGGCTAGGGGGGATGGGTGGACTACCCCCCCCCCCCACACACACACAGCAAGGTGGGTTATTCTACCACCTGTAACCATCCAAAAGTCCATTAATAACTCAGAACACTGTTGTGTTTCCTAATATAAAATGCACAGAACAATAACAGTATAGTGTGTGGGGAGCGTGAAATGAAGAAGCTGAATAGTTTCATAATTCAGATTTTATTCTTGAAGTCACATCCCCATCAATTCTCTCAGAAAAACATAAGAGGCTGAACGCAGTCAGGACCTCTCTATTTATACCAGTGACAACAAAGACTTAATCACACATCCTTGTTACATCCCCCTCTTGCCTCTAACCCCCCTCCGTGTCCTCCAGTCTCCCACCTGGCCCCAGGGGGTCAGGAAGCCCTTTCAGGCCTCTGCCGCCGCGTCTCCATGTCCAGGTGTTCTCCGCAGGCGGTCCAGGCCCATTGTCCTCTTCTAGGGCGTGAGGTCAACCATGTATGTAATCTCAAACGTGTCTTTGCGCTTATACACATGCAGGTATAAATATATAAGCCACATAGTGTAACAATAACAGTATAGTCATTATATCAATTTTTTTTTCAAACCATACAGAAGGAATTTTACAACTAGAGGCATGTACTACACATACAGACTTTCTCTTCCCACACAGTATTAGCATGCACTAGGAACCTCCAAATACTCCCAAATACAGCCACTATGTATGTATTTAAAAAAAACAAACAAACAATAGAACATTTTTTCATTATTTTCTTTCCAAAACCACACTACTGTCCTTCTGGCAGAAAGGGGTAGAACTGGCTTGTGGGTGCCCAGGGCAGCCCCTCAGCAGACCCACCCCTGGAAGCGGCATGCCTCCAGGATCGCAGCTGACCTCATAGATGAGAGCGCCTCTTCTCTTCATCACTGACTGTCTCTCTTGTCCGGACCCACCACCAGAAACCTCCTCCCGGGCATGCCACAGCTTGTTGGCGTGCCTCCATGAGCCATCTGACAGTTGGAAGTAGGCGGCGCCCCACTTAGCCACGACGCGCAGCCGCTCCCGGTGTTCCTCTGGCTGTTGTTTGGATAACGTCTGCCCTCCCCTCGAGCCCGGACCAGGTCCATAACTCTCAGAGCGGCTCTGCTTGGCTGCAGTGTTGCTGATCGGCATGCGATCCCTCCATGCCTGTCAGTCTGGCCCCGACTCCTTGTAAAGCTGCTGCAGCAGTCGCCGTTGTAGCTCCAGATCCTCCAGGCCACTGTGGCCAAGCTCCGGAGGAAACTGGTGTTAGCTCTTCAGCGTCACTCGCCGACACAGGTGCCTCACCGCCACCCTCTGTACCTTCTTCTACCCCACCTCAAGTGCTGGCACTGTGACCCTCCTGGGTCGAACCTGATTGAGGCTAGTCTTACTTGACCGCCGTGGTGCCTGATAAATCTTCTCCCCACACCACATCGTCCTCCACCACCGGAACCAGACTACTGGTTCTGGTGGTTCTACTGGCCACAATGAGTCCATTCTTCCCCAGCGTCTTCTCTAATGGCGAACCCCAGTCCATAAAACAGGTCACAGCCCATGATGTTGTCGCCTCCGGCTGTGGAATGTGCATTCAGCCATCACCGCTGACTTGCACCGAGCCGTTAACACCAATGTTCCAACCACGCGCAGTCTGTCACCTCTATAACCATAGGGCGGTGCTGGGTTACCTCTTATTTTGTAGTGGGGGAAAAATGTCCTCACCGTGGCCCAATTCAATAATGATCCCTCCACCCCCGTGTCGATCAGCAGTGGCACCTCCTCACCATCCAGCGTCATCTGGCGGAACTTGAACCTATTGATACTCGGGGACACCGCATGGACAGCTATTGGGGCGGGTGAAGTTGTTTTTCTCTGTGGGCTCTTCAGCTCGGACATACCACACACCCTGGCATAATGATTCAAGCGACCACACTTGCCACAGCGCTTCCCTCTAGCTGGGCATTCCCTATATTCCCTATTCATTCCCTATATGTATTGGTGCTTGTATTTGCAGACCTAACACTGATAGCGTTGCTTTCTGTATTATCGCTGGTCGACCTAACCTCGCTGTCAGGGTCCGCTACCAATGCTGCGGCGGCAGGCCCCAGCTGCCGTTGTGATTGGCGTCACTTTAGCTCCGAAGCGAGCTTGTCTGCGGTCTCCACTTGGAGGACTAGCTTGACAGCCTTGGCTAACGCCAGGTCACTCGGTGCCGAGAGCAGCCTAGCTTGTAAAGCATTGCTGGTTGTGTGCTCCACCAGCTGGTCGCATACCATTCCCTACTCCAATGGCCCGAAACAACACTCACTTGCCAGCTGCTGCAGGTTGGCGACAAACTGGTGGACAGGCTCACCCACTTGTTGGTGTTGTTGTCGGAACTGAATCCTCCGGAAGGTGACATTGTCCGGGGTGTGGAAATGGCATGCTAGCAACTCGACCACATCCTTATACGAGTCGGTAGCTCTGAGTGTACGCAGGATATGATGGCCCTCAAACCCCAAATTATGCACCAGAAGTGCATAAGCCCTCAGTTTAGCTTACCCAGGTCGAGTGCTGCGATGTAGCCCTGAAAGGTGGCAAACCATCTCGGCCAGGGCACAGGTGGCTTTCCCGGGAGCTCCAGGAAGGGCTGAAGCAGTGGAACACATACCTCCATTTTTTATTCTCATTGCCAAAAGGTTATGTATGGAATTACCTCCTAAATGACGAGGCCAGGTGCACAGTTGAACTCAGCTTTATTGTGGGGCTGGTTACACGTAACACAGCCACCAGGCAGGGGCATCGGCAAAGAGGCTGAACTGATATGGCCGCTGGTATTTATAGGGTGGTGCAGTAGTGGGAGAGGACGTGACCGCCACTACACCGCTCTTCATAATAAAACCCTGCATCACATTTTCTTGTAAACTTGCAACTTTTGTCCTCCAGATTTCAAGTGTTTTATCATAGATTTGCAACTTTTTTGTCATAAATTAAAAAATTTTTTCCCTGTAGATTTTCAACTTTTTCCGATAAATTTTCAACTGTTTCCATGGCAAATTTGCAATGTTCCTTTGGATAATGGTTACATTTTTATTCTGTGCAATTAAACTGTCATGTAAGACTTTCAAAAATTTATTTTAAATTTAACTTTTACCAAATTTTTGTACATTTATTCTTGCAAATTTATACCTAATTTACATTTATACATTTGTATCTCATGGTAAATGTGTGAACACCCCCATTGCCCTTGTTAAAAAAATAACAAATCACCCACTGCTTATAAGGACAATTCACTGTCTAATTTCAGTACTATCATATAAATTGAAAACTTTAATACCAAAACCACAGTTATTAGTCACATCCCATTTTTCCTCCTAAAGATCTTGAACACAGAGCATGAGCTGATTCATGACAGCCTGCATGTCTGTGGCTCAAGCAAAGGTCACCTTGCTGGACTGAAATGTTCTGGGACTCCTTCACCTTAGTCATCTTCAGGCTCATGAAGCACGTCAGAATATGGCGAGTGTGGGGGGGCCGTTACAGGACAAGATGAGACAGAAAGAAGGAAGAGAGGAGCTGTTACTGTGAGCAGAAAATCTGACGTGCCAAGTTTACATCAGGAATGCGTCTTAGAGAGGCTGCCTGCACATTGGAAAGCCACTGGCTAGATATCGGCAAAAGTGTGAGCCGTTATTTAGATGAACAAAGAAAATTTTATCAGTTACACAGAATAAAAATTAAACCAGCATCCATATGAATGTTGCACATTTAGAAGAAAAAAAGTCAAAATTTACATGAAAAAAGTTGCAGATTTATGAGAAAAAAGTAGCAAATTATTGAATAAAAAATTCCTGATGAAAAAAGTTATAAGTTCTCAAGAAAAAAGGGGCAATTTAGAAGAAAAAAAAGCAGATTTTTTTCTGGGGAAAAAGTTGCAAATTTGTGAGAAAAAAACTTTTCAATTTCTGAAAAAAGTTGCAAATTTACAAGGATAAAAGTTGCAGATTGAAAAGAAAAAAACGCAAATATACAATTGAAAAGTTGCAAATTTATGAGGAAAAAATAGCAGATTTACATTAAAAATGCTGCACATTTATGTGAAAAAGTTTTAAATGTATGAGAACAAAAGTTAGCAAATTTACAAGAAAAAGGTTGAGGAATTAAAGGAAAAAAGTTATAAATTTATGAGAAAAAATTGCAGATTTACAGGAAAAAAGAAGTAAATTTACAAGAAAAAAGTTGTAGATTTAAAATTGTTGCTTCAGAACTGTTTTATTCGCTTATGTAACATGATAAAATGTTTAAGATGAATTGGAAGGGGACAACTTGACATGATTTACGACCCAAGAGACAGACGCTGACACGAGAGATACAGACAATTATCTTTATTGTGAGTTAATGAGTGAAGTGTGAGTGAATGTGTGAATGCTCGTCTGGCCACTGGAGCTGAGCCTGTCTTGTGGTAACCTGGCAACCCTGGAAAAACACAAGCACAAGGTTACTGTTGCACAGTAGCAATGTTTGGCGGATATGCTGCAGGGGCTTACTTGCAGGTGCCACAATGAGAGGCTGACTGACTCCTGGTGTCCGTGCGACGTCGTGCTCGTGGTGTCCGGTGCTGTGGAGGTGAGGAGGAGCTCCGTGGAGTGGAAGACGATGCCTCGTCAGCAGAGGAGGGTGGTCCGCCGCCAGGGAGGTCCACCTGTGCACAGGGGAAAAGGCTAGCAGAGGAACTGTGAAGAGATGGCTTACGTGGCCTGGTTTGGCAAAGCGTAGATTTCTTCACGAGAGGTCGAGATCTTGGCACGTTGCTTAGTGAGAGTGACAGACGACTCCGTGCTGAGGCGTCCGCGCGTTGGGCTTTTATGGCCCGCTGATTGCCACCTGCTGAAGTGAACGCAGCTGATGTTGATGATGCTGATGACGGCCTAGCGGCCATCATGACAGTACTCCCCCCTCTAGAGTTTCCTCCAGGCACCTGCCCAATCCTACCTGGATGCGCCCGATGGAAATCGCGGATCAACTGCTTATCGAGGATCAACGCGGGGTGTATCCAGGAGCGGTGCTCAGGGCCAAACCCCTCCCAGTCCACCAAATACTGAAGGCCCCGACCCCTCCTGCGGACGTCCAGGATTGCCGTTACCCCCCAGGCCAGATGGCCATCGATCATCCTCGGGGGAATAGGAGCCACAGGGGGCGGGCACAGCGGGTCGGCGATGTAGAGCTTGACCTGGGAGATGTGGAAAGTGGGGCAGATGCGCATGTGAGAGGGGAGAGCAAGATGCACAGATACAGGGTTGACAATGCGGGAAATAACAAAGGGACCGATGAAGCGCTTGGTTAGCTTACGCTTCTCGGCAGGCACACTGATGTTCTTTGTGGACAACCATACCTTGTCACCCACCTTGTAATCCGGGGCAGGCCTCCTATGGTAGTTGGCCACCTCAATGTTCCGTTCTGTGGTCCTCAGAAGGGCTCTGCGGGCAATGGACCAAACCTGCCGACAGCGTCTGGCATGAGCCTGAACAGACGGGACCGCTACCTCCCCCTCCTCCTCTGGGAACAAGGGCGGATCGTACCCCAACAATGCCTTGAAGGGGGACATCCCTGTGGACGAGGACACCGTGGTGTTATGAGCGTACTCGATCCACGGGAGGTACATGCTCCACGAAGAAGAGCAGGAGGAGATGACGCAGCGCAGCGCAGCCTCCAGCTCCTGATTGGCTCGCTCACACTGGCCGTTACTCTGAGAATGGTATCCAGAGGAGAGACTGGCCGTGGCCCCAAGCGCCGTACAGAACGCCTTCCAAACCTGCGAGACGAACTGTGGCCCTCGATCTGAAACAATGTCAGCGGGGATTCTGTGAGGACGAACCACATGGAGAACGAGGAGGTCCGCCGTCTCCCACGCTGAAGGCAACCCCCGGAGGGGCACAAAATGGGCAGCTTTAGAAAAGCGGTCCACGATGGTTAAAACAGTCGTGAAGTGGCCGGAGGGGGGCAAACCGGTCACAAAGTCCATGACTACATGGGACCAGGGGCGGGAGGGGACGGGCAAAGGGTGTAGCAGACCTGCCGGGGCCGATGATGATGTCTTCCCCATGGCGCACTGAGCGCAGGCCCGGACATAGTTGTTAACGTCCCTCCGCAGTCCTGGCCACCAAAAGGTTCTCTGGAGGAGGTCAACAGTCCGACTCACACCCGGATGGCACACCAGCTTGGACGCGTGACCCCACTCTATTACTTGGCTCCTAACAGGACGAGGAACGAACAAGCAACCCGGGGGCCCCCCGCCCGGACCAGGCTCCACCTCCTGTGCTCTTCTGACCTTATCGCAGATGCCCCAGGTCAACGCACCCACCACACACGCAGGTGGCAGAATAGACTCCTCCCGGTCGTCAGCGGAGGGCGCGTCAAACTGCCTGGAAAGGGCGTCAGGCTTACCATTCTTACTTCCTGATCGTAAAATTAAAACGACCGAAGAAGAGTGACCAGCGGGCCTGACGTGGATTCAACCGCTTGGCAGTCCTAAGGTATTCAAGATTGCGGTGATCAGTCCAGACGACAAACGGCTGGGCAGCCCCCTCCAGCAAGTGTCTCCACTCCTCCAGCGCAAGTTTGACAGCCAATAGCTCCCTGTCGCCGATGCTGTAATTCCTCTCAGCAGGTGTCAAACGATGAGAGAAGTAAGCGCAGGGGCGGATCTTCCCGTCCGTCGGGGAGCGCTGAGAGAGTACCGCCCCCACCCCCGAATCCGATGCGTCCACCTCCACCAAGCATTGGAGCTCTGGGTCCACCTGGGTCAATACACAGGCCGAAGCAAACTCTCCCTTCAGCCTGTCAAATGCCGCGGCAGCCTCCTCACTCCAAAGGAAAGGGACCTTCGGGGATGTGAGTGCAGTCAGGGGTCTGGCGATGTTCCCAAAATTTGGCACGAAGCGCCGGTAAAAATTGGCGAACCCCAAAAAACCCTGCAGCTGTTTCCTGGATGTGGGCGTAGGCCAGTCCACCACCGCCTTGACCTTGTCCGGGTCGGGAAGCACCTGGTTACGGGCGATTATAAACCCCAGAAAAGAGGTGCGATCCATGTGGAACTCACACTTCTCTGCCTTGATGAACAACTGATTCTCCAGGAGGCGCTGTAGGACCCGTCGTACATGCACCTGATGCTCCTCCAGTGTGCGCGAGAAGATGAGGATATCATCAAGGTAAACAAAGATGAAGGAATTCAGAAAGTTCCGGAGAACGTCATTTATTAGGCGCTGGAACACTGCCGGAGCGTTGCTTAACCCAAACGGCATCACCAGATATTCAAAGTGGCCGCTTGGGGTCCGGAAAGCAGTCTTCCATTCATCACCTTCCCGAATGCGCACCAGGTGATAGGCGTTCCGTAGATCTAGTTTAGTAAACCAAGACGCCCCCTGGAGGGAATCGAAGGCAGTGTTCATCAAGGGAAGAGTGTATTTGTCCTTAATTATAATGTCGTTGAGACCCCGGAAATCGATGCAGGGGCGCAGCGACCCGTCCTTCTTCCCAACGAAGAAAAACCCTGCCCCAACGGCCGAGGAGGATGGACGGATGATACCGGAGGCCAGAGACTCCTTGATGTACATATCCATGGCCTCGCGTTCCGGAGCTGATAGGCTGTACAGGCGGTTCGCCGGGAGAGGGGCCCCAGCCTTGAGGTTGATCGCGCAGTCGTACGGGCGATGGGGGGGGAAGAGACAATGCCCGTGACTTACTAAACACCTGGCCCAGATCATGGTAGACGTCAGGCACCTTCGACAGGTCCGGAGGGGGTGTTGAGGGAGGCATCATCGGCACTGAGGGAGCGCATGCAGCGGACTGAAGACAGGCGCTCAGGCAGAATGAGCTCCAAGCCGTTATTCTCCCAACTTGCCAGTCGAACGTGGGGTTATGCAACCGGAGCCAAGGGAACCCCAAGATGACGGGTGAAGAGGAGAAGGGCAAGACCAGGAACCGTATTTCCTCCCTGTGATTACCAGAAACTATCGTTAACACAGGTGCCGTCTGGTGGAAAACTGACATCAGAGATGCTTTTGACAGGGTGACCAGATGGATGGGGGGGCGTAAAGGTTGACAGCTGAGGCCCATCAGGGTTGCCAGTTCTCTGGAGATAAAGTTTTGCTCAGCCCCAGAGTCAACTAAGGCAAGTGTGGTGTGTTCCCTGTGTTTATGAATGAGCCTAATGGGAATGTGGCAACTAGTGAGGGGCTTTGTCTGATTTTTGTCCGCGAATCCCCCTACCGTGATCCGCGGACCTCCCCTTTTAACGGGCAATCCACTACTCCATGTGCCCCATTCCCACAGTAGAAGCATAACCCCTGCTCCCTGCGGCGCTGTCTCTCAGCCGCTGTAAGATCCAATTGCCCCACAACCATATCCTCCTGCTCCGGAAGTTCTTCAGATGCGGGCAGAGCAAGAAGGGGGGACCTAGCGGAGCGAGGGCGAGACTTATTCGCACGGATAGCTGTTCGCCGTTCTGCAGCTCGCTCCCTCAGTCTGCTATCTAGGCTGATGGTGAGGGAGATTAATTCCCCAAGTCTGTCTGGTTTCTCCTTTGCCGCTAGCTCGTCTTTTAACTCTGAGTTAAGGCTGCGGAGGAAAATTCCACAGAGTGCTGGCTCCCCCCACCCAACCTGACTGGCTAATACCCGGAAGTCCACGGAATAATTGGCGGCAGATCTACTGCCCTGCCGAAGTCCAACCAGCCGTTCAGTTAACACCGTGCCCCGGTCAACATGATCGAACACTTCCATGAACTCTGCCACGAACTGCTGGTAAGTTAACAATGAATAATTTGGTTTGGCCATGATGGTATAAGCCCAATCAAGAGCCCTGCCTCCCAGCAGGTTGATGATGTACCCAATCTTATTCATATCAGTGGCAAAGTCCCCCGGGACGCGGAGAAAAACTGACTCACACTGTAGCAAAAACCCCCGTGCCTCCCCCAGTTTACCAGTAAAGCGTGCGGGGGTTGGTACAGGAGTTAGGCGATGTGTGGAAGATGGGCTGGTTTGGCTAGTAGCCGCAGCTGCGGGTGCAGAAGATGCCCCGCTAGCCGGGGGGAACGCCTGGTGACCTTCCAGGCGATCCAGCCGGCTGTTAATCTGAGTTAGTTGGTTTAAGATGACTGTCTGCTGGTGGGAAATCATGTCTACTCGTGCGCTGAGTGTGTTAAAGCGGCGCAACAGCGCGCTGTCTGATGGGTCATCGTGATGGAGTCGTACTGACATGATTTACGACCCAAGAGACAGACGCTGACACGAGAGATACAGACAATTATCTTTATTGTGAGTTAATGAGTGAAGTGTGAGTGAATGTGTGAATGCTCGTCTGGCCACTGGAGCTGAGCCCGTCTTGTGGTAACCTGGCAACCCTCGAAAAACACAAGCACAAGGTCACTGTTGCACAGTAGCAATGTTCGGCGGATATGCTGCAGGGGCTTACTTGCAGGTGCCACAATGAGAGGCTGACTGACTCCTGGTGTCCGTGCGACGTCGTGCTCATGGTGTCTGGTGCTGTGGAGGTGAGGAGGAGCTCCGTGGAGTGGAAGACGATGCCTCGTCAGCAGAGGAGGATGGTCCGCCGCCAGGGAGGTCCACCTGTGCACAGGGGAAAAGGCTAGCAGAGGAATTGTGAAGAGATGGCTTACGTGGCCTGGTTTGGCAAAGCGTAGATTTCTTCACGAGAGGTCGAGATCTTGGCACGTTGCTTAGTGAGAGTGACAGACGACTCCGTGCTGAGGCGTCCGCGCGTTGGGCTTTTATGGCCCACTGATTGCCACCTGCTGAAGTGAGCGCAGCTGATGTTGATGATGCTGATGACGGCCTAGCGGCCATCATGACAGAACTGTCTGTTTGTTCCAAGTTTGGGAAGACATGTTCCCGAATGTTGTTGCACAGGGTGCTTTATTTGTCATTCCAACATTCAGACCTGAAAGAACAAAATTTGTACTCAAGGTCCAGAGAATACACTAAATAAATAAAATAAAAATAGAATAAGTTTAAAAAAACTAACTATTAGAAAAAATATTGCACTTCAAACAAGTAATTGCACTTAGAAGTAGCCATATATGTAGTTCGTGTGTACTGGAGGACATATTCATGACCTGTTCATTGGGGGACAGCATCAGGGAAGTCTCTAGCACTGTCTTAATGAAAACTTACATTTGATCTGTGGAATTAAATTGTAATTTGCGTCTTTTTAATGTTTAAATTGACATCTTATACCATATCTTTGCACCTTCCATCCATCCATCCATTCATCCATTCATCTTCTACCGCTTTGCCAGAGGTCTGGGTTGTGGAGGCAGCAGTCCAAGCAGAGAAGTCCAGACTGCCCTCTCCCCAGCCACCTGTGTCAGGAACCGAGCCGGTTTGGCTTCCCTTGGCTCGGTCCTGGCCGCTCTATGGGGACATGCCACATTGTATGTATGTCAGTATCAGTATGTATTTCTGTGTGCTTTGCCGTGCCCATAGCCACTGCCTTCCGGCCGGCAGCGGTGAGGCAGCCTCCTGGGCTCACGCTGGAGTGAGCGCTGTCTAACTGTCTGCCAGTCGGACCACGCCCCCTCTCTACAGCTACTAGCTGTTCCCACTCCGGTATGCCATCTTCCTGGTCCTCGCCCAGGTGTAACTAATTTGGAAAACCAGCAATGCATGCCTTTAAGGAGCCTGTCTCCAATCATGCATTGCTGGGTCACTGTATTCCATCAACGGTATTCAGATGGTGTCACGTCAACTAAGGACTGTATTCACCGTGTATGTTTCGGACTTACTCGGACAGCTTCAGTCTCATGAGTATATTCTGTGTGTGGTCTTTCCCCGGTCTTCTCACCCAGACTGTTGAGTGTCCTGGAGGACTCCCTAGCCCATGCGAATTGTAGAAACAGTGACTGTTTGCCTGCTAACCATATAAATAAATGTGTGTGGTGTTAACCTGCACTTAAATCCTCGTCCTTTCTCCCCTCGCCGTGCGCGTTAGAAAAGCACACGGAGGGGTTCATGACAACCTGCTCCAGTTCTTCAGAGAGGATACCAAGGCGTTCCCAGACCAGCTGGGAGACATAGTCTCTCCAGCGAGTCCTGGTTCTGCCCTGGGGTCTCCTCCCAGAAGGACGTGCCCGAAACACCTCAACTGGGAGGTGTGCAGGAGGCATCCTGATCAGATGCCCATACCACCTCAACTGACTGCTTTCAGTGTGGAGGAGCAGCGGTTCTACTCTGAGCCTCTCCCGGATGACTGAGCGCCTCACCTTTTCTCTAACGGTGAGTCCAGCAATCTTACGGAGAAAGCTCATTTCAGCCGCTTGTAGCCGCGATCTCGTTCTTTCAATCATTATCCAAAGCTCGTGACCACAGGTGAGAGTAGGAACGTAGATTGACTGGTAAATCGACACCTTTGCCTTAGAACTCAGCTCCCTCTTCACCACAACAGACCGGTACAAAGTCTGCATCACTGCAGATGCTGCTCCGATCCGCCTGTCAATCTCTCACTCCATTCTCCCCTCACTTGTGAATGAGACCCTGAGATTCTTAAACTCCTCCACTTGGGGTAGGAGCTTGTCCCCAACCTGGAGAGAACAATCCACCTTTTTCCGGCTGAGGACCATGGACTCGGACTTGGAGGTGCTGATTCTCATCCCAGCTGCTTCACACTCAGCAGCAAAGCATCACAGTAAGCCCTGTAGGTCATTGCTGGATGAAGCCAACAAGACAACATCATCTGCAAACAACAGAGATGAGATCCTGTGGCCACCAAACATGACACCCTCCATTCCCTGGTTGCGCCTAGAAATCCTGTCCATAAAAATTATGAACAGGATCGGTGACAAAGGGCAGCCCTGGCAGAGTCCGACTCTCACTGGGAATGAGTCCGACCGAGTGCTGGCAATACAAACCAAACTCTCACAACAGTCGTACAGAGACCGGATAGCTCTAACAACAAGCCTGATACCCCATACTCCCGAAGCACCCCCCACAAAAAACCATGAGGGACGCGACTGAATGCCTTCTCCATGTCCACAAAACACATGTAAACTGGTTGGGCAAACTCCCACGAACCCTCGAGAATTCTCGAGAGGGTAAAGAGCTTGTCTGGTGTGCCGTTGCCAGGACAAAAACCACATTGTTCCTCCTGAATCCGAAGTTCGACCAATGGCCGGACTCTCCTCTCCAGTACCTTGGCATAGACCTCCCCCTAAAGTTGGAGCACACTCTCCGGTCCCCCTTCTTGAAGAGAGGAACCACCACCCAGGTTTGCCATGTCAAAGGCACTGTCCCTGACTGCCACGCAATGTTGAAGGGCCACTTAAGAGTCTCCAGCTAACCTAACCTGCATGTTTTTGGCCTGTGGGAGGAAACCGGAGTACCTATGGTAAGCCTACGCAGACACGGGAAGAACATGCAAACTCCACACACTGTCAGTCAGGGGGTGGGATCAATCCTGTGACCGTTTTACTGTGCTGCCACAGTGCTAACCACTGTACCACCAAGCTTTTGTATACTCTTATGTAATATTTTTCTATTTTTTTTAAAAATTATTTTATATTTTCATATTTATACACACACACATATGAAAATTTATATATTAAAATATATATATGAAAAACTTCTTTCCCACTGCCATCAGACTCCTGAACAAATAACAACTCCCAAAACACCACAACGCAGCTTTGCATATAGGAACTCACACACCGGCTGCTAAATTTGCACATTGCTCACCTGTACAGTGTATATCGTCTCACCCGTCTCATGCATATATATCATCTCTGCTGCTAATTATCATCTCTGCTGCTATTTATCTTGTGCAGTCTACTGGTACTGTTATAGAGAACGTTTGAAATGAGTTTGTAACTTGTAATCTATAATTATATACTGCTCGCTGCACAATGCTTATTTAAGATAAGATAAGATAAGATCAGCCTTTATTAGTCCCACAATGGGGAAATTCCAGGATTGCAACAGCACAGGGATAGCAACACTCAGAGCAATAATTAAGAAGATACGGAAGATATAAATAAGAGCAGTGGATATACATACATAAACACCAATATATAAATATATATACAAAGTGCGGCGCATTGTAGCGAGATGGAATAAACAGCATAACCGTCTACTTGGTTATCCTACATAGTATGAATATGTACCCATACATATTGTCACCCTCTGTAGTGACCGATACTGTCCTAGTTGTATACTGGAGGGTACCATTGTGTAAATCTATTGCATCTAAGATAAGATAAGCCTTTATTAGTCCCACAACGGGGAAATTCCAGGATTGCAACAGCACAGGGATAGCAACACTCAGAGCAACAATCAGAAGGCAAGAAAAAAAACAACAACAACAAAAAAAACAACAAGCAAGCAAGAGCAGCTAATATACATATGTACATATTACTATAAAATATATATATACACACACACAGACACACAGTGCAGAGCATTGTAGCTGGATGGAATAAATATATGAATATGTAAACACACAGTGCGGAGCAATGTAGCTAGATGGAATAAATATGTAAATATATAAACATACACAGTGCAGAGCATTGTTGCTAGATGGAATGAAACAGCATAACCGTCTACTTAGTTATCCTACATGGTATGATTATGTGCCCATACATATTCTCACCCTCCATAGCTACCGGTATTTTCCTAGTTGTATGCCGGAGGGGACCATTGTGTAAGTCTATTGCATCTTTTGCTTTCAAAAAACTATTAGGTTGTTACGTCTTTTTGCTATCTCTGCGAGCAGCCCTGCTTAGGTTGTACAGTCTGACAGCCGTAGGTAGGAAGGACCTGTGAAACCTCTCGGTTGTGCACCTAGGATGATGTAGTCTGCTGCTAAATGAGCTCCTCAGTGCGTTCAGTATGTCCTGCATAGGGTGGAACTCGGACTCCAGCAGAGATGACAGTTTAGCCACCGTCCTTCTCTCTCCTATCTCCTCCACCGGATCAAGGCGCTGCCCCAGGACAGAGCTAGCTTTCTTGATCAGTTTGTTCAGTCTCTTCCTATCGGCTGCAGTAATGCCACTGCCCCAGCAGACCACTCCAAAAGTGATGGCTGATGCCACCACCGTGTCATAGAATGTCTTCAGCAGCGCGCCTTGTACACCAAAAGACCTGAGTCTCCTCAGCAGGAACAGCCTGCGCTGTCCCTTCTTGTAGAGTGCATCAGTATTGTGTGACCAGTCTAGTTTACTGTTCAGATGAACACCCAGGTACTTATAGGCTGTCACCATCTCGATGTCTGTTTCCTGTATGTTTACAGGTGCTGTGAGGAGTTGTCCTTGCCTGCGGCAGTCCACCACCAGCTCCTTAGTTTTCCTCACGTTGATCTGGAGGCAGTTCCGATGGCACCAGTCCACGAAGTCCTGGATAAGTCCTCTGTACTCAGCTTCATCTCCATTGGAGATGAGGCCGACGATTGCAGAGTCGTCAGAGAACTTCTGTAGATGGCAGTGTGTTGTGTTGTGTGAGAAGTCCACAGTATAAAGGGTAAACAGGAAGGGAGCCAAAACCATTCCCTGGGGGGCCCCCGTGCTACCGATGATCGTGTCGGACACACACTCCCGGGTTCTCACAAACTGTGGCCGGTTAGTGAGGTAGTCCAGGATCCATGATGACAGGTGCTGGTCCACCCCTGCGCACAGCAGCTTGTCCTTCAGGATCATCGGTTGGATGGTGTTGAAAGCACTGGAGAAGTCAAAGAACATGATCCTCAACGCATTCCCGGGCTTCTCCAGGTGGGACAGAGAACGGTGAAGGAGGAAGATCACTGCATCCTCCACCCCAATGCCATGCTGGTAGGCGAACTGGAGTGGATCCATCGCTGGTCCCACCAGGGGGCGGAGGTGAGCAAGGAGCAGTCTCTCCAGGGTCTTCATCATGTGGGACGTCAGGGCCACTGATCTGTAGCTGTTCAGGTCTTTGGGGCAGGAGGTCTTTGGTACAGGTACCACACAAGATGTTTTCCACAACTGTGGTACCCTCCCCAGCTTCAGGCTCAGGTTGAAGATGAGCTCCACACAGCTGATCTGCACAGGACTTGAGGAGCTTTGTGCTGATGTCGTCCGGTCCCAACGCCTTCCTCGCCTTGATCTTTCTCAGCTCCGTCCTCAACTGGGTCTTAGTGAGGGTCATGTTGGGGGGCTGTGTGTTGGGAGTGGGGGGGTGTTGGTGGAGTGGGGTGTGGACAGCAGGACTCGATGTCTTAAGAGGCAGCAGTGGTTGTTGTGCAATCGGGGGGAGGGCGGTTGGTCAAACCTATTAAAAAACAGGCTCAGATTGTTCGCCCACTCCCTGCCCCCCGTGGCCTTGGGGGAGGTATTCTGGAGCCCAGAGATGGTTTTGAGGTTTCTCCAGACCCCGCTGATGTCGCTCTGTTGCAGCTTGTCTTCCATCTTCTTCCTGAAGCTGTCCTTGCCTTCTCTGATCTTCCTCCTCAGCTCCCTCTGTACGGACTTCAGCATCTCCCTGTTCCCCGACCTGAAGATCCTCTTCTTCTCTCTCAGAAGTATTTTTATCTCAGGGCTGATCCAGGGTTTGTTGTTCGAGCAACACCGTATGGTCTTGGTGGGTACGGTGTTGTCCACATAGAAGCTGATGGAGTCCATGATGGTGTGAGTGAGGCCATCGATGTCCTCACCATGTGGATCACAGAGCTGCTCCCAGGCAGTGGTTTCAAAGCAGTCCTTTAGAGCGTCCATTGCCTCCTCAGACCATAACTTCACTGTGTGCATGACCGGAGGTTGTCTGTGCACTAGGGGTTTGTACACCGGCAGAAGATGAACCAAGTTGTGATCCAATCTCCTGAGTGGGGGGAGTGGTGATGAGGTGTACGCCTCCTTAGTGTTTGCGTAGAATAAATCCAGTGTTTTATTGTCTCTAGTGTGGCATGTGACATACTGGGTGAACGTGGGTAGAATGGAAATGGGAAGAATTTGCACACTGTACAGAGGTTTATGCCATTTCAGGTTCACATCATCTCTGATATCAATATACCACTATCACTACAGTCATCCAGTGAATTTTCAATTTCATTCATCTTGTTTGACTGCATTAACTGCTTTAGCTGTCCAAATTGCCTAATGTGTGTTATTAGTACTCATCAGTATTAGTATTTAGTATCGAGACATGCTTAGGAGTCCTAATTGCCTAACTGTGTGTTTGTGTGTGTGTTATTAGCATGCGTTAGTATTAGGATTGCGTTATTGTGTTACTGTGTTATTACCTTATTAGTGTTGCTGTGTACCTATTACTTTGGCATTCATTTGGAGAGCAAAGGAAGAATTTCAGGAAATTTGATTTTTGATTTTTTGATTTTGTGGTCTTTATTGATCCCCAGAGGAGAAATTGAGGGCATCCACCTGGATGGATGAAGCAGCCACAGTACGGCGCTATCCCTTAACCATTCACACACACATTCACACCTAGGGCCACTTTAGAGTCTCCAATTAACCTAACCTGCATGTTTTTGGCCTGTGGGAGGAAACCGGAGAAATTCCAGAATAAACCTACACAGACACGGGGAGAACATGCAAACTCCACACAGATCACTGTTGGTCAGGAGCTGGGATCGAACCAGGGATCCCATGGCCAAGGGTGAGTTGCTGTGCTGCCGCAGTGCTATCCACTTCACCACCTCACTGCCCAAATGTAGCATTTCTTAACTGTGCACATGATAATAAAGCCTTTGAATCTTGAACACACACACACACACACACACACACACACACACACACACACACACACACACACACACACACACACACAGAGGGGAAAATAAGTATTGCACATGTCAACATTTTTCTCATTAAACATATTTCTGATGGAGCCATTGACCTGAGATTTTCACCAGATATCGGTAACAACCCAAGTAATCCATACATATAAAGAAATCAAGGCAACTGTGTTCACAAAACAAGTTATATTTAATAAAGTGGAATGGCACAGGGAATGAGTATTGAACACATGAATAAAAAGAGGTGCAAAAAGGCATAGAAAGCCAAGAAACCAGCTGAAATCCATCAGAGTTTAGGAAGCCATCCCATCCCCCATCGGCACAAATTAATTTCAGCTGGTTAAGTCCTGACTGAAAGCCTTTTAAAAAGGTCTGTGAATATCAGATTGTCACACCACAAAGAACTCATGATGGGTAGAAGCAAAGAGCTCTCTCTAGACCTTCACAACCTTATTGTTGCAAAACATAACTGTGGTGATCTGAGCGCTGAGCTTATTCAATTCAATTCAACTTTATTTACATAGTGCCATTTCACAACAACAGTCATCAAAGAGAGAATACTGCTCGAGTCACGCAGTATTCTCTCTTTTTTCTTTATATTTTCCTGCTCTGTTATTATTGGTTCTCCTGGGGCTTTTACTGTGACAGCGTCGCGGCCGGACTTCCAGCTGTCACTCTCACAGCTGATTATGATTTTGGTAATTACGTTTCCTCCTCTCCTGTTTGGTTCTTTGCATTGTGTCTTTAGTATTTAAGGGAGCAGCTGAGGCTCACTCCTCGTTGCGACCTACGTCGACCTTGACTGGAGTCCCTACGCCTGGCTCCAGTCTCCTTTCTGTGCTTGGCTCGTCCTCGCTCATGTATCTGTAATTCAATTCAATTCATCTTTATTTATACTGCGCCACATCACAACAGAGGCCGTCTCATGGCGCCAGAGTGCAGAGAAAAACCCCACAGTCTCAGAAAAACCCAGCAATCAGACGATCCCCTATGAGCAAGCACTAAGCGACAGTGGAGAGGAAAAACTCCCATTTGGCAGGAAGAAACCTCTAGCTGAACCAGGCTCAGGGAGGGGCAGTCATCTGCTGCGACTGGCTGGGGTGAGGGGATAGGGAGGATGGAGAGGGCAGACATAAGGCCCTTTTCCACTAGTACCTACTCAGCCCTACTCACTTCGACTCGACTTGCTTTCTAGCCTTTTCCACTGTACCCAGCACCGGTTAACAAGCGCTATTTTCATGCCTGTCCGAGGCCAGGGTACAACCGTGCTGAGTCAAGCCGAGATGTGATGTCAACAGACTGCGAGCCACTGATTGGTCAGGGCGTAATGTCACGAAAGCGTCCGTCCTCAGTGAAACCTACACGACCGCCATTTGCCATATTTCACGGACTAACTCGGTCACCGAGTAAATACGATATTAATCAGACAGCGTTGTAGGTTTTGCGGAAATCTACACCGTGGTACAACGAAGAGGTGCGGAGTTTTCTCTGCTTAGTGGCAGATCCACAGTGAGAGGAGCAACCCGCCCCGTTACAGATGCAGCCCAGCATAGAACCGGACTACGGACAAGCTGAAGACGAACGTGAGAGAACCATCGATGGTGAGTGATTTGTAATATTGTGCATCTGTTCGCTTATTTATCCTGTTGGTGGTAAGCTCACTTTTTTTGAGCCATACAGCGCCGTCCTGTGCTGGCTAACGAGTGTTAGCTAGTAGCTAGCTAGTAGCCAACTGCTGATTCGCGCTTGTTTTGTCCTAAGTATTCGCTTGTGAGAGCAAAACAATGAAATATGTTAATCCTGGTTAAAGTCCTGGTTTGTGTACGTGCTGCACTTTGGTGCTGTGCATTAAATTGTGTGCAATTTAATGCTAGAATGTGTTTCTACATGCCAGGGTTTAGCCTCCCTCAGTGTTTATATTGTGGATACAGGTGAAGTTGAGCCCAGGAGCCGAAATCTCGACATATACAGGTGCATTTTCAAACCAGTGATTTATAAAGTCATTCATATAATTTTCTAAAGCGTCAGAATAGACCCACACACCTATTCTGTGAATTTTCCATAAAAGGTGTTGGAACAGTGTTGTTGTGCTGTTCCACCATAAATCCCTGGATTGATGATGTTCCTGTACAGAGTGGATCCTGCGGTGCTGGTCAGGGAAACGAAGCATTTTTGTCACATCCCACCACTGACTTTCACAGGTGTGTTTCCCTAACACAGGTACATCTCCAAAAATTAGAATGTCATGAAAAAATTCAATATTTTTTTGTCACTCATTCAGAAAGAGAAATCCATATATTATATAGATTCATTACACAGACAGTGATATATTTCAAGTGTTTATTTATTTTAATAGAATTTAAGTTTTTAAATAGAAATGCTGGCTGCTGAGGTGGTGGTTAACATGGGCTGTAGCCATAATCATCAAAATTAAAATAAACACTTGCAATATATCACTGTCCGTGTAATGAATCTATATATGGGTTTCACTTTCTGAAATGAGTGACAAAAATATTGAACTTTTTCATGATATTATAATTTTTGAGATGTGCCTGTATAAGTGTTGAACTTGCTTTAACTAATCAACATCCATTTTTGTCGTTCGTCTAGGCAGGAGGAAAGGAAAAGCAGCCGCCCCACAACGGACCTCGCCACTGTGGAACGTACTGAAATCCTTTGCTTTTATAGGTAAACTGTCAAAACCAAAGTAGCACAATTTCCACTTAATATAAAAGGGACTGAACTGAGATTTATTTGATTGTGTGAATATTAATTACAGAATAATTGAAAATGACTGACACATCAACTGTAAAATAAACTGCTTGTTAATGTATTTATTTTTTTGTCAGATCACTTGTGTGATCCTTTGTGAGTTATGTTCATAACTGTATCTTTTGGGGAATGGGAGTTGTTCAGTCATCAATATAACTTAGTTTATATGTGTAGTTTATAGTCTGTCATCAATAAACTCATGTAGTAACAGGACACATTACAAATATTTGAGACCCATTGTAGTGCATCCTTTTATATTTTAGCAATGCAAGTACAAAACACCGCCCACACATGAAGCCAGGGCAAGAAGAGACACTTTTACAGACAAGACAAACTTTTATTGATAAAAACTCCATATTTTGACTGAGCGACTCCATACTCGGTGATGCACACCTTCAGTTAAAGTACTAGATTCCATTCAAGTGAATGTATTAATTCATTCTGATTGCTGAGGCCACAGTAAAAACAGATGATTTTAAATGTAACCCAGCCCTTGTAAAATCGACTTTACTGAAGCGCAGCTACATGAAAATTGTGGTTAAATACAACAATGAAGTACTTTATATTCACATTGGAATTGTAATCAAAGCCAGTTTAGAAAGCTTGGGATCAGTCCGCCAAGGTCTCCGCCTTTGACCGCCACCTGATCCACATAGCACCGGACCCCCATGATCCCTCCTGCAGGTGGTGAGCCCACTGGAGGGCGGACCCATGTAACTCCTTCGGGCTGAGCCCAGCCGGGTCCCATGGGTGGAAACCCGGGCACCAGACGCTAGCCTTCGAGCCCCTCCCCCAGGCCTGGCTCCAGGGTGGGGCCCCGGTAACCCCATACCGGGCGGGGTACACTGAATCCTTGATATACAATTCATGAGAGTCTGTTGGATCGTTCTTAGTCTGGCCCTTCACCCAGGACCAGTTTGTCTTGGGAGACCCTATCAGAGGCAAATTGCCCCGGACAACATAGCTCCCGGGATCACTGGGGCACGCAAACCCCCCCACCACGATAAGGTGACGATCCATGAGGGGGATCGGCTGGGATGAGAATCAGCACCTCCAAGTCCGAGTCCATGGCCCTCAGCCGGAAAAAGGTGGATTGTCCTCTCTGATTGCTGGGGTCTTTCTGCAACTGTGGGGGTTCCCCCCTACAGTTGATAGTGCTATGAGATGACTGTTGTTGTGAAATGGCGCTATATAAATAAAGTTGAATTGAATTGAATTGAATTGGGTTGGGGACAGGCTCCTGCCCCAAGTGGAGGAGTTTAAGTATCTTGGGGTCTTGTTCACGAGTGAGGGGAGAATGGAGCGAGAGATCGACAGACGGATTGGAGCAGCATCTGCAGTGATGCGGACGTTGTACCGGTCTGTTGTGGTGAAGAGGGAGCTTAGTTCTAAGGCAAAGCTGTCGATTTATCAGTCAATCTACGTTCCTACTCTCACCTATGGTCATGAGCTTTGGGTAATGACCGAAAGAACGAGATCGCGGATACAAGCGGCTGAAATGAGCTTTCTCCGTAGGATTGCTGGACTCACCCTCAGAGATAGGGTGAGGAGCTCAGTCATCCGGGAGAGGCTCAGAGTAGAACCGCTGCTCCTCCACATTGAAAGGAGTCAGTTGAGGTGGTATAAGATAAGATAAGATAAGATAAGCCTTTATTAGTCCCACAACGGGGAAATTCCAGGATTGCAACAGCACAGGGATAGCAACACTCAGAGCAGCAATCAGAAGGCAAGAAAAAAACAAGCAAGCAAGAGCGGCTAATATACATATGTACATATTACTATAAAATAAATATATACACACACACACACACAGACACACAGTGCAGAGCATTGTAGCTGGATGGAATAAATATATGAGTATATGAACACACAGTGCAGGGAAAAGCCAGTGTGAACACACAGTGCAGAGCATTGTAGCTAGATGGAATAAATATGTAAATATATAAACACCCACAGTACGGAGCATTGCAGCTAGGTGGAATAAATATGCAAGTATATAAACACACACAGTGCGGAGCAATGTAGCTAGATGGAATAATATGTAGATATATAAAAACACAGTGCGGAGCATTGTAGCTAGATGGAATAAATATGTAAATATATAAACACACACAGTGCAGAGCATTGTTGCTAGATGGGATGAAACAGCATAACCGTCTACTTAGTTATCCTACATGGTATGATTATGTGCCCATACATATTCTCACCCTCCATAGCGACCGGTATGTTCCTAGTTGTATGCCGGAGGGGACCATTGTGTAAGTCTATTGCATCTTTTGCATTCAAAAAACTATTAGTTTGTTACGTCTTTTTGCTATCTCTGCGAGCAGCCCTGCTTAGGTTGTACAGTCTGACAGCCGTTGGTAGGAAGGACCTACGAAACCTCTCGGTTGTGCACCTGGGATGATGTAGTCTGCTGCTAAATGAGCTCCTCAGTGCATCCAGTATGTCCTGCATAGGGTGGAACTCGGACTCCAGCAGAGATGACAGTTTAGCCACTGTCCTTCTCTCTCCTATCTCCTCCACCGGATCAAGGCGCTGCCCCAGGACAGAGCTAGCTTTCTTAATCAGTTTGTTCAGTCTCTTCCTATCGGCTGCAGTAATGCCACTGCCCCAGCAGACCACTCCAAAAGTGATGGCTGATGCCACCACCGTGTCATAGAATGACTTCAGCAGCGCCCCTTGTACACCAAAAGACCTGAGTCTCCTCAGCAGGAACAGCCTGCGCTGTCCCTTCTTGTAGAGTGCGTCAGTATTGTGTGACCAGTCTAGTTTATTGTTCAGATGAACACCCAGGTACTTATAGGATGTCACCATCTCGATGTCTGTTCCCTGTATATTTACTGGTGCTGTGAGGGGCTGCCCATGCCTGCGGCAGTCCACCACCAGCTCCTTAGTTTTCCTCGCGTTGATCTGGAGGCAGTTCCGATGGCACCAGTCCACGAAGTCCTGGATAAGTCCTCTGTACTCAGCTTCATCTCCATTGGAGATGAGGCCAACGATCGCAGAGTCATCAGAGAACTTCTGTAGATGGCAGTGTGTTGTGTTGTGTGAGAAGTCTGCAGTATAAAGAGTGAACAGGAAGGGAGCCAGCACCGTTCCCTGGGGGGCCCCCGTGCTACTGATGATCGTGTCGGACACACAGTCCCGGGTTCTTACAAACTGAGGCCGGTTCGTGAGGTAGTCCAGGATCCATGATGACAGGTGCTGGTCCACCCCTGCTCGCAGCAGCTTGTCCTTCAGGATCATCGGTTGGATGGTGTTGAAAGCACTGGAGAAGTCAAAGAACATGATCCTCACCATATTCCCGGGCTTCTCCAGGTGGGACAGAGAACGGTGAAGGAGGAAGATCACCGCATCCTCCACCCCAATGCCATGCTGGTAGGCGAACTGGAGTGGATCCATCGCTGGTTCCACCAGGGGGCGGAGGTGAGCAAGGAGCAGTCTCTCCAGGGTCTTCATCAAGTGGGACGTCAAGGCCACCGGTCTGTAGCTGTTCAGGTCTTTGGGGTGGGAAGTTTTTGGTACAGGTACCACACAAGATGTTTTCCACAGCTGTGGTACCCTCCCCAGTTTCAGGCTCATGTTGAAGATATACGTCACAATCCCACACAGCTGGTCTGCACAGGACTTGAGGAGCTTTGCGCTGATGCCGTCCGGTCCCGGCGCCTTCCTCGCTTTGATCTTCCTCAGCTCCGTCCTCACCTGGGTCTCGGTCAGGGTCAGGATGGGGGGCTGTGTGTTGGGAGTGGGGGGGTGTTGGTGGAGTGGGGAGTGGGCAGCAGGACTTGATTTCTTTAGAGGCAGCAGTGGTTGTTGTGCAGACAGGGGGGAGGGCGGTTGGTCAAATCTATTGAAAAACAGATTCAGGTTGTTCGCCCACTCCCTGCCCCCCGTGGCCTGGGGGGAGGTATTCTGGAGCCCCGAGATGGTTTTGAGGTTTCTCCAGACCCCGCTGATGTCGCTCTGTTGCAGCTTGTCCTCCATCTTCTTCCTGAAGCTGTCCTTGCCTTCTCTGATCTTTCTCCTCAGCTCCCTCTGTACGGACTTCAGCATCTCCCTGTTCCCCGACCTGAAGATCCTCTTCTTCTCTCTCAGAAGTGTTTTTATCTCAGGGTTGATCCAGGGTTTGTTGTTTGAGTGACGCCGTATGGTCTTGGTGGGAACGGATTTGTCCACACAGAAGCTGAGATAGCCCGTGAAGGTGTGAATGAGGCCATCGATGTCCTCACCATGTGGATCGCAGAGCTGCTCCCAGGCGGTGGCTTCAAAACAGTCCTTTAGAGTGTCCATTGTCTCCTCAGACCATAACTCCACAGTGTGCATGGCCGGAGGTTGTCTGTGCACTAGGGGTTTGTACACCGGCCGGAGATGAACCAAGTTGTGATCCGATCTCCCGAGTGGGGGGAGTTGTGATGAGGTGTACGCCTCCTTAGTGTTTGCGTAGAATAAATCCAGTGTTTTATTGTCTCTAGTGTGGCATGTGACATACTGGGTGAACGTGGGTAGAATGGGAGATAGTGAAACATGGTTGAAATCGCCTGAGATGAGGAGAAGAGCATCTGCGTGTTCTGTCTGCAGCCTGCTGGTTACTGAATGGATGACGTCACGCGCTGTCCCAGCGTTCGCCGTCGGATTTGCATAAACAACAATGCAGATCACGTGTGAGTGTTCTCTCGGGAGATATGTAGGCCTCATGCTAACAGCTAGCAACTCAATGTCTTTGCTGCAGTGTCGTTGTTTAACAGTGATATGTCCCGGTCTGCACCAGTTGTTGTTAACATACATTATCACTCCACCGCCCCTAGTTTTGCCACTGTCTGGTGTTCGGTCAGCTCGTATCATGTGAAAACCCTCCAGCTCAATGTTAGCATCTGCTGCTAGTTCAGTTAGCCACGTCTCAGTAAACAAAAGGAGACAGCACTCCCGGTATGTGCTATCATAACGGGAGATAGCCGCTAGCTCATCTACCTTTCCCAGTATCGACCGTACATTTCCCATGACAACAGATGGAAGGGAGGGTCTGTACCTTATATTTTTTGTCCTCCGCCTTACTCCAGCCCGGCAGCCGCGGTGTTTTCGCCTCAGTTCTCTCGGTATGTCGAGTTTTTCCAATGGGACCGGGTGGCGGTTGAATGCTAGCAGCTCTTCCCTGCTGTATTGTATCCTGCTATAAACAGTGGCTCCGTCCACCGGCTCAGGAGACATTTGGGACGATCTGTGTGTCCGTGATATAAGTGGGGTGAAAAAAAAAGACGAATCAAAAGAGAGAGGAAGGGAAAAAGACTCGGAATCGAGCCGCTGTTGCAAAAGGCAGCCTACTCGTGTGGCGCCGAGAGAAAAAAAAAAAAAAAAAAAAAAAAAGGGGCATCTGATTAGGATGCCTCCTGGACGCCTCCCACTTGAGGTGTTTCAGGCACGTCCCACTGGGAGGAGACCCCGGGGCAGACCCAGGACTCGGTGGAGAGACTATGTCTCCCAGCTGGTCTGGGAACGCCTTGGTATCCCCTCTGAAGAGCTGGAGCAGGTGGCTGGGGAGAGGGAAGTCTGGGCTTCTCTGCTTGAACTGCTGCCTCCGCGACCCGGACCTCCGGAAAAGCGGTAGAAGATGGATGGATGGATGGATGGAATTGTAATCGCTCTTGTTTTGTTTTTCTTTTGAATTCTTGGATGGAATATGGGTGGGAAATATAAGCTGCGGCTTCAGCCATCACCCATTTCAGATAACCTATGTTGAACTGTATAATCAGAGGAGTTATTGTTTAATTCGACCTTGTTAGATTTTTTTCCCCTTTGTTATATTATTCTATTTTCTTTTAATCTTTACTTTTAATCAATCCGAAATAAAGAGTCATTCATTCATTCACATTCCACCACTGGCTTTTAGCAACAAGTGTATTTCCCAAATATGTTTTAAATGTTGAGGTTTGAGGTTGAGCGATACCGGCTAGATATAGTCGGCCTCACCTCAACACACAGCTCCGGTTCCGGAACCAGTCTCCTGGAGAGGGGCTGGAGCTTGGCCTTTTCTGGAGTTGCCCCGGGCGAGAGGCGACGAGCAGGGGTGGGTATTCTTGTATCGCCCCACCTTGCTGCCTCTATATTGGAGTTTTCCCCGGTGGACGAAAGGGTTGCTTCCCTACGCCTTCGGGTTGGGAAATGGGTCCTGACCATCATTTGTGCCTATGCACCAAATGATGTTTCAGAGTACCCACCCTTTTTGGAGTCTGTGACTGGGGTGCTGGAGGGTGCTCCTCCTGGAGACTCCATTGTCCTACTGGGGGACTTCAATGCGCATGTGGGCAACGACAGTGAAACCTGGAGAGGGGTGATTGGGAGGAACGGCCTGCCCGATCTGAACCCGAGTGGTGTTCAGTTATTGGACTTCTGTGCTAACCACAGTCTGTCCATAACGAACACCATGTTCAAGCATAAGGGTGTCCATATGTGCACCTGGCACCAGGACACCCTAGGTCGCAGGTCGATGATCGATTTTGTTATCGTATCATCAGACCTGCAACCGTATGTCTTGGACACCCGAGTAAAGAGAGGTGCAGAGCTGTCAACTGATCACCACCTGGTGGTGAGCTGGATCCGATGGCAGGGGAGGAAGCCATTCAGACCTGGTAGACCCAAACGTATAGTGAGGGTGTGCTGGGAGCATCTGGCTGAGGCCCCTGTCCGGGAGGTCTTCAACTCCCACCTCCAGAAGAACTTCAACCACATTCCGAGGGAGTCTGGAGACATGGAGTCTGAATGGGCCATGTTCTCCACCTCTGTTGTTGAAGCGGTGGCCCAGAGCTGCGGCCGCAAGGTGGTCGGTGCATCTCGTGGTGGCAACCCCCAAACCAAGTGGTGGACACCAGTGGTGAGGGGGGCCATTAAGCTGAAGAAGGAGTCCTATCAAGCTTGGTTGGCTTGTGGGACTCCCGAAGCAGCTGAGGTGTACCGGCAGGCCAAGCGGAGTGCAGCTCGGGTGGTTGCTGAAGCAAAAACGCGGGTATGGGAGGAGTTCGGTGAGGCCATGGAACAAGACTTTCGGTCGGCTTCAAAGAGATTCTGGCAAACTGTTCGGCGGCTCAGGAGGGGAAAGCAGCTCCCCGTCCACACTGTGTATGGTGCGGATGGGACACTGTTGACTTCAACTGGGGATATCGTCGGGCGGTGGAAGGAATACTTCGAGGATCTCCTCAATCCCACTGATACGCCTTCCACAGAGGAAGCAGGGTTTGGGGACGAGGGGGATGACTCGCCTATCACAGGGGCTGAGGTCGCCAAGGTGGTTAAAAATCTCCTTGGTGGCCGGGCCCCGGGGGTGGACGAGATTCGCCCTGAGTACCTCAAGGCCCTGGATGTTGTTGGGTTGTCCTGGTTGACACGCCTCTGCAACATTGCGTGGAGGTCGGGGGCAGTGCCTTTGGCATGGCAAACCGGGGTGGTGGTTCCTCTCTTCAAAAAAGGGGACCGGAGGGTGTGCTCCAACTTTAGAGGGATCACACTCCTCAGCCTCCCTGGGAAGGTCTATGCCAAGGTACTGGAGAGGAGTGTCCGGCCGTTGGTCGAACCTCGGATTCAGGAGGAGCAATGTGGTTTTCGTCCTGGCCGTGGGACATCGGACCAGCTCTTTACCCTCTCGAGAATTCTTGAGGGTTCGTGGGAGTTTGCCCAACCAGTTTACATGTGTTTTGTGGACTTGGAGAAGGCATTTGACCGCGTCCCTCGTGGATTTTTGTGGGGGGTGCTTCGGGAGTATGGGGTATCGGGCTTGTTGTTACGAGCTATTCGGTCTCTGTACGACCGTTGTGAGAGTTTGGTTCGTATTGCCAACACTCGGTCGGAGTCATTCCCAGTGAGAGTTGGACTCCGCCAGGGCTGCCCTTTGTCACCGATCCTGTTCATAATTTTTATGGACAGGATTTCTAGGCACAGCCAGGGAATGGAGGGTGTCATGCTTGGTGACCACAGGATCTCATCTCTGTTGTTTGCAGATGATGTTGTCCTGTTGGCTTCATCCAGCAATGACCTACAGCTCTTGCTGGGACGGTTTGCCGCTGAGTGTGAAGCGGCTGGGATGAGAATCAGCACCTCCAAGTCCGAGTCCATGGTCCTCAGCCGGAAAAAGGTGGATTGTCCTCTCCGGGTTGGGGACAGGCTCCTGCCCCAAGTGGAGGAGTTTAAGTATCTTGGGGTCTTGTTCACGAGTGAGGGGAAAATGGAGCGAGAGATCGACAGACGGATTGGAGCAGCATCTGCAGTGATGCGGACGTTGTACCAGTCTGTTGTGGTGAAGAGGGAGCTTAGTTCTAAGGCAAAGCTGTCGATTTACCAGTCAATCTACGTTCCTACTCTCACCTATGGTCACGAGCTTTGGGTAATGACCGAAAGAACGAGATCGCGGATACAAGCGGCTGAAATGAGCTTTCTCCGTAGGATTGCTGGACTCACCCTCAGAGATAGGGTGTGGAGCTCAGTCATCCGGGAGAGGCTCAGAGTAGAACTGCTGCTCCTCCACATTGAAAGGAGTCAGTTGAGGTGGTATGGGCATCTGATTAGGATGCCTCCTGGACGCCTCCCACTTGAGGTGTTTCAGGTACGTCCCACTGGGAGGAGACCCCGGGGCTGACCCAGGACTCGGTGGAGAGACTATGTCTCCCAGCTAGTCTGGGAACGCCTTGGTATCCCCTCTGAAGAGCTGGAGCAGGTGGCTGAGGAGAGGGAAGTCTGGGCTTCTCTGCTTGAACTGCTGCCTCCGCGACCCGGACCTCCGGAAAAGCGGTAGAAGATGGATGGATGGATGGATGGATGGATGGATGTTTTAAATGTGCTTTAGTTATCCACCACCCATTTCTTTCTTTTTGTCTAGGCAAGAAGGAAACGATCCACCCAAACTGGATCTTGCGTCACTATTTACAGAGATGCAGGCCGAAGATCTGCTGAACAGGGACCAGTGTGAGCTGCACATCCCAGCTGCTGAGTGACGCATTCTGTTTTTTTGTTTTTTTTTTACAGTTTGAATTTTGCACATTCTGAATAATCTGGAATTTGCTGTCGATTGTAATAAACAATTTAGTGACTTATGTGTTTGCATCATGATTTCTATTTTGTCTGTTAAGACACTGATGGGAAAAGAGTCAACAGTACAAACCATTAATCGTTGACCTTGAAAATAATGGCTCATTTTTAAGAAAAGTAACCAAAACAATTATTTTATTAACTGAAGACTGTATTGTTGGATGTGCCACCACAGAAGACCCTGCATACTTTAGTGATAGTACCAGTATATGGAGGAATTCTGGGCCATATTAGCATCCGTTCTTCATCATAATGGGTTTGGGCGGGGGTGTCCAATCATGTGCCATGGAGGGCCAAGACTCTGCAGGCTTTACCTCCAAACAGTGTCTTCAACAACAGATTCCACTTAATTTCTCCCACTGACTGCTGATCAGTGAAAACACCTGCTGAAGAGACTGGGTAGAAGAGAGAACCTGCAGGGTCTTAGTCCTCCATGGCACATGATTGGACACCCCTGGGTTAGGGTTTAATGGGATTTAACGTTTTAACACAAACTGCTTTATGGTTCATAATCCTGTTGACAGACTTACACCAAACCAAAAGTGATTTCTCAAACTGCTGGATTGTTTTTAGACAGCTTTTCCAGTCTGTTAGTATTAAATTTATGTCACATGGTGGTAACCTTCACATATAAAAAGAGACACATCTGCAAAAACTTCAGAGGTTTATTGTCAGTGCAATACTACATGAGTGCATGTATAGTACATTGTTGATGCAGAGAATATATATTTCTACAGTACATGTATCTAGTAAATCAAGTATTTTCCATGTAACCTTGTGACTGCATTATTTTAATTGCTTTTAATCCTAGATCAAGTTTGTTTTGGCCTAAAATGCATCATAACTGTCAAATATATCTTATTATACCTAACTCAGTACTGTTTACTTTTTGAATATATATTTTGTGGCTAATATAGTTATTAACCTGGCGATCAAGTTGTGTCAGCTGATCATTTTTTGCTGGAGCAGGTACGTCCCATGATGTCTCAACAGTCTCTCCATGATTTTCATGCAGATCAGAGCAATTTTTTGCACAGGAAATAAACGTTTCTACAGACATTCTTAAGCTCTATAACCACTAATCGTTTGTGAAGCTGGGGTGACATCAGTGACAGGCTGTGTTGAACGCCAGACCGACCGTTTGAAGCGGTAATTTTCCCACAACAGAGCCATCTGAAACACACACACACACACAGCATACATGTTTTAGTACCTAACAGTGATAACTTGCAGACATTACAGTGTAGTACTACGTACTTATAGCAAACTAGCATTAGCAACCATTAGCTTACCGTCATATATGACCTAGTTTGTATCCTCACGTCTTCGGCTCTCCCAGAAGCTGCAGTACTATTCCAGAGTGTTTCGTCTCGCTGCCTGTACCCTTGTCTGGCGGTCCTTTTTGGCATTAACGGTGACAAAAAGCCACAGACCGAGGAGTCGCCTTGTACAGCCGCCATATTATGTTTTGCTTGGGCTGCTTGTTTTACATCACGGGAGTGTGGCGCCGCCTTGCTGTAAAAAAAAAAATCCCGCCCACCCCAGCTTTACCCCGCTTTACCCGGCTGCTATGGAGACACAACCGCGGCCGAAACAAGTAGTGGCGAATCAAGGCGAGGCGAGGCGAGCTGGGCTAGTGGAAAAGGGCCTGTAAAGAACATAATAGTAAGATGCCAAGTACATTATTGAAGGTCAACCAGCAGTATGGATCAAATAACAACAGAACAAAAGTGGGGATAAAAGACACAAAATCCCTCCTTAAACGTAAGCTATATTAAAAAGGAAGGATTTTACCCTGTTCTTAAAAACAGAGACCGAGTCTGACTCCCGGACCCAGAGTGGTAGCTGGTTCCAGAGAGAAGGAGCTTGGTAGCAGAAGGTTCTGCCTCCCACTGTACTTTTGGAGATTTTGAGCACCACAAGTAAGCCAGCATTTTGGGAGCGTAATGCTCTATTAGGATGGTAAGGTAATATCAGATCTTTTATATATTGGGAGGCCTGATTATTAAGAGCTTTGAAAGTAAGAAGAAGGATTTTAAACTTGATTCTAAATTCTATGGGAAGCCAGTGAAGGGAGGACAGAACCGGGGAGATATGATCTCTTTTTCTAGAACCAGTTAAAACTCTAGTAGCAGCATTTTGAATCAACTGAAGATTTTTTAAGGATACTTTAGGACAACCAGATATTAATGAATTACAATAATCTAATCGAGAGCTGACAAAGGCGTGAATCAGTTTCTCAGCATCATTTAGAGACAAGATGCTCCTGATCTTGGCAATATTGCGCAGATGATAGAAGGCAGTCTTAGAAACAATTTTAATATGTGAATTAAAGAACAAATCTTGATCAAAAATAACTCCAAGGTTCCTCACAGAACTATTCAAAGTGAGAGTGGTGGCATTTAAATTAAGGGCATAATTTGAGAAGGAATTTCTAAGATGTTCTGGGCCAACAAGAATGACTTCAGTCTTATCAGAGTTTAATAGTAGAAAATTACAAGTCATCCAAGCTTTGATGTCCTTAAGACAAGCATCTATCTTGGCTAATTGATTACAATCATCGGGCTTCATTGACAGGTATAGTTGTGTGTCGTCTGCGTAACAGTGAAAATGTATACAGTGCTTTCTGATGATATTGCCTAACGGGAGCATATATAAACTAAAAAGAGTAGGGCCCAACACAGATCCCTGTGGAACTCCGTGACTGAGCCTAGAGTTGGAAGAAACTTCATTGTTAATGTGAACAAACTGAAATCTATCAGACAAATAAGATCTAAACCACTGCAACGGAGTTCCATTTAGTCCAGCAAAGTGTTCTAATCTATCAAGTAGAATGGCATGATCGATAGTGTCAAAGGCTGCACTGAGATCTAAAAGAACAAGAACAGAGGCAAATCCATTATCAGATGTGATCAGGAGGTCATTAGTGACCTTCACTAAAGCAGTTTCAGTGCTGTGATTAGCTCTGAACCCAGATTGAAACACCTCAAACAAACCAACTCCCTGCAAATGGTCAGTTAGTTGCGTAGCAACAACTCTTTCCAAGATTTTTGAAATGAAAGGCAAATTAGAGATTGGTTGATAATTGGCCAAAACTCCTGGATCGAGAGTCGTTTTTTTGAGTAAGAGTTTAATTACAGCAGTTTTAAAAGCCAGTGGTACATAACCCAGAGTTAAAGAAGAATTAATTATAAGAAGAATACGGCTACCAATAATTGGAAAGATGATTTTAAATAACCTAGAAGGAATAGGGTCTAAAAGGCAAGATGGAGACTTAGATGAGGAAATTATTTTATCCAACTCTAAGAGGTTGATTGGAGTAAACTTATCTAAGCAGATATCAATGAGGGAGCTGTAGAAGTTAATGTACTTGAGTTTACGGTAGGAAGAATCTGACTGATTTCATCTCTAATAGATAACATTTTAAGATTGAAAAAGTTCAAAAAGTCCTGACTAGAAAACTCAGGGGGGATGTGAGGATTGATCGAGTCCTGGCTCTTTGTAAGCCTGGCTATAGTGTTGAAGAGAAACCTGGAGTTATTCATGTTCGCTTCTATTAATGCAGAATAATAGCTTGATCTAGCTTTTCTAAGAGATTTTTTATAGATTAAGAAATGATTTTATTTCTGTTGTTTCTGTTGTGTTGACCCATGGCATAGAGGAGACAATCTGCAAAAACTTGGCAACAACGTCATCAGAAAGACATCTGCTGTAGTAGTATTTTTCTTTAGGAAACAAGTGATCAGAGATAATGAAATCAAAAATTAACAGACAATGGTTAGACGGTACAGGATTATGAGGGGACACTACCAGATTTTCAATATCTATACCATAAGTCAGAACAAGGTCCAATGTATGGTGGAAATGATGGGTAGAATTTTTTACTTTCTGGGAAAACCCCATTGAATCTACAATTGAATTGAGTGCCTTATTAAGACAATCACTCTCTACATCAACATGTATATTAAAGTCCCCTACAATAATTATTCTCTAATCTGATTTCAGCACTAAATCAGCTAAAAATTTGGCAAATTCAGATAGAAACTCTGAATAGGCTGAGGGAGGACGATAAACTATGGCAAAAAAAAACTGGGTTCAAGCCAAGATTGCCAACAAACCCCACACTGAGAACCAAACCTTCAAAGGAATTAAAATATAATTTTTGCTTAACATTAACTAGTAATTTAGAATGGAAAATTGCCGCCACTCCACCACCATGACCAGAACCTCTGGGGTTATGATAAATACCCTGAGGGAGCTGATTCATTCAGACCAACAAAATCATCTTGCCCAAGCCAGGACTCTGTGAGGGATAGTAGATCGATCTGATGATCGATTAATAGATCATGAACCAGAAGAGACTTAGAAGTTAGAGACCTAATATTTAATAGACCACATTTAATATTTAAATTTTGGGGAGGAACAGGAGCCAATTTATTAATTTTAGGGACTTGACGTTGGATTTGAATTTTACCAACATTTCTTTTAATCAATTTGGGATATTTATGCATTCTATTTTTATTAACTTTTTTATTAACTTTGGAGGAAGCAGAAAAAGGTTCTCTAAGGGAGGAGACAGGGGCAAAGTTGAAGGGTGGTGGATGAGGAAGAGCTGAAGCAGTGCGAGTGTTTTTCAGGTTGTGTTGTATTTGTCCAGGGTTTCAATATTTAGGACAACGGGAGACAGACACAATCTCTGTAGTAACTCAAGTAGGTTCATTTTGTCTTCTTTTAATTATTTCTCTTTTGTTCTTATTAAAGACAAGAATAGAAAGGAGATGTATTTACCTTCTTAACATGTTTCGACTGTACACTGCAGCCTTCGTCAGAAGAGTCAGCTGATTGCTGCCAGGTGACATTTATCAGCTGATTTTCGTAGGCGGGGCCAGCTCAGCAGATCTGTCAGATCCACCACGCCGGCCCCGCCTTCCGCCGTCAGATGGTCTCTGGAGAATGTGATCCCAGGTGTGGGAAAGCATAAAGGCCCCCTCATCTCGATTCATGGTGTCTTTTCCCCGCTTCCTGATTTCTATGGCATCCTTGATCCAACGTTTGTGTCTGTTGCCCTCTGATCCAATAATGTGTGCGTTGTCCCAGTCCATGATGTGATTATTTCTTTTGCAGTGATCTGATATTGCTGATTTTAATGTTTCTTGTTCTGCCTTTTCTTTTTGTGATCTTGTGAGTCATCTTTGTGTTTCCTTCTCACATTCCTTCTGGTGTTCTTTTTTTTCTTGTGGTGAATGATCTTCCAGTTTCTCCAATGTAGGTTTTGTTGCATGCTCTGCATGATATTTCATATATTACATTGCATTTTTTGTCTTTTTCTATTCTGTCCTTGGGGTGTACTAATAACTGTCTTAATTTTTTTGTGTGGTTTTACTGCTGTGTTTATTTTGTATTTTTTCATGATCCTTTGAACTGGTTCCGTGATTCCTCCTATGTATGGTATAGTTATGGTGTCCTTGTTTTTGATTTCGGCTTTTGTTCTGTGTCTTATTTCCTGTTTGTTTTCTTTGTTTTTGACTTGCTGTTTCCCTTTGTTTATGGCCCATACTGAATATTGGCAGCATATAAGTGCATGTTTTATGTGGTTTTCCTCCTCCTGTCTGTCTTCTTGGTCTGTGATGATGGTGGCCCGTTCATATAATGTCCTGACAACTGATAGCTTGTGTGCTGTGGGGTGTTTCGATGTCCATAGTAGGTAGTGAGCTGTGTGGGTTGGTTTTCTGTAGACTGTGATTTTTATGCTGCCGTCATCGTTGTGGTGGATTTTCATGTCCAGAAAGGCTATGGTGCCATTTTCCTCCTTTTCGTGTGTGAATTTTTTTTTTTTTTTGTCACATTTTGTCTTAGCTTTGTTCTGAATTGTAATCGCTCTTGTTTGTTTTTCTTTTGAATTCTTGGATGGAATATGAGTGGGCAATATAAGCTGCGGCTTCAGCCATCACCCATTTCGGACAACTTATGTTGAACTGTATAATCAGAGGAGTTATTGTCTAATTTGACCTTGTTGGATTTTCTTTCCCCCTTTGTTATATTATTCTGTTTCTTTTAATCTGTACTTTTAATCTGTCCGAAATAAAGATTGATTGATTGATTGATTTTATATTTCCAGTGCTGTCCGTGCTGTTCAGATGGTCAGTGAGTTCTTGTGTGTGTCCTTTCCTTATATTTTCCAGAATGTCATCCACGTATCTCTTCCAAAGGGTGGGTTTGCATTGTGTAGGTGCTGTGTTGATGGCTTTGTTTTCCAGATCCTCCATGAAAAAGCTGCTCATAATGGCTGATAGTGGGTCTCCCATTGCAAATCCTTCTTTTTGTCTGTAAATTTTTCCTCTGTATTGAAAATAGGTGGATTTTGCAACAAATTGTAATAGTTTGGATATGTCGTGAACTGTGAGATTGGTGCGTCTTTTAAGGGTACGGTCATTATTGAGGCGTTCTTGCACTATATGTAATGTGACATCAACAGGTGTCTTTGTGAATAATGAAATGACGTCATGTGAAATGAGGATCTCGTCTGATTTTATTTTCATATTTTTGAGTTCTTGTGCCAGCTCTTTTGAGTTTTTGCAGTGGAAATCTAATAGTCCAAGGAGGGGTTTGATGATTTCAACCAGGGCTTTTGATGAGTTGTACATGACTGATCCAATACTGTCTGTTATTGGCCACAGTGGGATATCCTTTTTGTGTATTTTTGGGGTTCCATAGATCCGGGGGGTGATGCTGGCTGTAGGTATCAGGTGATCATATGTGTCCTTTGTGATTTTTTTACTTTCTAATAGGGGTTTGAGAAGGGCTTTTAGCAGTTTTTTCTTTTCTTCTGTGGGATTTGTTTTTATGATTTCGTATGTGCTGTTATCTGCCAACATAGTTTCCATCTGTTTTTCATACGCTTCCGCATCCAGTATTACTGTCGTTCTGTCATTCTTGTCTTTAATAAGAACAAAAGAGAAACAATCTCTGTAGGATTATAAACCAAAGGCTGATCCAAACGGTAAAGACCACCTGAATTAATGGGATCGATACAAGAAGTGGGAACAGAACCAAAAAAGGGCAGTTTGGCAAGAAGCTTCAGAGCGAGTAAACACGCTAAGTCCCAGTCACTGTACCAAAAAACACCGAATGGAATAGAACAGATTGTCTCTTAAAACACGTGCACCAAGTCTATTTGGGTGGATGCCATCAGGCCTCATAATCAGAATCAGATTTATTGCCATTGTTCATGTAGTACACAAACTAGGAATTTGTCTCTGTACCATGCTGCAACATTAAAAACATGATGAGATAAAGAGATAAACTAAAAAAAAACTAAAAGACTAAAAACATGCAATGAGTGTAGAATAATAAGTAATAATAATAATAATAATAATAATAATAATAATAATAATAATGAGTAATACTAGTCAAGGCAGATTTAAATAAATTAGCAAGTAGCAGATAATATGGGGTACCACAGTGCAGTCGATAATGCAACAGAAAAACAGTGATGAACGACATGAGCTGCTGTACATAGTGCACGAGAGTCAATAAGTCACTTAGTGTTCAGCAGTCTGATGGCAGAGGGGAAGAAGCTGTTCATGTGATGGGAGGTTTTAGTCTGAATGGACCGAAGTCTTCTACCTGAGGGGAGGGGGGCAAACAGTACGTGACCAGGGTGTGAAGGATCGGCTATGATCCGGCCTGCACGCCTCCGGGTCCTGGAGATGTACAGATCCTGGAGGGATGGGAGCTTGCAGCCGATCACCTTCTCAGCAGTGCGCACGACGCGCTGCAGCCTTAGTCTGTCCCTGGCAGTGGCTCCTGCGTACCACACGGTTATGGAGGAGGTGAGGATGGACTCGATGATGGCCATGTAGAACTGCACTAACATCTTGGTGGGTAGCTTGAGCTTCCTCAGCTGCCGCAGAAAGAACATCCTCTGCTGGGCCTTTTTGATGAGGGAGCTGATGGTTGGCTCCCATTTGAGGTCCCGGGTGATGGTGGTGCCCAAGAAGCGGAAGGAATCTGCAATGGTGATGGGAGAGCCTGTGATGGTGAGGGGGGGCAGGGGGGTTGTGACTTTCCTGAAGTCCACAATCATCTCCGCTGTCTTCAGAGCGTTCAGCTGCAGGTTGTTGTTGTTGCACCAGGACACCAGCTGGGCCACCTCTTTCCTGTAGACGGACTCGTCGCCGCTGGAGATGAGCCCGATGAGGGTGGTGTCGTCCGCAAACTTGATCAGCTTAACAGACTGGTGGGTGGAGGTGCAGGAGTTGGTATAAAGGGAGAAGAGTAGGGGGAAAGTACACAGCCCTGGGGTGATCCAGTGCTGATGCTGACAGAGTCAGAGACAGACTTCCCCAGCCGCACATGCTGCCTCCGGTCCGTCAGGAAGTCGATGATCCACCTGCAGAGGGAGTCAGGCACGCCGAGCAGGGACAGCTTGTCCTGGAGCAGAGCGGGGCGGATGGTGTTGAATGCAGAGCTGAAGTCCACAAACAGGATCCTGGCGTAGGTTCCCAGGGAGTCCAGGTGCTGCAGGATGGAGTGGAGGGCCAGGTTGACTGCGTCGTCCACAGACCTGTTGGCACGGTAGGCAAACTGCAGCAGGTCCAGGAGGGGAGTGGTAATGGACTTGAGGTGAGACAGGACCAGGCGCTCAAAGGACTTCATGACTACAGAGGTGAGCGCTACAGGTCTGTAGTCGTTAAGTCCAGTAATCCGTGGCTTCTTGGGGACAGGGATGATGGTGGAGGATTTGAGGCAGGTCGGCACGTGGCACAGCTTAAGGGAGGTGTTAAAAATGTCTGTGAAGACAGGAGCCAGCTCTTTCGCACAGTGTCTCAGGGTGGAGGGAGACACACCGTCCGGCCCGGGGGCCTTGTGCGGGTTCAGTCTGGAGAATTGTCTGTGCACGTCCTGCTCACTGATGACAAGGGCAGGGGGGGAGGAGGAGGAGGGGGGGACCACTTTTGATGAATTAGGGGCCGAGGAGGCAGTGGAGCTGGGTGGGGTGGGGGAGTTGGGCACAGCTGACGAGGTGTCAAAACGGGCGTAATGTTGGGACAGTTTTTGACAAAGGGCTTTGTCATCCTGACCTTTAGAAGCCTGAGGCTGATAGTTGGTGATTTGCCTCAGTCCTCTCCACACAGAAGCCGAGTCATTAGCAGTGAACTGCTGCTGGAGTCTCTCAGAATACACAGATTTAGCTCTCCTCAGCTCTCTGTTAAACCGATATTTAACCTCCCTGTAGCAGTCCCTGTCTCCACTTTTCAACGCTGCTTCCTTCTCCTTTCTGATCTGTCTGAGCTTAGCAGTGAACCAGGGCTTATCATTAGAGTATCTCACCCTGGTGCGTGATGGAAGAATGCTCTCCTCACAAAAGTTGATGTATGAGTTCACAGTGTCTGTGTACTCATTAAGATCATGAGTGGCTCCTTTAAACATGTCCCAGTCAGTTATTTCCATGCATGTGTTCAGTTTCTCTCCAGCTTCACTGGTCAATTTCTTCCTGGTGGTCACAACAGGTTTAGTGAGTTTCAGTCTCTGTCTGTATGTGGGAATGAGGTGGACCATCACGTGATCAGATAGTCCAAGCGCAGCGCGGGGAACAGCGCGATATGCGTCCTGATAAGTGATGGGCGGTTCCAAAATAAGTTAAAATTGTCAACAAAACCAATGTTAAAAATAGGACAAGTAAAACACAGCCAAGTATTAAGGCTGAGAGTTCTACTAAAATGATTGCAGCTTCGTCTGAGAGGTGCCAAAGGCCCAGAGATGAGCGCACGTCTGCCACAGTTCATAAGAGTGGACAGAAGGCTCCTGGAGTCACTTTTTAAAATCTCAGAAGCTTCATCTGGGATGTTATTGCATCCCACATGCACAACAACAGTTTGTACGTGGGGGAATTCATTCAGCAGGTCAGGGATAAGAGCCTCAATGTCAGAGACTCTAGCCCCAGGAAAAAATCGAGTAACACAGTACCTGCTTCTGACGTTCCTCACGATCGAGTCACCAATTACCAGCGTCGTCTGGGGGGTTTTTGTCGGTGGATTCTGACGAGGAGAGTAATTTTGTAGAGGGTGATGTTGTTGTTACGAAGGCAGGGAGAAGCGCTCTCTTCTATCTGGAGTTGGTGTGTGATTTGACACACTCAGGGTGGTCTTTATCCGGGGTTTGTGGACATGAGCCACCGCTGAAGAAGAGGAGGGAGGACGAGGGGCGTCCACGGGCAAACGGCCAGCGTCCAGGTGGGAAAAATCCTCCATAGAAAGAATATCAAATCTGTTTTCCAAGGACACGGGAAGAGAAGCGGCGCAGCCCTTTCTGGTCGATCGACGATGGTTGTTAGCTGGTCAAACCAAGGGCCAGGGCGCGCATTGAGGATGAGGGGGACCAACCGAGGTTTTGGGTTTAGCCCTGAGACGAAGCCAGTGATTATTGCTTTGGTCAGGGGCATCTGCAGAGATTGGAGCAGGGGTAGAGGTAGATGGAGAAGCGCTGAGCTCACCCAAGTAAATAGCCGTCTCTGCCAACTGCGAGTCGGTAGCCGGAGCAGATGTTCGCCCGAGAATGATGGTGTCGAGGTGGTCTTCGGCCTCCCGAATCTTATAAAGGTTGGAGAGCCTCGTTTCCAACTCAGAGACCTTACTGAGGAGAGATAAACAGCAAGTACAAGTCGGAGACGGAGCCATGACGTTCCAGGTGCTGAGATGGATAGTCCACTAACTAGCCAAAAACAGCTAAAATAGCTAAAAACAAGTTAGCTGAAAGTTAGCCAAAAACAGCTTAAAGGCTAAAAACAGGCTAGCAAGTAGCCTAGCCTGGTAAAAAGCAGCCCAGCCGGGGATTGGACCTACTCGCGTGTCCAAATGGGCTTTTAGGCGAGGCCAATACCGAGCTAACAGCAAACAAGAGGTAAAAAATTAAAAATTAAAAATGAAATTTATAAAAACAAACAAAAGCAGAGAAAATAATACTCTGACGCGACCGAAGGCTTATCTGTAAGTGTTTATTCTATAGCATCAGGTTCCGCCCTCACTACTCCCTGGTTTTGGTCTTCGTGTTCTCTATTTGTTCACCCCTTCTGACACCGCACACTGGTACCTGGACCTCGCACAAGAGGCCTTAAAGCGCTATCACCTGACCTCATATCCAGAGGGCAGGAAGAGGTTAGCGGCGTTGACGGTTCTACGTCAGAGGAACTAGGAACCGATGGAGAATCCAGCCAACAAGCCTCCATCTCCTTCCCAGGACACGGTCGTTCCGACAAGGGGGAAGCCTCCTGATCGGGCTGGTCCTCCGCGAGGTTCCCGTGTGGATCCTGTCCCGGGTCACCAAAAGAACTCCGCCTCCCAGCCAGCTGTTTTCCCCGCGCCACGACGGACGGTGAAGCCAGCAGCCTCAGCCTCCACGTCATCTTTCCCCACTGTTCTGTCAGCTTCTCGTCCCCGGACTACCTCGGCTGCTCCTCCCTCCTCCTCGGCATGCCCTTCAGCTGCGGCGAGCCCAGCGAGTCCTTATCTGGCTCTGCCCGTCACCGATCCTCCGCGAGGTTCCCGTCCAGATCCTGTTCCAGGCCACCAAAGGAACTCCGCCTCCTAGCCAGCTGTTTTCCCTGTGTCACGACGGAAGGTGAAAATAGCAGCCTCAGCCTCCGGGTCATCTTTTCCCGCTGTTCCATCAGGTCCATGTCCCTGGACTGCCTCGGCTGCTCCTCCCTCCTCCTCGGCGCTCCCTACAGCTGCTATGATCCCTGTGGTTCCTTGACTGGCTCTGCCCGTCACCGATCCTGTTGGGGTGGCTCCTTCTAGTCTTCCAGAGGGGCCTTCTGTCACCATTCCTATGGGAAAAGGAAGAATCAAGCCCGCTGCAGCAGTCACCATTGTTCCCCGGGAAAGCAGGCAAGTGTTTTTTCATTCTAAATCTCTGTTTGATGAATTACCTTGTCTGATTCCTGCGGGTGGAGCTCAGGGTTCACAGTCCTCTGAGCTCCCACCACCTGCTGCAGCCATTAAAATTGTACCTGCTACCTCTGTGTTTTCTCCCCTTCTCTCCAAGCGTTCCCCGGTGCCAGGAGTAGACCACTGGACGGAGGGGGAGCCTGCGGCCCTGGAGAGCCTGGTTCCAGCCCCGCAGCCGTGTCATGGGCAGAGGAGGAGGGCTGACTGTCATTTGGAGCCTGCGCTGACGATAAAGCATCCCTGGGTCTCCGTGGAGCAGCAGTCAGCTCCAGCAGGCAATGGATCCCCTGCCACCATGCCTAGTGGGCCATCGATGTGGGTTTCAGTGCCAGGGGGTTCTCGGACTGTGGAGACCATCATGCTGGCTGCGGAGGCCAGCACAGTCGAGTGGGAACCGAAAGTGGACCTCCAGATCGTCGAGCCTGGCTCGTCGGAGTCCTGGATGGCGGTAGAGCTTGAGCTCAGGCAAGTGCTCTATTTTGTCTTCTTACTTTCTGTTTTGGAGCATTCTTGCCTGTCTCTTGGGGAGAAGAGCTGGGTGCAGCCAGCCGCTGCATCCAAGCTTGTCTTGCCAGGCTCTGCCGCTGCCGGTGACCCTGACCCCTGTTCTCCCTCTCTGTCCGAGCCTTCTTCCAGGGTCACCGGAGATGAGCCAGCTCCAGTCGTTTTTGTTGAGGCTCTGGGTTTGTGTTTGGAGGTCACCCCAGGTGCTGCGCTGGCCCAATCGGGGTCCACCGTGGGTGCTACGCTGGCCCGGTCGGGGTCCGCCATGGGTGCTGCGCTGGCCTGGTAGGGGTCCATCGTGGGTGCTGCACTGGCCCGGTTCGAGGTCGGTGAGGGAGCTGCAGATCCCCTTCTGCCTGACACCAGACTGGTTCCCCATTTCCCCCCCTTTCCCCTCTATTCTCCACCACCGGACGCCACTGGGGTCCCTCTCATTCGGTCCAGCTTCCTCTTGTTGAGCCTCTTGGTAGGGAAGCCGCCTCCGAGCTCCCCCTCTGGTCCTGGTGGTTGAAAGACACAGGCCGGCCGCCCGGAGGACTGTTCCGCTGGTTCTGCGATCTGGGTCGGCCGCCTGAAGGACTGCTTCGCTGGTTCTCTGACCTGGATTGGCCACCTGAGGTACTGTTTCGTCGGCTCTGGGACTTGGGTAGGCCACCTGAACTGCCTTTTTTTTTTCTCTCTTTCTACCTGCTGGTATCCCCCATACTTGTGTTTTCGTGGTGGTTTTTTTTTTCCTCTCTTGTATATTGTTAAAAAGAGATTTTTTTTTCCTTGCCTTGATTTCTGAGTTGTAGTGTACTTATATATTTCTGTGTTCGCCTATCTATCCGGACTTGAACATTTTCTGAGTAGTAGTGTACATACAGTATATACTTTTTGTTTTCACTTATTTATCTGGTTTTGGACATTTCTGTGACAACACTGGTGTTGTATGCAAGTATTAGCCATGCCATTTTGCGTTTGAGCCTTGTTATTATCTGATCTTTGTGGGGTTTTCTTTTTTTGTCTGTATGTTGCTGTTAGACATTTTTATGCCTGTTTTCTTTGAGGTTTCTCTTCCTCCTAGCCTGTTTCCCCCTCCGCCCACCCGAGGTCGGTTTTGCTAGCTTTCTGGTTGGGGGGGGGGGCTCTCTGGATGTCACTGTAGACGCCTGGAATGCGTCCTTCGAACGGGGGGTACTGTGGTGATCAGAGCGCTGAGCTTATCCGCGCTCGAGTCACACAGTATTCTCTTTTTTCTTTATATTTTCCTGCCCTGTTATTATTGGTTCTCCCGGGGCTTTTACTGTGACAGCGCCATGGCCAGACTTCCGGCTGTCAAGTCTAGATGGCACTGTCACAGCTGATTATGATTTTGGTAATTATGTTTCCTCCTCTCCTGTTTGGTTCTTTGCGTTGTGTCTTTAGTATTTAAGGGAGCAGCTGAGGCTCACTCCTCGCTGCGACCTACGTCGACCTTGACTGGAGTCCCTACGCCCGGCTCTAGTCTCCTTTCTGTGTTTAGCTCATTCTTGCTCATGTATCTGTAAGTGTTTATTCTATAGCTTCAGGTTCCGCCCTCACTACTCCCTGGTTTTGGTCTTCATGTTCTTTATTTGTACTCAACATTTAGTGTATGTGTTTTGCCCCACGTGGCTCATTATTTTGTGTTTTCTATAACAAACAAGCAAACTCTCTGTTGGCATCTGGCACCTCATTTATGCCCTGAAAGGGGCAAACATGACAATAACGATGGCATTGGTTACAGGTGCATTTCTAAACTGCTGAATGTTCAAGTGAGCACTGTTGGAGCCATCATTTGGAGGTGGAAAGTACATCATTTTATCATAAACCAGCCACGACCAGGAGCTCCTTGCAAGATTTCTGACAGAACAGTCAAAAGAATTATCAGAAGAGTTATCCAAGAACCAAAGACCACTCGTGGAGAGCTCCAGAAAGACCTGGAGTGAGCAGGTACTGCTGTTTCAAAGAAAATGATACATAATGCACTCAGCCGACATGGGCTCTATGCTTGCTCACCTCACAAGACTCCATTGCTAAAGAAAAAACATGTTAAAGCTTGTTTAAAGCTTGCTGCACAACATTTGGGCAAGCCAGTAAAATACTGGGAGAATATAGTCTGGTCAGATGAGACCAAAATTGAACTTCTTGGATGCCACAACACACAGCATGTTTGGAGGAGAAATGGCACTGCACATCAGCCCAAAAACACCATACCAACAGTGAAGTTTGTCGGTTGGAGCATCATGGTGTGGGGGTGTTTTTCAGCACATGGCACAGGCAGACTTCATATAATTGAAGGAAAGATGAATGGACAAATGTACAGAAACATCCTTGATAAGAACCTGTTGCCATCTGCCAAGATGCTGAAGATGAAATGAGGGTGGACATTTCAGCAAGACGATGATCCCAAACACATAGCCAAGGAAACTCTCAACTGGCTCCAGAGAAGGAAAGTAAAGCTGCTAGAATGGCCCAATCAGTCACCTGACCTGAGTCCAATTGAAAATCTATGGAATAAAATGAAGATCAGAGTTCATAGAAGACACCCACGGAACCTTCAAGATTTGAAGGCAGTTTGTGTGGCAGAATGGGCTAAAATCACTCCTGGGCAATGCCTGTGCCTAGTTTCTCCATACAGGAGGCATCAACCGATCATAATATTCTACTTGATAGATTAGAACACTATGGTGGACTTAATGGAACTTCGTTGCAGTGGTTTAGATCTTATTTATCTGATAGGTTCCAGTTTGTTCATATCAATAATGAGTTTTCTTTCAACTCAAAGCTCAGTCATGGAGTTCCACAGGGATCTGTGCTAGGCCCTACTCTTTTTAGTTTATATATGCTTCTGTTAGGCAACATTATTAGAAAGCACTTTATACATTTTCATTGCTGTTAAGGAAATCAAAGCTTGGATGACTTGTAATTTCCTGCTATTAAATTCAGATAAGACTGAAGCCATTCTTGTTGGTCCAAAAAACCTTCAGAAATACCTTTCCAAATCAAACTTTCAGTTTGGGTGCAGTTACTCTTTCTCTTAATAGCTCTGTGAGGAACCTTGGAATTATTTTTGATCAAGATCTGTCTTTCAATTCACTTATTAAATTTGTTTCTAAGACTGCCTTCTATCATTTGCATAATATTGCTAAGATTAGGAGCATCTTGTCTCAGAGTGATACAGAGAAACTGATCCACGCTTTTGTTAGCTCGAGATTAGATTATTGTAATTCTTTATTATCAGGTTGTCCTAAAACATCTTTAAAAAGTCTTCAGCTGATCCAAAATGCTGCAGCAAGACTTTTAACATATACTAGAAAGAGAGATCATATCTCTCCGGTTCTGGCCTCCCTTCATTGGCTTCTCATAGAGTTTAGAATTAAGTTATATATATATATATATATATATATATATATATATATATATATATATATATATATATATAAATATATATTTATTAAGTTATTATATTATCCTAACAGAGCACTACGCTCCCAAAATGCAGGATTACTTGTAATACCTAGAATCTCCAGAAGTACAATGGGAGGCAGAGCTTTCAGTTATCAAGCTCCTCTCCTGTGGAACCAGCTGCCAATCTGGATTCGGGAGTCAGACTCGATCTCTGTTTTTAAGAATAAGGTTAAAACCTTCCTTTTTGATATAGCCTACAATTAGGGAGGGATCATGTGTTTCTGAACCCTCCCTTAATTATGCTGCTAATAGGTTTAGTCAGCCGGGGGACCTCCAATAATGCACTGGGCCTCACTCCATTCTTCACTCTCAATGAAATATTTTTTTTTTTGCTGGTCATTAACATCTGTTTGTTCTCTCCCATAGATTGAGTCCCCATCATGCTGTTTGCTCTCTACATGTCTGTTCTTTTCATCTTCTCTATCCCCTCAGCCCCCAGCCAGTCGCAGCAGATGACTGCCCCTCCCTGAGCCTGGTTCTGCTGGAGGTTTCTTCCTGTTAAAAGGGAGTTTTTCCTCTCCACCGTCGCCAAGTGCTTGCTCACAGGGGATCACCTGAATGCTGGGGTCTTTCTGCAACTGTGGGGGTTCCCCCTACAGTTGAAAGTGCTATGAGATGACTGTTGTTGTGAAATGGCACTATATAAATAAAGTTGAATTGAATTGAATTGAATTGAATCTGGAAGCTACTAATACCAACAAAGGCTTTTCTACTAAATATTAAATGAATTTCACCAAGTGTGTTCAATACTTATTCCCTGTGTCATTCCACTTCATTAAATGTCACTTGTTTTGTGAACACAGTTGCCTTGATTTCTTTGTATGTATGGATTACTTGGGTTGTTACTGGTGAAAATCTCAGGTCAATGGCTCCATCAGAAATTATTAATTAGTCTCTCCAGTGAGTCCTGGCAGACCCAAGACTCGCCGGAGAGACTATGTCTCCCAGCTGGTCTGGGAACCCCTTGGTATCCTCTCTGAAGAGCTGGAGCAGGTGGCTGGGGAGAGGGAAGTCTGGGCTTCTCTGCTTGAACTGCTGCCTCCGCGACCTGGACCGTCGGAAAAGTGGTAGAAGATGGATGGAATTATTAATGATGCTATTCAGGTAGCATCGGCTTGTAACTGTACCATTCACAAGGTGTAGGGCAGTTCTCTACTGAGTAGACACACCTGACCAGACTGTAACACCACCATCAAAGGCTCGTCTGGTGACAACAGTGGCTGATACATAGCGCTCTCCTTGACGTCTCCAACATCGTTGGCGGCCATCATTTCTGCTCAGTGTGAATCAGCTTTCATCAAAGAACAGCACTGAGGCCCACTGGTCCCTTGTCCAGCGTCAATGCTTCCTGGCCCATACAAGATGTTGACGCCGGTGCCTGGTGGTGTGGTCAGGTACCTTTGCAGGGCATCTAGCACGCAGACCACGCTGATGTAGATGGTTTTGAATGGTCTGTTGTGATACTTGGGTGCCTCTCACCTCCCTTAAATGAGCCTGGAGTTGAGTGGCATTCATAATCTGGTTCCGCAGGGCACTGTTCACAATCAGAGTGGGGTGTGACCAAAGGACGTCCCCTTCTATGCCTTTCTGTGACTCTTCCAGTCTCTCTGTTTCTCTGTTACAACCTGCTGATGACACTGTGTGACACTCTAAAGCTGGTATGCGAGGCAGTGCAGTGGACGCATTCATGCGCAAACCTTATGCAGAGGGCGAGTGCTGATTAAACGCATGCAGGCCCAAAAAAGTGACTGCGTGTACAAGAACGCAGTGGTTGCAGTGAACTGTGTATGCACCAGGAAACTCCCACCATCCCGGAGAGGGAAGTATTAAGCAACCTGACAAAAACAGGGAGAAGCTCAAATAGGTTCATTTTGTCTTCTTTTAATTATTTACTTTTTGTTCTTTTTTTTTTTTCCACAATATCTTTATTGAACCTTTTTTTTTTTTTTTTTAACAAACATGATACAAACAATCAAACACTAACACTAAAGTACTACAAAAAAAAAAAATGCACTAAAAAACACCAACAACCACCAACAAAATCAAGTCTTCAACAATGCTCCTCTGTTTAGTCTAGACAATCCAATACATAAGTATACATATTATGTTCACCAGTTTGGAATTTACAAGGTCCACACACATCATTCACCTTCTTCTTCAAGAGTTATGTTTAAATTTTTTACATAATCAATAAAAGGTCTCCATATATTCTCAAACACAATTTCCTTTGATTTCAGTATATATGTTATTCTTTCTAATGGAAGGTTTGTTAACATCTGTCTTAACCACTGAGTCACATCTGGTCTATGAGTCTTTTTCCATAATAGTGCAATACATTTTTTGGCATTAAGCAAACTGAGGTCTATGAATGTTCTTTCACTTTTATTAAAATTATGCTTTTCTGGGTACAGACCCAACAAAAACAGTTTAGGATTCAATATGATTTGTTTTGAGATTATTTTTTCAATTGTTACCCTCACCTCTTCCCAAAACATTCTTATTAATCTACATTCCCATAAACAATGAAATAGAGTTCCTTTACTTTCCATGCATTTTGTGCATGTATCTGGTATATTTTTGTTATATCTATTTAACTCCTCCGGTGTAACATACATCCGCATTAACCATTTGAAATGTATCAATTTAAGGCGTGCATTTATTGATTTGGTTTGAGCTTCTGTACAAGCCAATTCCCATTGTTCCTCTGAAATTTCAATTTGCAGATCTTCTTTCCAGTAGTTTAATCTTTTCAGTGAATTTTCACTTGAAGATAGTGTCAATGAGTTATAAAACTCTGAAATAATACCCTTTCTTTTACTATCTTTCATCATCATTTTTTCCAAGGATGAATAAATAGGTCGAGTGTGAGCTTTATTTTGATTTGATCGAATAAAGTTTCTAAGTTGAAGATATTTAAAAAAATGTGTTCTATTGAGATTAAATTTGATCCTCAGCTCTTCAAAAGACATTATGTTGTCTGCACATGGCAAATATAAATCCTGAATCTTTTGTATCCCTTTTAAATTCCATACTTTAAATACAGCGTCCGCTCTCCCTGGTTTAAAATATTGATTACCCCATATTGGACTAAATTGTGACAATAACTGTGGTTCTTTTAAATAGTTTTTAGCTTCACACCATATTTTGATCATATGCTTTACAAATGGATTTTTAACTTGTTTTTGTAATTTTTTTGCCGAATCTGAGTATATGAATATGGGAAGAGGTAAAGGTAAATTGTATGATTCCATTTCAGTCCAGTGAGGGAGATCATTTGATGAAAAATAATATGTCATAGACCTCAGTTGTGCCGACCAATAATACAACATAAAATTTGGACATTTCAGACCTCCACGATCAAATGGTAAATATAATAAAGACAAACGTAATCTAGCCCTCCTGTTGTTCCATATAAATTCCACTAACTTTTTTTTTATTCTTGAGAATAGATCTAAAGGTGGTGATAAGGGAATGTATTGAAATAAATAAAGTATTTTAGGTAAAATATTACTTTTAAGTATATTGATTCTCCCGATCATCGACATTGGTAGTGACATCCATCTCTGAGTTAACTCATTGATATCTGACATTAAGGCTTCATAGTTGACACTGGCGACTGATTCTAGCTTAGGCATAATTTGGATTCCTAAATATTTAAACTGATTTACAACATTGAATTGATTTACCTCAGGGGCTGGGTAATTTCTCTGGGTCTCATTTAGCATTAATATTGAAGATTTAGTTTTATTTATTTTATATCCTGATATTTCCCCAAAATTCTTTATTAAATTCAACAAGGTTGGAATTGATTTTTTTAGATTCGACATAAACAAAATTATATCATCGGCGTACAGGGAGATTTTATGTTCTGTTGGTCCAACTTTAATTCCATATATTTGTGAATGTAAACGTATCGCTATCGCTAAAGGTTCAATTGCCATAGTAAACAGTAAAGGTGAAAGTGGACAGCCTTGTCGACATCCTCTATTGATTTTTATTGGTTTTGAAATATTGTTATTTGTTAGGATTTCTGCTGTAGCATTATTGTATATTATTTGAACCCATTTTATGAAATTATTTCCAAGTCCAAACCTTTGTAGGACTTCAAAAAGAAAGGGCCATTCAACTCTATCAAAGGCCTTTTCGGCGTCCAATGATAGGAGAGCTGTATCCGGTGCTTCTTTATTAAAATAAATAATATTAAATAGTCTTCTTACATTATGGAAGCCTTGTCTACCCTTTATAAAGCCATTCTGATCTCGATTAATAATATTTGGTAAAATTTCTTGTATTCGTCTTGCTAAAATTTTACAGATTATCTTAAGGTCGGCGTTTAATAGGCTTATTGGTCTCATATTTTCACATTTATTAGAGGGCTTACCTGGTTTTGGCAGCAGTATAATTAAGGCATTATTTATGTATGATGGTAAATTATTATTTTGAAATGCTTCTAAAACCATTTCCAAAAAAGGTTTTATTAATTTATTCTTAAATTTTTTATAAAGGTCAACTGGAAGACCATCTGGTCCTGCACTTTTTCCTGATTTCATATTATCAATGGCTAGCCCAACTTCTTCTTGACTAATTTTAGACTCCAATATCTCCCTGTTTTCATTTGGAATACACGGTATAGATAGTTCGTTCAAAAACCCATTTAGTCTTGTTAAATCAGGTTCATTTTTGGTATCATATAATTTTTCATAGTAATCTCTAAAGGCTCTATTAATTTCTAAAGGATCTATAACTACCTGTCCGTTACTTATAATACTGGTAATTGGTGTTTTAATTTCCAATTGTTTAATCTGCCATGCTAATAATTTTCCTGATTTTTCACCTTGTTCATAAAAAGATTGTTTCAATCTTAGAAGACTCGAGGCAGCTCTATTCGCTGATTTTTTGTCGTATTCAGCTCTCAAAATCAGTAATTCATTCTCCAACCTTGGGTCACTTCCTGCATACACTTTTTCCTGAAGACTTTTTATTTATGTTCCAATTTAGCTCTCTCCTCTCGAGTCTTCTTAGATTTTGATCCTGTATAACTAATAATATGTCCCCTAATAAAAGCTTTGAAAGCCTCCCACTTTACACATGCTGATGTTTGTGTAGTATTGATGTCAAAGAACTCGTCTATCTGTTTTTCTATATACTTGACAAATTCCTCATCCTGAAGCCATTTATGCTGAAATTGCCATCTACCTGATTCCTTTGTCAATTTTTTATCTACATATATTAGACAACAGGGTGCATGATCAGAGATCACGATGTTATCATAAAAGCAGTTTTGAATCTTGGACCTTAATTCTGTGGAAATCAAAAAATAATCAATACGTGAGAATGTCTTGTAGGTACTGGAATAACAAGAATAGGCTTTAACTTGTGGTTTCATTTCTCTCCATATATCTAACAATCTCAATTCTTTCATAAAATGATTAATAGTCATCCTACATCCAATGTGCGTACAATCCAGTCCTGTTGATCTATCCACACCTGGATTCAATGTACAATTAAACTCCCCTGCTATTATATGTTGCCCTGTAAGTGATGATAAGATGAGAAATAAATTAGCAAAGAACTTCTGATCATCTATATTGGGACCATATAAGTTCACAAGATTTATATTTTCTAATAGCAAAGAACCTTGAATGATTACATATCTTCCAAATTTGTCTCCAATTACATTTTTCACTTGAAAAGGAACTGATTTATGTATGAGAGTCATAACTCCCCTGGCTCGGGATGAAAATGAAGAGGTGAATACACTTCCCTGCCATCTACTCCTAATTCTTTTAACATCCTCCTCTATCAGATGAGTTTCTTGTAAAAACACAATTCTTGAACCCATGTCCTTTATTTTATTCATAACTTGTTTAAGTTTTTTTAAATTTTGTAGACCTCTGCAATTCCATGAAGTTAAATTAAGATTAACACTTTGGTCCATGATCAATAGAGAGTTTAGGATTACCTTGCAGTGTAAACATGCTCATACAGAGAAGCAAAAACATGAGTGGTTGAACATTCATCCTACAAACTACACACAAACAAATTTCCCCTTCCCACACTTGTGGCAAACCCCCCAAAATCAAAAGAAAAATTCTGTCTCCCGATATAGCCATCGACCGTTCCACACCCACGGGGAACAGCCTAAGCCACTCCTTCTTCATCCTCCCAATCACCCTAACTCTACTGCTTTTAATGACGTAACATTAACTCTCCTCTGTAGTTTTCCAACTTAACTCCCAAATTTTTAACAACTTTGTACATCATAGTTTTTTTTTTTTTGTTTGTTTTGTTTTTGTTTTATTTTTTTAATATATAATACAATCTATATTTTGTAAACTTACTATTTACTTCAAGTCAGTCAGATGCCTGTGCAAATGCTTAATTATTCTACCTTATATTTTGTTCATGCTTAGCTCCCACCAGTCTCTTCTTCTTCTTTGATCTTCTTGATGAACTCCTGCGCCTCCTCTGGGGTCTTGAAGATGTGGGTTCTGCCCTCATACGTGGTCAGCAGTCTCGCAGGATAGATTACACCATGACGAATCCCAAGGTTGCGCAGCTCCTTACGTACGGGATCAAACTGCTTCCTCAATTGCTGGATTCCTGTGGCCAAATCTGGGTAGAACCGCACCTGCTGGCCCTGGTGTTTAATCTCTCCTTTAGCACGTGCAGCGTTGAAGATCTTCATCCTGTCTCTGTTGCTAAGAAACTTCATAATTAAGGTCCTCGGCGGTCCCTTATCTCTCCGTGGGCCAATACGATGTGCTTTTTCCAGAACCACTGCTGATTGCAACTCCTCGCTGCCCAGCACCTCCGGAATCCACTTTTCCAGAAAGGAACATACGTCCCGACCTTCTGATTCCTCTGGAAGACCCACCAGCCTCAAGTTATTCTGTCTCGACCGAGATTCCAAATCCAAAATATTATCTTCCAGAGATTTATTTTTTTTTTCCAAAGTGCGCACCTTTAATTGAAGACGGGTGACGTCATCTTCAGCACTAGCGAGACGGAGCTCCATCTGCGCCGTTCGTTCTACACAGTCACCCAATTCCTTTCTTATTCCTTCCAACGCTGTCATAATCCCATCAAATCTAGAGGAAAAGTCCGCTCTCATTGAACTCATGGCAGCCATCAGCGCATCTGCGCCATTCCCCGCAGATATCGCACCGTTGCCAGCCTCCTCCGCCATATATGGAGTTTTGTTTGCTGCGTCACAGACCTGAAAGTCCGTTAATTTGGACTGTTTCGGCGGCTCGCTTTTTCCTTTTCCTGGTTTTCCAGCCTTAGGCTTCGCCGACATATCCTCGCCAAATGCTGGGATACGTTCTGTCCCAAATGAGAGAGTTATTTGCCGATTTTTTTTCTCCAGGAGCAGAGCAGAGCGAGACACGTCCGTCCTACGTGGCAGCCATAACCGGAAGTTACTTTTTGTTCTTATTAAAGACAAAAATAGAAAGGAGATGTTTTTACCTTCTTTACATGTTTCGACTGTGCACTGCAGCCTTCGTTCTACAAAAGTCAGCTGATAAAATGACACCTGGCAGCAATCAACTGACACTTCTGACGAAGGCTGCAGTGCACAGTCGAAACATGTAAAGAAGGCAAAAACATCTCCTTTCTATTTTTGTCTTTAATAAGAACAAAAGGTAAATAAAACAGGGAGAAGACGAAGAACTTTGACACTTTGACAGACCAAGCAACATGGACGCTGCTAACAATAACAACAACAAAAGCTCCTGTTCATCATCATCATAATATTCATGTACCTCCATCGCCTCCACTAGTTTCAAAAATATCTAGGCCACCGAGCTCTTCTTTTGTGCTTTGATTGCAGCTGTTCAAACGTTTGGTGGCTCTTGGCTGCTGCCGACAGTACGGGCATATGAACTGCAGATTATTTTCACTGCACATGCATGAAACTCAGCTGCTGAATGGTAGCTGCAGTGGTTGAAAAACAACTTTGAATATTGCCGAGTACGCAAATGCAGTCTACAGAACGCAAACTTTATCCCCTCGGAGGGACTCTGAACAGCCCTTAAGCTCAGTGGCCACTTCCCTCTGAGAACATCCTGTTTGAAGCCTCACAATGGTGAGGTACTGTTGATCAATTGTTAGGTGTCGTCTTGGTAACATGATGTCAAAATGTGAACACCATGATGAAGAGGACTGTTTAAATACCAATTCTAGTTGAACCAGAAAATTTATTGGTCGATTCATGATCAAACACCTGCTGTGAATTTTGCCATTAAGCACCTTGTTAGAGAACAGCAAGTTATGCAAAAAGTACTGAAACACTGAACAGTTGGAGATGTGCATTGAAAAGGTTAGAGAAGGTCAAATTAAGTTCACCTGTAAAGGTTATAGTGCATTTTAGATGCATCCTGAAATTTCACCAGAAATCCGAATATCGTGAACTTTTTTTTTTGAGGTTTTCAATCTCCCGGAACCTGAAGTGGTCCTCCCATACAGACACTGTCCAGAAAAAGGCCCAGCAGAGGTTGTTTTTTCTGCGTCAGCTCAAGAAGTTTGATTTGCCTCAGGAGCTGCTGGTTGTCTTCTACACCGCCATCATCCAATCTGTCCTCTGCTTTTCCATCACTGTCTGGTTTGGATCTGCCACTAAACAGGACAAGACCAGACTGCAGCGGATCATTAAGTCTGCGGAGAGGATCATTGGTACCGACCTACCCTCCATTGAGAACTTATATCGGTCCATAACCAGGAAACGGGTGGGAAACATCTGTGCTGACCCATCACACCCCGGCCACAAACTGTTTGAACTTCTATCTTCTGGTCGTCGTTACAGATCACTGAAGGTCAAAACCACCCGTCACAGGAACAGTTTCTTTCCTCAAGCCATCACTCTGATGAACTCCTAACATTCACCTAGTCCTACCTGTTGCTGTACTCATGACTTTTCATCCATTATTACATTGCACATAACTCTCACACTGCTTTTTACTTCATTCACATTATATCACTGAATCTGAGTTCACATTGAAATACTGTGTGACTGTATATTTTTTCATATATTTCTGCAAAGTGTGGTTAGTCTGAGTAAATAACTGCATATATTCCTGTATATATTTGCATCCTTTTATGGAAACGTGGACAGACTGTAATTTACTGTACATACTCTGTTGTCATTGCATCCTTATTTAAATCCTCCACCTGAACAACGAGAGCAAGATTTTAGCCAAAGTCAAATTCCTTGTATGTGTTGTGCATACTTGGCCAATAAAGCTGATTCTGATTCTGATTCTGAGTCTATGTCTTAATAAAGTACTTCAGTACTTCCATCTATCCATCCATCCATCCTCTACCACTTTTCTGGGGATTCGGGTTGTGGAGGCAGCAGTTCAAGCAGAGAAGCCCAGACTTCCCTCTCCCAGCCACCTGCTCCAGCTCTTCAGAGAGGATACCAAGATGTTCCCAGGCCAGCAGGGAGAAGAAGTCTCTCCAGCATGTCCTGGGTCAGCCCCGGGGAGGACTCCACTCCAGTGGCCTAGCTGAGACTGTGATCCACTTTAGTTAAAACACATTTACTTGCTACCTGGATAAATGTTATTCAAAAACTGATTTTGATCTCCAAAAGTAATTTGAGGGACTGGATCATGTCTCTGTCACAGCAGAAATTTGGCTTGTGGATAATGGACATTTTCTTTGGATCACTGCACATCGGATTAAATCCATATTATAAAGGTAAGATAAACATGGACAGCTTCATGCACCGTTGCCAACTCTCACTCCAAAATGAGGAAATTACTGGCAATATCATGTGGATTTTCTTCAGTTTTTTCCCCACAATCAGAGCTCTTAAGGCACGATAAATCAGACTGAACGTGTTCTAAAAGCTCTGTCTGAAACAGTCTGTTTTCAGTCTTACATTAATCTGCCCGGGAAGTAATCCATTTATTAAATTATCTTGCTATGTGTGCAAGATGATTTAAGTATACATTTAAAAGTAACATGAAAGCTACTTTTCCAAGTAACTAGTTACTTTAATCATGCAGTAAATTGGTAAAGTAATTCAATTACTTTTGAAAAGAAGTAGCTAGTAACTGTCATTAGTTACTATTTTTTAGTACGTTGCCCAACACTGGTGGTACACAAGAAGAAAACAGGCTTCCCATTTCCCAGCAGCCCTTGCAGGTGAGAGAACATGTTAAATGTTGAAAAAAAAAAAGCATCATCTCCATAGTTAGACTGTAAGTGTACTCAAGGTTTGGATGCTGGGATGTGTGAGTTTTACATGGCTTTTATGCACCATGAGCATTGGCCTAAATCGGGGGGGTCACTCCAACCTGAAAAAAAATAGAGAATTGTTCCCCCCAACATCATCATAAACCTTTCTATATCAAATCACATTAGTGAATAAAATCCATTTTATGCACCAATGCTAAGGATAAATGCAAAACAAATATTTTGGGAAAAACTTGCAACTTTTCTTATAGATTTGAATTGTTTTTCATAAATTTTCAACTTTCTTCTCATAAATTTGCAACTTTTTAAATGTAAATTTACAACTTTTTTCTCATAAATTTGCAACTTGTTTCTCTTTAATTTGCAACTTTCTTCTTGTTAATTTGCAACTTTCTTAGTGTAAATTTGCAGCTTCATCTAAATTTGCAACTTTTTTCTCATTAACCTGCAACTATTTTCATGTAAATTTACAACTTTTTTTCCATTAATCTGCAACTTTCTTCATGTAAAATTGCAACTTTTTCATGAAAACGTGAAACTTTCTACATCTAAATTTGCAGCTTTTTTCATGTAAATTGGCAACTTTTTCTCGTTAATTTGCAACTTTCTTCATGTAAATTTGCATCTTTTGTCATCTAAATTTGCAGCTTTTTTTCATGTAAATTTGCAACTTTCTTCAATTAATTTGCAATTTTTTTTCTCATTAATCTGCAACTATTTTCATGTAAATTCACAGTTTTTTCCTCATTAAATTGCTACATTCTTCATGTATAGTTGCTACTTTTTTCATGTAAATTTGAAACTTTCTTCATGTAAATGTCATGAGGCTGAGCATGGTGGAAACACAGTGCTCATGCTCTCAGTTTACTTCTGGTTGTTTTTTGTGTATTATTTCTGTGTGTGTTGGTTTTGGATATATTTTGGTTTCTGTTTGACATGAGATCTCCACCTCTTCCTCCAGACATTCCCACCTTGGTATCATTTTGTACTTGTAGCTCAGTTCATTTCCTGTCCTGTAATTAGGTCAACCTGCTCACTCATGTTATCCACACCTGCTGTTATTTGTGATAATTGATTTCATGCCTTATTGAAAGTCTGCCCTGTCATCCACTCCTTGTCGGAGTCTCATCAAGTCAACATAGAATCCTACCCTGGTGGAACCCTTACCCTGTTCTAATATCATTCTGCTTTCTACTCGGTTTCGCCGTTATCAAAAGTTTTGTGTTGTACACTGTTTGAACTTGTGTTTCCTTATTAAATATCACAAACTGCAGTTCAGCGTGTGGGTCTCTCTTTCTGCCCCTCTGGGCCTATCCATGACAGTAAATTTGCAACTTCAACTAAATTTGCAACTTTTTTCATGTAAATTTGCATCTTTTTTCATGTAAATGTGCAACTTTTTTCAGGTAAATCTGCAACTTTCAAGTAATTTTTCAACTTTTCCCCCCCCTCAATGTTTTCTCTGGAGATAATGTTCTGTTTATTGTCCCCCCCCAGCAGTGACTTAACATATCCTTCCATGACCATGAGCTTAGGTACTATGGCAGTAATAACACCTAGACTACATTTGTACCTTGCAGGGCCCCCTCAATCACTCAGGGCCCATAGCATTTGTATACACTACCCTATGGATTAAATGGACAGATATGATCAAGCACAGCAGCTTATACAGCAAGAGCCATGTCAGCCTTCTTACCTCTGCAGACTGTCCTGTTGTCCACTGCCTCATACCCAGCTTTACACATGCAGCGACCAATCGGTACCATCCACTCTCCATCCCCGTTGCAGTAGAGCTTGATGGGAACATCTACTTCTTCCCCATTGGGAACACAGACACCCCTGGCTGCAACCAGAGACGTGCTTTCTGCTCCTGAAAGAGTCTCTGGGAAAATGGCGCCATTCTGGATGACCCGGGAACATTTCCTGTAGAAGACTCGAACGGCAATAAGTGACATGCAGGCACCGTAGTCCTGGAAAGCCAGGTAGAACCCGTTGCGTGACACGGGTCCAAAGCTTCGTACTTCACTATTGATCTTCATGATGCGACCACCGAGGTCCACCTGGGAGAAGCTTTCATCAGCAGCTATAGTGTCCACTTTGACCCACGGGTTCTCCATCCACGGTGGGGATGATCTGGTGGCCGTGTCTGAGTCAGACTCATAGTAGTACAGGTTAAAGGTCTCCTTGCAGGAACCGGGAACATTGGGGATGGAGCTGCAGTCACGCACTGAGAACTTCATTTGGACGTGGATGCGCTGAGCACCACGGCGGGTGATGTATTTGGTTCGGACCCAGTTGTTCTGGCTGCTGTCAAAGACATTACACACCTGGTATGTTCGGATGGTGTTCATGTTCTCATCGTAGCCACTTACTTCTTCCCACTAGAATAGAAAGAAGAGGAAAAAAGCTCAATAGATGAACAAAGTCACCACAACCATGCATGACAGCATCATCTGTCAGAGCTCACAATGACATCCAGTCCCATAAAAACAAACCAAGTTAAAGGCATCCAAGGGAGGGTTCTCAAGTCCAGCACCTCATCATCATCATCATCTTGCGGCCATGGCTGGGAAGTCCCGCATTATTCTGTGCCACACTGCCTTATCCACCATGGTGATGGATAGATCTTCAGTCCTGATCCTTGTGTCTCTACCTATAGTATCAGGGAAGGTCAATTTCTGTGATGATGTGGCCTTCCATAGGAGGAGGTCAGAGATAATTTCTCCCTTGGCCCTAAGTGCATGGCCCGCAAACTGGGCTCTGTGCTTGGCAAGTGTAACTGACAGCGGCTAGAGCTCCTCATATATTTCAGACAGGGTGAGATGTTGCCTCCTTGATATGCCTTGGACTCTCCCAAAGGAAGTTTGTGTAGCAGCCATCAACCCGCTTTATGTCCTTGGCCTTTAGCGTCCACCTTTCTGAGCCATATGTCAGTATAGATTAAATAACTGACTTAAAGAGGTTGAGTTTTAAAGTGTTTTCATACTCAAATTTCTTTACTTTGGTCCAAATCAGTTGATAAGTTTGTTACTTTGTATCATTTTCTTCTTGGTTCAGTTCCCTTTCACACAGGCAAAAATTTCAAGCGGAACAAAGTGCATCACGTTAATCAGGAAAGGTAAATACATGAAGTTGGATGACTACTACTAGAGGAGGGATAGTGGAGATATTGGACAAAGGATTTTAAAGATGGAGCTGCCAGGCAGGAAGAAAAGAGAAAGACCACAGAGAAGATTCATGGATGTAGTGAAGAAGGACTTTGAGATGACTGGTGTTACAGAGGAAGATGCAAGGGATAGGGTGAGATGGAGGTAGATGATCTGCTGTGGAGAACCCTCGGGGGGGGGGGGACTACTGTGCATTTATGCATTTCTGGGGTGAAAATAATACAAATCGTAACGTAATCTACGGGGGATTATCATCGCCCTGGTTATCGTTTATTACATTACAAGGCATATACCACTTTCGGCAAATCATACAATTTGAAAATGAAGCGCAGCTACCGATGGAAAATAACATGTTAACGTTCATTAATCCTCCAGAACCGTGACATGCTAAGCCATAGATATTTTTCAAAGATCCATCAGGTATGTACAGTGGCATAAAATGATTTACCATTTGTTTCTGGTTCTTTTGTGGTACGGTCCCTTTCTCACCTGCAGGACCACACCAGAGTCTGCCAGTTGATTCCATAGTCAGTATGGTTGTTTGGTGCATGCCTGAGTGTGACCACCATGTTCTCATCAGACAAAACAAACTGCACTAATGGAGAAACTCAGGTTTGATTGAATTGATCTAAAGCCTTTAGGTGTGAAAGCACCCTTCAATTGTTTGGTAGGCTGCTCTTCTATACCTTGTCGAGTTTGTTACAGACTTTCCAGGCCTGTCCCTTTCAAGTTCTAAAATCAATATATGAACACCTGATATGAGAGCTGAGATACTTGAAGCCATCCACAAGGTTGACAGCATTTCCTTAGATCAAGTTAATTCCATCCATCCATCCATCTTCTATTGCTTTTTCGGAGGTCCGGATCGCGGAGGCAGCAGTTCAAGCAGAGAAGCCCAGACTTCCCTCTCCCCAGCCACCTGCTCCAGCTCTTCAGAGAGGATACCAAGGCGTTCCCAGACCAGCTGGGAGACAAAGTCTCTCCACTGAGTCCTGGGTCTGCCCCGGGGTCTCCTCCCAGAAGGACATGCCCGAAACACCTCAAGAGGGAGGCGTCCAGGAGGCATCCTGATCAGATGCCCATACCACCTCAACTGGCTCCTTTCAATGTGGAGGAGCAGCGGTTCTACTCTGAGCCTCTCCCGGATGACTGAGCTCCTTACCCTATCTCTGAGGGTGAATCCAGCAATCCTACGAAGAAAGCTCATTTCAGCCGCTTGCATCTGCCATCTTGTTCTTTCAGTCATTACCCAAAGCTCGTGACCATAGGTGGGGGTAGGAACGTAGATTGACTGGTAAATCAACAGCTTTGCCTTAGAGCTCAGCTCCCTCTTCACCACAACAGACCGGTACAACGTCCGCATCACTGCAGATGCTGCTCCAGTCCATCTGTCAATCTCTCGCTCCATTCTCCCCTCACTTGTGAATGAGACCCTGAGATACTTAAACTCTTCCATTTGGGGCAGGAGCCTGTCCTCAACCCGGAGAGGGCAATCCATCTTTTTCCGGCTGAGGACCATGGACTCAGACTTGGAGGTGCTGATTCTCATCCCAGCTGCTTCACAATCAGTGGCAAACCATCCCAGTAAGAGATGTAGGTCATTGCTGGATGAAGCCAGCAGGACAACATCATCTGCAAACAACAGAGATGAGATCCTGTGGTCACCAAGCATGACACCTTCCGTTCCCTGGCTGCACCTAGAAATTCTGTCCATAAAAATTATGAACACGATCGGTGACAAAGGGCAGCCCTGGCGGAGTCCAACCCTCACTGGCAATGAGTCTGATCGAGTGTTGGCAATACGAACCAAACTCTCACAACGGTCGTACAGAGACTGAATAGTTCGTAGCAACAAGCCCGATACCCCATACTCCTGAATCATCCCCCACAAAAAACCAAGAGGGACACAGTCGAATGCCTTCTCCAAGTCCACAAAAAACATGTAAACTGGTTGGGCAAACTTCCACGAACCCTCGAGGATTCTTGAGAGGGTAAAGAGCTGGTCCGATGTGCCATTGCCAGGATGAAAACCACATTGCTACTCTTGAATCTGAGGTTCAACCAATGGCCGGACTCTCCTCTCCAGTACCTTGGCATAGACCTTCCCAGGGAGGTTGGAGTTGGAGCACACCCTCCGGTCCCCTTTTTTGAAGAGAGGAACCACCACCCCGGTTTGCCATGACAAGGGCACTGCCCCCAACCTCCACGCAATGTTGCAGAGGTGTGTCAACCATGACAGCCCTACAATATCCAGGAACTTGAGGTACTCAGGGCAAATCTCGTCCACCCCCGGGGCCCGGCCACCAAGGAGATTTTTAACCACCTTGGTGACCTCAGCCCCTGTGATAGGCGAGTTGTCCCCCTCATCCACAAGCCCTGCTTCCTCTGTGGAAGGCGTGTCAGTGGGATTGAGGAGATCCACGCAATACGAGCAGACCGGACACCAGACAGTGGGAAGGCAAGGGGCGGAGGAGTGATAATGTATGTCAATAACAGCTGGTGCAGACCGGGACATATCATGGTTAAACAACATCACTGCAGCAAAGACATTGAGTCACTAGCTGTTAGCATGTGGCCTACCTATCTCCCAGGGGAATACTCACACGTGATCTGCATTGTTATTTATGCAAATCCAACGGCGAACGCTGGGACAGCACGTGACGCCATTCACTCAGTAACTGGCAGGCTGCTGACACAACACCCAGATGCTCTTCTCCTCATCTCAGGTGATTTCAACCATTTTTCACTGTCCCCCATTCGACCCACATTCACCTAGTATGTCACATGCCACACTAGAGACAATAAAACACTGGACTTATTCTATGCTAACACTAAGGAGGCGTACACCTCATCACCACTGCCCCCACTCGGGAGATCGGATCACTACTTGGTTCATCTCCTGCTGGTGTACAAACCCCTAGTACACAGACAACCTCCGGTCATACGCACGGTGAAGATATGGTCTGAGGAGGCAATGGACGTTTTAAAGGACTGTCTTGAAACCACTGCCTGGAGGACATCGATGGCCTCACTCACACCATCATGGACTACATCAACTTCTGTGTGGACAACATTGTACCCACACCATACAGTGTTGCTCGAACAACAAACCCTGGATCAACCCTGAGATAAAAACACTTCTGAGAGAGAAGAAGAGGATCTTCAGGTCGGGGAACAGGGAGATGCTGAAGTCCGTACAGGGGGAGCTGAGGAGGAAGATCAGAGAAGGCAAGGACAGCTTCAGGAAGAAGATGGAGGATAAGCTGCAACAGAGCGACATCGGCAGGGTCTGGAGAAACCTTAAAACCATCTCTGGGCTCCAGAATACCTCCTCCCAGGCCATGGGGGCGGGGGGGCAGGGAGTGGGCGAACAATCTGAACCTGTTTTTTAAAGGCCTCGGACGGTGACATTTTTTTATTGAACCAATAAACTGATTGTATGAAAATATTCCATTCTGGCCATTCCCGTGATTTAAAATGTGTCACCAGCCTCCATAAATGACTTTATTTGTTAATAGCCTATATTTCACTTAGTGATGCTGCAGTACCGCCATCTCTCGATAGGGGCGGGCAGCAGTGACGTCAGGTCAGGGAGAAACAGGAAATGGCTGAACGACAGCAGAGTGATTCGGACAGCGATTATTTTATCGAGTATGATGACCGTAATATAAGTGATGATATTGAAACTGAAGAATCTGATGATGAAGTAGTTTTGGGTGGTGCTGATGGGGTTATTCAGCTGTATTTGTTCGAGCCCGAGGGTGCGGAGGAAGACGCGGACGAAACAGAGACCAGAGCAGACCACGTTGAGGACGAGCGGCTCGCCGATTTATATTGGTAAAATATGCTTTGAAATTTTTTTTTTAGGCGATATGCATGGTCACACACTTAATTATCAAAATAAAACTGCCAATTGTTCCCTCGCTGCCTTACTTGGCGACTTATAAACATTAGAAACATTTAGAAACATTATCATTGGAAATAAAAGGATAATGTATGTGAGGGATAATATGTTTACTTTACGAGTTTGTTAGGAGATGTTGTTAATCATCATCATGTTAATCCTAGTCTCAAAAGCTACATAATTCTCTTAAGAGATTGATGGATCAACATGATCCATCATGGATCATGATGGATCATGGATCATGATTATTGTGATTCATTATTGTTTTCCTATAACTTCTCTTTCTGCTCAAAATTTTTTACATGTTTTAAATATTTTCTAATCAAACTTCATAGACCAATTTATATAGCACTCCTACGAGCCATTAGTTTATTATAAGCATCTGATTATACCATTTTTTTTAACAGGTGCACTTGTGAGAAATGCAACATTATGCCAACATCAACTGAATCTCGGTGCTGCCAGGAGATATTGAAGGTGAAGGAGAAACTAGAAGAACTGAAGGGCTGTGGATACACAGATGATAACCTACCAAGGTGTATCACTGATCACCCCGGTTTCCGTTCTGTCTGTCTTGACATCTGGGTTTTACAGACAGCTTATCTGGCCTACAGACAGCAATATGGTGATCATGACGCAAGTCAACACGAGTGAGTTTTTAAACAATATTTATTCATGTGTTTTAATTTTCCAGATCAATTATGAAGAAATCATTCAATACATTCAATAATCAATGCAAACGGAATAATCAATGCCAACCCCATATTTTTCAGGCGATACAGATTCATAGCCTACAGGCACCTGGTCCGGTGGTGTTGGGGATATCTTGGGAAAGAAGTGAGGGTGATATTGCCTGCCTGTGCTGTGAGCCTCATCAGAGAAACATTCTCATCTAATCACTACAAGGGATTTTGCCTACCAAGATTAGATTTGTGATCAATGTTATTTAAATAAAGTTTTTTAAAATCATATATTGAGTTTATTAATGTGCATGTCAATTTTATAATTCTAATATTTCAGCATTCATCAAAGTCGGATCTCATATACATTAGACTAATTTTTCTACCATTTTATGGTGTAAAATTCGTGTTCAATTTTTAAAAGCACATTTCTCTAAAAATCTTAGGCTTATATTTGTTTGTCTTAGCAAAATATGTTGCTTCCCTAACAACTGAAAGCTGAACTTTCATTGCTAATTGGAAATTTATTCTACTTTTACATGTTTGATTTTGAAAATCTAGATACATGTTGCTCAACAGCATCAGCTTTGATGGGACGCTGAAATTTGGCACTCAATGTTGCGGGAACTCTGGCTTGTACAGAGTGCCACTGCTCCAATAAGTGGGTTGGATCAACCAAGGTTTTGTCGAAAAGAGTATTCATCAGATCATCCACATATTCTGAAATAAAATTAATTTAATAAAAATTAGAAATCGAAAGCTCCTTGTAAGTGGTCGTGGAAATTCCAACGATACCGGCTGCATTTAGAACTCTGAGGACCTTGACATATGACGCCCCAGTGAAGAGAATGGCGGATGAAAGCTGTATGTTACCAGCTGGCATGTCCCTGATCATCGGCTGGCTGTGCCAGGATCGATCCTCAACACAATGTGGACAATGTGTCATATCCGGCTCTAGGGAGCCGGGCAATCAGAGCCAGGGGCAAGCCAGTGAGTCGTGATATTTTATTCAGGGTAAAGGGGAAGGGATGAGGAGAGCACAGATACTCATGCAGAGGTACACTCACAGGTTGCACAGCGCAGAGGTAAGCAGCTCGTACCGGACGTGGGGGTAGCAAGACGTACATACTCACAGCGGGATACAAACACAGGAATGCTGCAAGAGGAGTATAAGCTGACACCAGACGAAGGGGCTTCAGCTTAGCAATGTGTTTATGTCACAGCCCCGAGTCATCGAGGCTGCTCCTATTTATCCTCATTGGCAGCGCCCCAGCTGATGAAGACTAATTGGCCCCAGCCGTCCATAATGCTGCCAGCTGGGGGCCAGCTGAGACGCTGCTCAATGGGAAGCAGGGATGAGGGAAAACATGGGCTGAGTGCCGAGACAGCATCTCAACCCGTGGTGACAGAGCCCCCCCCTCAAGGTCGGGCTCCTGAACGACCAGGAACATCCCAGCCCCCCCCCCCCCCCACCTAGGGTGGGAGGAAGGGAGGCGGACCGGAGGGGAAGAAGCCAAGGGAAGGACCACACCAATGGGGCAATGTAGGGTAGCGGGAAAGAAAAACCCAAATACAATACTGACAAAACAGAATAATTAACCCAGGTACAGATGGGGAGAAGAACTGGGTCAGCACGCCGGTTACATACTACCCAGAGAGCACCAACCATGCGTGACCCAGAGCAAGGAAAAAAGAATCACCAAAAAGGTACAGGGCAAAAATGCTGAGTACGGTTAAATAAAGGGGAACCTATACACAGCGCTAATTTAAGTACATACACACACAGTCACCAAGAAAAGTGAGGGTGACTGGAACAAATGACAATTATAGAGCATGGTGTTACGAAAAACAAGGCACATGACTCTATAATGAACCAACAGGACAAAAAAGAAATACTGAGTGCAGGCAAAGAAAAACCCACACACACGAATATATAAATACCCAGTCACCTAAAGAAATGAGTGACTGGAATAAATGGATAACTGCAGAGCATGGTGTTACGGAAAACAAAACAAAACTCTACAATACAAAAAACGAGGCTAAAAACATGGCACAAAAAGTAAAATGCTGAGCATGAGCGATGGAAAACACAGCACTATAAAAACGAATCCACCAACAGGACAACACATTACACCCGAGTGACCTTAATAACAAAAGAAAAAGTGACACCCGAGGTGAATGGCAGGCAGAGTCCAAAAATAGCCGAGATGGCTCCGGAGATCTCCCCGCCCATTGTCCAGCTGGCGAATCAGGGAAAGAGAAGTGTTCGGATGGCGAACTCTGGACCCAGATCCCAGGAATCCAGTCCACCGGCAGCCGAACCAGGCTGCCCAGAGGGAAACACAGACCAGTGGGGGGAACCAGATCACCGAACCGAAAGTTCTGTGGGTCGGGTCGTAGACCCGCATCACTCAACCACCAGAACCGTTGAGACGGGCGAAGGATCAGAGCGGATCCCGGTGGAAGAGGCTCAGGGGAGAGCCGATGACGAGGGCGGCGGGCGTCAGGCCGCAGGAAAACGGCCACCTCCTCACCGGACCTGGACAATACTGGGGCAGCACCCACGTCGGACCCCGATCGGGCCTCAGGCGAACCCACGTTGGACCCCGACTGGGTCTCGGGCGAACCCACGTTGAATACTGCACCAGAACCGACCTCCAACGTTGAACCCGGACCCTCCAGCACCACGAGGAACAGCAACTCCTTGCCGGTGACCCTGGAAGAAGGCTCAGAAGAGAAAACAGAACCGGGATCAGGATCACCGGCAGCGCCAGAACCCGGCGAGACGAGCTCAGACGCAGCGGACGGCTGCACCCGGCTCGTCTCCCCTGGAGATAGGCTGAAGTGCTCGGGGATAAAAAGAGAGAAAAGAAAGGAGAGCACTCACCTGATCTCGGGTTCTGACGCCGTCCAGGACTGCGAAGATCCAGGATCCGTCGTCAGGAGGTCGTTGTCAGGCTCCCATCTAGCCGCGTCGGGCCCCGCAGCCAGCACGATGGTCAGCGCAGCTTGAGATCCCTCCAGCTCAGGTAACCCCGCCGACGATCTACTCGGCGTGAAGCCAGAAGAATCTCGTCCCGCCGGACCGAACCGCTCCTCCGTGGAGATCCGGGGACGCTCAATCGTCGGCGTAGACTCCACGCAGCAGTCAGTCCCCCTCCTCCGTCCGCAATGTAGCTGCGGAACCACAGGCCCTCTCCATATCCCACCACGTTGACCCGGAGCCGGGGACTGCTCGGCGGAGAGAGACACAGAGGATGCGGGATTAGGCATACAGGTTACAGCAGGTGGGGAGAGTTCAGGGAGCTGCGAACCCTGAACTTCTCCTCCAGGGATGTGACAGAGCAAATCATTAAGCAGGTGTGAAAAAACAATGACTTGCCTGCCCCCTGGAGGTTGAGTATCGCCTGCTGTAGTGGAATCTGCTTCTTCCTCTCCCCGCCCGGCGATAACGGAGGACCCCCCGGGAATTCGTCTGAGGGTCGCTCGCGTTGTCTCCAGCAGAGAGCTCACCAGGCCGGGATTCCAGGCACACACAGCGGTCAGGAAGCGCGTCGAGGAGGAGGGGGAAACAGCCGGGGTGAGCCAGCCCGAATGTCCAGGAATGACAGCGGGGGAACGAGGCTCAGGGGACGAGGCTGTAGAATCTCCACACTGACGAGGCGAAGGGATGACAGCTGCGTGGGAGGAACGGTCCTGACGATGACCCAGAACTGGATCCGGACGAGGTTCGTGCAGAGGTGACTCGGCGATGTGATGACGACTACTCCCAGGGGACGAAGCGAGGGGGAAACCCAGGATTCGCCGCTCCAGATCGGAGATCGAGACGAGGAAGACGTCGAGCACGGGAAAGCTTCGTAGCCCTGAAGTCCTCACCATCAATCTCACTGCCGCCGCCACATGCCTGAAGGTGGTGACAGGAAACACAGTAGAGCTCGCGACAGCCACTCGACCCCGGACATAACTGCTGTCAGCTGCGGCTCCTTGAAGGGAATCCCGAGTGACGTGGCGCAGGTCGGGGGAAGTCCTCTGGTTGGCGCGAACTCCCGGACTGGAATGGCGGCAGGAACGGGACTCCGAAGCGGGGAAAGACGTCGCCCACTTCGACTCCCTGCCGGGATTTCCATCCACCCCGTGGAGCTTCTCTCGCTGTGTACCTGCAGCGTCTATCCTGGCACTGTCCTCCAGATGGTACAGAGAGTGAGGGTGACAGTCCAGGAGTTCCTCAGCACGGCCCGGATGCCAGCGTCTCGCGTTGGAGGCGTCGTGCAGGGTGAAGAGCGTCCCGTCGACAGCCTCCGAGATGGACCTCAGCTCGTCGCCCTGGCGCCGGAAGTGACTCCTGGGAAACGACATGCTAGCAGCGCTGACACCCCGACAGAAAGGTACGTTTCCACAGCGACCCACGGCCGCCGGCAACTCTTCTGGCTGCGACATACTGTCATATCCGGCTCTAGGGAGCCGGGCAATCAGAGCCAGGGGCAAGCCAGTGAGTCGTGATATTTTATTCAGGGTAAAGGGGAAGGGATGAGGAGAGCACAGATACTCATGCAGAGGTACACTCACAGGTTGCACAGCGCAGAGGTAAGCAGCTCGTACCGGACGTGGGGGTAGCAAGACGTACATACTCACAGCGGGATACAAACACAGGAATGCTGCAAGAGGAGTATAAGCTGACACCAGACGAAGGGGCTTCAGCTTAGCAATGTGTTTATGTCACAGCCCCGAGTCATCGAGGCTGCTCCTATTTATCCTCATTGGCAGCGCCCCAGCTGATGAAGACTAATTGGCCCCAGCCGTCCATAATGCTGCCAGCTGGGGGCCAGCTGAGACGCTGCTCAATGGGAAGCAGGGATGAGGGAAAACATGGGCTGAGTGCCGAGACAGCATCTCAACCCGTGGTGACAGAGCTCCCCCCTCAAGGTCGGGCTCCTGAACGACCAGGAACATCCCAGCCCCCCCCCCCCCCACCTAGGGTGGGAGGAAGGGAGGCGGACCGGAGGGGAAGAAGCCAAGGGAAGGACCACACCAATGGGGCAATGTAGGGTAGCGGGAAAGAAAAACCCAAATACAATACTGACAAAACAGAATAATTAACCCAGGTACAGATGGGGAGAAGAACTGGGTCAGCACGCCGGTTACATACTACCCAGAGAGCACCAACCATGCGTGACCCAGAGCAAGGAAAAAAGAATCACCAAAAAGGTACAGGGCAAAAATGCTGAGTACGGTTAAATAAAGGGGAACCTATACACAGCGCTAATTTAAGTACATACACACACAGTCACCAAGAAAAGTGAGGGTGACTGGAACAAATGACAATTATAGAGCATGGTGTTACGAAAAACAAGGCACATGACTCTATAATGAACCAACAGGACAAAAAAGAAATACTGAGTGCAGGCAAAGAAAAACCCACACACACGAATATATAAATACCCAGTCACCTAAAGAAATGAGTGACTGGAATAAATGGATAACTGCAGAGCATGGTGTTACGGAAAACAAAACATAACTCTACAATACAAAAAACGAGGCTAAAAACATGGCACAAAAAGTAAAATGCTGAGCATGAGCGATGGAAAACACAGCACTATAAAAACGAATCCACCAACAGGACAACACATTACACCCGAGTGACCTTAATAACAAAAGAAAAAGTGACACCCGAGGTGAATGGCAGGCAGAGTCCAAAAATAGCCGAGATGGCTCCGGAGATCTCCCCGCCCATTGTCCAGCTGGCGAATCAGGGAAAGAGAAGTGTTCGGATGGCGAACTCTGGACCCAGATCCCAGGAATCCAGTCCACCGGCAGCCGAACCAGGCTGCCCAGAGGGAAACACAGACCAGTGGGGGGAACCAGATCACCGAACCGAAAGTTCTGTGGGTCGGGTCGTAGACCCGCATCACTCAACCACCAGAACCGTTGAGACGGGCGAAGGATCAGAGCGGATCCCGGTGGAAGAGGCTCAGGGGAGAGCCGATGACGAGGGCGGCGGGCGTCAGGCCGCAGGAAAACGGCCACCTCCTCACCGGACCTGGACAATACTGGGGCAGCACCCACGTCGGACCCCGATCGGGCCTCAGGCGAACCCACGTTGGACCCCGACTGGGTCTCGGGCGAACCCACGTTGAATACTGCACCAGAACCGACCTCCAACGTTGAACCCGGACCCTCCAGCACCACGAGGAACAGCAACTCCTTGCCGGTGACCCTGGAAGAAGGCTCAGAAGAGAAAACAGAACCGGGATCAGGATCACCGGCAGCGCCAGAACCCGGCGAGACGAGCTCAGACGCAGCCAATGCTGCCAGCTGGGGGCCAGCTGAGACGCTGCTCAATGGGAAGCAGGGATGAGGGAAAACATGGGCTGAGTGCCGAGACGGCATCTCAACCCATGGTGACACAATGTTGTTTGATCACCAACAGAGAGCCTTTAGTGTGACTTGTTACCTCACATGGATGACTGCAATGAGGACAATTGCTGAATAATCAAATTCAAAAAAAAAATCCACAGTATTTGAAGGTTGAGTGACAGTGGATAACATCTGCAAAAACAGTAGATCAACATAATTTCATTCCAGAGGTGTCAAATTGGATTACATATATAGAAATATAACTTGAGCAAACAGGCACAACCACCTCCCTATACAGCACTGAATATTTCATATTTGATTAGTATGAATACCCTAAAATTCTAATATTTGATAAGTTGTTAAGGCAATGAAATTCATTGCTTGTAAATAATTTTAGTAAATATTGGCAGTGAATATTAAAAAAAGAAAACTTACCCTGTTTACTTCTCTTTTTCTGACAGCAGATCGCATCGGTAGATCACCCTTGCTTTTCACGCCACTGTCACTGACACTTGTCTGAGAGTGGGACTTTGAAATGAACGGATATATAGTTGGAACAGCCGATTTTTTTTATCAGCAATCTTTTTGCTAATTTCATTTCAAATTGCATCTTATTCTCAAAATCGCTGTCAACGAAATGTCTACTGCACATGTTGGGTGATTTTCCGACAATATTCCAATTTTTTCGCGTTTTCTGAACGAAATTCACCCATGCGGTTCTGATTTTCCCAGGCAGGGGAAATTCATAAACACTCACCGCGTGCTCCTCCGGTATACCGTCGCACCCGTAGACAACACAACACCAAACCATAATTAATTCGATCACTGAAATCCTAATCGTAATAAATACTCTATTTGTAATCCACAAGTACTCCTAGAAATATCCGTTATCGCCGAACGTAAACAACACGCAATGTCCGTCGAGTGTTTGCTGGTCGCTTCCTGACCTGACGTCACACAGTCAGTGGCCATTTTAGCCGCTGATCGCTTGGCAGAGTCAGACAGCTCTCAAGGAAATCATACTTCAATAGCACATTGTCACCTTATGTGACATTTGTTGACACCAAAACATGTGCGGTTCAAATTAGCTCGTCTCACACAAAAATTTAAGATATGATTTAGCGATATTGAAATTTCGTCCGGCCGACGCCTTTAATAGGTTTGACCAACCGCCCCCCCCCGACTGCACACCAACCACTGCTGCCTCTAAAGTCATCGAGACCTGCTGTCCACACCCCACTCCACCAACACCCCCCCACTCCCAGCACACAGCCCCCCAACCTGACCCTCACTAAGACCCAGGTGAGGATGGAGCTGAGGAAGATCAAGGCGAGGAAGGCCTTGGGACCGGATGGCATCAGCACAAAACTCCTCAAGTCCTGCGCAGACCAGCTGTGTGGGATTGTGGAGCACATCTTCAACCTGAGCCTGAAGCTGGGGAGGGTACCACAGTTGTGGAAAACATCTTGTGTGGTACCTGTACCAAAGACTTCCCACCCCAAAACCTGAACAGCTACAGGCCAGTGGCCCTGACGTCTCACATGATGAAGACCCTGGAGAGACTGCTCCTTGCTCACCTCTGCCCCCTGGTTGGACCAGCAATGGATCCACTCCAGTTCGCCTACCAACATGTAGTAGTAGTAGTAGATTAGTTTATTTGACAGGGACAGTGCAATAAACATAGACAATTAATCAAAGACAATCAATCTGATGTGTTGCACATAGAGTGTATAGCTATTAGCTAATTTGCAACTCTTGTCCCTGGATGGGCTTTAGAAAAAAGAATCAAGTAAAGATGGGAAAAAAAAAATAAAAAATATACACAATAACCACATACATCAATGCAGAAAAATTATAAATACACAATTATAAATATTATAAATATTATAAATACACAAATATAACAGCCTGACTCACATTTAACATAAATATTATAAATATTTATATTTGGCATGGCATTGGGGTGGAAGATGCAGTGATCTTCCTCCTTCACCGTTCCCTGTCCCACCTGGAGAAGCCCGGGAGCACGGTGAGGATCATGTTCTTTGGCTTCTCCAGTGCTTTCATCACCATTCAACCAGTGGTCCTGAGGGACAAGCTGCTGTGCACAGGGGTGGACCAGAACCTGTCATCGTGGATCCTGGACTACCTCACAAACCGGCCACAGTTTGTGAGAACCCGGGATTGTGTGTCCGACATGATCATCGGCAGCACAGGGGCTCCCCAGGGAACGGTTTTGGCTCCCTTCCTGTTTACCCTTTATACTGCGGACTTCTCACACAACACAACACACTGCCATCTACAGAAGTTCTCTAACTCTGCGATCGTTGGCCTCATCTCCAGCGGAGATGAAGCTGAGTACAGAGGACTTATCCAGGACTTCATAGACTGGTGCCATCGGAACTGCCTCCAGATCAACGTGAGGAAAACTAAGGAGCTGGTGGTGGACTGCCGCAGGCAAGGACAACCCCTCACAGCACCAGTAAACATCCAGGGAACAGACATTGAGATGGTGACATCCTACAAGTACCTGGGTGTTCATCTGTACAATAAACTAGACTGGTCACACAATACCGACGCACTCTACAAGAAGGGACAGCACAGGCTGTTCCTACTGAGGAGGATCAGGTCTTTTGGTGTACAAGGGGTGCTCTTGAAGACATTCTACGACATGGTGGTGGCATCAGCCATCACTTTTGGAGTGGTCTGCTGGGGCAATGGCATTACAGCAGCCGATAGGAAGAGACTGAACAAACTAATCAAGAAAGCAAGCTCTGTCCTGGGGCAACACCTTGACCCAGGGGAGGAGATAGGAGAGAGAAGGATGGTGGCTAAACTGTCATCTCTGCTGGAGTCCGAGTCCCACCCTATGCAGGACATACTGAATGCACTGAGGAGCTCATTTAGCAGTAGACTACATCATCCTAGATGCGTGACTGAGAGGTTTCGCAGGTCCTTCCTACCTATGCCTGTCAGTCTGTATAACCTAAGCAGGGCTGCTCGCAGAGATAGCAAAAAAAAAAATGTGACGACCTAATAGTATTGAATGCAAAAGACGCAACAGACTTACACAAATGGTCCAGTCCAGTATACAACTAGGACAATATCAGTCGCTATGGAGGGTGACAATATGTATGGGTACATATTCATACCATGAAGGGTAACTAAATAGACGGTTATGCTGTTTAGTCCATCTGGCTACAATGCTCCACACTGTGTACGTATATACAGTGATCCCTCACTTATCGCAGTTAATGGGTTCCAGAACCGACCGCGAAAAGTGAAAAACCGCGAAGTAGCGTCACCCCTAATGACATCACCCATAAATAATACGTACTGTGGTCTATATTAATCATATATCCCATAACCTACATATGTATAAGCATGTGAGAATGTTTGGTGATTACATATGTAAAGCGACTTCACACCTCAGAACAGGACAAAAGGTCTCAACCGCCAGTGAAGATCAAAGAGCATCCGAGGCGCTGCGGTGGAGACCAGATAGGTTGCCCTGACCTCCCAGGGCCAGGTGGAGGGGTACCAAGACAAAGGAGGGGGATTAAGATAATGAGGGATGTCAGCTTTGATATGCATGTCTTTTGTATGTGTGAGTATAAGTACGTAGAGCCGAATGTGTTCGCTCTCTTACTTCTTCTGCTGCTGCACTAGATGAGACTTGTTAGAGGAGCGAAGCTGATAATAAACTTTGGTTTATAAGTCACATCGCCTCGTTATTCCAAGCTCTTCTACACTGGTGACCCTGATGCGAGGATGGACCAGAGGTGTTCCCCCGCGATCGACTCATCTGTGGCGACCCAGGCAGACGCCGGCGCCCATGCAGACAGGGGAACAGATGAACGACGTTCCCCCACGGCAGAAGTGACAGAGAGGGCTCAACCGAGCACCAGCGCCGCTGCGAGAGCCGAAGGAAGGCACTCTCACCCTGCGGACACATCAGGGACGGCCCACACAAACGCCATCACCGTCAAGCTGCCGGACTTCTGGCAGGAAGACCCGACCTCGTGGTTTCAGCAAGCTAAAGCCCAGTTTGCACTTGCGGGCATAACGGCTGACGATACAAAGTTTTATCACATCGTCGCCAAACTCGACGCTGCCACTTCGAGATGTGCGTGGAGCATAATCCAGCGGCCGCCGGCCCAGGACAAATATAGAGAACTGAAAGCGACTATCGTGGCGAATTTCGTCCCCTCTGCCGAGGAGAGAGCCGAGAGGATCCTGGCGGTCTACGGCCACAGAGGATGCAGACCCAAGGCCCTCATGGAGGACTTGCTGCAGCTCAAAGAAGAGGACAATGACAACTTCCTCTTCCAATTTATATTCCTCAGTACGCTGCCGCCACACATGAGAGGGACGCTTGCCAACATGAGATGCAGCACCCAGCAAGACTTCCGCACGCTGGCTCGCGAAGCGCAGCGACTCGTCAACGCCTGCAGGGAACAGACACCCACAGCAGCATCCACAGACCTCAACGCCTATGTCCGGAGCCACGGGGAGCCACAAACCACTGAGCAGAATCCGCCCGCCATGGCAGTGACACGGCCAAGACGTAACAGACGGAGCTACGTCTGTTATTACCACCACCGCTTCGCCGAGAAGGCTTACAAATGCGTTCCCCCCTGCAAATTCACGATTTCGGGAAAACACCAAAGCCGAGAACCGTTAACAGCGGCAGTTCTCGGCGAAAAAAGCAAGCTTCTATATGTGACGGACGGACACACCGGCAAGCAGTTCCTCACTGACACGGGAGCTCAACTGAGTTTTATCATGCCCTCCCAAGCAGACCGGGCCATGGGCCCCCGGGGCAATGGAGCGGTGGCAGCCAACGGCTCCATCATCGACACTTATGGCGAAAGGAACCTGCCCCTCCGCATCCATGGCCGCAACTACAGATGGACATTTGTTGTAGCGGCGGTGAGTTTTAACTTGTTGGGCGCAGACTTTTTGTGTGCACATGAGTTATTGGTCGATCTAGCGAACAGACGCTTGGTTAATGCATTGTCCTTTGCTTCTATTCCCTGCTCAGCTCGAGTTTCTCCACCACCCGTGCAAGCCAGCGTCACTACAGCAGGAGGTAAGTTTGATCAACTCCTCACCCAATTTCCAGCACTCACAATTCCCAAATTCTCAGCTACAGTGGGTAAGCACGGGGTCGAACACTTTATTCCCACAACGGGCCCACCCGTATTCACCAAAGCTCGGCGCTTAGACGCGACCAAGCTCGCCATAGCTCGGGACGAGTTTACCACCCTTGAAAAACTAGGCATTATCAGGCGCTCAAAAAGCCCCTGGGCGTCACCGCTTCACATGGTCCCGAAATCCGACGGTTCTTGGAGACCGTGCGGCGATTACTGCAGATTAAACAATGCGACAGCGCATGACCGCTACCCAATTCCTCACATCCAAGATTTTTCATTACATCTGGTGGGTGCGTGCATTTTTTCAAAAATAGACCTGGTCCGCGGCTATCACCAAGTCCCCGTTCGAGCGGAAGACATTCCTAAAACAGCTGTAATAACCCCCTTCGGTCTTTTTGAATTTTTGCGGATGCCTTTTGGCCTCAAAGGCGCTGCTCAAACCTTTCAGCGGATGATGGACGCGGTATTACGCGACCTCCCCTTTGTGTTCGTCTACCTCGGCGATATGCTGGTAGCCAGCTCGTCTGAGGAAGAACACGAACAGCATCTCACTATGGTTTTTCGGAGACTAGAACAGCACGGGTAAATAATCAATCCAGCCAAATGCAAATTCGGCGTGTCACAAATTGATTTTTTGGGACACAGAGTTTCACCGAAGGGGGCAGTCCCACTGCCAGACAAAGTTCGCGCAGTAAAAAGTTTCCCACGGCCACAAACGGTCAAATCGCTGCAGGAATTTTTGGGAATGGTTAATTTTTACAATCGTTTCCTCCCCCGCGCAGCTCAGCTCATGCAGCCCCTATATGACGCGCTCAGAAAACAAAAACCTTCCAACGCGGTCGAATGGACCCCGGAGCGCGAACGCGCCTTCGCGGAAGTAAAAAGTGCCCTAGCTAACGCCACATTGTTGGTTCACCCTGATCCCTCGGCCCGCATTGCGCTAACCACAGACACTTCGGACCTGGCCATAGGGGCGGTTGTAGAACAAAACGTCGGCGGAATCTGGCAACCTTTGGCATTTTTCAGCAAATCGCTAAACCAAGCTGAGCGTAAATACAGCACTTTTGACAGGGAGCTGCTAGCGCTTCATTTATCCATCCGCCACTTCCAGTTCTGGTTGGAGGGGCGGCGTTTCATGGCTTTTGTAGACCACAAACCGCTCACCTTTGCAATGGCTAAAATTTCTGAACCGTGGTCAGGCAGGCAACAAAGACAACTAGCTGCGATTTCAGAGTTCACCACAGACATTCGACATGTGGCAGGCAAACTTAACGTGGTAGCAGACTGCCTCTCTCGCGCTGTGACATCGCCAGAGCACGAGGAGACAGATTATACTACCTCAGCCGCAGAACTCTTCGCCAACGCGGACACGTACGGAGCCCCAATCCACGTAGGGATAGATTACACAGCCATGGCAGAGGAGCAAAGTAGTGACGCAGACGTGCGTGCACTCCTGTCTGGACCAACAGGGTTAAGGCTGGAGGAAAGGGGTTTACGCGACGGCGTACCCCCCCTAATATGCGACATCTCAACCGGCCGACCTCGCCCGGTAGTCCCAGCTGCATGGCGCCGCCGTGTTTTCGACTCAATTCACTCCCTCGCGTCCCCGGGTGTGCGCGCTTCGGTTAAAATGGTCGCCGAAAAGTTTGTGTGGCCAGGCCTGCGCAAAAACGTAAAAGAATGGGCAAAGACTTGCATTTCTTGTCAGCGCGCCAAAATACACAAACACACAAAAGCCCCTCTAGAGCCTTTTCGAATCCCAGCTAAAAGGTTCGACCACGTTCATGTCGACCTCGTGGGGCCACTACCTTCCTCCCAAGGTTTCACACATCTGTTAACAATGATAGATCGTACTACGTGCTGGCCTGAGGCGGTCCCTCTGGCGTCAACCACAGCGGAGGAAGTCGCTCGCGTTTTTTTGACAAACTGGGTGGCACGTTTCGGCATCCCATCGGACATCACGTCCGATAGGGGGCCTCAATTTGTCTCGGAGCTTTGGTCAGCCATGGCCAGCAGCTTAGGAGCAACAATTCACCGCACCACCGCTTATCACCCTCAGGCTAATGGGTTATGCGAGCGTTTTCACAGATCTTTAAAGGCCGCTCTCAGAGCCTCACTAACGGATACAAATTGGGTAAATAAACTTCCCTGGGTTTTATTGGGGTTGCGTGCTGCGCCTAAAGAGGATCTAGACGCCTCCCCAGCAGAATTAGTTTTTGCACAACCTCTCAAGCTCCCAGGTGAATTTTTACCAGAGAACCCAGAGCCAGGGCATCTTCCAGCCCCGAGTTTTTTAGGCAGCAACGGCCCCAACACTCTCCCAGGGCCAGCACATCATTCTTTTCCGCGGGTTTTTGTCCCCCAAGCTCTAAAAAAACGTTGAATTCATTTTTGTTAGGCATGAAGCTTTAAAACCAACCTTCCGCCCACCATACGATGGACCAGTCAGAGTGCTGGAACCTGGTGATAAGCATTTTGTGCTTGATTTAGGGGACAGAAAAGAAACAGTCAGCATTGACAGACTTAAACCTGCCTTCTTGTTGAGAGACGAGCCTGCACGGTTGGCGAGAGCACCTCGGCGGGGTAGACCCCCCAAGAGAAAAGACTCAGCCCCCCTGCAGGGAACGAATAATCACTCTCCTCCCCAAGCTGCAGATTCCTTACAGGAAGGTCCCACCAGGACGCCCAAGCGGACCCACAGCAGATTCGGGAGAAGACTTAAACCCAGACGGCACAGGGATTGATGCAAACTACTCAAAAGTTGTTCACTAATTGTGCTGTAACAGTTTAGGACTGACTTGTGATATTACTATGCTGTTATGATTACCACTGAATTCTCTACAGGAGCATAGCTGCTGGAAAGTTTCTTCTTTGTCAAGAGGTGTAGCAGTTAGTATGTCATAATAATTATCTTAAACTGTGAATTTTTCTATTGTCCTTTTCTTAGTCGTTTGGGGGGGGGGCTGTGGTCTATATTAATCATATATTCCATAACCTACATATGTATAAGCATGTGAGAATGTTTGGTGATTACATATGTAAAGCGACTTCACACCTCAGAACAGGACAAAAGGTCTCAACCGCCAGTGAAGATCAAAGAGCATCCGAGGCGCTGCGGTGGAGACCAGATAGGTCGCCCTGACCTCCCAGGGCCAGGTGGAGGGGTACCAAGACAAAGGAGGGGGATTAAGATAATGAGGGATGTCAGCTTTGATATGCATGTCTTTTGTATGTGTGAGTATAAGTACGTAGAGCCGAATGTGTTCGCTCTCTTACTTCTTCTGCTGCTGCACTAGATGAGACTTGTTAGAGGAGCGAAGCTGATAATAAACTTTGGTTTATAAGTCACATCGCCTCGTTATTCCAAGCTCTTCTACACGTACGTTCATTCTCTCACTCTCTCTCTCATATGATACGTGTGTGTGTGTGTAAGTGTACATACATACGTAGATGTAAATAAAGTGTACATAAATATGTTTTTAGAACTCTTTTATTCTTATAACAAGATACGTAACTCAAGATGAAGATGATTTACTGCACAGGTTAATGAGAGCTTTACTGCTCCTCAGGTGATGCCTCATCGTCAGGTGCTAGAGGCACAGGATCGTCGAGGGCAGCTTCCGATAGAGCTGGAGAAGCTGCAGGAGGCGGCGTAGTGGCTCGACGGGAAGACTATTTCGCACAAAATGGCACAAGAGAACAGCAAAAAGTTCCACGCGGCGAGACTAAGCAACATGAGCGATAAAGAGCAATGAATGCGGTCTTCCTTTGCTGGGTGGGCGCTCGGCAGGGAGAGAGAAGCTGGGTAAAACGTCTCGGCCAATCAGCTTGTGGGGTGAAACGTCTCGGCCAATCAGCTTGCGAGATTCCCGAGCCGAGCCAACACGAGAACAGCGAACAGAGAGGTGGATTTTGAGTTGTGCGGCTCTCCGTGTTGATACCTGATGTTCTAATGTAGTCTCCCTGCCTTCTGCTAGCGCCCGCCCATTATTTCTCAATTTTGAATTTTTGATGAATATTTTTCAAAAATCTGCGATGCACTGAGGGCGCGAAAGGTGAAGCGCGAAGTAGCGAGGGATCACTGTATATTCATATATTTATGTGTACATATGTATATTCACTGCTCTTATTTTCTTATCTTCTAAATTATTGCTCTGAGTGTTGCTATCCCTGTGCTGTTGCAATCCTGGAATTTCTACATTGCGGGACTAATAAAGGCTTATCTTATCTTATCTTATCCTCAAAGTATTCCTTCCACTGCCCGACGATATCCCCAGTCGAAGTCAGCAGCTCCCTATCCGCACCATACACAGTGTGGACAGGGAGCTGCTTCCCCCTCCTGAGCCGCCGGACAGTTTGCCAGAATCTCTTCGAGGCCAACCGAAAGTCTTGTTACATGGCCTCACCAAACTCCTCCCATACCTGAGTTTTTGCTTCAGCAACCACCTGAGCTGCACTCCGCTTGGCCTGCAGGTACACTTCAGCTGCTTCGGGAGTCCAACAAACAAACCATGCTTGATAGGACTCCTTCTTCAGCTTAATGGCCCCCCTCACCACTGGTGTCCACCACTTGATTCTGGGGTTGCCACCATGAGATGCACCGATGACCTTGCGGCCGCGGCTCTGAGCAGCCGCTTCAACAATGGAGGTGGAGAACATGGCCCATTCAGACTCCATGTCTCCAGACTCCCTCGAAATATGGTCGAAGTTCTTCCGGAGGTGGGAATTGAAGACCTCCCGGACAGGGGTCTCAGCCAGACGTTTCCCAGCACACCCTCACTATACGTTTGGGTCTACCAGGTCTGAATGGCATCCTTCCCTGCCATCGGATCCAACTCACCACCAGGTGGTGATCAGTTGACAGCCCTGCACCTCTCTTTACCCGAGTGTCCAAGACATACCGTTGCAGGTCTGATGACACGATAACAAAATCCATCATTGACCTGTGACCTAGAGTATCCTGGTGCCAGGTGCACATATGGACACCCTTTTCTTGAACATGGTGTTCGTTATGGACAAACTGTGGTTAGCACAGAAGTCCAATAACTGAACACCACTCGGGTTCAGATCGAGCAGGCCATTCCTCCCAATCACCTCCTTTTAGGTTTCACTGTTGTTTCCCATGTACGCATTGAAGCCCCCCAGTAGGACAATGGAGTCTCCAAGAGGAGCACTCTCTAGCACCGCAGTCAGAGACTCCAAAAAGGATTGGTACTCTGAACCATCATTTGGTGCATAGGCACAAATGATGGTCAGGACCCATTTCCCAACCCGAAGACGCAGGGAAACAACCCTTTCGTCCACCGGGAAAAACTCCTATATAGAGGCAGCAAGGTGGGGGATACAAGAATACCCACCCCTGCTTGTCGCCTCTCACCCAGGGCAACTCCAGAGAAGGCCAAGCTCCAGCCCCTCTCCAGGAGACTGGTTCCGGAACCAGAGCTGTGTGTTGAGGTGACGCCAACTATATCTAGCTGGTATCTCTCAACTTCATGCACCAGCTCAGGCCCCTTCCCCACCAGAGAGGTGACATTCCATGTCCCAAAAGCCAGTTTAGGAAGCCTGGGATCAGACCGCCAAGGTCTCCACCTTTGACTGCCACCTGATCCATATAGCACCCGACCCCCATGATCCCTCCTGCAGGTGGTGAGCCCACTGACTAGATCAGGTTAATTGTTGCATTTAATAAATTTATCATTAAGATAACACAAGTAGAGTCTGCATTGGATTGCATGGCAAGCCTATCATCTTCCGCCTTTTCACCCCAAAACGACACGTCATCTGATGCAATCAGATCACAGTCAGAAACATCCCCTACCTAAAGTGTGGAGGTCCACTCCAGCCAAAGGCTGCCGACAACACCCAGCAGCCCCGCCAACTGTCATTCATAACATCCACTCAGAACAAGTTTCACTCAAAACCTGTTCACTAATAATAGATGGAGTCATCTTACTCCTCTTCCTCAACACAGTTGCCACTGTGTCACTCCTGAATTTGGAGACATGGAAACGCTTCTTCTCCCATGAGCCATTGAGACTGCCCTCCATGACCTTGTGGGTCTATGGCAATTCTGAAATTGACATTGTGGGCTCAATCCAGCTACCAGTACATTATGGGGGAAAGGCTTTGTTCACCTTCACATTCCACGTGTCACACCATGGGGCTAACCTACTTGGTCTTGATCTTTTCAACAGTCTTGAATTCATCCTACTGGACACTACAGGCTCAGAGATCCACACTGTCACCACCCCATGGCAGCTACAGTGGCCGGCATTGTTTGATGGGCTGGGTTGCCTCACAGCCTTTGCCCATCAGCCCCTGGTGGACCCTAGTGTCCCGCCGGTGGTCCAACCACTCCGTCGCTCACCGCTGACACTGCGAGATGACATTTCAGCTGAGCTCCAGCGCATGCTCAATGATGACATTATACAGAAGGTGAACGCTTCACCATGGATATCGAACATAGTAGTAGGATAAAAGAAGACCGGGGTGCTGCATATCTTTGTGGATCTTAGAGTGGTAAACACAGCCATAATACCAGACCATTACCCTTGCCATGGATACCTTCAGGTGCCTTTACACCCTCAGAGCCGCAACTTAACCACCTTCATCACCCATAATGGCGTTTTTCATTATAAACACAGGGCTTTTGGGTTGAGTTCAGCACCGAGTTGTTTCCAGAAAATCATGGCGTCCACCCTGGCAGAGATTCCAGATTTGGCCATCTAGTTCAATGACATTGTGGTCCATGGAGTCAACGCCGCAATTCACAGTGAGCGCCTCCACAAAGTTTTAACCGCCCTGGCTGAGCATCACCTCACACTGAATGGCGACAAGTGCATCTTTGCAGCCTCAGCAATCGAGTACATGGGTTTCTGCCTCTCAGCTGAGGGTATAAGTCCACTTTACTCAAACACAGAGACCATCCAGAATGTTCTGGAGCCGAAGTCACCGGCACAAGTTGCCACTTTCCTGGGCATGACTGCATACTCCCTCCGCTTCCTCCCCTGATATTCAAAGACTACTGCACCGCTATGCAAACTGCAGAAAACTGATGAGCCCTGGCTCTGGACACTGGCCTGCTCCGAGGCTGTGCGTATCTTAAAGGTGCAACTCACTTCACCCCCAATCCTGACGCACTTTGACCCGACCAGCCCCACACTGGTGACGTGCGATGCCTCCGCTATTGCCATAGGTGCTGTTACAGTGGGGTAAAAAAGTATTTAGTCAGCCACCAATTGTGCACGTTCTCCCACTTAAAAGATGAGAGAGGTCTCCAATTTTCATCATAGGTATACCTCAACTATGAAAGACAAAATAAGAAAAAAAAAATCCACAAAATCACATTGAAGGATTTTTAATGAATTAATTGGTAAATTCCTCGATAAAATAAGTATTTGGTCAATAACAAAAGTTCATCTCAATACTTTGTTATATACCCTTTGTTGGCAATGACAGAGGTCAAACGTTTTCTGTAAGTTTTCACAAGGTTTTCACACACTGTTGCTGGTATTTTGGCCCATTCCTCCATGCAGATCTCCTCTAGAGCAGTGATGTTTTGGGGCTGTCGCTGGGCAACACAGACTTTCAACTCCCTCCAAAGATTTTCTATGGGGTTGAAATCTGGAGACTGGCTAGGCCACTCCAGGACCTTGAAATGCTTCTTACGAAGCCACTCCTTCATTGCCTGGGCAGTGTGTTTGGGATTATTGTCATGCTGAAAGACCCAGCCACGTTTCATCTTCAATGCCCTTGCTGGTGGAAGGAGGTTTTCACTCAAAATCTCACGACACATGGCCCCATTCATTCTTTCCTTTACACGGATCAGTCATCCTGGTCCCTTTGCAGAAAAACAGCCCCAAAGTATGATGTTTCCACCCCCATGCTTCACAGTAGGTATGGTGTTCTTTCTCCTCCAAACATGACAAGTTGAGTTTTTATCAAAAAGTTCTATTTTGGTTTCATCTGACCATATGACATTCTCCCAATCCTCTTCTGGATCATCCAAATGCTCTCTAGCAAACTTCAGATGGGCCTGGACATGTACTGGCTTAAGCAGGGGGACACGTCTGGCACTGCAGGATTTGAGTCCCTGGCGGCGTAGTGTGTTTCTGATGTAGCCTTTGTTACTTTGGTCCCAGTTCTCTGCAGGTCATTCACTAGGTACCCCCATGTGGTTCTGGGATTTTTGCTCACCGTTCTCGTGATAATTTTACCCCACGGGGTGAGATCTTGCGTGGAGCCCCAGATCGAGGGAGATTATCAGTGGTCTTGTATGTCTTCCATTTTCTAATAATTGCTCCCACAGTTGATTTCTTCACACCAAGCTGCTTACCTATTGCAGATTCAGTCTTCCCAGCCTGGTGCAGGTCTACAATTTTGCTTCTGGTGTCCTTTGACAGCTCTTTGGTCTTGGCCATAGTGGAGTTTGGAGTCTGACTGTTTGAGGTTGTGGACAGGTGTCTTTTATACTGATAACGAGTTCAAACAGGTGCCATTAATACAGATAACAAGTGGAGGACAGAGGAGCTATGATGAAAATTGGAGACCTCTCTGATCTTTTAAGTGGGAGAACTTGCACAATTGGTGGCTAACTAAATACTTTTTTGCCCCACTGTATGTCACAACTCCAGGACGGCGTGGAAAGGCCAATCGCTTTTGCCTCCCAAGCACTCAACCCAACAGAACGACGGTACTCAGTTCGAGAGAGAGAAGCGCTAGTGTGCTTCTGGGCCTGCAAGCGCTGGCATATGAACTTGTATGGATGAGAATTCATATTAAGGACCGATCAAGAACTCACCACCCTCCTAGCCACCTTAGGCACTGGGCACAAACCACTCAGGCTACACCACTGGGCTGACCGTCTACAGCGTTACAATTTTTGGCTACAAATTAAACCAGGAGGGGACAATATGGTGGCTGACCTGATGTCTTGCTCAATCACCACAGCTCCTGAATGCAAGAAGGCAGAGCATGACATCATGCAGCTTCTCCACACACCACTTCAGGAAACTGTGTCATTGAGTGTGTTGCAGGATGCCTCAGCTGCTGACCCCATCCTCCCACAAGTGGCATCATACATCAGGAATGGCTGGCCTAACAAGGTGCCGGACGAACTCTCACCCTACTTCAAGGTACGTGAAAAGCTGGCATGCTAGAATGACCTGAGTTGCCAGGGGGTTTTGTACTGTGGTTCCAGGGGCCTTTCGTGCATGTGTCCTTGCTATGCCGCATGAGGGTCACTTGGGCATAGTCAGGCTCAAGCAACCTTGCTGGGATGAGGTCTGATGGCCAGGGTTTGACAGAGATATCGAGACTATGGTCAAGGACTGCATCGCCTGCTTCCTCAGCGGCAAAATCAGGGCCCCAACCCCACCACCACCCATACAATTCCTGGACTGGCCGCCCCAATCCTGGGAACACTGACAACTAGATATCTTTGGCAAGTTGAAAGAAGTACCTCACCACCAGCGGTTTGTTGTCATGGTCCACGATCTACACTCCAAGCAGCCGCAGGCAATACCAGTAGCCATGGTGATGTCTAAAGTAGTAATCGACATCCTGGACTCTTTGTTTGCCCGGTGGGGTCTACCCAAGAAAATCACCCAGATGATATCACATGAACTGTGCTCTTACTTGAGGGAGAGAGGAATTCACCATATTTACACAGCTTTTATAACCTATCTGCTAATGGGGAGGTCGAACGGCTGAACCAGTCACTAAAAATCAGAATCAGGGCACATCTTGCACAAGGGTGTACATTCAACTTCAGCCTTCTCCAGACACTGCTACACTATCACGCCACCCTCCACGCCACCACTGGGATCTCTCCAGCCTCCCTCATGCTAGGATTGGAGCTACAGCTGCCACTAGACAGACTCCGGCCCATCCTGACTAGCATTTTAGTACACCCAGTCCAAGCAAGGGTCAGCGCACGCCAGCACCACATGAAAAACCAGTTCGATCAGAAGCGTCGAGCCAGGCCTTCCATCATCGCTGTCTCTGACTGGGTCAGGGTCCGGTGACCCCACCGGGATAACAAGCTGCTCTCATCCTGGTCAGAGATAATGCAGGTCAGCCAGTGGCTTGGCCCCACTACTTTCAGACTCATGGATGGTACTTGCTGGCATGGCAGCCGTCTACACAAGGTGCTGGCTCCCGCTCCGTCTGGTCCAGACCAGAGTCTGGCCCCCACAACAGCTCCACCAGCTCTACGGCCAGACCCCTCATCAGTATCAAACCCCCCACAAAGTGATGCACCCCTTCCCACCCCACCAGAAGCCCTGGATCCAAACCCCGAGGCCAGTACTCTACTTGAGCCTCGATCAGCCCGCACACATACCCGGACCAGGCCCTTGCAGGACTTTGAGACTGACTATCATACATGGATGCTCGGGGGAAAGGGGCAGGGTGTGTGTGTGTTATGTTTGGCATTGCTGCGTCAATGTCACTTTAAGGTTGCCATGGCTACGACATGCCAAGTTCCATTTTTACATCTTGCGTCAGCACGCTTGATGGCAGCTACAAGCGTCGCGCCAGTGATTTTTAGTTGTTGTTGAGTTGAGTGTGATTAAACAGAGCATGCTCCAACTAGAGCTGTATTGTGTCAGTAATTCTCATATATAACATGATACTTTAAAGTTTCCCAGTTTGGGATCAATAAAGTCAGTCCATCCATCCATCCATCCGTCCATCCATCTATCCATCGGAGTATGTTGCTTAGCAATAATGTGGAACACATTCTGGATGTTTGACTGTCTGTAGTGGTGGAAAAGTTTGTGCCAGATGAATTATAGCCACACGTGACCTATAATTCAACATTCCATCCACGTTACGTCAGGAATGTTCCATGTATGTTCCGTCCGTGTTCTATATGGAACATTCCATACATGTTCCGTCCATGTTCTGTATGGAGCGGTCCTACTAAGTAGTCTCAGTGTTTTATGAACATGTACATGTAACGGATAGGGAACATTCCGTATGCTAGCATTCCATCTGTGTTCCATACATGTTCTTATGTTATGCTAGCTAGGAGTCCAGCTTCCTGACATTCCCAAGTGCCTTATGGACAGAATGTTTGATACAGAATGTTCCTTATGGAATGCTAGCATTCCTGCTAGCTAGCAGTCTCAAGTGATTACTTACATGTTCCATACACATTCCTTTGATATGTAAATGATACAGAATGTTCCAAAAGGGATGCAGTTCTGCTAGCTTTCATGGCCAGCCTGAAAATATTTCCAAGTCTCTTACGTACATGTTTCATTGATACGTAGAGTGCAGCAGGCAGCTCAGTTTCACTGTAGCCCGAGCACTGTGGGGTGACAGCTGCTCTCTGGTCCTGCGAGGGAGCAGCCCTGGTAAGTCCCAAGAAAGGAGGTAGATCAATTCCTCGGATTGACTGACTGATGAAAGCTTCAAAATATATTGAACCAATGAAGCGTGAAGTGAAGCAGCGATAACGTTTGAAGCGTCAGACGTCAATGATCACGTGATATTAATGTTTTGATACAAGCGCTGGCACATTAAAGATGAGACAAGCTCCCAAGCCTCGGTATCATTCACCCGTCACTACTTGTATTTATTTATTTATGTATTTATTGAACCTTTATTTATACAGGGAAGTTTCATTGAGTGGCAGCCTCTCTTTTTCAAGGACACCCTGTTCATGTTCACACAGTTTCACATTCACACCAGGAAGCTGCCCAGTACAACCACAGACTGACCTGTGGCCACTGAGCAGCTCCACTGGAGCAGTTGGGGTTAAGGGCGTTGCCCAAGGGCACCGCAGTGAAGTTTAGAAGGGTGGGGCAAACACTGTTACATTATTTGTCACACCCACATCTGATCCTGCAAGGCTGGGGATTGAACCAGGGACCCTCCGCTCACCAGTCCACATCCCTAATCATTAGGCCACCACTGCCCTATTCATATATTAATAACTGCAATTGTGCTTATTTACAGCCGTCATGTAGAGAACATAACTGGTATATGTACGGAATATGCTAAGTGCAGACTGTAGCTAATGACGAAGGCACATTGTGTCATGGTTTGGGCTTGAGATTGGGGTCAAGCCCACACTTTATGTTCATTTAATATTTTTCTGTGTTCATGTATGATTATTTGTGCATTTATTGCCCTCTGTGTTTCCCTGAGTTCTTTGTCTTTGTCTTCTGTGTTCACCCCTTGTCTGGTTCTGGGTCTGTGTGCATACGTATCTGTTTACCCATTGTTCCAGCCTCATGTTTCCCATATTTGTAGCCACTGCCCTTTTGTATTACTCTCTATATTGTGCCCTACATGTCTGCTGTCATGTCTTCTGTGTATTTCTTGTCTGTGAGTGTGCGTGCAGCCCAGCCCATCCTGTGTTCACCTGCTGCCCTGATTATTAGTCTCAGCTGTCTCACATTCAGTTCTTGATTAGTCTCCCGATTTATACAAGTTCGTACTTGTGCTCTGTTTGGCGCCATTGTGGTGTTTCTGTCATGTTGCCTCCATGTTCTCCCTGTATTATCATTCCAAGTAAGTTTAGTTTTGCCTGTGTTCTTTTCTGCCCCTGTGCCATTGTTGATTTGATTTGAGCTCTCAGTGCTTTTTTGTTCTTCAATAAATATGATTCGTTGGAGTTCAGTCCACGTCATGGGGTCCTCATTTTCACTACGATCTGCCTGGTGGGCAGATCCATGACACATTGACATAGAACTAACAGCAGGCAGCAGGCTCCATCAATGTTGATGTACTTTCACTGTTCTTGTGAAGAAATGAGTGCATACTACTGGATTTCCTTTATTTGTTTGGGCTGGTTTGTTGCTGGGAAACAGTGATGACAAAAACTAAAGGTAGTATCTAACTGGGCTACGACAGCATGCGGATAGTTGGAGAACGGCATTTGATAGGAAGTTTCCAAACCCTCTACAAACATTCACAGGGGTTGCAGGGCCTCGCTCTGAGGCAGCCTCCTCATCCAGCAGTCTGCACTTCTCCTCTGTGGTCCATCTGACATCTGATGATACCATGACTGCTGGAATGGGGAGACATGGTCCAGATTTGGAAATTGTCACGGATAACTGTCATGCTAGTGTAGCACAGGCTGTTGCGGGACAGTCGTACGTGCAAACAAATGCACAATTTTGTCTTCTACATTTCATGTCATGCAACACACACATGGCATGTTTGCAAGCTCGAGTTTGTGTGACACTGATGCTATATTTGTGCGAAATACACAAATGTGCCGATTCAGTGAGATTCCAAGTGAAAATTGCTCCTAATTCACATACTGTATTTGTTGCAAGTTTTTTTTTTTTTTAAATCTTTGCCTTAACGTTCTACTGTGGCTGTGTTGTCAACAGTTCTGTGGACAGTGTTTAGTTCTGTTGCCTTACAGCTGCCAGGTTCCTGGTTTGAATCCCCCGGTAGGCTGGGGCCTTTCTCCCCCACTGAGGAGTTACTGCAGGTGTTTTGGTTTCCTCCCACGGTCCGAGGACATGCATGTTAGTTTAACCAGCAATTCTAAATTAGGTGTATGTCTTTGTTAAGCCCATATAATAATAATAATGAAAATAATAATAATAATAATAATAATAATAATAATAATGCATCATATTTATATAGTACTTTTCATAGACGGTCAAAAACGCTTTACAATAGAAACATTATTCATTCACTCCACAGACAATGGTAGTGGTAAGCTACTACAGTAGCCACAGCTGCCCTGGGGCAGACTGATGGAAGCATGGCTGCCAATCCACGCCAATGGCCTCTTCGACCACTGATCATCATCATCATCATAGCAGTCTGTCGTGGGCGACAATGACTGTTTCATTTAGGTCTGATCAGATTCCTCCACACAGCTCTGTCCTTAGCCTTCCGCTGCCAGGAACTCCTGTCTATGTCCAACTTCTTCAAGTTTCTTTTTACAGTGTCTTTAAATCTGAGCCTTGGTCTACCCTGATTGCAGTTGCCCTCGCATAACTGTGAGTAGAGTAACTGCCGAGGGAGATGCAAGTGGTCCATCCTCTCAACATGTCCGAGCCATCTCAGGTTCATCTGTATTAACATGTCCTCCATTGATGGTAGACCAGCTCATTTCAACACTTCTTTGTCGGTTATCTTGTCTTTCCATGAGATGTTCATTATGGCTTGAATGTGCCTCATCATGTACGCGTGGAGTTTCTTCACCTGCACTCTGTAGACAGTCCAAGTTTCAGCACCGTACAATAGAGTAGCCAGTACTGTCGCTCTGTACACTTTGCATTTCACACAGATAGACACATGTCGATTGTTCCACAGTCTCTCCCTCAAGTTTCCAAACACAGCACTCGCTCTTTCCTTTCTGAGAGATAGTTCATCCTCCAGCCCAGCATTCTCTGAAACAGTACTCCCTAGATACTTGAAAGTCTTGCACTTGACTAGTAGCTCTGTACCAATACTGATTTCTTCTGGTAGTGATGTTGATAATTGGAACTTTGGTGGTTGATAAAGGCACTCTGTCTTCTTGATGTTGATTTTGAGGCTGAATTGGCTAGCTGCTCTTGCAAATTTCTCCACTAAAGATTGCATATCTTCCACACTGTGTGCAACTAGAGCACTGTTGTCGGCAAAGAGCATTTCTCTTACTATCTTTATCGATGTCTTACTCTTGGCTTTAAACTGTGCCACAATGAACAAGTCTGCTTCTTGCCTTGTTTGAATGTATACTTCTTCTGAAGTGTCTTTGAAGGCCACCTCAAGCATGGCTGCCAGATATAGCGAGAAGAGTGTAGGCGCCAGCACACACCCTTGTATCACCCCGTTGCTTACTGAAAAGTCTTTAGATACTGAACCACTCATTGCCACGTTTGCTTGCATACCTGTATGGAGTGCCTCGATCAGGCTGACAAACTTCTCTGTACAGCCATATTTCTTGAGTACCTGCAAAGTCCTTGTATTGAAGGCTTTACTGAAGTCTATGAAGACTACATAAAGCGGCATGTTCTGTTCAGTACACTTTTCTTGAACCTGTTTCAAGCAGAAAATCATGTCCATTTTTCTTCTTCCACTTCTAAAGCCGCACTGGGTTTCCGGTAGTACATTCTGCAAGATGTGTCCATTGAGTCTGTTCAGTAGTACACGTGAGAGAATCTTACCAACAGTGGCTAGCAGTGATATACCTCGGTAATTTCCACAATCTTTCCTGTCACCTTTCTTGAACAAAGGCACAATACTTGCATCCTTCCAGTCTTGAGGTACTTTCTGGGCATCCTATACCTCTTGGATGAGCTTGTGCAGGCAGTTGGTCAGCTGAACACCACCAAATTTCCACACTTCTGCTGGAATTCCATCCCTTCCTGGAGCTTTACCATCCTGTGTTGCCCTGATAGCTGCCATTAGTTCATCAAAATTTGGTGGTTCATCCAGACTTGATACAGCTGGTCACTGCACTAGAGCTTCTATAGCCTCTTCAGTGAGATCTCCAGGGTTGTTTAGTAGTTGGTCAAAATAGTCTGCAAATATGTCCAGCATCTTGTTTTTCTCCTGCAAAACCATTTCACCATCCATAGCCTTTAGTTGGATCAATCCTCTTGGTTTAGGGCCATAGATTTCTCTCAAACCTGTGAAGAATGTTTTCATGTCCTTTCTGTCTGCTGCAGTTTGAAGTTCCTCCGCTTTTTCATCCCACCAGTTGGACTTCATCTCTCTGGTGTACTTCTGTAGCTCACGCTGAGCCTTTGAGTATTTCTTCTTCTTCAACCTTATGTTACACTCTAGGTTTTCCTGCCTAGCTGTATTTCTTCAGGTGTTCATCATGCTCATCAAACCAATCTTGAGGTTTCCTCTCAGGGTGGCCTAATACATCACTCGCAGTCTGATACACCATATCCTTCAGTGTTGCCCATTTCTCTTCTATGTCATTCTCTGAGTTGTTGCTGTCCCAGTCTTTCAAGTTTTCATCCATTTCCTGTGTAAGTTCTTCCTGCTTCTTTTGGCCTTCCAGTGCACTAGTGTTTAGCTTCCATGGTGGTGTCGCACCTGTCCTGCAGTGCTGTTTTCGTCTCCAAATCCTTAATCTAGATATCAGCATAACATGATCAGTACCACAGTCCGCGCCTCTCATTGCTCTGATGTCCAATACATCCCTTATGTCTCTCTGCCTGACTATGATGTAGTCTAACAAGTGCCAGTGCTTGGATCTTGGGTGCATCCGTGTCTTCTTGTGTGTGTCCTTGTGCTTGAATAGAGTGTTGGTTGTCACAAGGTTGTACTCTGAACATAGTGCAAGTAGAAGTTCTCCATTAGCATTGCACTTGCCTACTCCATGACTGCCTAGCACTCCTTTCCATTTCTCGGTGTCCGAACCAACTCTGGCATTAAAATCTCCAAGGAGTATCAGCCTGTCATCAGTCGGTACACACCTGATAGTCTCACGTAAATCACTGTAGAACTCTTCCTTCACCTCCTCTGTGTTGGTCATTGTTGGGGCATATACACTGATGAGTGTGGCATACGTCTTCCGCTGTAGTGGGAGTCTCATAGTCATTATCCTGTCGTTGATTGGCACAGTTCCTCATCAAGCATTGCTGCTATCTCCTTTCTAACTGCAAAGCCCACTCTTGCTTCTCTCCTTTCTTGAGTTGATCTCCCAATCCAAAAGATGTACCCATGGTCTTCCAATCTGTCATATCCAGGCAATCTTGTTTCACTAAGTGCAGCTATGTCTACATTGTACCTGTTCATTTCCAGGGCCACATGCATGGTCTTGTCTTTCTTGGCGCTGTGATGTTGTTCTGTCCAACAGAGTGCGTACATTCCATTCTGCTACACACAAGGCTGCTGTTTTCCTCTTCTTTTGTCTTCCTGCTCCTAGCTTACTTTTCGCTGCCTGTCAGAGTGTGAACAGATCAGCGCGGACCTTGTAAGCCTGGGCGACGTCCGAGCCGGTATGAGTTGCTTTCTGATTGACCATTTCATGAAACTGCTTGCAAAGTATTTGAGTACCGCTAGCTTTTACTGGACTAGCAGCACATTCTTGGCAGATAAAGGTATTATCAGTGGCAAGGACAAGCCAAGACAAACTGACTCCAGTATCTGTTGCAGTGACTGACCAGATGATAGGTTTGTTTATCTCTGCTTCTTGTGTAGGGCATGTCACGATGCACCGACTGGCACAGTCCACCACAGACCTTGCGACAGATGTGTTTATTTGCCAGGATGTCCACTCTCACCCCGTGTAACTGGGAGTGGTCCACCACAGACCTGTGGCAGATATTGTTTTTAGTTCTGCCAGGATGCCCTGTTTCACCCTCCACGCCCTTGGAAGGGCAGGGATTTTTTTTTTTTTTTGTTACTTATTTGTACCCGTAGGTAGACTTGGTTTGCAGTCTGGTGACAAGCCACCGGCTGCTGGTCGCTGCGTGCGCGAGCGCCCTAAACCTACATGTTTTTGGTGTGCGGGAGGAAACCGGAGAAATCCCGGAGTAAACCCACGCAACACGGGGAGAACATGCAAACTCCACACAGCTCACTGTTGGTCGGGGGCTGGGATCGAACCCACGATCTCATGATCCTCGCGATCCCCCGGCCGAGGGTAAAACTGTGCTGCCACAGTGCTAAACCACTGCGCCAGGGATGCTGGTTGTGTCGCCGACGGCCCGACCCATGAGACAGGTAGTACTGGTTTTCATGGTTATCCGGTAGCAAGCAAGCCAATGCCTGACCTCACCAAAAAAAAGGATGCAAGTCTCAGTCAAAAGCTGCCAATTTCTGACCAAAAAAAGTGGAATTTTATGGGTAAGAAGCTGCAACTTCCAACTGTTTACAACCTAAAATGCTGCAAATATACGATTTGAGGAAAATACTGTAAATTTAAGCTTTTTTTAAAACTGCAAATTTAAGAGTAAGTTTCATGAGGAAATTGATGAGGAAAATTCATTCATGAGATTTTTCCTCATGAAATTCATGAGAAAAAGCTACAAAATTATGAATAATAAAAAGCTGCAAATTTTCAAGTAAGAAGCTGCACATTTCTGAGTAAAATGGCTGTAACTAAATTTATGAGCGAAATCCTCACATTTACAAAAGAATGTTTCTAATTTACATGTAAAAAGATGTGATAAATTGGCGTGTGTTGGCCATTTTTTGAAATGACAGCTGTGAGGAGGAACTAAATGGTGGTGAATAGCCATGCTGCAATTCATAAATTCATTAAACTTTTTCCTGTGAAGTTTGGCTATTTTTCCTGTCAAATTTGAACCTTTTTCTTTATTAATGAGCAACAGGTTTATAAGAATTTACTTAGATTTTTTTTGTAAAAATTATGAATTTTGTCTTAAATTGAAATCTTTTTTCGTGGTAAATTCATGACATTTAAATGTCCATTTTTTTTCCAAAGAAATTTGCAGTGCGCTTCACCACAGACATTTTGGTTTACCAGAAGCAGAGGTCACATGGATTTAGTGCAACTTAGGGCTGGGAACGATCCCTAATTTCCAGAATCGATTCGATTCCAGTTCTTGAGATTTTGAATCAATTCGATTCCCATTCGATCTGGGAAATTACCATTTTAACAGCCCTTTTACTTGCCAGGAAAAAAAAAATCTTCGAGACCTAATGCTACAAATTGTACCAAGAATACTCTAACTTTGTTAATACATAAATTATCACATATAGAACTGACCCAAAATCAGTTACTATAATGCACTTTTTATTATTTAACTTATGATTTCACAAAGTGCTCACAAGTGCTTTCTTTAGTGCACAGGGTGTGTAGTATCAAGTTAACCCAGAGTAAGTAAACGAATTCAGTGCATGAAGCATGTCTACATAATCTCACTGTATTTCAGTCCCTTTGTCGGCTGTTTTTGTGATTGTTGTGGCCCAAAAAGCCTGAATTTGTGGAGCTTTTCCAAAAAGTTGACATTTTCAGAGGTTTTTGTGCACAGAAAGTTGTGTGAGGAAGTGCAGATTTTAAAGTAGCTGCTTTTTCCATAGTTTAGTGATGCTGTTCTATCTAACACCACAAGAAAAGCACAGGATTGCCAAAAATTTCCTGTTAAACAATGATTTATGTAGAATTAAATGCTCAGTAAAATTGTCAAAAAATGACCAACATTGTATTTTTGCTGAGAACTTAAATTAAAAAAAGAAATAAAAGAATTAGTCATTACAACAACTAAATTGCAATGAATGCATATTGGAGTATGGGGAAAATTATGGCAGCACCTTCTTGAATCTTAAATTTACAAACTAAGACCCTGAAAAATGTGAGGTCTTCTTCTGTGCTGAAATCCATGATGAAGCAGGGATGGTCCTCCACTGACAGCCTCTTCCCTTCAGAAGGTCTCAGTACAGGATGGAGCTTGGAGTGGAAACCCAGTCTTCATAGATGTGAAGGGGAGATGAAAACAATAGATTTCACAGTAAAATTAATAATCATATTTTTAAATCCCCACACCACAGTAGGGTTTAATAATTTAGTGTCTTTTATTTTTTGTTGTTTATATTTTAACTACAAATTAACTTTTCAATTTTTTAAAAAGGTTTCAATTCATTTCCTAGGAAGATTTGATCATTTCAGTTTAGTTCTACTGACTAAAAAAAAAAAAATGCTCATACTGCAGCCTTTAATTCTGCCATTTTCATTTTATTGTGATTCATTATTATCTTCAAATCTCTCACTTAAGCGCTGGAAGTCCATAATCTCATAAAATATACCTTTATTCTGCACTTACACACATGGACAAAATTGTTGGCACCCCTCTGTTAATGAAAGACCACTACGGAACATTTATACACATTCATGCCCAGTGTCATAAACACTGCAGGAAAGGTGGAGAGTATTCACGCTAGGTGGCGCATGAACACGCAGCGGCTTCCCTTCTCTCTTCATGTTTTGTGCCTTTTAGCCTTGTTTAAATTACGCCTAAGTGTATATTCATGTGTTTAACGTCTGTATATGATGCTGCGCACAAGCTACAGTCGCCACAGCATTCTGGAGAAAAGGAATATGACCAAACATTATGTCTTGGACCAGAGCATTACAGAGGAACTGTGGCCTAGGTCTTCTCAACCAGACCTCCACACCTCTAGACTCGACTACTGTGTCTCATCCCAAATGAAGGCACCGTAGACTGTGTGAGTGGTGACAAAAGAGAGGTAAACGCAGAGGTATCCGAACAAAGCTCACCACTAGCCCACACAGACTCCCCATTCCTTCCCTCATTCTGGCCAACGTCCGCTCACTAGACAACAAAATAGACCACATACAGCTCCTGAGAACTATGCAACATGATGCGTGGAACTGCTATGTTTTTATCTTTACGGAAACATGGTTAAATAACAATATACCAGACTCTGCCATTCAGTTAGCAAGGCTAACATGCTACCAGGCGGATAGGCTGTTCATGGAAAGAGGGAAAACCTGAGGCGGAGGCATCTGTGTCTACATCAGTGAAGCTTGGTGCCGTGATGCAACTGTTGTGCATAAATACTGTTCTCCATTGGTGGAATTTATGATCATCAAGTGCCGACCCTTTTATATTCCGAAAGATTTTTCATCTGTCCTACTAGTATGCCCCACCCACCGGCATCGTGGAGAGAAGAAAAGCACGAAAGGAACTCTATCAGGCTATAAGTGAGACAAACAGTGAATCCAGACAGATTCCTCATCACAGCAGGAGACTTCAAACAAGCAGATTTAAAGGCCCTCCTACCAAATCTACACCAACGTGTAGACTTTCCAACAAGAGGAGACAATTTGCTGGCCCTGGTGTCCACAACTCACAAGAAAGCATACAGAGCCTCCCCCCTTCCCCACCTACGTCTCTCTGATCACATCACCATCTTGCTAAGGCCAGCATACAAACCCAAAGTGAAAACAATCAGACCAACAAAAAAGCAGGTATTTGTGTGGCCAGAGGGGGCCTCTGATGCTCTGAAAGACTGCTTCAGCACTACAGACTGGGACACTTTCAAGCACTCAGCCACTCACAATGGACACACAAACCTAGAGGAGTACACTGAGGTTGTTGTAGCAGACATAGCTAAATGCATTGATGATCTCACTCACTGCAAAACCATCACTGTTCATTCCAACCAAAAGCCATGGATGACAGCAGAGGTCCACAGGCTCCTGAGGGCTCGGGACACAGCCTTCAGGGCCGGCCACACTGCAGGACTAACAACAGCTAGGGCCAACCTGTCCTGTGGCATCAAGGAGGAAAAACAACAGTACAGCAAGAAAATATCTAGACACTTCAGCAACACCAGAGATGCACGTTCTCTCTGCTGTGGCATACAGACTCTCACCAACTACAAACCTCCACCTCAGACCTGTGTGAGTGACATCACACTGCTTAACAGCCTAAATGACTTCTTCGGCCGCTTTGAAGCACAAAACAGCACATCAGCACAGAAGACCACTCCTCCAGGCAAGTAGGCCATAAGTCTGGATCCAGCTAGCATGAAGAGGACCCTCTGCAGGATCAACCCACGCAAGGCAGCTGGACAAGACAACAAACCAGGTCGCGTTCTGAAGGACTGTGCAGAGGAGCTCAAGAATGTCCTGGCCGACATCTTCAACATCTCCCTGAGTCAAGCTGTTGTCTCCACATGTTTCAAAACTGCCACCATAATACCAGTCCCAAAGAAGCCTGTCCCATCCAGCTACAACAATTACCGGCCCGTAGCACTGACCCCGATTATAATGAAGTGCTTCGAGCAGCTGGTCATACAGAACATCAAGTCCATCCTCCCTCCTTCCCACGACCCATCTCAGTTTGCATACAGGTCAAACAGATCCACAGAACGTGCCATCACTGCTGCTCTCCATCCCGCGCTCACACACCTGGTCTCAAAGAACTCAGAATCAGAATCAGATTTATTGCCATTGTTCATGTAGTACACAAACTAGGAATTTGTCTCGGTGCAATGCTGCAACATTAAACATGATAAAATAAAAGAAATAAACTATACATGCAATAAAGTGTAGAATAAGAATGAGTAATACTAGTCAGCAGTTTAAATATATTAGCGAGCAGCAGATAATGTGGAGAACCATATAGTGCAGTCGGTAATGCAAGAAGAAAACAGTGATGATTGACATGAGTCTGGTTGAGCTGCTGTACATAGTGCACGAGAGTCAATAAGTCACTTAGTGTTCAGCAGTCTGATGGCAGAGGGGAAGAAGCTGTTCATGTGACGGGAGGTTTTAGTCTGGATGGACCGAAGTCTTCTACCTGAGGGGAGGGGGGCAAACAGTACGTGACCAGGGTGTGAAGGATCGGCTATGATCCGGCCAGCACGCCTCCGGGTCCTGGAGATGTACAGATCCTGGAGAGATGGGAGCTTGCAGCCGATCACCTTCTCAGCAGTGCGCACGACGCGCTGCAGCCTTAGTCTGTCCCTGGCAGTGGCTCCTGCGTACCACACGGTTATGGAGGTGGTGAGGATGGACTCGATGATGGCTGTGTAGAACTGCACTAACATCTTGGTGGGTAGCTTGAGCTTCCTCAGCTGCCGCAGGAAGAACATCCTCTGCTGGGCCTTTTTGATGAGGGAGCTGATGGTTGGCTCCCACTTGAGGTCCCTGGTGATGGTGGTGCCCAGGAAGCGGAAGGAATCAGCAGTGGTGATGGGAGAGCCTGTGAGGGTGAGGGGGGGGCAGAGGGGTTGTGACTTTCCTGAAGTCCACAATCATCTCCACTGTCTTCAGAGTGTTCAGCTGCAGGTTGTTGTTGTTGCACCAGGACGCCAGCTGGGCCACCTCTCTCCTGTAGGCGGACTCGTCGCCGTTGGAGATGAGCCCGATGAGGGCGGTGTCGTCCGCAAACTTGATCAGCTTGACAGACTGGTGGCTGGAGGTGAACTCCTATGTGCGAATGCTGTTCTTGGAATTCAGTTCAGCATTCAACACAATCATCCTCCAGCACCTGATACAAAAACTCAGACACTTGGGACTCAAAACCTTTCTCTGTAACTGGGTGCTGAACTTTCTCAAAGGGAGACCACAGAATGTGTTGTTGGTAACAACACCTCCAAGACCATCACAGTGAGCACAAGGGCCCCACAGCCTACATCACCAAGCACATCATCAAGTTTGCGGATGACACGATGGTGGTGGGCTTCATCACAAACAATGAAAAGGCCAGAAATACAGAAATTTCTACAGAAATGAGGTGAACCACCTAGTCCAGTGGTGTAAAGACAATAATATCTTCCTGAACGTGGGAAAAACCAAGGAGATTGTGGTTGACTCCAGGAGGGGACACAACATAGCACCCCCCTCTGATCATTGATGGAGCAACTGTGGAGAGGGTGAGCAGCACCAACTTCCTGGGGGTGCACATTTCTGAGGACCTCTCCTGGTCCAACAACACCACATCACTGGTCAAGAAGCCTCAAACTCACCTCCATTTCCTCCACAAACTAAGGACAGCACAAGTCCCACCCCCATCATGTGGTCATTCTATCGGGGCACCATTGAGAGCATCCTCACCAGCTGCATCACGGTGTGGTATGGAAGCTGCACCGCCTCTGGCCCCAAGACACTACAATGCACAGTGAAAGCAGCCAGCAAGATCATCGGTGCCCCCCCCCCCCGCCCCCAGACATCCACCTCAACCGCCTCACCCGCAGATCCATCAACATTTCAGGTGGCACTTCCTACCCCTCACACTCCCTCTTCAGCCCCTGCCCTCGGGGAAAAGGTGCCAGAGCCTCTGGGCCCGCTCTACAAGACCACTAAACAGGACCTTGAACTCTGCCCCCCACCCCCCCGTAACACACTCACTCACACAACGACTATCTCAGCTGTTTGCACAGAAAGCCTAACACACCAACAGTAATACATGTCTCTGCACTGTTCTGCAACCATTTTCACAAATGCCATATCTGCTGCTGTCTGTTTTGCAAAACTGATCATGTGCAGTCCTATCTGTCACTGCACCTACACTACCACACTGAACTTGCTACTACGAGTATTACTGATCTACTTTTTTCTGTATATAGGATTGCTGGGTTTCATCGTATATCTTTGTTTGCACTATGGGATGCCTGGGTCTATCTTTTGTTGCCATTTGCACTTTTCGTAGCATTACTGTACATAGACTGCTGTTGTTGTTTTTCCAGCCTTAATCCTTTTTCTTTTTATATTGCACACACCACTCAAGAGAGACAGAAACACCATTTCAATTCTCTTGTATGTCCTGCACATATAGTAGTATTGACAAATAAAATCTTTGAATCTTGAATCTTTTGAATATGGAGTATATAGAGAGATCATTTTTATAAAACTTATTTACTGAAATGCATTGAAAATGTTCTGGTTTGTTTTGTCTTTTTTGTCTGTTCCTCTCCCTTTTCCTTCCCCCTCACCACACTTCCTTTCCCAATTCCCCATCCTGTCAGGTCCTTCATGGATAAAATAATTTAAATAAAGTATTAAAAGTTATTACAAGAGGCGTTTACAACAATATATAGTACATAGATAGGTACTGTATAAAGCTCCTTTTGGCAAAGTAAATCTGTTTTGGCACAATAAGGGAAGCAGATTTCTGCTCTGCTCACCTAGCTGCCAGACAGGACAAGCGGAAAAAATGTTCTGGTACAGAATACATATCATCTATAGCAGAATCACAGCAATCAAATACAGCAGTTGTACAAACAGAGAATTACAGTTGGGTAATTAAAGTCTATCACATCTATTTTTAAAGGAGCTGATGTCATGAGCCAAGCTGGCTTGGTTTTCCCCGGCTCGGCCCTGATCTCTCTGTGGGTTTTGGCTTCATTGTTTATGTTCTTTTTGTGGATTTTTTCCATCATCTTAGCCACTGCCCAACCGGCAGCTGTTAGTCAGCCTCTGATCTTTTTCCCACACTGCTGACAGTCTGTCGGTCCTACCACGCCCCCTCGCTCTCCATATTCCACCAGCTCTCCCAGCCCCGGTAATTATCATTCCCGCACCTCAGGTGTTTCAAATTTGTGTGGCCAGTGGCGTTTGGATTTAAGCAGCTTGTCACTAGACAAACGCCGCTGGGTCATTGAGTGAATCACCCCTGCTCACCACGGAGTGATCGCCATGTCTGGAAGGACTGTTATTTGCGCTCGCTAGGCGCACTGGACTTTGTGGGACTGCTCCAACTTGTGAGTAAATTGTTTGTGACTCTTTGTGGTTGCCGCTGCACTGAACCAGAAGCGTTCCCTCTCGGCAGCACTATTGTTACACTTAGGCTGTTCCCAGTTTACGTTCCCTGCAAGTTTGTCGAGCTACCCGCTGTCTTCCCTGCTCCTCCGAGCGCACCTATATTGCATAGTGTTATTCTCCTGTGGCCACAGTACACAGTGGTCTGCCCGCTGGTCGCTTCGGCGTCAGCCATCTTGTGTGCAGCTAAACCTTTTTGTAAGTCTTTATGTTTTGTACTGTTTCATGTCAATAAATGTGTGTTTGGTGAAACCCAGCATTTAAATCCTCATTCCTCCTTCTTTCCACCGTGCACAACGAAGGGCGCACAGGGGAGTTTATGACAGAATGACCCAGCCGGTAAAAAGGATTTAGCGGGTTCACCCACACATCCGTTTTTTTCCTTTTTTTGTCATTTTTTGAACTGTTTTCATCCACCGGTTTTTCCCTACTATGCTTTCAGCGCACCGCTCCCATGCTGGCCAGAGGAGATTAGTGGCGAGGCATCCCACAGTGGAGGAAGAATGGGTGGCGACCTCCATCCAGGACTTTATGGATGAGGCCCATAGGGCCCGCGTACCCAAAGCAAAGTGGAGCAACCTGTACGCAGCGGAGGGGATTCTGGAAGTGCATCCTAGTCTCTGGGATTACCCTCAGTACGCGGACCTGATCACTTCGGTCTATGCACTCCAGCGCACATTTCCTGGTGTGGGGAGAGCGGCATTCCTCGCGGAGCCCATGCGGGAATGCGCTCCATAGTCTGCAGCTGTTCTCTCTCCTGCTTCGCCATCAGTGTCAGCCATCCATAGGCAGCGCCATCCCGCTAGGAGACGCCGGGAAAAGCCTTCCTCTTCAGCAGCGGCCATCATCGCTTCAGCTGCCGAGAGGTCCGCTGGATTCACCCTGGCCATGCCTACCATCGTCATCAAGGAGACGGCTCCTCCAATAGTCTGCGGGGGGGGGGGGGTCCACGTCATCGCAGGCACGGAGAGGGATGAGTTTCTGCCCTTTGCAGCTGTGCAGGTTGTCAACCGGGATGACAGGCAAGTATCTTTTCATTCTGAATCATTCATTAACACTGAACCTTGCCTGTCTCCCAAGGGGGAGGCCCAGTATCAGCAGTCCACTGGGTTGTCTCCTCCAGCTGCAATAAATGATTGTTTTCTTCCCCTCTCCGTGTCCCCTCCCATTCCCCCTGAGGGCCTGCTGGACCAAGAACTGGGCCGCCAGACGATGAAGGAGGTTGAGGCCCTGGATGATCTTGCCCAGGAGCCCGCATGGAGGCGTTCCCCCGCAACCACACCGACGGACGAGGAGGAACGCTGAGTGAGGAAGGTTCACGGATGCGTTTCACCGGCAGTGTGGGTCCCTCCTCCTACGCCTGCTCAGCCCACGGATTCACCATCAGATGAGGTGTGGGCTAATCTGCTCACCACAGTCAACCGCTGGGTGGAAAAGGAGCGTCTGAGGACCAGGACTGCAACCACCATCATGCCTGCTGCAGGGACCGCTGCAGCAAAGCCACCCCCTGGACCTGATCCCCAGCCGACGGGATCCGGACCGTCACAGTCGACAGCATCGAAGTCCTGGATGGCGGTGGAGCTCGAGCACAGGCAAGTTATCTCTCCTGTAGTTCATTTATCAATGATTGAGAGATCTTGTCTGGCTCTTGGGGAGGAGAGCCGCACCCGGACTCCCCTCACTGGGCTCTGCCGCTGCCAGTGACCCTAACCTTTTCTTCTCTCCCATGCCTGTCGAACCCCTCACTAGGGTCGTCGGAGAGGAACTGCCATCACCGGGGTTACCAACCGTCGACGAGAGGTTGGTGGTCCTAGAGGAGGTCGGCGGGGGCACAGTACCGGGCACAACGATGGAGGCTATGCACCCCAAATCGCCGAAGTCCTGGATGGCAGTAGAGCCTGAGTTCAGGCAAGTGTGCTCCATTATGTCAATTTGTCATTTGTCTATGACACACAGCCCGACTCATGGCGAGGGGGCTCCGGGGCAGCTTGCAGTAGCCCTCGGGGCCACCTCGCCGGGCTCTGCCACTGCATTTGCCAGAAGCCGCCGAGGATCAGGATCCAGCGCCAGGTGGCGTTAGAAGCACCACCTCACTCGCTGGGCAGGCCACCGCGGGAGCAATGAGGCTCCCGAAGGGGGTCACCGCTGGTGCAACGGTGCTCCAACCGGAGCCCATTGTGGGTGCAGCCACGTCCCAAACCGGGACCATCGTGGGTGTAGCTGCTGAGCCGTTTGCGGTGGACTGGGAGCCTGAGCTGGTCCTCCTGGAGGCTGGGCCTGAGGCTTCATCACCAGGATCAATGGAGTCCTGGACTGCGGTGGAGCTCGAGCTCATGCAAGTACTCTCTCTGGTTTTTCTGATCACAGTGTTGGAGAGATCTTGCCTGGCTCTAGGTGGGGAGAGTCAGGCACAGCGCACAGCTGCGTCTGAACTTCCCTCGCCGAGCTCAGCTGCTGCCAGTGACCCTAACGACCCTGTTTTTTTCTCCCACTCCTGAGCTATGTTTTAGGGTCGCCGGAGAGGAACAACCATCTCCAGGGGTCCTCGTGGAGCCGGTCTTACTGCTCGATGATGTCGCGGCTCCAGCTTCCCTGAGGTCTGAGGTCGTCGTGTGGTCTCCTCCGCAGGCCGCGCCACTGTGGGTCCAGCAGACTGGCTTCGAGCCATCATGGGGGCTGCACCCCAGGATTAGCCCAAGGTGGGTGCTGCCCTCCTGCTTGGACCGGTCATGGAAGCAACCCTCCAGCGTGGGTCCTCAGCTGGAGGCCACCGTGGGTGCTGAAGGGCCTCAGCCGGAGGCCACTGCGGGTGCTGCAGGGCCTCAGCCGGAGACCACCGCCGGTGCAGCCGAGCCTCAGCCAGAGGCCACCGCGGGTGCTGCAGAGCCTCAACCGGGTGCTGCACTCAACCGGGTGCTGCAGAGCCTCAACCGGAGGCCACCGCGGGTGCTGCAGAGCCTCAGCTGGAGGCCACCGTGGGTGCTGCAGAGCCGGCCTGGTCAGGGGCCACCGTGGACGCAGCTAGGCTCCCGCTGGAGTCCATTGTGGGTGCAGTGGAGCTGGCACAGTCCAGGGCCTCCATAGGCACAGTTAGGCTCCAGCTGGAGTCCATCGTGGGTGCAGTGGAGCCGGCCTGGTCAGGGGCCACCACAGGTGCCGCTGCGGACCACCCGAAGGACACCATGGAGGTTCCCTCTCTCCGGTCCAGGTACTCATCGGTCAGCCTTCCAGTGGGCAGGCTGCCTCCTGCTTCACCCCTTCAGTCCTGGTGGCTGAGCAACATTGGCCGGCCACCAGAAGAATTGACTCCCCGGGTCAGGTGGCCCACATTTCCCGGCAGGCCACCGGACGCCGTCCACTGGACCTTCTGCTGGGCCTGGGACTCTGGGCGGCCTCCTGAGCCCCAATGCCCGTGGACTTGGGGAGGTTAACTGTGGGCCCTGGGTGGGGTATTGTGTTCCCTCCTTCCTGTTCCCCCTTCCACCCACCCGGGTTTGTGTTGTTTGTTGTTATTGTTGCAACTGTTGGGGGGGTGGGGCTTCTTGACATTACCCTGGGTGTCTGGGTTTCCACCCCTTGAAGGGGGGGCTCTGTCATGAGCCGAGCTGGCTTGGTTTTCCCCGGCTCGGCCCTGACCTCTCTGTGGGTTTTGGCTTCACTGTTTATGTGCTTTTTGTGGATTTTTTCCATCATCTTAGCCACTGCCCAACCGGCAGCTGTCAGTCAGCCTCTGATCTTTTTCCCACACTGCTGACAGTCTGTCGGTCCTACCACGCCCCCTCGCTCTCCATATTCCACCAGCTGTCCCAGCCCCGGTAATTATCGTTCCCGCGCCTCAGGTGTTTCAAATTTGTGTGGCCAGTGGCGTTTGGATTTAAGCAGCTTGTCACTAGACAAACGCCGCTGGGTCATTGAGTGAATCACCCCTGCTCACCACGGAGTGATCGCCACGTCTGGAAGGACTGTTATTTGCGCTCGCTAGGTGAACTGGACTTTGTGGGACTGCTCCAACTTGTGAGTAACTTGTTTGTGACTCTTTGTGGTTGCCGCTGCGCTGAACCAGAAGCGTTCCCTCTCGGCAGCACTATTGTTACACTTAGGCTGCGCCCAGTTTACGTTCCCTGCAAGTTTGTCGAGCTACCCGCTGTCTTCCCTGTTCTTCTGAGTGCACCTACAGTATATTGCATAGTATTATTTTCCTGTGGCCACAGTATACAGTGGTCTGCCCGCTGGTCGCTTCAGTGTCAGCCATTTTGTGTGCAGCTCAACCTTTTCGTAAGTCTTTATGTTTTGTACTGTTTCATGTCAATAAATGTGTGTTTGGTGAAACCCAGCGTTTAAATCCTCATTCCTCCTTCTCACCACCGTGCGCAACGAAGGGCGCACAGGGGAGTTTATAACAGCTGATCAAACAAGTCTGTGCTACCTCGTTTGGAAGTTCTTTCTATACTTTTTCAGTACTCAGTGTAAAATAAGTTGGTGGGTTTTTTTCTATTTTAAAGCAACACTATGTAAGACGTTCACTTTAAAATAATGTTTCCACAATTATTCTGACGCTACACCAAGCATCATTGTGAATCATCTTTTGCAGCCTTCCTCAGAATGTCTCATTTCAGCTCGTGTCTCTTTAAATGCTTTAGAGCCACACTTAACTGTAAAAGATTTTGTTATTTAATATAATATGACACTTTGTTCTTGATATTCCTGAACAAAGCATATCAGGTCAGTTCTGGGAGATTGGCTCTGAATACTGCTGACTCAGTATTCTCAAACCAATGCTTATCTGTTTTGGACTACCGTATTAAACTCTCCACTCTGCTCTGAGACTCTGAATCTTCTTGTGGAGCTGCCTGCATGTCGTGCTGTGTGACTTTTCAGCTCTTGTACAAGATGTAATAAGAAATATGCCAAAAGACATCTTTGGACTACAGCTGTTTTATTATCCATCAGATCAAAGGGACATTTATAGGTAAAGTTAAAATCCACAACATAATGCTGCCCTCCTCCTTACATCACTATGGCTAATCTTAGCTTGGTAGTTCCTAGCTTGCATCCAGCCTAAGCTAACTAATATTGATTGACTTAAAGAATGAATGAAGTGACGCATCATTGGTGGGCAGGAGTGTGTGGTTTCAGTAGTTGATAGAATATGACCGGTCCCTGGAGTACAATAAGACCAGAAACATTCATCAGTGAGTGAGTGGCTAAACTGCTAGCATCAGCTCACCACTTTGGGTCCCGGCTCCAGAAAATAAAGTAAACTAAGCTAAAATAGAATGACATATCTGGTCAGCTGTTATTAGATGAAAAAAGATTCTGGTGGGGGTGAATATTTTGAGTTATTTACATATTCTAAAAGTGTGGAATCTAAGCTTTCCAATGATGTCTAACACATGGAAATTTGAAAAGATTTGAAGAAGGTGTGGCCATCTGAATGCTAGCACCTCTCAAACTACTCTGAGAAAATCAGGTTCAAAGTTTCCAATGATTGTCACCTTCCAGGGGAGCCAGGTGGGGGGCGGTAACAAAAGCTGGTCATTTGCATGACTTAGCATGAAGCCAACCCCCTTACAGTGCTTATCAAAAGGATCTCTGCTTAAGTAGCCATATGCTTCTACCTGAACATGCTGCTGATTGGCTGAAATGAATAACAAAGATGTGTGGATAGCCAAACAAACTGGATATGTAAATCAGCTGTGGTATCTGCGTTCCCGAAACTAGGAAGCAGTCTGGCTGATATTTCCTTCTGAAACTACTCTATTTCAAACACAAAGTTTATGGTTTTAAAATCTCCCACACTGTTTATTTGAAGCAGGGAGTAGCTTCTTCATGATTTCAACAAGCATATTTTGCAAAAAAACCCCAAAAATGACAAATTAAAAAAAAAAAAAAGTATTTCTGTTTTTTAGGAATCACGTCAGGCCGACTTGTTGCTGGTTTTTCCATGTCTGGTCACGTTTATAAAATATAGTGATAAAAACCAAAGTGACTAGTCTAGGCGGCCTGTCTGTCACCCTCTCCCAACAAAGGCGAGTGCTAATGCTGCTAGACTGACTGATTCAGACCATCCAGTCAGGCTATGGCTAGACGTTGGCATAATGTCTCTTGCCAATTTGCAAACGACCTCTATGAGATGTATTCCCGACATAAACTTGCCGACATTGGCCCGACATGTGTGTGCTGCTGGGGGAGATGATGACAGCAAAATAAAAGGTGCAACAACGATGACATGCTGCAGAGTCCTCACTGTTTACCATGGTCACATCTTCTACTATGGTCATCAGAATGTTTAACACACTATTGTCCCTGTCTGGGTTTGTTCCACTTACCCCCCCTGATGGGTGGAGGGTCCAGCCCAGTTCTGCCGTCGCTGTTTTTGAATCCATGAGCACCTCTGCACAAGACAAGAACAAAATGTTTGGAGTGAATCCAGAGCTGTTCACATTAGGAGTTACAGCTTATGTTCAGTCAGATGGAGTCAGAGCACTGCGGTGGGAAAACCTGGTGTGTCATGTGGCCTCATGTCACAGCCATGCGTGCTAACACGTCTATTTGTACATGTGACGTATGCTCAGTGGAGGTTAACTTGTCTCACTCACCAATCTCTAGTATCTTGGAATTTCATGCAGATGCAAACATGATTTATGATTGGTCAAGACCAGCTGCAAGAGTAATGTGTAAATAGTGTGGTATTATTCTCACCTTAGTTTTCACTGAAAGACTCTCAATTGCATTTATCTGAATCAGTGTGAACAGAAAAATCCCCTCCACAGTCCAGCCAGGTAAAAAAAAAATAAAATAAAAATTACATCCCCAAAGAAAATCAGAAACTCTTCTTCACCCCTTTGCAGGGTATTCATGGGGTTGGAATCATCTAGCTATAAATTCAAGATCTCTCTGTCTGTGTGTGTATGTGTGTGCTCCTCAGATATCTCTCAAACTGTTTGGCACACTGACCTAAGATTTTAAATGTGCTTTGCTGAAGCTATGAGGGTGTGCATCCCTGAATATGGAGTCACTCATTCAAAATACAGTATATAATTTTTATCAATAACAGTTTAGCCACCGCTGTGTGACCGCTCTATGTCTTCATCCCCTGGCTTCAAGAAGTGTGGGTGGGGTTTCAGATTGACTCCGTGCTCATTGGAGACTATGCCGCATCACGACCATGCTGATTGGATAACACATCATCACAACCTGTCAGTCACCACAAAGGTTTGCAAACAAAAATTTTAGCAGTGCTGCTTTGCTGCTGAGGTTACGAGGGTGTGCATCCACAAGTATGGAGCCGCTCAGTCAAAATATATACCACAAAGTTGCGTATTCGCCATAGAGAACACGGGAAGGGGGAGGGGGGTGCCGGGGACTCGTGCATCCACGATTATGGAGCTGCTATATACCATAAAGTTGCATAGGTCTAATGGATATATTCGCCATAGAGAACACAAGCTGTGGGTGGGAGGTGGGGGCGCTGCCAGGGAACCGTGGTGCTGACATCACTGGCACACGGGTAAGGCAGCAGTCAAGATTGCCGTTAACCGGCCAACACTGGTGTCCCACTGTGCGCTCCATGAATGTTCGGGGGGAGGCACGCTCAGCCTGCCCGGTCAGTGGTACACAAAAGTCCCGACTGCTGCTTCATTGTGGAGTGGAATGACCACATCAACTGCATATTACATGTGGACACAGGCTTTGTCTAAATGACAGCAAGATGCAAAAATGTCCAAATAACAAAATAAATTATTTTTATTTAAATATTTACAGACAAATGGGCAACACTGATGCAAAACTTGCAGCCAAATGGGTCATTCTGTGCTCTGTGTGTGTGTGTGTGTGTGTGTGTGTGTGTGTGACACACTGGTGAAGGGATCGGCGCTGTACCGTGGATGCCCTTGAATTTTCTTCTGGTGATCAATGAAGTATACAAGATACAAATACAAAAAAAAAAAAAATAATAATAATAATGTTGGGTGTTTTGTACCTATAATACTGCTAAAATATAAAAGGATGCACTACGATGGGTCTCAAATATTTGTAAGTGTGTCCTGTTATAGTACTACATGAGTTTATTGACAACAGACTAAAAACTACACACATAAACTCGATTATAATGGTGACTGAACAACTCCCATTCCCCAAAGTGCAGCATACAACATTTATGAATATAACTCATAAAAGATTACACAAATAAGTGATTGGCAAAGAAAATAAACAAGCGGTTCTTAAACTCTGGCTAATATTGCATGTCCCATTCATTTTCAATTATTATGTAATTAATATTGACAGCGTATGAACGATTTTTGGACCATTTAGTACAGCCTTCTTAAAGCATACCTGTGGTGGTCGTGAAGATGCATTTAACTTGAAAACATTAGGAAAAGGTATTTGTTATTTGGGTAAATAATTGTTGCCAGCCATATACCACCTGAGATATATTGAAATAGGACCGCGGGCATGGCCAGCCAATGAAAACTATGGGCGCCGCCATGACATATGCGGAAGTGACGTCATACCGTTGCTACTGAAAAGACAATACTCAGCGTTTCACCACGACTACGGTGCTGTTGTCTGTTGTTTTTGTTCTATTATGGCTGAATTTTCTGACTCTGAGGAAGAATTCGTCCAACATGGCTACAGGTTTGAGCCAGAAAGGTCTTCTGAGGGTTAAAGTGACGAAGTGGTCCTCACACACAACGAAATTTCGTCTGAAAGGATTCACCTGTGCCCTGTTCTGAGATTGCGCAATCACTTTTCCTCTATGATCTTCTGACAAGGTGAGCTGGGTTTGGGTACACAAAAGAAGTGTTTATCTTTGTTTTTTCGCTTATTATTGAGACATCCAAAGGCTTTACATTCCGCCATGTTGCGATATCCATATCGCATTGTGTGTTTTTGTTTTAACAAGAGCGCCGAGTGTCTGCCGCTCTGTATAACGGCGAGGGAGAAGCCGAATCATCTGCCGTGTTGCGGCAGTTAGGACCTCAGATCAGATGAGTTGACCCGCTGAATTTAAGCATTTATTTATTTATTTATTTTCTACTCGTTTTAGTTCTGCATTTAATATGAACCCTGAGTTTGAAATAAACGTTTGAATTTGAATTTGAATATCCCGAAAGCCACTGCTCATCCGGGCACTCCAGGCTCAGCCAATATTGATCCAGATCACGGTGCCCACTTTATTACGTCACAGGAAGCGTCCTGGCAGGCCATGTAGCCGCTAGTATGGCTGCACCCATGTTTTGCTGACATAGCTGAACCAGCACATCAGCAATGGATTTATATCAAATTGCTTTGAACATGAATTTCAACTTAAACTTGAACTAGAACGTGAGACAGGGGCTCAATATAATATCTTTTTTTTCACGACCACCACAGGTACCCTTTAAGGTGGCTGTAGGAGGATCCAGCATTCGTAGACCATTCATAAGTCTGTGGCCAGGTCAATGGTCTTGTCAAAGATTTCTAGGAATGCCCCACGAAAACTCCTCATCATAGGGTGGCTGTATGAACTACGCAAGATGTTGGCCATAAGTATGCCTCAAGAACACCTTAAGTTGTTCTTGAGGGCCCCTTACAGTGGTCATAGAAAATGTTGATTCATACAGTGTGCATAAGGCGGTACTGATGCACCCATAACGTGAAAGCACGTCATTCGTGCAACATCTGTGCCAGCAAAATGTGCTGAAAGCTGTAAGATTCCTACCAACAACTTTAGAGTGCCGTAAGCTGCACAAAAATTTTTGTAAGATGGCAGTAAGTAGACCCCAAGACACCCTTACGACGAATGTAAGAACTCTCGGGCCAAAATATGACAAAAAAGCACCTCATTTCTCAAGAATGCCTCAAGTTGCTCTTGCGAATTGAACAGCAACCGTAAGAAACTATGCCCCCCTCCATGAATGTCTGCGAATTCCAGAATAGATAGATAGATGTACTTTATTGATCTCAAACTCGGAAACTGCAGTGTAACAGCAGCATGACAGTCGACAACCAAAAACAGAAACACACACAGCATAACAGACAAAGGGATTACCCATGGAAAGTAAAACTACTACAAAAGCCTACCAACATCATAGATGAATAGATGGTGACCCGTATAGACACATGAATCATACCTGCTGTGCAATGCAGGACTATCAGGAGCAGAGTGAGATGTGAGGTACCAATTAGACTGTAAGGTGCAGTGTGGCAGCATAGTTATGACCAGAATACAACATCATAGTGAGTTATTGTACAGTGAAATGGCATGTGGCAGGAAAGATTTCCTGTACTTAACCGTTTGACAGCGAAGCTGTAGTAGTCTGCTGGAGAAAGTGCTCCGCTGTCTGTCCAGTGTGTGGTGGAGGGGGTGATCAGGATTGTCCATGATGGATCACAGTTTATTTAGTGTCCTTCTCTCCACCACTGTCTCAAAGGTCTCAGGCCTGAGACCAATTACAGAGCCAGCCTTCTTGATAATCTTGTCAAGTTTGTTGGTGTTGCTGGCTCTGATACTGCTACCCCAACAGACGACAGCAAAGAAGATGGTGCTGGCGACAGTGGTCTGGTAGAAAAGCTCCAGCATCCTGCTGCACTCGTTGAAGGATCTCAGCTTCCTCAGGAAGTAGAGTCTGCTCATCCCCTTCTTGTTCACAGCCCCGGTGTTGGATCTCTCGTCCAGCCCGTTGCTGATCATGACACCCAGGCATTTGTAGTTCTCAACCACCTCCACATCCTCCCCCTAATCTGCAATGGCTGTGAAGGCGTCCTCTTCTTCCTGAAGTCAATCACCATCTCAGAATCAGAATCAGAATCAGAATCAACTTTATTGCCAAGTATGCTTACACATACAAGGAATTTTACTTATCACTAAGGTGCGCTCGTGTTAAGCGCTCCCTAATGACGCGGCAGCCATATAGGCACCTCATACAGTGGGGGTAAAGAGGGGGAGGGGGAGGGGTGACACATTAGGCAGAGAGAAAAAACATAGTTATCAAAATATAGCTCAAGTGAGCAAGATTGTGATCACATAGAAAAAAAAACCTCTAATTGCACACTTAGACAAGATACAGATCCACACATTAACAAAGCAAGAGAGAGACCAGTGTGTGTATGTCAGTCATGTGATATCAGTGTGAATGCAGTGTGTGAAGTATCAGTACTGGTGGACAACAAAAATCTTCTCCTAGGCAACGGCTAGATGTTATGCCCATGGTGTTCTAAAACATAGATAACATGTCCACAGAGTTCATCTCTTCAGTGCATGTCAGATGGTAAAATTCCATGTTAGTCACATGATGACGCTGTCCTTGGAGAGTTCAGATTGCTGCACATCAGAATGTTTGGGTTAGAGAGAAGCCAAAACTCCCTTCTGCCTTATCTTTCCTCCTGGAGGAATGAATTCTCCCAAGGACGTCGAATCAAGGCCTGATGAGCACAGTTCACTTACAGCATAGAATTTTCATCTCTCATGCGATTCTGTGCTTCACAATTTACATTATTCACAGGCTTTAAAATCATTCCCTGGAGAGCACCCAGCGACTCCAAGATGTTTCCCACCTTCCATTCAGTTCGCCATTGCCGCTATCAGTGCCCTCCCCAGCTGGTCGAATTGTTGAAGGAGCTTCGCTGGGTCCGCATTTTGATTAGACATCTTTAATTTCCGATACACCAGGAAAACTCCAAAGCCAAACAGCAGAAATCCTGTGATCATGAAGCCAAACAGGTAGATGTCTTCCACATCTCATTCGAAAGGTCACACAGACACATGAGTTTCCAAATCCCATGAGTCTCTCACACTTGGGCTCCCCCGGGCCCGATTTTCTGTATGAAAAAGTGTCAATTGCATTTAAAGCCCAGCTCACCAATTCCATAATTTTCCGTTTGGATTGAGATCAGCGAGAAGGAGAGCGAGACACAGACAGGACACAGCAAGCTGTGATCAGTCAGGGGAGGCTGAGGAGGAGAGGAGAAGAAATGCGTCTGTTCTCTCTGAAAGCCGGAAGAAGAAGACGTTCAGCTTCAGGTGATTCTGCTCTGTCCACTCCACCAATCTGTCTACCAGTGCCCTGTACTCCCCCTCCTCTCCCCCTCTTATACACCCAACAACAGCTGAGTCATCAGATAATTTCTGCAGGTAGCATGACTCGGTGTTGCACTAATAGTCAGTGGCATATAAGGTGAAGAGAAAAGAAGAGAGCACACTCTCCTGTGGAGCTCCCGTATCACTGATCACCATGTCAGAGAAGACACTGCCTAGCCGGACAAACTGTGGCCTGCCTGTCAGGTAGTCAGTAATCCAGGGGATCACAGAGCTGTCGACCCCCATCACCCGCAGTGTCTCACCCAGCAGCAGTGGCTGGATGGTGTTAAAGGCATTGGAGAAATCAAAGAATGTGATTCTCACATTGTCTCCTCCGCCATCCAGGTGCAGATGGGCTCGTTGCAGCAGGTAGATGACAACGTCTTCCACTCCTAAATAGGGCTGATATGCAAACTGCAGAGGGTCCAGCCACATCTTCACCTGCGGCCTCAGGTGGGCTAAGACCAGTCTCTCCAGTACCTCCATCACGTGAGATGTGAGGGCAACTGGTTGATAGTCATTCAGGTAATATGGAGATGACTTCTTGGGGACAGGAACCAGACAGGACGTCTTCCATAGCACAGGTAGAGTACCTCCAGACTCAGGCTCAGGCTGTACAGGTGTCTCAGTACAGGAGATAGCTGGTTGGCACAGGTCTTCAGGATCCTGGCGGAGATGCCATCAGGGCCTACAGTTTTCTGCTGATGGAGTCTCTCCAACTGTTTCTTAACCTGGTCTGTAGTCACAGTGATGGGTGGGGGGGGGGGGCTGGTGTCCTCAGAGGAGGGTGAAGGTGGAGATGGAGAGAGGTGCTGCACAGGAGGGTGGGGGAGGGGTGTGTGGGGCCCTGGCTGTGTTCTGGGGGTGACAGACAGTGAGTTGAACCTATTAAAAAACAGGTTCAGCTCATCAGCTCTCTCAAGGCTCCCAGATGTCTGTCTGTCTCTCCCCTTGCACCCAGTAATTTGTTTCATTCCCACCCACATATGCTTGGTATTGTTTTGCCTGAGTTTATCCTCCAACTTCTTCCTGTAATTGTCTTTACACCTAGGCATCTCTCTCAGAATTTATAGGAACTGGGAGATTCTCCCAGGGTCTCCTCTCGGCGCCACACCAGTCGGCTGCCTTTTGCAACAGCGGCTCGATTCCGAGTTTTTTTTTCTTTCCCTTCCTCTCTCTTTTGATCACTTTTTTTTTCACCCCACTTATATCACGGACACACAGATCGTCCCAAATGTCTCCTGAGCCGGTGGACAGAGCCACTGTTTATAGCAGGATACGATACAACAGGGAAGAGCTGCTAGCATTTAACCGCCACCCGGTCCCACTGGAAAAACTCGACATACCGAGAGAACTGAGGCGAAAACGCCGCGGCTGCCGGGCTGGAGTAAGGCGGAGGACAAAAAATATAAGGTACAGACCCTCCCTTCCATCTGTTGTCATGGGAAATGTACGGTCGATACTGGGAAAGTTAGATGAGCTAGCGGCTATCTCCCGTTATGATAGCACTTACCGGGAGTGCTCTCTCCTTTTGTTTACTGAGACGTGGCTAACTGAACTAGCAGCAGATGCTAACATTGAGCTGGAGGGTTTTCACATGATACGAGCTGACCGAACACCAGAGAGTGGCAAAACTAGGGGCGGTGGAGTGATAATGTATGTTAACAACAACTGGTGTAGACCGGGACATATCACTGTTAAACAACGACACTGCAGCAAAGACATTGAGTTGCTAGCTGTTAGCATGAGGCCTACATATCTCCCGAGAGAACACTCACACGTGATCTGCATTGTTGTTTATGCAAATCCGACGGCGAACGCTGGGACAGCGCGTGACGTCATCCATTCAGTAACCAGCAGGCTGCAGACAGAACACCCAGATGCTCTTCTCCTCATCTCAGGCGATTTCAACCACGTTTCACTGTCTCCCATTCTGCCCACTTTCACCCAGTATGTCACATGCCACACTAGAGACAATAAAACACTGGATTTGTTCTACGCAAACACTAAGGAGGCGTACACCTCATCACAACTCCCCCCACTTGGGAGATCGGATCACAACTTGGTTCATCTCCGACCGGTGTACAAACCCCTAGTGCACAGACAACCTCCGGCCATGCACACTGTGGAGTTATGGTCTGAGGAGACAATGGACACTCTAAAGGACTGTTTTGAAGCCACTGCCTGGAAGCAGCTCTGCGATCCACATGGTGAGGACATCGATGGCCTCATTCACACCTTCACGGGCTACCTCAGCTTCTGTGTGGACAAATCCGTTCCCACCAAGACCATACGGCGTCACTCAAACAACAAACCCTGGATCAACCCTGAGATAAAAACACTTCTGAGAGAGAAGAAGAGGATCTTCAGGTCGGGGAACAGGGAGATGCTGAAGTCCGTACAGAGGGAGCTGAGGAGAAAGATCAGAGAAGGCAAGGACAGCTTCAGGAAGAAGATGGAGGACAAGCTGCAACAGAGCGACATCAGCGGGGTCTGGAGAAACCTCAAAACCATCTCGGGGCTCCAGAATACCTCCCCCCAGGCCACGGGGGGCAGGGAGTGGGCGAACAACCTGAATCTGTTTTTCAATAGATTTGACCAACCGCCCTCCCCCCTGTCTGCACAACAACCACTGCTGCCTCTAAGAAATCAAGTCCTGCTACCCACTCCCCACTCCACCGACACCCCCCCCCACTCCCAACACACAGCCCCCCATCCTGACCCTGACCAAGACCCAGGTGAGGACGGAGCTGAGGAAGATCAAGGCGAGGAAGGCGTCGGGACCGGACGGCATCAGCGCAAAGCTCCTCAAGTCCTGTGCAGACCAGCTGTGTGGGATTGTGACGTATATCTTCAACATGAGCCTGAAACTGGGGAGGGTACCACAGCTGTGGAAAACATCCTGTGTGGTACCTGTACCAAAAACTTCCCACCCCAAAGACCTGAACAGCTTCAGACCGGTGGCCTTGACGTCCCACTTGATGAAGACCCTGGAGAGACTGCTCCTTGCTCATCTCCGCCCCCTGGTGGAACCAGCGATGGATCCACTCCAGTTCGCCTACCAGCATGGCATTGGGGTGGAGGATGCGGTGATCTTCCTCCTTCACCATTCTCTGTCCCACCTGGAGAAGCCCGGGAATATGGTGAGGATCATGTTCTTTGACTTCTCCAGTGCTTTCAACACCATCCAACCGATGATCCTGAAGGACAAGCTGCTGCGCGCAGGGGTGGACCAGCACCTGTCATCATGGATCCTGGACTACCTCACGAACCGGCCTCAGTTTGTGAGAACCCGGGACTGTGTTTCCGACACGATCATCAGTAGCACGGGGGCCCCCCAGGGAACGGTGCTGGCTCCCTTCCTGTTCACTCTTTATACTGCGGACTTCTCACACAACACAACACATTGCCATCTACAGAAGTTCTCTGATGACTCTGCGATCGTTGGTCTCATCTCCAGCGGAGATGAAGCTGAGTACAGAGGGCTTATCCAGGACTTTGTGGACTGGTGCCATCGGAACGGCCTCCAGATCAACGCGAGGAAAACTAAGGAGCTGGTGGTGGACTGCCGCAGGCATGGGCAGCCCCTCACAGCACCAGTAAATATACAGGGAACAGACATCGAGATGGTGACATCCTACAAGTACCTGGGTATTCATCTGAACAATAAACTAGACTGGTCACACAATACTGACGCACTCTACAAGAAGGGACAGCGCAGGCTGTTCCTGCTGAGGAGACTCAGGTCTTTTGGTGTACAAGGGGCGCTGCTGAAGTCATTCTATGACACGGTGGTGGCATCAGCCATCACTTTTGGAGTGGTCTGCTGGGGCAGTGGCATTACTGCAGCCGATAGGAAGAGACTGAACAAACTGATTAAGAAAGCTAGCTCTGTCCTGGGGCAACGCCTTGATCCGATGGAGGAGATAGGAGAGAGAAGGACGGTGGCTAAACTGTCATCTCTGCTGGAGTCCGAGTTCCACCCTATGCAGGACATACTGGATGCACTGAGGAGCTCATTTAGCAGTAGACTACATCATCCCAGGTGCACAACTGAGAGGTTTCGTAGGTCCTTCCTACCAACGGCTGTCAGACTGTACAACCTAAGCAGGGCTGCTCGCAGAGATAGCAAAAAGACGTAACAAACTAATAGTTTTTTTTGAATGCAAAAGATGCAATAGACTTACACAATGGTCCTCTCCGGCATACAACTAGGAACATACCGGTCGCTATGGAGGGTGAGAATATGTATGGGCACATAATCATACCATGTAGGATAACCAAATAGACGGTTATGCTGTTTCATCCCACCTAGCAACAATGCTCTGCACTGTGTGTGTTTATATATTTACATATTTATTCCATCTAGCTACAATGCTCTGCACTGGGTGTGTTTATATTTATATATCTATATATTTATTCCATCTAGCTACAATGCTCAGCACTGGGTGTGTTTATATTTATATATCTATATATTTATTCCATCTAGCTACATTGCTCCGCACTGTGTTTTTATATATCTACATATTATTCCATCTAGCTACATTGCTCCGCACTGTGTTTTTATATATCTACATATTATTCCATCTAGCTACAATGCTCCGCACTGTGTTTTTATATATCTACATATTATTCCATCTAGCTACATTGCTCCGCACTGTGTGTGTTTATATACTTGCATATTTATTCCACCTAGCTACAATGCTCTGCACTGTGTGTCTGTGTGTGTGTGTGTGTGTGTATATATATTTTATAGTAATATGTACATATGTATATTAGCTGCTCTTGCTTGCTTGTTTTTTTTTTTTTTCTGAGTGTTGCTATCCCTGTGCTGTTGCAATCCTGGAATTTCCCCGTTGTGGGACTAATAAAGGCTTATCTTATTCTTACAAACCCATCATTTGTAAGAATCTTTGTGACTGTAGCTTTAATAACATGGTCTGACCATACTGAATTTGAAGAAAACAAAGTTCGCCTGAGCTTGTGTATGTGTCCTACGCATACCCTACATATGCATAAGTAATCTCTTGATCCCTTGGACAAAGAGTTACCCTTTTATTGTTTGCTGTGTTACTACTATAACTTCTTAAATACTTGCTAACAAATGTTTGTAAAAAGAATATGGGAAAGTTGGCGTTGGTGTACATACAGTAGGTATATGATTATATATTCTGTATAAATGTTTTTTTTATATGCCCATCTGTATTTTTATACAACAGTTAGTTCCGACTGAGCAATTTGATTGGACAATAGGAATTCCAGAAGTTACTAAAATCCATGATAATTACACTCCAACTGTCACCAGATATGCCACCTACGACACGGTGGTGGCATCAGCCATCACTTTTGGAGTGGTCTGCTGGGGCAGTGGCGTTACAGCAGCTGATAGGAAGAGACTGAACAAACTGATCAAGAAAGCTAGCTCTGTCCTGGGGCAACGCCTTGACCCAGTGGAGGAGATAGGAGAGAGAAGGATCGTGGCTAAACTGTCATCTCTGCTGGAGTCCGAGTCCCACCCTATGCAGGACATACTGAACACACTGAGGAGCTCATTTAGCAGCAGACTACATCATCCTAGGTGCGCAACCGAGAGGTTTCGCAGGTCCTTCCTACCTACGGCTGTCAGACTGTATAACCTAAGCAGGGCTGCTCGCAGAGATAGCAAAAAAACATGACGACCTAATAGTAGTGAATGCAAAAGATGCAATAGACTTACAAAATGGTCCCCTCGAGTATACAACTAGGAAAATACCGGTCGCTATGGAGGGTGAGAATATGTATGGGTACATAATCATACCATGTAGGATAACTAGGTAGACAGTTATGCTGTTCATTCCATCTAGCTACAATGCTCCACACTCAGTGTGTTTATATATTTATATATTTATATGTACATATGTATACTCGTAGCTCTTGTTTTTTTCTTGTCTTCTGATTATTGCTCTGAGTGTTGCTACCCCTGTGCTGTTGCAATCCTGGAATTTCCCCATTGTGGGACTAATAAAGGCTTATCTTATCTTATCTTATCTTATCTTATATGTATCACTCCACTTCAAAGGTGTTCTAGTAACCGTTAATTACTAACCTTTATTTACCGTCGACTCCTGGTCAGCACTTTAAGGCAACATTAATGGAATACAGCAAAACGACGGGCATTTTTCTGATTATAACATTTGAGTTAAATTATCAATAGTCATCAAAAGATTAGGAGGAGAGGGGAAGAAGCCAGTTTATTTCCATAGAAACCTCACAGTGTGTAAAAATTTCATCAGCTGACCTGGGCAATCTGGAGAAAAGCAAAAATGAGGATAACACGTTAAAAAAAACCCCAATACTTTTATGGTGGTGGTGCGGCGGATGATAAAATAAGCAGCGATGCTGAGGTTTTAACAGGATTTATTAAATCATACCGCCGTCACGAGCTCCGCTCCCAGCGCCGTGCATGCACACCGGGAGCGAGCCCACGGCTCTCAGAGAAGGAGGACACAATGTCTGTGTCCAGCAGCAGCAGTTGCAGAAGTGATATTGAGAGAGCGAGTTACAGAACCTGTGCAGTATTTATACCCAACTCAGACAATACATCAAAGTGGATTCACAGCAGTTGGTACGATCAAAGGGACTGCAGAACAGGCATGAGACATTTGCATTTGTAAGACCTACATAACAATAGGCAGATTTGCTAGCCTCTGCTCCAGGTGCAGGACAAAGAGGTTACAAGGCACATCTACATATTGATCTGTCTCTAGGTCACAGTAAGGACAGGACACATGAACACTATACATGAATGGCACATTACATCACAATACATGCATGGCACATTGCATCTCAGTAGTGCAGCGGGAAAAACCGAGAGAAGAGAGCTGAGTGTCCTTAATCTGTTGTGGGGGTTAACCGAACCGCCCACAGTGGACTCTTTGTTCCATCTGAAAATGCCAAGAAAAGCGAGTGAAGTGTGCCGAAGAAATCGCTAACATGTTAATTACTAGCCACCAGCTAGCTATCTGTTACGTCTGGAAAACTGGAAGGAAGCGACACAAAGTGTCTTACTTGGAACACTAACTTTATCACATAAACTCTGTGCTGGTGGTACAGAGTATTGTTATGGAAGGCCAAGCTAAGACAGTGCCATAACAAGAGGCTGTAAAATGGCCATCCCTTACAGTTATATGCTCGGCGCGATGACGTCACCAAGCAGCTGCGTGATCACGCCGACGCTGACCAAACTTGTGGTTTCCTAACACCATATTCACCCTCCCCCCCGCCTTGGAAAAGCAGAAAAACACTATCAATTAGCCTCCCCAATTTGGTAAATGTAAAACCCCAAAACTAGCTAGGGCCAGTGGGTAGACTACCGCGTAGCCCAGCGCAGCTGAGTGGTTTATTGTGCCACTATTCACTGGCAGCCACGCTCCTAGCTAAACAGCTGCTTTTTTTTCATTGAGTAAATCAGTTCAGTTTAAGAGTCCCTGAGGCGAGCCCGTGGTGGACGCGCCCCTGGAGGCGCCGGCTGCAGTGGGCCTGGGCGCCATTCTGCTGGAGCCACGGCTCACTCGCCAGCCATGTCCCAGCCAGGATCCCACACCAGCTGGGTCAGCTCCAATGCTGTATCTTGATCCGCGGCAACTGCTCTTACCTTCCGTAGATGGCTGGCTTGCCATCTTGAACTATCAACCATCTGGACAGCGGCTGGTCTTAGCTGTGCGGCGATCGTGGGTGTTGGTGGTGGTGACGATGTTAAAGCCAACTGCGGGTCCAGTTGCTCGGTTCTGCAGACCTGAACCCAGTCCATCACTGCAAGTGGCACTCTGTTTGGCTGCATTCGGTGTTGCGGTTGTGATGGTATGGCTCACGTCTGCTGTGGGGTATTCACAAGGTTGTAGTGGTTCTGCTGCATCCTGTTGGGTCACGGACTCTTCATCCTGTGGCTCAGTGGTGGATCCTGGAGGCTGATGCCGGTCATGGATTCGGAAGATGTCCGGTGACTCTATTGCATTTTGTTGGGTCGCGGGCTCTTCCTGCTGCAGCTCAGTGGCGGCTCCTGGAGGCTGGTGTCGGGCATGGATTTGGAAGCAGTCCGGTTTCTTCTCTCCATCACCTGGTGGTGGTGTTGCTGTCATCAGAGACGGGATGCGTGCTGAGCCATCTTTGGTCACCGGGGTCCCCTTTCTCCTCGAGCTCCCTCTCCTGTGATTCCACGGCGGCTGCTTGAAGCTCATGCCTGGCAAGGATCGGAGGTGAGTCTCGTTTGTTCTCCCCCTCTCCTGGGAAGTCTGGTCATGGTGATACGTTGCTGTCACCGTTGATTGAACCTGGGCGGGTTGTTGTGCTCCAGAGTTCCCGATGGACATGGGCTCCCTCTCCTGCAGCTCTGCAGCGGCTCCCTGAGGCTCATGCTAGGCGAGGAACTGAGGCAAGTCTGGTCGCTGCTCTCTCTCCATGCTGTGTTCGCTCTCTGTGTTGTATCCACTCTCTGTGCTGTGCTCTTCAGCTAGCTTGTCACGGATTAGCTCGTCTCCTAAGGGCCCAAAGGCGTACGTGCTCGCTAAGACTCAGAGTTCCGAGGCATAACGTTGTGTTGACTCACCCGCATGTTGTTTGCGGCAGAAGAAGGCGATTCTTTGAGCCGTAACATTGGTCGTGCTGTTGTAATATTTCTCCATCAGAGTCACGCATTCGCTGAATGAGTCCACTTGACCCAGAGTACGGAGCATGTGCTCAGGAGCATGCGTCTCTCAGGCAAGCCGCGTTGACATAATCTTTAAACGTGTTGAACCAGCAGCGCCACGGGATGGGCAGCTCACCTGGGGTCTCCAGAAATGGCTGTGGTGGCCTCAAATACATTTCCAGATGCACGTCCGTCTGAAGGAAAAATGCTGTATTTTCCTCCAGAAGACCCATTTGTCTCCTCATTGCCATTTTTTATGTCTGAACAACTGGAAGGAACTGGCAGACAGCGTCTTGCTTGAAACATGAACTTTATTACACAAACTCTGTGCTGGTGGTACAGAGTATTGTTATGGGAGGCTGAGCTAAGAGAGCACCGTAACTAGTGGCTGTAAAATGGCCATCCCCTACAGTTATGTACTCGGCGTGATGATGACTGGCGCCTAGCGGCTGCCCCGGCCTTAGATGCGCTCTGCAGAGCGTACCCAAATGCCAAGTCACGTTTCGTTACCTTGTATTCATACATGTGTAATGACAATAAAGTTGAATCTCATCTCATGTTGCCAAGTGGCTGCGCCATCACGCCAACGCTGACCAAACTTGTGGTTTCCTAACACCACACTACCTGGATTGGCTTATGGCCACATTTTGATCTCGGGTCTTCTGCAGTACCAACTCAACAGGTATGTTTTATAAACACTTATTACTTTTGCACTTGACAATATTTAATTTGTTTGTGTGTGAAATGACGATGGACGTCTTCATGCTGATTCAGATGTTTAGCAGCAGTTACTGGCTACCTTTAGAAGGGACTATTTTTTTCTCAGCTGCGCAAAATAACTGGTATAAAAAAACAAATCATAATATTCTGTCCAGCATTGCTATCATTTATGAATGACAGCAATGTCATACATTGTGCTTGCGGAACTGTTGCATAAAAGCAATATTACACTCAAGGTTGTTATGGCATCATGAATATACTGTCAGGAGCTGAGCTGGCTTGGGTTCCCTCGGCTCGGTCCTGGCCTCTCTGTGGATTTGGATGCCGCTTTGTATGTTCATTCATTCATCTTCTTCCGCTTAATCCTTTTTGGGTCGCGGGGGGGCTGGAGCCTATCCCAGCATCTTTGGGCGAGAGGCAGGGTACACCCTGGACAGATCACCAGTCCATCGCAGGGCCAACACAGAGAGACAGACAACCATTCACTCTCACAGTCACACCTAAGGACAATTTAGAATCCCCAGTTTGATGCCAATTAACCTAACCTGCATGTTTTTGGCATGTGGGAGGAAACCGGAGAAATCCTGGAGTAAACCCACACAGACACGGGGAGAACATGCAAACTCCACACAGATCACTGTTGGTCGGGGGCTGGGATCGAACCCAGGATCCCCCGGCCAAGGGTGAGTTGCTGTGCTGCCGCAGTGCTAACCACTCCGCCACCGCGCCGCTTTGTATGTATGTTTCGTATGTATTTCTGTGTGCTTCCTTACCCATAGCCACTGCTCTCTGGCCGGCAGCAGTGAGGCAGCCCCTTTGGCTCACGCTGGTGTGAGCGCTGTCCGACTGTCTGCTGGTTAGAGAGCAGTGGCTATGGGTAAGGAAGCACACAGAAATACATACGAAACATACATACAAAGCAGCATCCAAACCCACAGAGAGGCCAGGACCGAGTCGGGGGAACCCAAGGCGGCTCGGCTCCTGACAAATACTAACTACACGTGTGATGTGTAGTGGAGGGCATTAGACGTATCACACCCGTAGTTACTATATTCATTGATACCGTACTCCCTCTCATGTAATATTGCTTAAGTATCCAAGCTATTATGCATGTATGTATGTATTTAACCCCCATTCTCTCCACTTGCTTGTGTGTGTGTGTGTGCGTGCACTCCACACATTTTGTTTGTATGTTGTTTCTGTTCTAACACTTCACTGTTCACCTAGCACTGTATATGTCCATGTGGGTCCCACCAAAGGTTAATCTGGGCTGGCTGGGTCCCATTGTCTGCGGGTTCCACGTTGGCCCCATCTGTGTTTGCCCACATGGGCTTTAGCTGTGGTCCAGGTGAGCAGGTGATCTGGTCACCCACTTTAAGCCCATCTGAGTCCCACATGGGTTTAATGTGGGTTCAGGGACTCCAGCTGGAAATTAGTGAGGACGCTGTGATCTGGTACTCAGCACCTTCACCCGCTCGTTAAGGTTTGGTTTCTGTACACAGTCCCTGACAAATAAACCAACAAACTAAACTAGGAGGTTCCAGTAAATCTGGTGCCATAGGCAAAAATTACACGGAAAAAGTCACAAATTTATGAGAAAAAATATGACAAAAATTGAAAAAAGTGACATTTATAAAAAAAAATTGTAGCAAATTTATGAGGAAGAAGTCAAATTTACTAGGAAAAAAGTCATAAATTTATGAGGAAAAAATGTTTAAAATTACTTGAAAGCCTTACAAACTTACAAGAAAACTACAGGGCACTCAGAGAGCACACACCTCCACCAAGGAGCTGTCCTTCCCTCCCTTTTCCTCCCCTCCATCCATTTGTACATCCATATCACCATCCATCTGTACATTTCGAGGTGAGGCCTTGGCAGAGGTATGCACTCACGGGTCACCTCCAACATCTAATGAGTTCAGCTCTGGGCCAAGAACCACCTCTGGTGAAAATTTCATCCAAATCCATCCAGTAGTTTTGGAGTGTTGTTGCTAACATCTGTGAGAAGATAAGAGCCTTGGCAGAGGTGTGCATTTTGAGATCATCACCAAACTCTAATCATGGTTCAGTGTGCCATGACACACCTTTCCTGAAAATATGAATAAAAGGTGCTATATAAATACAACCATCATTATTGTTATTATTATTATTATTATCAGTGACAGAGAAGCAACAGCAAAAACAATATGACTACATAATAATAATAATAATAATAATAATAACAAGACTGCCATAATTGTATTGACCATACACTGGGGCTGGGCAGTTCCATCTTAAATCAACATCATGGTTTATTGAATCTTTCAGGTCAGTTTTTGTTTTTTTTTCCTCCTCTCTTCTCCTTTACTGTTTACTGACAAGGTTCATAATTATTATGCAATATTATATAACAGCGCGATATCATTCCTTTTTTTTGAAGTTATCAACTGCATATTCACGTAGTATCCATATTATCGACCGCAACAAACCTGTAAGAAATATGACCATGTCAAAGGCACAAACGCTCTGACAGATGTGGACATGTTCCTCCAAGTATTTGCTTTCAAATTTTGATCATGATATTCTTTTAGTGTCAGATCAAAGAGTCCCGGGTTGTTTGATGCAGCAAAGTTCAGCCTCTCCGAACTGGTTGAAAACCCCTAGTAATGTTATTTTTTTGTTTGTTTATTATTTCTTTATTTTTATTTATTTTTTCTAGTAATTTATTTTTATTTAATTTATGTTGCATTTTTGTCTTTTTGTCACCTGTCTCTCTTTGCTGTCTATTATTTTGTATGTGTTCAATTGCTCAACTTTGTCATTTCTGTGTTGTATATTGTTATTGTTAATAAAATGAAATAAAAAAGTTCAGCCTCTCCATTGTCCGTCACCTACTGCTCTCTTCTTTCTGTACCGGTGTCCTGTGTCCCACCCTTCCTTAATTCTGATTGACTGCTTAGAAAGGTCTGGCATTGACGAGCTCAGCTGTACAGTAGTCTGACAAGATGAACTTTTTTCAGCCCTGAGCACCGTGACAAAAAGTGGCCACCGCTCAAAGCGTTTCAGCGCCAAGGGCACTCAGCGCTGTGAACACTGGACTACATAGACAATGAATAGAAAACAGTCATCCACAGCAGAAAAAAATGAGTTTGGTGGACACGCCCCCTCATACTTTTTCTGCAGTGTTTGGCTTCCAGGTTGCCGAGGCGTATGGCCCTATGGTGTGGCCACGCACGTAACTAAGTGGAAACGTCTTAAAGGGGCAGTACATGAAAAGCGCCAGATTAATATATACAATAATATTCAAAAAATTCCTGCATCCACCAAAATCTAATCATCTGTTCCCTGTGCCATTATACACCTTTCCTGAAAATTTCATCAAAATCTGTTCATAACTTTTTGAGCTATGTTGCTAACACATAAAACAATAAACCGACCAACCAACGAACCAACCAACCAACGTCACTGAAAACATTACCTCCGTCCTCCCTTGGCGGAGGTAACAAGACTGTCATAATTGTATTGACCATACACTGGGGCTGGGCAGTTCCATCTTAAATCAGCAACATGGTTTATTGAATTTTCAGGTCGGTTTTTGATTTTTTTTTCCTTCTCTCTTCTCCCTTACAGTTTACTGACAAGGTTCATAATTATTAACCAATATTACACAACATTGCAGTATCATATCACTGCGCTGCATAGTAAACAAGCATAATAGAATCGGCCTACAGTGATTTCACAAACAACAAAATTAAACATTGTCCAGTGCTGAAGTTTACTGTGTTTACATACCGTGTGGGTCATGTGGCAGCAACGACATCCTTGTCTGCTAGTGTTATGCCGAGAATTGCTCGCTTGCTGAGAATTGCACCCCATTGCCACAAACTCAAAAATATAACACTACAACCAAGCTTCTAACCATTTGTGCATTTTTAGAAGTACCGTTATACATTTTTAGAAGTAAAAATTATTACCTCTTGTTACCTTTAAATCATGTTTATTCACCAGGGATTTTAGTGTTTCAAAGAGGGTTAGAAATCATAGTGATCCAACTCCACCTTTTACAGTCTTCAAAGTCGAGATTTTGGCATTTATGCATTGTCTGGAAAAAGGGTACTTGTGGTGAACACTAGACACAGCATGTGGACGTTTTCTCACACCCAGAAGCAGGAAGAGGGGCAGAATAATGGACTGAAGGGGGAAGCCCCCCTGGGGGGTAACTAGACCAGACAACGAGGTGCCTTCGCCCCCTGCTGCTCCAAGCTACAGCATGAAGGGCAGGGGGGTGAATGTATTGTGATGAATGTAACAATTGTTATGATAATCGCGCCACACATTTCCTTTGTTCATACCCAATGCATAATGCACCAGCCCTAGTGTCTATGCAAGGTTAATAAAGCTATATAAAGAGAATGCAGGGAAACTGGGGAGGCTTCTACAGAATTCAGCCCCAGCAGCCCACGCTGGGGGTCGTAGGCTGTACATTTGTGTTTGAGGGTTAATAAAAATTCTGTGTCATCCTGCGCTGGTGCCTTGCCTCCACATCCTTCCCTTTTACCCTCTACATACGCACTTTTTCAAAGTATCTAGTTGTATTGACTTTGACTTCCACTAAACACCTGGTTGCGACGATGGAATGCAATTTTCGGCAAGTGAGCAATTCTTGGCATGACACCGGCCGGAGTTACGTCCACACACACTCCACTTTTATTGACGTCTTCAGATGAAACTACAGTGGTGTGAAAAAGTGTTTGCCCCCTTCTTGATTTCTCACTTTTTTGTATGTTTGTTACACTTACAGACGTGGACAAAATTGTTGGTACCCCTCTGCTAATGAAAGAAAAACCCACAATGGTCACAGAAATAACTTGAATCTGACAAAAGTGGTAATAAATAAAAATTCTATGAAAACTAACCAATGAAAATCAGACAATGCTTTTGAATTGTGATTCAACAGAATTATTTTAAAAAACAAACTCATGAAACAGGCCTGGACAAAAATGATGGTACCGCTAGAAAAGACTGAAAATAATGTGACCATAGGGACATGTTCAACCAAGATGTGTCCTCTAATTAACATCACAGGTGTCTACAAACTTGTAATCAGTCAGTCGGCCTATTTAAAGGGTGACAAATAGTCACTGTGCTGTTTGGTGACATGGTGTGTACCACACTAAACATGGACCAGAGGAAGCAAAGGAGAGAGTTGTCTCAGGAGATTAGAAAGAAAATTATAGACAAGCATGTTAAAGGTAAAGGCTATAAGACCATCTCCAAGCAGCTTGATGTTCCTGTGACTACAATTGCACATATTATTCAGAAATTTAAGCTCCACGGGACTGTAGCCAACCTCCCTGGATGTGGGCATAGGACGAGACGGATAATACGAATGGTAACAAAAGAGCCCAGAACAACCTCTAAACACATTCACGGTGAACCCCAAGGTCAAGGTACATCAGTGTCAGATCGCACCATCCGTCATTGTTTGAGCCAAAGTGGACTTCATGGGAGACAACCAAGGAGGACACCACTCTTGAAAACAAATCATAAAAAAGCCAGACTGCAATTTGCCAAACCGCATGTTGACAAGCCACAAAGCTTCTGGGAGAATGTCCTATGGACAGACGAGACAAAACTGGAACTTTTTGGCAAGGCACATCAGCTCTATGTTCACAGACACAAAAATGAAGCATATCAAGAAAAGAACACTGTCCCTACTGTGAAACATGGAGGAGGTTCTGTTATGTTCTGGGGCTGCTTTGCTGCATCTGGCACAGGGTGTCTTGAATCTGTGCAGGGCACAATGAAATCTCAAGACTATCAAGGTATTCTAGAGAGAAATGTGCTGCCCAGTGTCAGATAGCTTGGTCTCAGTCGCAGGTCATGGGTCTTGCAACAGGATAATGACCCAAAACACACAGCTAAAAACACCCAAGAATGGCTAAGAGTGAAACATTGGACTATTCTAAAGTGGCCTTCTATGAGCCCTGATCTAAATCCTATTGAACATCTGTGGAAGGAGCTGAAACATGCCGTCTGGAGAAGGCACCCTTCAAACCTGAGACAACTGCATTCACTTCCGCCCTCTCAAGAGAGCAGACGCTTTTTTCTTCTCTCCTGCTGATTTTTTCCTCCCCTCCTACTGGATCCCAGCTTGCTGTTGTCTGTCTGCGTCTGACTGCGACCGCCGAAAAGAAATTATGGAGTTAATAAGCTGGGCTTTGAACACAATTGACACTATTTTTTCAACAAGGAAAAGTGCTCCGGGGGAAGCTGTTTGCCCCGCTGGAACGGCTCCAGTGGGCTATCTAAGTGACACAGGTATTTGGAAAATGCTGTGTCTCTCTAATCTCTCTATCGAAGATATTGAAGATTTGTTTATCTTCGTAATCTTGGTGATTGGGATAATTCTGATTGGGACGGGAATTGTCTTGGTTTACTGCAAATTGCTGAAGATGGATTCAACCTATCAAAATGCTGGCCAGGCGAGGTGCATCCAACAAATTGAGAAACTGGAGAAGACCCTGATAGCGACTACTGGAGAACTGTCTCGTAAGGTGGATTACATCATGGGTTCGCTCAGGTCTTTCCACGACGAGTTCAAAGCTGCGCAATGAAGGATTAATGTACTGAATCTACAGAAGAAATACAAGTCTTCTCTGTGATCAGTCCTATTTGGCATTATTATTCCCCATGAAAATTCCTCCTGGCTGTCTGCAGACTGTGTTTTTTTTTTTTTTTTCAAATCATGAGCACAAGGCCTTGGACAGCCAGCTGCAGCGCCAGATAAGACTGGGCGCCAGACAGACAAAACATCTTCTGCCAAGGGTCCTTGGGTCTCTCTTATTATCATCAACACTGCTCAACACCGCACACACATTGATTCATGAACTGATTAAAGATATACTGTACACTGCTCTCTTGTGTCTCGTGAATTCTGAGTTGTTGCTCTGTGCTATTGAGAGATTTTTTTTCATTGTAATCACAATCTGCTTAAAAATAAGCTGTATTTTGATAACGAAGTTTTTTTTCTCCTCCCCCCTTGTGTCGTTCCCTCCCTTCCCCTCCCTTTCTTATCTATCTCTGTTTGATGAGGCGCCTTTATGGCTGCCGTGTCGTTGTGTCGCGCGCATGCGCACCAATGTCAAGTCAAGTTCCTCGTGTGTTTTTTTTTACATGCTTGGCAATAAAGTTTATTCTGATTCTGATTCTGATTCTGAACTGGAGCAGTTTGCTCATGAGGAGTGGGCCAAAATACCTGCTGAGAGGTGCAGAAGTCTCATTGACAGTTACAGAAATCGTTTGATTGCAGTGATTGGCTCACAAGGTTGTGCAACAAAATATTAAGTTAAGGGTACCATCATTTTTGTCCAGGCCTGTTTCATGAGTTTGTTTTTTTAAAATAATTCTGTTGAACCACAATTCAAAAGCATTGTCTGATTTTCATTGGTTAATTTTCATAGAATTTTTATTTTTTACCACTTTTGTCAGATTCAAGTTATTTCTGTGACCATTGTGGGTTTTTCTTTCATTAACAGAGGGGTACCAACAATTTTGTCCACGTGTGTCAATGTTTCAGATCATCAAACAAATTTAAATATGAGACTGTGGCACACATATGCACATATGTATATCACTTCATGCTCCATATGTATACCACTTTAGGCTTCACATCTTAGATTGAACAAAGAACTGGGTCTCTTTGGAGATAACAGGAGGATGTGAAAGTTTTGTCTTTGGTATGCAAAGAGACGGCCAGGGGGGATTTTCCTGGCCGCCAGAAGCTTTGGGAGGAGGTGTTAAGATCTGAAAGAAGATGCATTGTTACTTGGGATTAAATACAATGTGACTGTGTGCTTTGAAGTACTGAGGTATTTAAAGGACGAATGTCTGGGTTTCTTTCTCTTTTCCTGTTTTTGTTGATGATGGAAGATGTGAATAAACCTGACTCGTGAGATAAACTCTGCCTCATCATTTTCACATTTTCCACACTGGTGACCCTAAGATGTATCATGAGTGAAAGAAATTCCCCCGAGCCAGCCGGGTCAGGAGCTCCCAGCCAAGCATATGCCGCTACCGTCCAGCTACTGGACTTTTGGCGAGACAACCCGTGCTCCTGGTTCCACTTGGTCGAAGCACAGTTCGCCCTCTGGGGGATAACGGTAGATGACACGAAGTTCTACCATGTGATTGCCAAGCTCGACAACCGCACGGCTCGGCATGTGCAGAGCCTTGTGGAGCAGCCACCGGCCGACGACAAATACGGCAGGTTGAAGGCTGCGCTCCTACAGCGCTTCACTCTCTCAGTCCAGGAGAGAGCGGAGAGACTCCTGGCTCTGAGCGACTTGGGAGATGGCACGCCCGTTGACCTGATGGAGAACATGCTGAGCTTGAGGGGCTCAGATGGTGACGACTTCATCTTCACCCACATTTTCCTCAGAACCCTACCGTCGGCCATGAGAGCGGCCCTGGCCAGTTCGCCGTTGTTGGCCCAGCGGGACTTCCGCGCGCTGGCCCAGGAGGTGCACCGGATTCTCAACGCCAGCAAACAGTGCGCGGCCACCGCGGCAGCGACGGAGTTCGGCACGACGGCCGGAGATGGCGAGGGGCCAGAGACGGCGGTAGCAGACCCACCGACGATGGCGGCGGCGGGGGCCAAGGATCGCGGAGGAGACACCCTCTGTTTCTACCATCGCCACTTTGCAGAGAAGGCACACAAATGTATACCACCGTGCCAGTTCAAGCGCTCGGGAAACGCCAAGCCCGGGGGTCGGTAGCAGCTGCGGCCCTCGGTGAAGAGAACAAGCTGCTCTACTTGACGGATGCGCGTTCGGGGAGGCAATTCCTCGTGGACACAGGCTCCCAAGTGAGTTTCATCACGCCTACCTCCGCTGACCGGCTGGCGGGTCCCGGAGGTCACGGGGCGTCAGCAGCGAACGGCTCGGAGATTAAGACCTTTGGTGAGAGGAACCTGCTTCTGTCCCTACACGGCCGTACATTTGAGTGGACCTTTGTTATAGCAGCAGTGAGTTTCAATATGTTGGGGGCTGATTTTCTGTGCTCACATGGTTTGTTGGTTGATCTTGCTAACAGGCGCCTGGTTAATGCACTTTCTTTTTATTCTATTCCCTGTGCAGCCCGAGTGATCCCGCCCACAGCACAAGCCAACGTCGCAACGGCAAGCGGTAAGTTCCACACACTGCTCACTCAGTTCCCAGCACTCACGGTTCCCACATTTTCAGCAGCTGTCGCCAAACACGGAGTGGATCATTTTATTACTACCACCGGACTGCCTGTTTTTGCAAAAGCTCGGCGCTTGGATTCAGCTAAACTGACCATAGCGCGCGAGGAGTTCGCCAACCTCGAAAAGTTGGGCATCATCAGACGTTCGAACTGCCCATGGGCTTCCCCGCTTCACATGGTCCCGAAAGCTGATGGCTCGTGGCGACCTTGCGGAGATTTCCGCAGGTTCAACAACGCCACAGCGCACGACCGCTATCCAATCCCGCATATCCAAGATTTTTTCGTTCATTTGGCGGGGGCGCGCGTTTTTTCTAAGATAGACTTGGTCCGTGGTTACCATCAAGTCCCAGTGCGCGCTGAGGATATACCCAAAACAGCGGTAATAACTCCGTTTGGCCTATTCGAGTTTTTGCGCATGCCGTTTGGGCTTAAAGGCGCTGCGCAGATGTTCCAACGCATGATGGACGTGGTGTTGCGTGATCTCCCCTTCGTATTTGTCTACCTGGACGACATCTTAGTAGCCAGCGCGTCCGAAGACGAACACGAAAACCACCTCACGGCAGTTTTCCGGAGGTTGGGAGAGCACGGGTAAATAATCAACCCAACGAAGTGTCAGTTCGGGGTGACGCAGATTGATTTTTTGGGGCATCGTGTCTCCCCAGAAGGAGCGGTTCCGCTGCCTGACAAAGTGCGCGCGGTAACAAATTTTCCCCAGCCGCAAACAGTCAAAGCGTTACAGGAGTTTTTGGGAATGGTGAATTTTTATAACCGTTTCCTCCCCCGCGCAGCACAGCTCATGCAACCATTGTATGCCGCACTAAAAAAACAAAAACCCCAAAATAAGATCGAATGGTCTCTGGAGCGAGAGCGAGCATTCTCTGAGGTCAAAACAGCCCTGGCAAACGCTGCGTTGTTAGCACATCCAGACCCACCGGCCCGCATAGCGCTCACTACTGACACGTCAGATGTGGCCATGGGGCGGTCGTGGAGCAGCATGTAGCCGGGGCTTGGCAGCCGCTCGCCTTTTTCAGCAGGACTTTGTGCGATAGTGAACGAAAATACAGCGCATTCGACAGGGAGTTGTTAGCTCTCCACTTGGCCATTCGCCACTTCCAGTTCTGGCTGGAGGGACGCCGTTTCACCGCGTTCGTTGACCACAAGCTGCTGACATTTGCGATGGCCAAGGTTTCAGAACCGTGGTCAGGCCGGCAGCAGAGGCAGCTGGCCGCAATCTCAGAGTTTACTACCGATATTCAGCATGTGGCGGGTAAACTGAATGTAGTGGCAGACTGTCTCTCGCGTGCTGTGGTGGCCCCAGTCCGCGTAGGGATAGATTATGCAGCCATGGCCACGGATCAGGTTAGCGACGCGGATGTGCGCGCGCTCCAGTCTGGACCAACAAGGTTAAGGCTGGAGAACAGGGTGCTGCAAGACGGTATGCCCCCCCTAATCTGTGATGTCTCCACTGGGTGACCGCGTCCTGTGGTACCGGCCGCGTGGCGCCGCCGCGTTTTTGACTCGATTCATTCTCTGGCGCACCCGGGAGTGCGCGTGTCGGTCAAAATGGTGGGAGAGAAATTTGTTTGGCCGAGCCTGCGCAAACAAGTTAGAGAGTGGGCAGCAGCCTGCATGGCTTGTCAACGAGCCAAGGTACACCGACACACGAGAGCTCCCTTGGAGCCGTTTCACATCCCGGCTAAGAGGTTCGATCATGTTCACGTGGACCTCGTAGGCCCCCTCCCGCCGTCACAGGGGTGCACACACCTTCTGACAATGGTAGACCGCACCACGCGCTGGCCGGAAGTGGTCCCAGTGTCTTCAACCACAGCCGAGGAGGTGGCGCGTGCGTTTTTAACAGCATGGGTAGCGCGCTTTGGAGTCCCGTCGGACATTACGTCCGATAGAGGTCCTCAATTTCTTTCTGAACTTTGGTCAGCAATGGCCCGCAGCCTGGGGGTAACAATCCACCGCACAACCGCGTACAATCCGCAGGCTAATGGGTTATGCGAACGTTTTCATAGGTCATTGAAAGCGGCTCTCAGAGTGTCGCTTACGGATGCAAATTGGGTAGACAGGCTACCGTGGGTTTTATTGGGGTTGCGTTCTGCACCTAAAGAGGATTTAGAAGCCTCCCCGGCTGAACTAGTTTTTGTGCGGCCACTTCGGCTGCCCGGGGAATTTCTCCCAGATAATCCTGCGCCAGAATGCTCCCCGGCTCAGCGGTTGCAGAGTGGCACGGAATCGGGCACACTGCCTGGCCCCGTTCACCACAGTTTTCCGCGTGTTTTTGTGCCTAAGGCCTTAAAAAACGCGGAGTTTGTTTTTGTCAGACACGATGCTCATCGCCCACCGTTGCGACCACCTTATGATGGACCATTTAGAGTGCTGGAAACAGGGGATAAGCATTTTTTGCTAGATTTGGGGGGCAGGAAAGAAAAGTTTGGCATAAACAGGCTCAAACCCGCCTTTGTGGTGGTGGACGAGGATGTGCTGTCGGCCAGGGCTCCTCGGCGCGGCAGACCCCCTTGGGGACATTCCCCAGAACACCCACCGGGATTGACTAACAGTTCTCACCCTCAGACAGCAGCTCCCCAGCAGGACGGCGCTGCAGAGGTGGTAAAGCCCGCTTACAGCAGATACGGGAGGAGACTGAGGCCCAAGCAGCACGTGGACTGATGTGTAATGGTTTATCATGACATGCAGACTGTTATTCCGTTGTTCCATCTTAGACGTTTGGGGGGGGTCATGTAGCACACATATGCACATATGTATATCACTTCATGCTCCATATGTATACCACTTTAGGCTTCACATCTTAGACTGAACAAAGAACTGGGTCTCTTTGGAGATAACAGGAGGATGTGAAAGTTTTGTCTTTGGTATGCAAAGAGACGGCCTGGGGGGATTTTCCTGGCCGCCAGAAGCTTTGGGAGGAGGTGTTAAGATCTGAAAGAAGATGCATTGTTACTTTGGATTAAATACAATGTGACTGTGTGCTTTGAAGTCCTGAGGTATTTAAAGGACGAATGTCTGGGTTTCTTCCTCTTTTCCTGTTTTTGTTGATGATGGAAGATGTGAATAAACCTGACTCGTGAGATAAACTCTGCCTCGTCATTTTCACATTTTCCACAAGACAAAGATAACACAAGTAAACACAAAATGAAGAGTTTCCAAAAACCGATAAATGCCTCTTCCATGAAAATTTCACTCTTTACATCAAACAGCTGTTAACATTACCTACTTGTAGAAGTTCAAATCGTTTTGTCTCAAAAGCCGATATGTCCTATGTTATAGACGCTACAAATTCGTGTTTTTGGTTTTTTTTTCCAAAAGCCAATAAATGTCGGGAGTGTTTTTTTTTTTTTCAAAAGCAGATAACTCCACAGGGCAAATCAGCACTTGGTATTTGGGTCACGTGACTCATCTTGGCTGCCTTCCGGGTCTGCTGCTCTGACTGATTTCCTGGCTGTGTTCAGAATGATCACTCACTTCCTGCCTGCTCGCTATATAGTGAATTTAAGATATAGTGGACTATACAATAAACTCAATATAACAATAAAATTAACCACTGTGGACACTACTGGGCTTGTTTTCGCGGCACGGTTAATGATATCATCACGTGAAAGTAAAATGTATCAGATTAACGGTGGTAAAAAAAATGAATACCTGCATGTAATTTGTAGTAAATATGTATTGAATCAAATGGTTTTTGCTGAATTATTAAATATAAATAGCTTGAGGTATTTGCTGTGATGTGAAGCTCTTCTCTCGCTGCTCTGTTGGCTGCGCATTCACTATATAGTCCCTATATGGGGAAGGAGTTTCTGTTTTCCAGCCTGACTCCTTTTCTTTTTTCACCGTGCACACTAGTGAAGAGAGAAACGCCATTTCACTTCTCCTGTATGTCCTGTACATATACAGTACTGGTATTGACAATAAAATCTTTGAATCTTAAATTATAGCTTTATTATCTAACTAACTAACCTGCACTTATATAGCGCTTTTCTAGTCACAAAGACCACTCAAAGCGCTTTCACTAGTACTAAGCCTCTATTCTAAGGGCCTATAGGAGACAGATATCTAGGGACAATTTAGAACAACCAATTAACCTAATGTGCATGTCTTTGGATTGTGGGAGGAAACCGGAGCCCCCGGAGTAAACCCACGCAGCACAGGGAGAACATGTAAACTCCACACAGAAAGGTTCCAACCCCTGCCAGCCTGGGGATTCAAACCAGGAACCTTCTAGCTGTAAGGCAACAGTGCTAACCACTGCACCACCATGCTGCCCCGGCTATATTATACCATTTTACTGAGTTGATATGCCTAAATCTGTGGTGAGCTGAGCTGTGTGTTTTTCTCTCCTCTCATTAATTATGTTTCACAGCTACGGTTTCATCCACACCTGCGCTGCACGGAGACGTCAACGCTCCTATGCAGCTAAAGTGGTTCTCGACGCCATTCAACTCCTCTCTTCTTCAGCTTAGAACAATCATTTTTTCACACAGGGCCATGTAGGTTTGGATTTTTTTACCCTTAATAATAAACACCTTCATTTAAAAACTGCATTTTGTGTTTACTTGTGTTATCTTTGTCTAATGTTTAAATTTGTTTGATAATCTGAAACATTTAAATGTGACAAACATACAAAAAAATGAGAAATCAGGAAGGGGGCCAACACTTTTTCACGCCACTGTATTTTGTTGATGATATACCTTCTTCTTCTACTTTGGTCTGCATATTGACTTCGCAGATATCTTATGGACGCCCCTCCTGATGCAACATTGGTTTGGGAGCGCTACAGCTCACACTACCCTGGCTCATGCCTCCCCCGTGGCTGGCTGACTTTCCTTTCCCCATTCTGTAATGCTGAGCGCCAAGGTAGAAGGAGGAAAGTACCATTTTGAAGTGGTCTTTGACTGCGGGGGGATGATCCAACACAAGGCCACCACTCCTTTAAATGTATGAAAACCAGAACCTGTTTGGACACTGTTGCCTGTACTTGATGACAGCAGGTTTGTAGACCAGAACCCGACAGAACAGGCCTGAGAGAACCACAAGTTCATGTGTTTGTGAAAAAAATGGAGCTCAGTGCTGCAGTTGTGGATTTAAAATGCAGTCGCTGGAGACTTCCGGGAAGATGGCGGAGAGACATAACACTTAAACAAAGAGCTCTCCCTAGCCGGATTAAAAATCATCGGTAAATGGCCAACTCGACATAAACGAATCAATAAACTAAGGGATGAAAACACGAAGGAACCGGGCACAAGGACAAAAACAGGGTAAAATTGAAGAATTCCTCTCCAACAACGCAGGAAAAACCGCTGTACGCAAAGCCCAAAAAAACGAGGTGTCTACAGCAGAGAAAATGGAGGACACCAGACTCAACAACATGAACGCTGGCATCGCCAGTTTGGGTGAAGAGTTAAGAGAATTCAAGCGACAGCTACAACAGGATTTAGCGGCTCTTAAGGAGGAACTGAAAAAAGAAATTAAGGAGGAAATCATGGACGTCCGAAGAGAAATGGAGCGTAAATTAACGGAAAACATGGAGGAGCTGCGCTCCCAGCGGGCGTGTATGACAGAAGCGCAGACCCGAATTTCGGAACTAGAAGATTGGAAAAGCGAGGCAAACGAACAACTACAGACCCTGACGACGCAAACGCAGAGGATGCAGGAGAAAATAAACGACTTGGAGAGCAGATCCCGACGAAGCAATATGCGCATCTTTGGAATTCCGGAGGGCATTGAAGGCAACTCGATGACAAAATTCATGGATCAGTTCTTAAAAAAAGAACTGGAAATACCCGGAGAAACGGATCTGCAGATTCAACGGGCGCACAGAGCACCGGCACAGAACCCGAAAACAAACTCTCCACCCAGGTCAGTTGTGGTAAACTTTGTGAAATATGACATAAAGGAAAGAATCCTGACGCAAGCATGGAAAAAAAAGATACGAATCGGCGACAAACAGGTATTTTTTGACCATGACTACCCGACAGAAATCGTGCAGCAGCGGAAGAAATATGCCAATATTAAAAAAACGCTGAAAGAGAAAAAAATTAGATTCCAAACGCCGCTAACGAAAATGAGGATTCATTGGGAGGAAGGCACAAGAACCTACAACACGGCCGAAGAGGCAGCGCGGGATATGATGGAGCGGGGCCTTGAAGTGAGCGTGCCGAAGGAGACGGCTGGAGCAGCGGCGGCCCTGAACGCACCACGACAGACGGAGTGGAGACGAGTGAACGGCGGAAGAAGGGGGAGAGACGTAGAGCAGCGGGCCCAGGACAAGCTACAAGGCTTTCAACTGAAAGCCTAGATCATAACAAAGATTAAGAAAGGCACAGAAGAAATGAAGGCCAAGAAGACAAGGTAAAAGAGAAACAGACGGCTAGGAGAGGTTTAAGTGATATTTGTTGGACATTTCTAGACTTATGACTATTACTTTGATAGTAATTAGAAGTCTAGGGAGGGCCCTTCACTCTGTGAAGACAAACCCCCCACCCACCAACAGGGACCAGTGGGCAGAAGAAAGGCCCAAAGTACGGAGGTCGAGATTTTTTAATGTGTTTTTATATAAATATGTGTTATTTTTGTTGTTAAAGGGGCTAGGAGCACAAGTTAAAAAAATGGAAAAACATGAATATGGGTAAAAATCTTAAGATAATGACATTAAACGTGAATGGTCTGAACTCACCTGTTAAAAGGGAAAGAATAATAAGAAAATTCAAGAAGGAAAAAGCTGAAATTATATTTATGCAAGAGACACATTTGAGCAAGGCAGAACATGTGAAACTAAAGAGATTTGGCTATAAGAACTCCTACTACAGTTCATTTAAGGGAGGAGCTAAAAGGGGGGTTATGATACTAATCTCAAACAAAATACAGTTTGAAAGTGAACAGGAAATCCAGGATAAAGAAGGCAGGTATGTAATAATAAAGGGAAGAATAGATGGTATGCAGATCACATTAGTGAACATCTATGCCCCACCAGAAAGTGACAAGGGTTTTTTTCAACATCTGTTTGATCTCATAGCAACACACAGTGAAGGAGTCCTAATTTGTGGAGGAGACTTAAATGCTGTCATGGATCATGAAGTTGACACAACAAGTGTTAAGAAGACAAAAAAACATGTAACAAAGTTCATAAGAACCTCACTGGCAGAAATGGGTATGGTAGACATATGGAGGGACCTGCACCCACTCGAAAAAGACTCTACACATTATTCAGCAGCCCATAAAGTACACTCTAGAATAGATTACTTCCTTATGAATGAAGGTGACAGACACAGGGTGAGAAATTGTTGGATTGGAGGGGCAGAAATATCAGATCATAATCCTATATACATGGAAATATATTTGAACAATAGAAAACGACAAACAACATGGAAACTTAACGTAGGACTGTTAAATGATGAGAAAATGAAAGAAAGAATAAAAATAAACATAAACGAATATATCCAAGAGAATGACAATGAAGAAGTGGACCCAACAATACTATGGGACACACTAAAAGCCGTGTTAAGGGGTAAATTAATTGTTGAAACAGGAAAAGCAAATAAGACTAAACTGGAAGCGTATGAACAAAGATGTGAGAGACTGAGGGAATTAGAACGTAAACATCAAAGCACAAATGACCCAAAAATATATCAAGAAATTAAAGAAGAAAAAACAAAGATAAAAGAAACACAAATGGATGAAATTGAAAGGAAAAATAGATATCTAAAGCAAAAATATTATGAAACGGGGCCAAAAGCCACAAAACTGCTGGCAAAACGGTTAAGAAAACAACAAACAATGAATAATGTATACAAGATTAAAGACCCCACCACAAATAAAACCACAGTTAACCCAGAAAACATCGAAGAAATTTTCCATAATTTCTACCAAGAACTATACTCGCAACCTGAAGAAACAAATACTAAAGATATCAAAAAATTTCTAGACACATTGGACTTGCCATCAATAGGAAATCAACAAAATGAAAAACTAACAGCAGAAATAACAACACAAGAGATCAGAGATGTGATTAAGTCACTTAAAAACGGTAAATCACCAGGTAGTGATGGGTACCCATCTGAGTTTTATAAACTGTTTATAGAAGAACTCACGCCACAACTCCTAAAGTCATTTAATTGGACGCTGAACAACAACAAAATACCTCCATCATGGAACGAAGCAATCATTTCAGTTATTTTAAAACCAGGGAAAGATAAAGAACAATGCGGAAACTATAGACCAATCTCTTTATTAAATGTAGATTATAAAATATACACAACAATTATATGTAAACGAATAAAGACATTCTTGACGGAATTGATAGAAGATGATCAAACTGGATTCATAGAGGGACGCCAAACACATGACAATATCAGGAGAACAATACATATAATTAACCAAATACATAAAGAAAAGAAAAGCGCAGTAATAATGAGTTTAGACGCAGAAAAAGCATTTGACAGGGTTAACTGGAAATTCCTATATAGTGTACTGGAGCGCTTTGGATTTAACGAAAAATCAGTACAATGCATAAGGACGCTATATCAAGAACCTGTGGCAAGAATCAAGATAAACGGTAGCTTAACAGACAAAGTAAATATACAAAGATCAACTAGGCAGGGATGCTGCTTATCGCCCACCTTGTTTGCTCTGTTCATAGAACCACTGGCTCAAGCGATACGACAAAATAAGAAATTAAAAGGTGTAACAATAAAGGAGGCGGAACACAAGATTGGGCTATTTGCAGACGATATTATAGTTTACCTTGAACAACCAGATAAATCAATAATGGAAATGATGAACTTGATAGAAAATTTTGGAAAATTATCAGGATACAAGATAAACATAACAAAAACACAAATACTGACATTCCACTATAACCCTCTAAACCAGATAACTGATAAGATCAAACTAAACTGGAACCAAAAAGAAATAAAATACCTTGGAGTGAACATACCTAAAGACCTAAGCAAAATATATAAAGCAAACTATGATAGGTTGGAACAAGAAATAAAAAAAGATATTGATAGATGGTCAATCTTAAATATGGATCTGAATTCAAAAATTGAGACAGTCAAAATCAGCATACAACCTAGATTACTTTACCTCTTCCAGGCTATACCAACAGAGATTCCAGATGCCCAATTCTCAAAGTGGGACAGGATGATATCGAGATTTGTTTGGGGAGGTAAAAAACCAAGAGTGAAATATAAAACCCTCCAATTACCAAAAGAGAAAGGAGGCATGGGCCTACCGAGTCTAAAGGAATATTACTACTCAGCACAAATAAGATATATCATATGTTGGTGCGACGAGGGATATGAGGCAAAATGGAAAGAAATGGAAAAGGAAATTGAGGGACTCCCAGTACAAAGCATAATAGGGGATAAAGATGCATATAAGCAAATCAAACAAATAGACCCAATCACTAAATTTACTTTAGAACTGTGGTATAAAATAGTACAAAAATATAATATAAGCGAAGACATAAAACTATTGAAATGGGTAGCATTTGACAGTCAGTTTGAACCGGCAAAACAAGATAGGGGATACAAAAATCTGGTGAACAAGGGAATCACAGCATGGGGCAATATCGGAAAAAAAGATCTCGGGAGCTTTGTAAATATCAGGAGAAAATTTAAATTAGAAAGATCGGAATTTTTCAGATATCTGCAGATGAGAGATTACTATATGAAGAAGATTAGGCATAACCTCCAAACAGATGTGAACGAGATTATACAACTTATTTTAAGCTCATATGCAGGAAATAAAATAAGAATTATTTCAAAACTATATCAGAAACTTATGACAAACAATCATACAAGTAACTATATAAAGGAGAAATGGGAGAAAGAGCTCAATTTAAACATAACAGAAGAAAGCTGGCAGGAAATATGGAAAACACAACACACATCAACAAATTCAAGGGCATGGAGGGAATTTGGATGGAAAAACCTGATTCGCTTTTTCATTACACCACAGATTCAAGGAAAATATACAAATACCCAATCTTTATGCTGGAGGGGATGTGGGGCTCAAAATGCAGACCACTCACATATGTTTTGGAAATGCTACAAAATATCATCATTTTGGAAATCTATGCATGTGACAATACAGAGGATATTAGGATATAATATACCAATGAACTGTAACCTGATGTACTTATGTGATCTTAAAAAAGACAATGTTATACAGGCTGAGGACAGATATCTAGTTAAAATCTTGTTGATTGCATGTAAAAAAACTATCACAAAAAAATGGCGATCAGAAGTTCTTCCTGACCAAGAACAATGGACTGACATTGTTGAGGACATACGTATGATGGAAAAACTAACATATCGACGAAGAATGCAAGAAGGAATATGGGAGAAAAAATGGCGGAAATGGACACACTACAAAGTGCAACAACGAGGCAGAAATTGAAAGAATAACCAAAGACACTGAAAAAACCAGAAGAATTAAGAGATGGAAACTAAAAACTTGATGCTCCAACATTTGCCCCCCCCCCTTTTATTTTTTATTTATTTATTTTTTTTTTATTTTTTTTTTTTTTATTTTTCCCTACCCTAACCCCTTTGTTTTTTAAATGTAGAATGTGATCTGAATGCATTATATATGATGAAAAATGAATAAAAATCTAAGTTACAAAAAAAAAATGCAGTCGCTGTGAGACTGGCTGGAGCCACTGATGGAAGCTGGAGTAGGAAAATGGGGGCAGCGTGGGCATACGAGGGTGGGGGGTGCATCGGTGTACACTGCCCTTCCTTCGTCACTAGACATTCTTCATGGCAGATCCAGTCTCCAGCCTGTGGAGTTTAAACAGAGCTGACTGATGAGCCACAGCATGCTGCTGGACATCATCTGACATGAGGAGCAGTGCTGAGGTTTTTCACTTTATGGGACTATGAATGTGAAGTTTCCTTCCCATGTACTGCAGGGTCACTCTTTTTTCTATACAATGAAGGCTCTCTCCTGTTCCACCGTCTCCATCTGTCCCTGCATGCTGCATGGCCTGTATATTTATATATAGAGAGAGCTCTTGTTCTTTCTCTGCATCATTCAGTGAAAAGTAGGGCAAAGAGGAGGAGAGCATGGGCAAACAAAGTCCAACACACATAATCCATGTAAGCCAGGCCACGCTCTGTACGCCACACTGGATTAAACCCACAGGGATGCATAACAAATTTCACTCAGATTCATATCGCAGCACATCCAAGCACCATCTTAAAAATTAAAACACCACACGGTGTACGCCCATCTTTTTCTAAATTGCATAGTTCTCACACACAAGTCAGTTTGAGTATGGGCAGATATTTCATGTCACTGTTGGAGGGGAGGGGTGTCTATGCAAGATTCTGTAATGAGAAAGAATTCAAACCCTATCCACCTTATTCCTAGGCCCCATGATGCCTTGCATGAATTATGGTAGCAACTTCCAGTACTAGTTTAGAACGTGTGGTTGTCACAGAAATGGGACACTTTTCCTTGTTAAAAAACAATGACTTCAACATCAAAAATGTGGGAACGAGGCCTTTTGCACCTCAAAATGTAGTGATCTGTGCTGCCTGCCTGTTGCCCTAATTTCCTCCACAGCTGCGCGCACACCTGCTCTCCTCATTAGCCTGCCTATTTAAGCTGTGCTGCCCTCAGGTCTGCACGGAGACGTCAAGCTCCCTGGTCTGGCAAGACCTCTTTGCCTTCTCATCACCTTCATGATCCAGAGTTCTATCTCCTCTGATCCTTCCAGCCTCGTCATCCTCCTGGGAGTCCTAGCTCCCCAACAACAAGTAAGCCCTCATCACTCCCTCATGTCCATGCTTCACTCTGCTCCCCTGTGCACAGGTGGAAATCTGTTGGCGGTGGACTGAGCGCAACCTGCACCTCACCAGCTCACTTCACATCTCTTCACCCTCTCGCCTCCTCAGCAGCCGGAGCCGAAGACACTGCTGTCCCACTGGCCGAAGCCTCCGGGATCTCACCTGTGCTACACACCAACTCGTCAACAGTAAGACTGAACATTCACTGAATTATCTTCGTCAAAACAACCCAGCAGACGGTGTGTTAGCGCACAAGCTTAACATCACTGAGGCTCGAGTAGACCAATTATCTCATCAACAAGTCATACTTACACAGCTCGTACAGATTAACACACACCTGGATCACCTTACAGCTCCTCAGTCCTTCCCACCTGCTCCTGGGAACACGGCCGGCCCAGCCAGTTCCATCCTTTCTCCTTCTCCATCGTCCCAGCTGACTCCAGTCCCCACGCCCACACACTTCAGCGGTAAGCTAGGAGAGGCTAGGGGTTTTCTGTTACAGTGTGGGATAGTTTTTCAGCAGGTACCAGGGGATTTTCCCACCAGTCACAGCCATATAGGCTATGTAGTCAATCTTCTGGAGGAGCAGGCTTTAGCTTGGGCTTACGCCATTATGGCTAAGCCTGATTATGCTAATTTGACGTATGATCAATTTGTGAGTGAGTTCAATGAGGTATTCGATCATTCAGACCGAGATAGTGTGCTCACCACCCAGTTGCTCAACCTAAAACAGGGGAATAAGTCAGTAGCCGATTACTCTGTGGACTTCCAGGTGGTGGCAGCAGAGGTGGGGTGGGAGGATGCCTCCCCTTGTAGCATTTTTGTCCGAAGTCTTAGCCCTAGCCTGAAGGACGAGCTAGCCCATCTTGACAAACCTAGCAAGCTGAATGAACTCATTTCCCTAGCCATTAGCATAGACAATCGGCTAAGGGAGCAGGCCAACGAGCGTAGACCTTCCGGTCGCTCAGCCTCACAGTTTCGCTGCTCCCTGCAGCTCTGCAGCTCCCCCTGCTGGCTCTTCCTCCATCAGATTCACTAGATTCCCCTGAGTCTATGGTCATGGGCCAGTCCAAGTTGCTGCCGGCTGAGAAACAGCACCACCGGGAGCTAGGTCTGTGTTTATATTGTGGCAGTGAGAAGCATGAACTGGCTACTTGCCCCATTTGACCAAAAGAGGGAGTCCATGCGTCACAGTATGGGGGCTCACGGACTCACTCCAAAGAGGGGGCTGAGCAGAGTTTCATTTCTGAAGACCTGGCAACCCGATTGGGGCTTGCCTTTCACCAGTTAAGAATGCCATTAAAGCATATCGCCCTGTCCAAGGCTCCACTGGCGTTGGTGTCCAAACAGACTGCCTTGGTATCTGTCCTAGCGTCTGGTAGTCACCAAGAACAGCTCAGATTGTTTGTGCTGCCAGTCTCTTACTCCCCGGTCATTTTGGGGTATCCCTGGCTCCGGTTGCACAACCCCTTCATTGATTGGCGCTCTGGAAATATCATCTTGTGGAGCTCGTTCTGCCTAAGTGCCTGTCTTCAGTCCGCTGCATGCTCGCCCTCCATGGCTCTCGGTGCCCCTGACACACCCCTGCCTGACCTGTCCCGGGTTTCCTCTGAATACCAAGATCTGGGGACCGTCTTCAGCAAATCCCAAGCACCCCCCCCCCCCACGCCCATACGATTGTGCCATTTCGTGTTTCAGTGGCTGGTTAACGATGTGTTGAGAAATTTTCTGGGCTCTTTCGTATTTGTGTACCTTGATGATATTCTCATTTTTTCTCAGTCCCTCGATGAACAATGAGTGCACGTCAGGCGAGTGTTGCAGTGGCTGCTGGAGAACAGGCTGTTTGTTAAAGCAGAGAAGTGCAAGTTCCACACTTCATCCACTTCATTTTTGGGATCTGTCATCTCGCACAACGAGATCATCACCGATCTGGCTAACGTAAAAGCAGTGGTAGAGTGGCCGACCCCCTCATCCCGGAAACAGTTACAGCAGTTTCTGGGATTTGCCAACTTCTACCGCTGCTTCATAAAGAATTACAGTCTCACTGCCCTTCCTCTCACTCGCCTCACCTCCACCAAGGTGCCCCTCCGATGGACGGAGGAGGCTGAGGCTGCATTTTTGGAATTAAAATCATTATTCTCATCTCCTCCGATTCTGGCGCAGGTGGACCCCACTCTGCAGTGTTTGGTGGAGGTGGACGCTTCGGACTCCGGAGTCGGAGCAGTTTTGTCTCAGCAATCCCCTGTGGATGACAAGATTCGCCCCTGTGCATTCTTCTCCCACCGCCTCTTCCCGGCTAAAAGGAACTATGACATTGGGGACAGGGAGCTCCTGGCGGTGAAACTGGCTTTGGAGGAGTGGCGCCATTGGCTGGAGGGGGCCTCCCAGCCGTTCGTCGCATGGACTGACCATAAGAACTTGGAGTACCTATGGATGGCCAAGCGTTTGAATGCGCGCAAGGCCCGCTGGTCCTTGTTCTTTGGCAGGTTTGATTTTACCATCACCTACCGCCGGGGGTCCAAAAACACTAAGCCTGATGCTCTATTGAGACAATTCGCTTCGGATGCGGCGGAGGAGCCATCTCACCCCATTATTCCTCCTTCGTGCATCGTGGACGCCCTCTCGTGGGGTATTAAGGAAAAGGTTGGTAGAGAGCAGGAGACTGAGGCTGACCTGGGCGGGGGGCCAGCGGGGAGGCTGTATGTGCCTTCTGCCATCCGGGGCGAAGTCATAAATTGGGCCCACTCCTCCAAGCTCTTATGGCACCCGAGGATGGCACGCACCGTGGCCTTATTGCAAAAGACCTTTTGGTGGCCATCACTCCGGAGGGATGTCGGGGAGTACATCCGTGCCTGTCCCCACTGTGCCATCGGTAAGATGTCCTCCTCGAGAAGACTTCCGGGTATAGTAGGGTAGGAGGAGGCAACACAGGGAAACGTGTTCCCGACATTTAGGTTATAAATAGCCTAAAGAAACACAAATTTCTAAAAAATTTATTACATTGAGTTATAAGAGTAAGGGCTTCAAGATGCCGAAACTAAAAAATATTAAAAAATCAACACAGCGTGAATTACACGAGGAAGACGGAGACAAGCAGACTTCAGCCGCTGACAACGCCATGGAGGATAATGACATGCCAACAGGTGTATCAGATCAAGCTAGCAGCGCGAATTTGGACTTGATATTGAAAGAACTGCGTGATTTCAGAAAAGATAATAAAGTCCAGCTGGCAGCTATTAAAGAAGAAATGAATAAAACAAACAAGAGACTAGAAGAAGCGGAAGAAAGGATTTTGGAAGCAGAAACTCAACTACAGACTAATGAGGAGGTCCTGGCTGAGATGCTCAAACTCCATATTCAAATGGAGGTTAAGCTCACGAATCTTGAGGGACGATCCCGGAGAGACAATATCAGACTATATGGAGTGAAAGAGGGGTCTGAAGATGATTCTCCATCAATGGTTGCTTTTGTGGAAAGCTTATTAAGGGAGAATCTGGAATTTTCCAACCCCACGGAACAACGAGTGGAAAGAGTGCATCGCACACTGACGCCGAAACCTCCGCGAAACGCACCTCCACGATCAGTTGTCATCAAAATGGCCAGTTCCAGGATAAAAGAAGAACTCTGAAACTGACCTGGCAGAAATGTGGATTCGAATACCTTGGGAAGAAGGTTAATTTGGACCACGACAACGCACCTGAGATCATGAAGAGGCAGAGGGAGTATGCTGAAATAAAGTTGGTACTTAAAGAGAAGAAAATCCTGTTTCAAACCCCTTTCCAAGCGAAAATGAGAGTTTTTTATCCAGATGGAATCATGCTATACGACTTGGCCGAGGAGGCGACTGCTGATATGGAGAAGAGGGGACTCCCGGTGACTGTTGTCAGACGCCTGGAGACTTTCCTGGAACAGATCCAGCAGCTAACATGGCGCACAGAAAGGAGGACGAGAGGTCGGACAACTGGAAAATGCACCCGGGACTTCAAAGAAAAAATTACAAGCATTCAGACGACAAGAACAAGAATGAGTCTGGGAGCGACGCAGAGAGATTGAGAACTGAGACTGAATGGAAATATGGACGGTGAGCTTACTTTTTATAATAAACTGCCAGGACAGAATAAACTATGAATAATTTATGTAAGAATAGATTAAAATCCTGCGCAAAAACAAACATACAGTTTGGCGATACAGAGTTTTCATAGTTGGATGTTTTTCCTGTGCTGTATGAAGATGGACTTTGGCCAATTGGCAGAAGGCGGCCCTCTTTCACAAATATATGAGAGAGGCTCCCCTTCAAGGTTCCCTAAGTATAGGGGTCCAGTTAGGGTGATATCTAAGACCCCACGGATGGAAGTCAATAGTTTAGTTGTTTATAGTTTTATTTTATATTTTAATTTTATTTTTTTTGTTGGATGAGTTTTTGTTTGGAGTTTTTTTGCTGCAGCCTTGGGCAGCTTTATTGTACATGTTTTTGTACACTTAGGGAGAGTTCTATTTTATATATATATATAGGTTCTGCTATGTTAATGATATCAGAACAATCGAAAATGATTAGTAGCAAGATAAAAATTATCTTCTTCAATGTTAACGGCCTGTTGAACCCAATTAAACGTAGCAGAATCTTAACCCAAATGAAGAAAGAACACGCACAGATAATATATTTACAGGAAACTCATTTGGACAATAAGGAACATGACAAATTAAAAAGAAAGGGCTTTACTAATGTTTTTTTTTCCTCATACAAAGTGGGACGAAGGAGAGGAGTTGCTATCCTTCTTTCAGATAAATTACATTTTGAAAAAGAATTTGAGATAAGTGATAAGGAGGGCCGTTTTATTTTAGTAAGGGGAAAGATAGAGGCCAATTCAGTTACGTTGCTAAATATATCTGCACCTCCTGGAAGTGATTTTCCCTTCTTCAGGAGAATCATTGACATAATAACAACCGAGACAGTAGGCCTTCTAATTTGTGGAGGAGACCTCAATATACATTTACAGCCACATCTGGATACCTCCAATGGTAAAACATCTGACAAACTGCCTTTAATTAAGAAAATGAATACACTATCTGAAGAGGTGGGTCTAATTGATATTTGGAGAGATCTGCATCCAATTAGAAGAGATTACACTTACAGACGTGGACAAAATTGTTGGTACCCCTCTGTTAATGAAAGAAAAACCCACAATGGTCACAGAAATAACTTGAATCTGACAAAAGTGGTAATAAATAAAAATTCCATGAAAATTAACCAATGAAAATCAGACAATGCTTTTGAATTGTGGTTCAACAGAATTATTTTAAAAAACAAGTGAAGCCGTTCTGCTCTAGCCCTCTGTGCCCTCCTCCCAAGATGCCACCTCCACCAATAGTGATCGATGGCGACCCCGCGTGGAGGGTCAACTCCATTCTGGATGTCCGGCGCCGGGGTCACGGCCTCCAGTACCTGGTGGACTGGGAGGGTTATGGCCCTGAATGGAGGTCCTGGGTGCATCCCTCCTTCGTGTTGGATCCTCAGCTCATCAGGGACTTCCACTGGACGCACCCAGGTAGGTTGGATCGGCCGCGGAGAGGCATACCTTAGGGGGGGAGTACTGTAGTGATCTGCCCTGCCTGCCTGTTGCCCTAATTTCCTCCACAGCTGCGCGCACACCTGTTCTCCTCATTAGCCTGCCTATTTAAGCTGTGCTGCCCTCGGGTCTGCACGGCGACATCAAGCTCCCTGGTCTGGCAAGACCTCTTTGCCTTCTTGTTGTCTTCATGATCCGGAGTTCTATCTCCTCTGATCCTTCCAGCCTCGTCGTCCTCCTGGGAGTCCTAGCTCCCCAACAACAAGTAAGCCCTCATCATTCCCTCATCTCCACGCTTCGCACTGCTCCCCTGTGCACAGGTGGAAATCTGTTGGCGGCGGACCTCCTCATTCTGGCGGTGGCATGAGCGCAACCTGCACCTCACCAGCTCACTGCACATCTCTTCACCCTCTCACCTCCTCAGCAGCCGGAGCCGAAGACACTGTCCCGCTGGCCAAAGCGTCCGGGATCTCACCTGTGGTACACACCAACTCGTCAACAGTAAGACCAGGGGTGTCAAACTCATTCCATGGAGGGCCAAGACCCTGCATGTTTTGCTTCTACCCAGTGTCATCAGCAGGTGTTTTCACTGATCAGCAATCAGTGGGAAGAAATTCAGTGAAATCACCTGTTGAAGACACTGGGTGGAGGTAAAACCTGCAGGGTCTTGGCCCTCCATGGAATGAGTTTGACACCTGTGAGTAAGACTGAACATTCACTGAATCATTCCTCCCGATCCCAGTCACTAATCCACCTGGCTCTGCTCTTCCCTAGGGTTGCCAGACTGAACGGTGTTCTGCTTGCCCCGGCTGTTATATTCCTGCACTCACGCACACATCCACACTCACACTGCATAATAAAATGATAATTGATTTTATTCTAGTCTGTGTCTGCCTTCTGGGTCATGAATCATGTCACAAAAACAGTAATATAATCATACCACTTCCCACGACTATAGAGGGATGGGAAGATGACCTTAAAAAGTGGCCTGGCAGACTAGCTCTGTTTGTTAATGCCGCTGCTAATATGCTAACGCTGTAAACAAATAAAAGCTCTGTATCAGTGTCTCCACTGCAATAAAATCGGCTGCATTTTGTTAAAAGATTTTGGACATAATCAGATTTACCTCAGAGCAAACGTAGAATCTAGTCAAAGCCACAAAGAAGCCTCCATTGATAGTCTATGGCACAACCACGAACACCAGCAAGTACCAGAACTATGCCAAAACATTAAAAAATACAAGCACTGAAATTAGCTGCCACTTGAGTGCAAAAAACGTATGTGAACTATACATTAAAATGAATTTGAAAAACTTTTAAAAACCCTATTTTAAATGCCCCTGCTACTCCTCTCTTACTGACTGATTTAACACTACTTCAGCCAAAACCGGAAGCTCCGCCCACAATCGTTCCTACAGCGGCACCCCAGGAATAAGGTGGATAAAATGTGGAAACAAATCAAATCATAAAATGTTCCTACATTTGTAAAGGAGAGTTCAAACTCAAAGTTCAGTTACACAGAATAAAAATTAAACCAGCGTCCATATCAATGTTGCACATTTAGAAGAAAAAAGTCACAAATTTGCAAGAAAAAAGTTGCAGATTTATCACAAAAAATAGTCAATTTATGAAGAAAAAAAACAAATTTATGAGGAAAAAAGTTGCAAATTTACAAGAAGAAAATTGGAAAATTTCTGAGAAAAAAGTTTCAAATTTACTATAAAAAGGTTCAAATTTATAAGTAAAAAGTTGAAGATTTGCAAGAAAAAAGTTTCAAATTCACTAGAAAAAAAGTTACAAATTTACAAGAAAAAAGTTGAATATTTAAAGGTAAAAAGCTGCAAATTTCTGAGAAAAAAAATGCACATTTACAATAAAAAGGTTGCAGAATTAAAGGGAAAATTTTTTCCAAATTTCCATCCATCCATCTTCTGCCGCTTTTCTGGAGGTCCGGGTCGCGGAGGCAGCAGTTCAAGCAGAGAAGCCCAGACTTCCTTCTCCCCAGCCACCTGCTCCAGCTCTTCAGAGAGGATACCAAGGCGTTCCCAGACCAGCTGGGAGACATAGTCTCTTCATGAGTCCTGGGTCTGCCCCGGGGTCTCCTTCCAGTGGGACGTGCCCGAAACACCTCAAGTGGGAGGCGTCCAGGATGCATCCTAATCAGATGCTCAAACCACATCAACTGGCTCCTTTCAATGTGGAGGAGTAGCGGTTTTACTCTGAGCCTCTCCCGGATGACTGAGCTCCTCACCCTATCTCTGAGGGTGAGTCCAGCAATCCTATGAAGAAAGCTCAATTCAGCCACTTGTATCCGCGATCTCGTTCTTTCGGTCATTACTCAAAGCTCATGACCATAGGTGAGAGTAGGAACATAGATTGACTGGTAACTCAACAGCTTTGCCTTAAAACTCAGCTCCCTCTTCACCACAACAGACCGATACAACATCCACATCACTGCAGATGCTGCTCCGATCCGTCTGTCAAACTCTCGCTCAATTCTCTCTTCACTCGTGAATAAGACCCCAAGATGCTAAAACTCCTCCACTGGGGGCAGGAGCTTGTCGCCAACCCGGAGAGGACAATCCACCTTTTTTCGGCTGAGGACCATGGACTCAGACTTGGAGGTACTGATTCTCATCCCAGCCGCTTCACACTCAGCAGCAAACAGTCCCAGTAAGACCTGTAGGTCAATGCTGGATGAAGCCAGCAGGACAACATCATCTGCAAACAACAGAGATGAGATCCTGTGGTCACCAAGCATGACACCCTCCGTTCCCTGGCTGCACCTAGAAATCCTGTCCATAAAAATTATGAACAGGATCGGTGACAAAGAGCAGCCCTGGCGGAGTCCAACTCTCACTGGGAATGAGTCCGACTGAGTGTTGGCAATACGAACCAAATTCTCACAATGGTCGTACAGAGACCATATAGCTCATAACAACCAGCCCAATGCCCCATACTCCCGAAGCACCCCCCACAAAAAACCACGAGCGACACAGTTAAATGCCTTCTCCAAGTCCACAAAACACATGTAAACTGGTTGGGTAAACTCCCATGAACCCTTGAGGATTCTCGAGAGGGTAAAGAGCTGGTCCGATGTGCCACGGCCAGGACGAAAACCACATTGCTCCTCCTGAATCCGAGGTTCAACCAATACCCGAACTCTCCTCTCCAGTACCTTGGCATAGACCTTCCCAGGGAGGCTGAGGAGTGTGATCCCTCTAAAGTTGGAGCACACCCTCCGGTCCCCTTTTTTGAAGAGAGGAACCACCACCCCGGTTTGCCATGCCAAAGGCACTGCCCCCGACCTCCACGCAATGTTGCAGAGGCGTGTCAACCATGACAGTCCTACAACATCCAGGGCCTTGAGGTACTCACGGGGAATCTTGTCCACCCCCGGGGCCTGGCCACCAAAGAGATTTTTAACCACCTTGGCGACCTCAGCCCCTGGGATAGGTGAGTCATTCCCTTCGTCCACAAGCCCTGCTTCCTCTGTGGAAGGCGTGTCAGTGGGATTGAGGAGATCCTCAAAGTATTCCTTCCACCACCCGACGATATCCCAAGTCAAAGTCAGCAGTGCCCCATCCACACTATACACAGTGTGGACAGGGAGCTGCTTCCCCCTCCTGAGCCGTCGGACAGTTTGCCAGAATCTCTTCAAGGCTGACTGAAAGTCTTATTCCATGGACTCACTGAACTCCTCCCATACCCGAGTTTTTGCTTCAGCAACCACCTGAGCTGCACTACGCTTGGCCTGCCGGTACTCCTCAGCTGCTTCAGGAGTCCCACAAGCCAGCCAAGCTTGATAGGACTCCTTCTTCAGCTTAATGGCCCCCATTACTACTGGTGTCCACCACTTGGTTCGGGGGTTGCCACCACGAGACGCTCCGACCACCTTGCGGCCGCAGCTCTGGGCAGCCGCTTCAACAACAGAGGTGGAGAACATGGCCCACTTAGACTCCATGTCCCCAGACTCCCTCGGAATGTGGTCGAAGTTCTTCCGGAGGTGGGAGTTGAAGACCTCCCGGACAGGGGCCTCGGCCAGACGTTCCCAGCACACCCTCACTATACTTTTGGGTCTACCAGGTCTGAATGGCATCCTCCCCTGCCATCACATCCAACTCACCACCAGGTGGTGATCAGTTGACAGCTCTGCACCTCTCTTTACCCAAATTTATGAGAAAAAATTGCCGCTTTACAAGAAAAAAGAAGCAAATTTACTTGAAAAAAGTTGCAGATTTAAAATTGGTGCTTCAGATGCATTTATTCTGTTATGTAACATGATACAGAAAAGGTTTATGATGAACTGGGGGGACAATTCTCAGTTTTTTCCAAGTTGGGTGGGACATGTCCTCCCCATCCGCCTTGATTTACACCTATGAGCCATCCCTGAGCACTGCTGTTAAAGCTGCAGGTTCCACCTCCCATGACTGTGACTCCTTGTATTAAATATCAGAAGAGCTGTTACGTACATTAAATACTTACTGTCTGCATATGTACATGTCTACAAAATGTTCAAACTCTTCACATGGTTAACATGGCTATTGATGAAAATATTAGGACAGAGAAAACATCATAAATGTGCTTGTTTTTACTGTAATAATCTGAGTTTACCAGTAACGATTGCTTCTTTAGTCAAAATGCTGCAGTTTTGCTAGTGAAAGGTAATAAATTTACAAAGAAAATGTAAAAAAATTATGAGAATAGCTGAAAATTTATGCTAAAAATATTCAAAAGTTGTGGAAAAAGCTACAATTCTATGAGGGAAAAAAAATCAGAAATTTCTAAGAAGAAAGTCAGATAAGATCTCTTGAAAAAAAGACAAATTTACCAGAATAAAAGTTTTTTGTAACAAAATTTTGTTAGAAAATTGTATCACATTTATATGAAAAAGACTGCATTATTACCTGAAAAAGTACAAATTTACCAGAAAAAACTGTGAGAACAAAGTTTAAGAAAAAAGCTGTAATTTTATTGTGAAAAATGACACAAATTTTAATTTAAAAAGTCTTCAATTTTGCTGAACAAAGGTCTCAAATTTTCAAAGAAAAATGTGCCAAATTTATGAAAAATCAAAACACATTTATTTCAGAAATACAACATTTTTTTTCAAAAACATTACAGTTTATTAATGGTGAAAACAGTCACACAAATTCACAATATGTGTGACTGCCAGAAATCTCCGTGGGTCCCGGCTCGCCACCTGAGATCCCCATGGGTCCAGCTCCATCTGCTGAGGTCGTCGCGGGTGCTCCGTCCCAGCCCGGAACCTCCATGGGTGCTGCTCCCCCTCCGGATGAGTTCGTTGCGTGTGCTCCGTTCTAGCCCAGGACCTCCGAGGGTGCTGCCTCCCCAATGGCTGAGGTTGTCGCGGGTGTGCCGTCCCAGCCCGGAACCTCCATGGGTGCAGCTCCTCCTCAGTCCGGATCTCTGTGGGTGCTGTGTCCTAGTCGAGGACCGGTGTGGGTGCTGCACCCTAGCCTGAAACCAACTTGGGTGCTGCGCCCCAGTGAGGGCCCACCATGGGTTTTATGCTCTAGCCCAGGGTCCACTGAGGGTGCAACTATGGCCAGTCCGGGTCCACTGAGGGTGCAGCATTGGCCCAGTTCAGGTCCACCACGGGTACAGCATTGGCCCAGTTCATGTCCACCGCAGGTGCTGCAATGTCCCATTCTGGGACCACCAAGAGTGCTACAGGCCAGTCTGATGCTGTCATGCTTCCCCCTCCTCTGCCTGATGCTGTCATGGTTCCCCCTCCTCTGCCAGATGCCGTCATGGTTCCCCCTCCTCTGCCAGATGCCGTCATGGTTCCCCTTTCTCTGCCTGACGCCGTCGTGGTTTTCTCTCCTTTGCCTGACATCATCGTAGTCCCCCAACTCCTCTGCCCCTTTCGTCATTGGGCTTCCCCATGGGGCAGCCACCTCCTGGGCCACCCCTTCTGTTTAGGTGGCTGAAGAACCCTGGCCGACCACCTGACAGACTGTGCTGCTGGGTTGGGTGGCTCATATTCTCCGACAGACCACCCGACTTATACTATCTCGCCATCTGTCAGGCCTGGGATTTTGGCAGGTCACCTGTACTGTTTAGTTCTTTGGCCTAGGGGGTCTAGGGGCCTGGTTTTGTGTGGGTGCAAGTCCTGAGTGGGGTTTGTGTTTTTGTTCCCTCCTAGCCTGTTCCCCCCATCACCCACTCAGGGTGGTTTATTGCTATACTTTTTTGGGGGTGGGGGTGAGGGGGGGTCTTTTTGGATGTTACCTTGTGGTGTCTGGCATCCACCCCTTGGGGAGGGGGGGGGGCTCTGTCATGAGACTGAGTGCAGTGTGTCACCGGGCCCAGGCTCTTAATTTTAATCTGAGTATTTTCTGTATCTTTCCAGTGTTGTGTTATTTTCCTGTGTATTGATTTAAGACATGTTCTTGGTGGTTTATTATTCTGTTAGTTTTAATGGCCTTAGTATTATTGTTGTTTCATCAGTCTCTGTAGTTTAGGATTTATATTTTGTTTCTTTTGTGATACGAGTCTTTACCTCCTCTTCCAGACACTCCCACCCTGTCACCTTCTTGCATGGGCTGAGTTTGTTGTTTCTGTTCCTTAGTTGTCTCAGCTGTGAGCTATTCTGTAATTAGATCACCTGCCCGCTCAGATGATACGCACCTGCCATCAATTGTGTCATTTTAGTTTTCAGCTATTAAAAGACAGTGATTTTTCTTTCTTATTGTGGCAGTCTTGATTTTTCTCACATTGTCTCCATCACAACCCAGCCTCTGTTCTGGTGGGTAACTCTCGTAAGTCTGTTGTTTGTCAACTTGGAATTTTGTGTTGAGCACTGTTTGGACTTTGTTATTTTCAATAAATCTCACAAACTCACAGTTCAGCGCGTGGGTCTCACCTCTCTGCCCCATGGGGCAATTCATGACAGTTACCCTTTTCCCCCACACAAATTTACAACTTTATGCTCATAAATTAAAACTTTTTCTATGAATTGTGCAACTTTTCTCATAAATATTGAATATGTTTCTTGTACATATGCAGTTGCACTCTCACCAACATCTTCTATTGTAGCCAACTATTCTTGCACTCTTTATGGGGGTGGGGGTACAGCAGCTTAACAAGCCTCTCTTTTGATTTTCTTTAATTTACTTAATTTAATAAAATAAAATAAACAATTTAAAATTTGAACAGGAAATTTTGCTACTGAAACATCTGAGGAAAATGTGTTACGATCTGATGAAACTGAAGTTGACCTTTGTGGTCACAATTATAGAAGGTCTGGTGCAAAACAACACTGTATCAACAAAAGAATGTCATGACCACATGATTCAGTGAAGCATGGTGGTGGCAGCATCATGCTTTCAGGTTGCTTTTCCTTAGTGGGAACAGGGGCTTTAATCAAGGCAGACGGAATCATGAACAGTTCCAGATACCAGCCAACTTTCTCTCCAAGATGAAAAGGTTTCACCATGACGGTGACTCCAAGCATCCATCCAGACCAACAAAACAATGGCTTCACCGGAAGAAAGGGAACATTTTTAGATAGATAGATAGATAGATAGATAGATAGATAGATAGATACTTTATTTCAAACAAAAAAGCAAAAAAACAAAACAAATGACAAGTGCAATAAAAATGACAGTATACAGTGCTCGAAAGGGAGAAGGAACAAGTTAACACTTATTTACTCCAACTCCTCTTTTCCCTAAATACAACCCATGTGAAATATATACCTATTACCTCAATTAAGACCTCAAGTAGACAATTAACTATATTTTGTACATATCAACATTGACACCCATCCATCTCGACATACACTACCATTCAAAAGTTTGGGGTCACTTAGAAATTTCCTTATTTTTGAAAGAAAAGCACTTTTTTCAATGAAGATAACTTTAAACTAATCAGAAATACACTCTATACGGACTTCCGGTCTGGACACCATGGTGATAGCAGCTTAACGCTGAAGCTCCCAGACCCAATCCAGGGAAATACCTTGAAAATCAGATTTAACGGATTTTTGGAAGAGTGAAAATCAAAAGACAAAGTCATCATGCCTAAAGGAAAACAGAAGAAATCGACATTTACCAGGCCAGGACACGCATCGGCCGAAGAATCTGATCCGGGGGATTTCCATTCAGAAGACGAGGAGCTGAATGAAGCTAACAAAAAGGTTAGCTTGAAAATGGTACTTAAAGAATTAAGACGATTTCGCCGAGAGTGTTGGGCCGAATTTCGTGAAATCAAAGAAGAATTAAAAAGGACAAACAGCAGAGTGGACCAGGCTGAGGACCGAATCTTGGAAGCAGAGGAAAGAATAAAAGGGCTGGAAGATTCCGTGCTGGATCTACACAAAAGGCAGTCAAGACTGGAGGCTAAGCTAACCGACCAAGAAGGAAGACTGAGAAGAGACAACATAAGAATTCATGGTCTGAAAGAAGGAGTCGAGGATGGTTTCACCACAATGGCGGCATGCGTGGAATCCTTACTGAGAGAGAAGTTGGATATTCCCCAATCCACCGACTTGAAGATAGAAAGGGCGCACCGTACATTAGCCCCTAGGCCGGCGGCGGAAGCGCCACCACGATCGGTTGTGGTGAGGTTCTCCAACTCCAAAATAAAACAAGAGGTTGTAAGACTGGCTTGGCAGAAAAAAGGATTTATGCACCAAGAGAGAAAAGTTTTTGTGGAACACGATTACGCCCCGGAGGTCCTTAAAAAGCGTCGGGAATACAACGACGCTAAAAAGGTACTATGAGAGAAAAAACTGCGCTTCCAGACACCATTTCCGGTGAAGCTGCGCGTCTTCTACGGCGATGAGACTTGTCTCTACAATTCGGCGGAAGAAGCAACCGCGGATATGGTGAGAAGAGGGCTCCCGGTAATGGTGTTTAAACCCGCAGCAGACCCGAGCGAAAGAATCAAGGCTCAAACGTGGTCCACACAGAGACCCTCAAAATCCACAGGCCAGCAGCGGGAAACCCAGCGTCAGAGCTACAAGGAAAAACTGGCCGTTTACAGGAGGGAATAACAATTTTTTTAGTCAATCTGCACATCCAACCCTCCTCCTACAAGGTAACAAACATTAAAGGAGATGCAGAATCAGCATGTGGTAAAACATTTCATAGAACAGTCATAATATTAGAAACAAATAAGTCTTTAAAAAAAAAACAAACTTGTTAAAATAGAAATGTGACAATGATCCACATGTTCTCCCCACACTAACAAATACTGTATTAGCGTGAACGTTTGCTGTGATGGTGGTGGGAGGGTGCACACAATTTCATAGGGTATAGGCATTAAAAAAAAAAAATCATTACAAGTTCGGATTGGGATTTGAAATTCACGTTAAAAACATGGGACAAGTTACAGGGGTAAGCGAGGGCCCTCAACACGTAACAGAGTCTGAGGAATTTCCCTCAGAGCCTACACACCATCAAGGCTCTTCCAGGGTCTCTAAAAAGACCTCAGCTCAGGAAGTTCTTTTGTCAGTTTTTTGTTTTAAAGTTTTATACACTATGTTCTTAATGTTTTTTATGTTCTTAATGTTCTTTCAGTTTCTGAGTAGCATAAAAGCGGGCCACCACACTGTTATACTAAATAAGACAACACAATGGAGAAACAGGGTGTAACCAAAATAATCTCATATAATGTAAAAGGGATCCTGAATCCAGTTAAAAGATCCAAGATTCTAGGCAAAATGAAAAAAGACAAAGCAGGAATAATATTTTTACAAGAAACCCACCTAACAGACGTGGAGCACACTAAACTCAATAGACAAGGGTTTAAAATGATCTCTTCATCTTCATATAAGTCAGGGAGGAGGAGGGGAGTAGCGACATTGATCTCAACCAAAATTACATTTGAAAAAAAATCAGAACACAAAGATAAAGAAGGGAGATACAGTTTGGTACTTGGGCGGCTAGAGGGAGAAGATATCGCCCTGCTGAATGTATATGCACCACCAGGGGCTAACTGGAAATTTTATAAAAATGTATTTGACCTAATGATAACTAAAGCCCAAGGTTTAGTGATATGTGGTGGAGACTTCAATCTAAGACTGCATCCATACTGGGATGCATCAGGTAATTCTCCACATCAAAATAACACTCAAAGTAGGAAAACTCGGATGCTACTAAAAGAAATGGGAATCTGTGATGTGTGGAGGGAATTCAACCCCAGTGTAAAAGATTATACATTTTACTCAGTGCCACATTCATCATACTCAAGGATTGACTATTTTTTTATGTTTAATAGAGACATTGGAAGAGTAAAAACATGTAAAATAGGACTGATGGATCTCTCTGACCACAGTCCGATCTATATGGACTTAAGTATCCAAAACTACACAAATAATACATTTTCTTGGAGGTTAAATTCAAATGTCCTGAAAGGACCACTGAAAGATGAATTGGAATCAGATATTCTCAGATATTTGGAAGAAAATGATAATGGAGATGTATCCCCTTTAATACTATGGGATGCATGCAAAGCTGTAATAAGGGGAAAGATTATTGCAAAACTGGCAATCCAAAAGAAACTGAGACAAAAAAACTAACCACATTAGAGTCAGAACTTAAGAACCTAGAAAAAGAGCACAAAGACAACACTCATTCTAATGACTCACTCGGAAATTAAAAAACAAATAAATGAGATCTACACAATAGAAATCCAGAAGAAACTTACATTTCTGAAACAAAAATACTATGAAGCAGGCAGCAAATCGGCAAAATTACTAGCCTATAAATTGAGGAAACAACAAACGGAGAGAGCAATCTACAAAATCAGGGACCCAGTATCAAAGGAAATAAAATTCAGAATTCAGGATATTCTTTAAAGCTTCGAGAACTACTATAAGAACTTGTACTCCCTCAAAAAACATAAAAACGCATCCGAAGTTCCTAAACACATTAAAGAATTAGAAAAAGCAATTATAAAACTTAAAGCTAACAAATCCCCAGGAGCAGATGGCTATACAGCAGAGTGGTACAAAACCTGTAAACAGTAACTATCTCCTCTCCTCCTGAAAACATTTAACTATGTCCTCCACACAGGGGAAATCCCCCCCTCCTGGAGAGAAGGGGTCATTGCAGTCATACCTAAACCTGAAAAGGATAAACTAGAATGCTCCAACTACAGACCAATCAGTGTATTAAATCAGGACTATAAGCTTTTTACCACTATCCTTGCCAAAAGGTTAGAAAATATACTGACAGACTTAATTCATTTAGACCAAACAGGTTTTATAAGACAAAGACAGACACAAGACAACATTAGACGCACTTTACACATAATTCATCATATAAAAAAATATAACTTAAATGCAGTCATATTGGGATTAGATGCTGAAAAAGCATTTGATTCGGTTGACTGGTCTTTCCTATATAGAATCTTATCCAGTTTCAATTTTCATAACAACTTCATTAAAACTATCCAGGCATTATATAAAAAACCAACAGCTAAAATAAGGATTAACGGTAATTTATCATCATCTTTTGAGCTGGAAAGAGGATGTCGTCAGGGCTGCCCCTTGTCTCCACTGCTCTTTGCAATCTTCATAGAACCTCTGAGCCAATGGATAAGACAGAATCAAAAAATTCAAGGTATTACACTTGGTCAGAAGGAACATAAAATAGCACTCTTTGCTGATGACATTTTAATATACCTGGGGCAGCCGGACACCTCTTTTCCAGAACTAATCTGTTTTTTCAGAGTATGGAGATTTATCGGGGTACGAACTAAACATGCATAAAACCCAAGTTTTAACATTCAACTATGACCCAAATCAATATTTACTAAGCAAACTCAAAACTAACTGGGAGATGGAATCTATGAAATATCTGGGGGTCAATATCCCGAAACAACTCAACAAAATTATAACACTAAACTATGATCCACTGGTGGCAAAAATAAAGTCTGATCTCGCAAGATGGAATATGATACCATTTTTGGGTACTACACAAAGAACTGAAGCAGTCAAAATTAACATACTTCCACGTCTTCTATATCTTTTCCAAACAATACCGGTAGAACCTCCCCCCAAAAAATAGCAAGAACTGGACAGAAGGATCTCAAGATTCATATGGCAGGGCAAGAGACCTAGAATCAGATATAGAACCCTACAGCTAAACAAAGACAAAGGTGGGCTCGCGCTGCCAAATATCAGGGACTATTTTAAAGCCGCACAAATTAAAACTTTAGTAGAGATATGTAACCCAGTCTACACTGCACAATGGAAGGAGATTGAATGCCAAATAACAAGTGACACCCCCCTACAGGCGATAATAGGGAACAATGCCTTACCTAAACTCTTGAATAACACTAACCCATGGATAGAGACCCAGCTAAAAATTTGGTTTAAGATAGTCAGAGAGAATCAAACTAAAGAGCCCTATCGATTTCTGCAATGGATTGCCTATGATCAAGACTTTACCCCCAATAAAACAGACACTAGATTTAAAAAGTGGAAAGAGAACGGACTGATAAAATATTACGATTTTTTTAAAGGGCAAATTTTAAGAAGTTTAGAAGATTTGAAAAAACAAGGTCTAATAAATCAAGACCTTTACAGGTTCTTTCAGCTTAGACACCACATAAACAATATACTTAAAAAGGAGGATTTGGAAAGGGCCCAGTCAGGTGTTCTGAAGGTCTTCTTAATGGCATATAAAGGGATCCCAGGGATCAGATACATCTCTAAAATATACCAAGGTCTTCAAGACTTAAAAGGAGACAACACATCATATATAAAAGAGAGATGGGAAAAAGAGGGGAATTTCACTTTACAACTGGAAATATGGGAAAAGCTAAATAAACAGCAATGGAAAAGTACCTCATCCCTGCAGTGGAGAGAATTTGGATGGAAAAATTTGGTAACATTTTTCAGAACACCTGCACAAAACAAATTTACTCATAAGGGGTTGAATTGTTGGCGCTTGTGTGGTGAAGAGACTGCAAATCATTTTCATGTGTTTTGGTCATGCCCAGTTATCCACCAATATTGGACCAATGTACAGACAATATTGGGGAAAATATTCAAAATAACAGTTCCCTTTTCTTTTGTAACTTTGTATTTGGGTTTACTACCGGAATCACTGGAAAGACGAGGAGATAAATACTTATTCACTGTTTTAATACTGACAAGTAAAAAAGCCCTAACTAAAAAATGGATGTTGAAGGACTGTCCTACACCTGAAGATTGGATTAACGTGATTCAAGACATTTACTCGATGGAAAAGTTGACCTTCGCACTGAGACAGGACATGGATGGGTTCATGAACTTTTGGCAATCCTGGATCGCATATGTGTCTTCCATTAGATCTAATCTTTGACAAATACCATTTCAATAATGGCACCACTCTTTGTTCCAACGCTACTCAGATGCTCTTTTATTTTTATTTATTTATTTTTATTTTTTTTGTGTTTGTTTTTTTTTGTTTTTTGCTCTTTTGTTTTTTTTATTTTTTTGTTCTCTTTAATTTCACTTTTTCTTTCACTTAAAAAAAGGGGTGTTGTAATAATTATTCTTCCAATGTTGTCAAATAACAAAAAATAAGGGAACATGTGATGAAAACGTAAACAATGCAATGCTGTAATGACGTGTATACCCTTTACAAAAACTTAAAAAAAAAAAAAAAGAAATGCACTCTATACATTGCTAATGTGGTAAATGACTATTCTAGCTGCAAATGTCTGGTTTTTGGTGCAATATCTACACAGGTGTATAGAGGCCCATTTCCAGCAACTATCACTCCAGTGTTCTAATGGTACAATGTGTTTGCTCATTGCGTCAGAAGGCTAATGGATGATTAGAAAACCCTTGTGCAATCATGTTAGGTCTGCAATGCTGTAATTGCTGCAAATGGAGGATTCTTTGACGAAAGCAAAGTTTGAAGGAAAAAATTATTATTTCAAATACAAATCATTATTTCTAACCTTGTCAATGTCTTGACTATATTTTCTATTCATTTTACCACTCATGGTGGTAAATAAGTGTGACTTTTCATGGAAAACACAAAATAATTGTCTGGGTGACCCCAAACTTTTGAACGGCAGTGTACATATGGTCCATACATCTATACCCAGCCCCAAACAACACAGATATACACAGCTATGCACAGTACTTCCCCACCTACCCTACCATAGTGTCCCAGAGTGAGCATAGCTGGAGCCTATCCCAGCATCTTTGGGCGAGAGGCAGGGCACACCCTGGACAGATCGCCAGTCCATTGCAGGGTCAACACAGAGAGACAGACAACCATTCACTCTCACAGTCATAATTACTGTTACTATAATGGAGTCTTACTATAGAATTATACCATCTAGAAGAGGCTACTGAAAGTGTGTGTTAGCTTTTTGGCATCAGCTTGGTCATTTTGAAACATCAGAACAACAGCTTGCAGACCAGGCAAGACAAATATGTGTGAATGGCTGGCTTTCAGTTGTAGAACTGGAGAGCAAAACGAAAGTTGAGGATTCTGTATGGCCATCACAACAAGATACGCCACAGCAAGTGGAACACCCACAAGAGAAAACGTATGAGAGTCAAATGGAAATTCCAGGAGACACAGACATAAATAGAGCTGATGATGATCATGGGGATGTGTGGTTAATAGCCCAAGGGGACCTTATGGAGGAAGAGAAGTCAACAATTAGAAGGATGCAAGAAATTGTCAAAGACCCAGATGTCATGAGAGCCCCTCTGGGGCAGAGAAGAGGACCCAATTTCAAGGCGAGTTTGGTAAATCATAATTATTACAAGATTGGACTGAACAGAAAATAAAGTAGCATATGGGCTGAACAAAGGCGAAAAACAAGGCAGACTTACTGACCGGCAGGATTACACTGGGACTTGGCATAACAGACTGGAAAGAAGCGTGTAATCACGCCAGCATGCGACAGGATGTCACCACTGACACAGAATGACACACACATATATAGACAGGGGGATAATTGGCAGACAACGAGGAACAGGTGGGTACAATTAGGGGTAATCAGAGACAGCAGGGACTGGCTATAGGTATGGAAAACATGAGGGACTAAGACAAAAGGCAAACAGGAACACATGAGGCATGACCATGGGACCACAACAAGGATAACATACAGAATAAAGGACAACACAGGGAATAAATAATACAAACAACCCAGGATAAAAATAACATGACTAAAAGTACATGATTAAGAAGAAAACAGAGAAACAAACTAACAAGGAGCAAGGACATGACTGAACTCACGTCCTGAGAATAATAAAAAGATCAAATATGAACATAAAGTGAGGACATGAGCACAACCATGGCCAAACCTTTACACCAGATGGAAGATGTATACATCTTTAAAGTCCACCAATAGAAAGAAACTGATGAAAGAAGTGAGAGAAACCTATAACATTTTAGTGAAAATATACACCACTAACAATACACAATCCAACAATCTACTGTATGCAGCTATGGTGGTTGTAACTAAGAGAGTAGGTATAAAGATCAGTAGAAAGTATGACAAGAAAACACCCATATGGAAGAGAAGGCTCGACTGCCAGGTGCGAACACTAAGACAGGACCTGAGTAGACTCGAGCGTTTAGCAGCCGGTAAATCATTGAAGACACCATAATAATAATAATGGACTAGATTTATATGGCACTTTACATGTCAAGAGACATCTCAAAGTATTGAAGTGAGTCCATTATTCATTCACTCCAGACAGACATTGATAGTGGTAAGCTACTATTGTGGCCACAGCTGCCCTGGGACAGACTGACAGAAACATGGCTGCCATGCACCAATGGCCTCTTCGACCACGATCGAACATTTATACACATTCATAACCAGTGTCATGGACACTGGAGGAAAGGTGGGTAAAGTTTCTTACCCAGGGACACAACGGCAGGGTGGCTGGGGAGAGCAGGATTCAAACCACTAACCCTCAGGTTACTGGATGACCCACCCTACCTCCTGAGCCACTGCCACCCACATTGCCCTCCTCCGTTCCATTTTTGTTGAGCACCAAGCTAGACGGTAGGAAGTTCCATTTTTATATGGTCTTTGGCATGATCTGGACGGGACTTGAACCCCGACCTCCCGGTTGTGGGGCGGATGCTATACCTCTAGTCCACCACACCAGTTAAGAACTGGTTAGAACGAAAGTACCGGCTTACCACCAAAGGAGTACAAACTGTAAAAGAAGAATTGAGGCAATGCTTGACAGCTAAAGTGGCCAAGATAAGGAGGTATAGTGAAAGGATCAAGCAATATAGACAGAACAGGCTGTTCAGTTACGACCAGAACAGGTTCTATTCAGAACTCAACAAGGAAACAAATAAGGAAGCAGTTCATCCCAGTCCAGATGAGTCTAGAGAGTTCTGTAATAGGATTTGGAGTGACACTAGTGACTACAAGAGGGATGCGGAAAAGCTGACGGATTTGAGGAGTGAAAGAGGTACACGTGGTCAGGATGACTTGGTGATCGATATGAATAAGCTAAGGACAACCCTTAAGAAGGTTCCTAATTGGAAAGCTCCCGGTCCTGAATTGGTCCAAGGCTTTTGGTTGAAGAACACTTCACTACTGTACACACCAGCTTGGTCGATCAACCCAGTACTTGTCTAGAGGCAGCAGAAATGCCTCTGTGGATGACCAAGGGAAGAACTCTTCTGTTCCTCAAAGATAACAGTTTGGGTCACAATGCCAGTAACTTTAGGCCCATCATGTGTCTTCCACTGATGTGGAAACTATTAACTGGTTTACTATATGAAGCTATTACCAGAGGAGCAAAAAGGAATGTGAAAAAGATCTAGAGGGACCTCAACATCCTGTTTATTGATAAGATGATAATGCAGTATGCTCAAGCTGGTAAGAACCTGTTCATGACTTGGATCGACTATCGAAAAGCATATGACATGCTGCCACACTCTTGGATAAAGGAATGTCTGTGGATAAAAAATAAAAAATAAAATGTTTTATTGTCTTAATGAATTGTTTAAAATGTCATGATTTTAATGCTGAGTGTCAGTTCATAGCAAAAAGAAGGTCACGGTCAGCAGACAAGCTGTATGTGGAAAGTTACTGAAGAAAAATATGTTATCTTGTACCAAGCTGTGTTTGGCAGCTGCAGATAATATACAGAAAGTTGGTTAGGACTTCGGTCACAGTGTCACAGTGAGCCAAAAGACAAAACATCTGGATTAGGGTCTGGGAGTGCGGAGTCTGACAGTGAGAGATGATACTGTATAATTAGCATGTTGCATGAGTGTGTATGTGAAACACAATGTGTGGGAATAGAAGAAAGTATGTATGTGACTGAGTGCATGGGGGGAGGCAACAGCGCAAAGAGCTGTAACTCTGGCACAGTGAAGTATTGATAACTCCAGACCAAGAAGCCCATCAGCGCCAGGGAGAAGAGGAGCCAATCAGATGAGAGGACCAGAAGATCCACCCATCACAAACAGCAGGGACAAATCTTTGTCTGAGACTAGGAAATGGGTCTCACTTCTTCAGGGCACTGAAAGGCATCTGACTGCTGTGTAGAACTTGGGACCCTCCGATCGGAGAAGGCATGTACAGTGGTATTAAAAATGGTTTGCCCCCTTACTGATTTTTCATTTTTTTGTATTTTGTCTCACTTAAATGTTTCAGATCATCAAACAAATTTAAATATTAGACAAAGATAACACAAGTAAACACAAAATGCAGTTTTTAAATGAAGGCGTTTATTATTAAGGGTAAAAAAAATCCAAACCTACATGGCCCTGTGTGAAAAAGTGATTACCCCCCTTTAAAACAACAACAGTCATCTCATAGCACTTTCAACTGTAGGGGGAACCCCCACAATTGCAAAAAAACTCCAGCAATCAGGCGATCCCCTATGAGCAAGCACTTGGCGATGGTGGAGAGGAAAAACTCCCTTTTAACAGGAAGAAACCTCCAGCAGAACCAGATTCAGGGAGGGGCAGTCATCTGCTGCGACTGGCTGGGGGGTGAGGGGACAGAGAAGATGAAAAGAACAGACATGTAGAGAGCAAACAGCATGATGGGGACTCAATCTATGGGAGAGAACAAACAGATGTTAATGACGAGCAAAAAAAAAAAAAAAAAAAAATTCATTGAGAGTGAAGAAAGGAGTGAAGCCCAGTGCAATTATTGGAGGTTCCCCCGGCTGTCTACACCTAATAGCAGCATAACTAAGGGAGGGTTCAGAAACACATGATCCCTCCCTAATTGTAGGCTATATCAAAAAGGTAGGTTTTAACCCTATTCTTAAAAACAGAGATCGAGTCTGACTCCCGAATCCAGATTGGCAGCTGGTTCCACGGGAGAGGAGTTTAATAACTGAAGGCTCTGCCTCCCATTGTACTTTTGGAGATTCTAGGTATTACAAGTAATCCTGCATTTTGGGAGTGTAGTGCTCTGTTCGGATAATAGGGTAATATCAGATCTTTTAAATAAAAAGGGGCCTGATTGTTTAGAGCTTTGAAAGTGAGAAGAAGGATTTTAAACTTAATTCTAAACTCTATGGGAAGCCAATGAAGGGAGGCCAGAACTGGAGAGATATGATCTCTCTTTCTAGTACCTGTTAAAACTCTTGCAGCAGCATTTTGGATCAACTGAAGACTTTTCGAGCTAACAAAAGCGTGGATCAGTTTCTCAGCATCACTCTGAGACAAGATGCTCCTAATCTTGGCAATATTATGCAAACGATAGAAGACAGTCTTAGAAACAAATTTAATATGTGAATTGAAAAACAGATCTTGATCAAAAATAACTCCAAGGTTCCTCACAGAGCTATTAAGAGAAAGAGTAACTGTATCTAAACTTTAAAGTTTGATTTGGAAAGGTATTTCTAAGGTTTTTTGGACCAACAAGAATGACTTCAGTCTAATCTGAATTTAATAGCAGGAAGCTTTAGTCATCCAAGCTTTGATTTCCTTAAGACAGGCTTCCAACTTAGCTAATTGATTACTATCATCTGGCTTCATTGACAGGTATAATTGTGTGTCATCTGCATAACAATGAAAATGTATACAGTGCTTCCTAATAATGTTGCCTAACGGAAGCATATATAAACTAAAAAGAGTAGGGCCTAGCACAGATCCCTGTGGAACTCCATGACTGAGCTTTGAGTTGAAAATTGACATGAACAAACTGGAAACTATCTGTTACGACCCGAGCGCTGAGTTCTGTCCGCGCTCGGGCTAAGCACAGCTCGCTGCCGGCCTTGACAGCTGTGAGTTGTATTCTGGCCTCACCGGGCTCTTATTGTGAAGGCGCTCGGTGGGGCTTCCGCCTGTCAAGGTTGGTCAGCTGTTTGTCATTACTGCTCGTTAGTGTTCGCCTTTATAAAGAGGGCACTAGTGGCAGTTAACTTGCAGGAGTATGGTCAAAACGCCAAACTATCCTTGTCAAAGCATCGTCAGACCTTCATGTCAGGTTCGTGTCTCATGTCATGTCATAGTTTAGCTCATAGTGGCCGGGGTTAGCCCTACAAGCCCTTGTATTGCTTAATGTGTGTTTTTGCCCTGAGCGGCTCATAGTCTTGTCTTGTCTTGTTGTTTCAATAAATCACCATCATTGCAAAACTCACCGGTGGACTCTTGGCATCTTATGGTGATCCGCGAGGGTCACCGCATGACAGTATACTCTTGCCAGACGTCTAAACGGAGGCGCCACACCGAGACACCTTTTCACCGTGAGTTTTTGCTTTAACTGGACTATTGTTCTTCCCTGTCTGAGTGTCATTTGCTGGGAGAATGCCGTCATCCAGAGGCTGCGGTCGGCACCTGGGCAAAGAGTTAGCGAGCGCGCTGTAGTACGTTGACGGGGCGCTCCTCGCCGCTATCTTTGATGTCAACTCCAGCTATATGCGCTGGCACCTGGACTGTGCAGAGGTTCTCCTGGACAACCTTCCTCTCCACTACTACGGTCACTCGGAGGTGGTGACGAGGAGAGATGAACTCGCCACGCAGCGCGAGATACTCCGCGGGCTGGAGGAGGAGGAAAGCAGGAAGCAGAGGAGGAGGCATCCTCGCTCCCCATGTTGGGTTCCTGTCCCTGACCCGGTCCAGGAGGTCGCGCCATCTGGAGGTCGTCGATGACGTCGGCGCCACAGCCAAGGAGAACCTCGGCAGAATCCCCGGCTGGACCCGGGAGATTGGAGACTCTGAGAGCGGCTCCAACTCGTCCTTCCAGGGGGCCCTCTGTCGCCATCCAGCGGGGAGAAGGAGGAACAACGTCCCCTACAGCAGGAACCATTTTCCCTCCGGGACAAAGGCAAGTGCGAGTTAATTTATTACACCATAATTGTAGCCTGCCTTGTGTGACTCCTGGGGGCGGAGTTCGGGGTCCGCAGCCCCCCAAGCTCCCTCCACCTGCTGTAGTGATAATAACTAAACCTGCTGCCTCTGTGTCCCCCCGGTTGAGCGGTCCGCGACGCCAGGCCAACGTCGTCGGATGAAGAGGGGGCCTGCAGTGCTGGAAAGCCTGGATCCAGCCCTGCAGCCACGTCGTGGACGGAGGAGAAGAGCGAACTGCGGCCTGGAGCCTGAGCCGACGATGAATCGTCCCCGGGTCTCCTCGCCGGAGCGGTCCGAGCCAGTGGGTCGAGTGTCTCCTGCCCCCACGCCATACAGGTCATTGGCGTGGACAGCAGCCCGGGAGGAACCTCAGGCTGCAGATGACATCTTGCCAGCTGCGGAGCCCGACACAGCTGAGTTGGAGCCTGCTGATGAGAGTCGCCGCCCTGAACCTGGATCATCGAAGTCCTGGGTGGCAACAGAACCCGAGCGCAGGCAAGTGCTCCCTCTTGTGTCTCTGTCCCCTGTTTTGGAGCATTTTTGCCTGCCTCTCGGGAAGGCGAGTGAGGAGCAGCCGTCTGCTGCGCCCGAGCTCGTCTCGCTGGGTTCTGTTGCTACCGGTGATTCTGATCCTGGTTTCCTTCTTGTTTGTGAGCCTCGTTGCAGTGTCGCCGGCATGAAACCAGTCAGAGTCACTGGGTTGGAGGTCCCAGGTTCGGAGGTGGAGATCGTCAGCGGAGGTGCAACCAACCCAGTCGGGGTCCGTCGTGGAGGCTGCTGTGGCCCAATCGGGGTCCGACGTGGGTGCACCAGAGGTCCAATCGGGGTCCACAGCAGGGGCGGTTCTGGCCCAATCGGGGCCTGACGTGGGTGCAGCTGGGACCCAATCGGGTCCAGCGGAGGTGCAGCGCCGGTGTGGTCCACGGACAGGGGAGGAGCTGCAGACCTTTCGCTGTCGGATGGATTACAGGCTCATCCTTGCCTTCTTTCCTTTCCACTGAGTCACCGCCCCTGTGAATCATCACCGGGGGCCATGGGGGCTCCTGTTCGCTCGCCCGAGTTTTGTCCTCGTCAGGGAGGCCGCCGCAGGCTGTTTTTCCCCAGGACTGGTGGCTGAGGGACACGGGTCGGCCGCCTGAGGAACTGCTTCGCTGGTTCGGTGCCCCGGGTCGGCCACCCGACGTGTTGTGTGTTTCATTGGGCGACCTGGTTCGACCACCAGAGGAGTGGACGTGCTGGGCGTTGGACTGTGGTCATGTTCCGCCTGGTCATGTTCCGCCTCCTATGACCACCCGCCAGCTGTTGGACGCGGGGAGACCACCTGAACTGTTCCTGTAGCGCTTGGTCTCCGCCGGTCGGCATAAACTGTAGGGGGGTTAGTGGTCGTTTTCTGGTGTTGATCTGTCTCAGTGATTGTTCTGTTTTTTTTTTCCTTGCTACCCTGTGTGCTTTGTGTTATGGTTATGTCTTGCAGTTGCCTTAATTTTATATATTTGAAAATTCACATGAGAATTCACATGGGTGGGAACTCATTTTCTTGTGTAACATGTGGGCCAAGATTTAATTTTCTCGTGCTGTCCTGTATTTAGTTTTTTCTGACCCAGTGATTCTGTTTTTTTTTTTTTGTTTTGTCCATGTTATCCTATGCATTTTTTTGTGATTGTTAGTCGAACATTTGATTTAACCTGAGTAGTTGGTATTCTTGTCACTGTCCTGTACTTAGTTGTTCTTGTCAGGTTTTGATTGTTTCTGGGTTTGGTCTCTCTCCCTCCGCACCTACCCCCAGTCACCCACCCTGGGGGGTGGGGGGGGGGGCAGGGTGGTCCTTGGGCGTTCTGAGCCCGCCCTTGGAGGGAGGGTACTGTTACGACCCGAGCGCTGGGTTCTCTCCGCGCTCGGGCTAAGCACAGCTCGCTGCCGGCCTTGACAGCTGTGAGTTGTATTCTGGCCTCACCGGGCTCTTACTGTGAAGGCGCTCGATGGGGCTTCAGCCTGTCAAGGTTGGTCAGCTGTTTGTCATTACTGCTCATTAGTGTTCGCCTTTATAAAGTGGGCACTAGCGGCAGTTAACTTGCAGGAGTATCGTCAAAACATCAAACTATCCTCGTCAAAGCGTCGTCAGACCTTCATGTCAGGTTCGTGTCTCATGTCATGTCATAGTTTAGCTCGTAGTGGCCGGGGTTAGCCCTACGAGCCTTTGTATTGCTTAATGTGTGTTTTTGCCCTGAGCGGCTCATAGTCTTGTTTTGTCTTGTTGTTTTAATAAATCACCATCATTGCAAAACTCACCGGTGGACTCTTGGCGTCTTATGGTGATCCGCGAGGGTCACCGCCTGACAGTATCAGATAAATAAGATCTAAACCACTGCAACAAAGTTCCATTAAGTCCAACATAGTGTTCTAATCTATCAAGTAGAATATTATGATCGATAGTATCAAAAGCTGCACTAAGGTCTAAAAGGAAAAGTACAGAAATGAGTCCATTATCAGATGTGAAGAGGAGGTCATTAGTGAACTTCACTAAGGCTGTTTCAGTACTATGGTGGATTCTAAACCCAGATTGAAACTCTTCAAATAAACCATTTCCCTGCAAGTGGTCAAATAATTGCGTAGCAACAACTCTTTCTAAGATTTTTGAAATGAAAGGGAGATTAGAGATTGGTCTATAGTTAGCTAAAACTCCTGGCTCCAGCGTTGGCTTTTTGAGTAAGGGTTTAATTACAGCAGTTTTAAAAGCCTGCGGTACATGGCCAAAAGTTAATGAAGAATTGATTATTTGAAGAATAAAGCTACCAATAAATGGGAAGACTTCTTTAAAAAACCTGGTAGGAATAGGGTCTAAAAGACAAGTTGAAGGCTTGGATGAGGAAACTATTTTGTCTAACTCACAAAGGTCGATTGGAGTAAACTCATCAAGACAGACATCAATTGAAGGAGATGTAGTAGTTACAGTATTTAAGTTAACTGTGGGAAGAATCTGATTGATTTTATCTCTGATGGATGAAATTTTATTATTGAAAAAGTTCATAAAGTCCTGACTAGTAAGCTCTAAGGGAATGCTAGCATTGACAAAGTCCTGACGCTTTGTCAACCTGGCTACAGTTGACAAAAAGACTGAAAAGAAACCTGGGATTATTCTTGTTCTCTTCTATTAATGCAGAATAATAACTTGTTCTAGCTTTTCTCAGAGAGATTTTTTATAAATTAAAAGATGATTTCTCCAAGCTAAATAGATTTAATCTAAATTAGTGGAACACCATTTTCTTTCTAATTGATAAGTCTTCTGTTTTAAGCTACGAGTTTCTGTGTTGAACAAAGGAGTTAGAAATCTCTGATTAGACTTTTTCTTTTTTAAAGGGGCCACCATGTCTTGAGTCTAATGTAGAGAAGCTGTAACACTATCTACCATGCTATCAATTACAAAAGGAGTAAGCTGTCTATAGCTTATTTCTGTTGTGTTGACACATGGCATAGAGGAAACAATCTGCATAAATTTGGTAACAACATCATCTCAGAGGCATCTACTGTAGTAAAAAATTTCCTTAGGAACCAAATAGTCAGAAATAGTAAAATCAAAGGTTAACAGACAATGGTCTGACAGTACAGGGTTATGAGGAGACACTACCAGTTTTTGTATTTCTATGCCATATGTCAGAACAAGGTCCAACGTATGGTGGAGATAATGGGTAGAATTTCCTACTTTCTGAGAAAACCCCATCGAGTCAAAAATTGAATTAAATGCCATATTAAGGCAGTCACTATCTACATCTACATGTATATTAAAGTCCCCTACTATAATTATGCTATCTGATTTCAGCACTAAATCAGCTAAGAATTTGGCAAATTCGGATAAAAACTCTGAGTAGGTTGATGGGGGACGATAAACTATGGCAAATAAAATTGGGTTTAGCCTAAAATTCCCAATACTGAGGACCAGGCCCTCAAAGGAATTATTACGTGTTTTTTGCTTTACATTAACTAGTAATTTGGAATGGTAAATTGTTGCTACTCCTCCTCCATGACCAGAACTTCTGGGATTTTGACAGTTTAAATAACCAGAGGGAGTTGATTCATTCAAACCGACATAATCCTCTTGTCCTAACCAAGTCTCTGTAAGGGATATTAAATCAATCTGATGATCAATTAATGGATCATGGACTAACAGAGACTTGGGAGTTAGAGACCTAATATTAAACAAACCACATTTAATTTTTAAATAATGAGGAGGAACAGAGGCCAAATCATTCAATTTAGAGGATTCATGTTTAATTTGAGTTTTACCAACTTTTTGTTTAATTACTTTGGGATGCTTATACATTATATTTTTATTTATTATTATTATTATTATTATTATTATTATTATTATTATATTTATTTATTATTATTATTATATTTATTTATTATCATTCCGGTTCCGGCTCTGCCGGACCGGCGGCGCCACACGAGTCGGCTGCCTGTTGCAACAGCCTTTTTTTTTATCTTCCTTCTTCTTTCTACACCTTTCACTCTGTATATATATCACGGACGCACGGATAGCCCCGGGGGTCTCCCGGGTCGGCGGACGGAGCCACGGTTTGCAGCGGGAGACGTTACAGCGGGGAGGAGCTAGTGCTAGCTAGCACTTGGCCGCCGCCCGGTGCTAATGGGAAACTCGACATACCAGGAGCTGTAGCGAAAACGAAGCGGGTGCCGGGCTGGAGTTTAGGCGGCGTGAAAGAAATATAAGACAGAATAATAAAGAGCGATGGCAAGAACCAAGCAGACCGCCCGTAAAATCTACTGGAGGAAGAAGCCCCTCAGGAGACAGCTAGCCACCAGGGCTGCTCGGAGAGGCGCTCTGGCCACCGGCAGAGTGAAGAGGCCTCGCCGTCACAGGTCCGTGGCTCTGAGAGAGATCCGTCGCTACCAGAAATCCACGGAGCTGCTCATCCGTAAGCTGCCCGTCCAGCGCCTGGTGAGGGAGATCGCTCAGGACTTCAAGACCGTCCTGCGTTTCCTGAGTTTCGCCGTCATGGCTCTGCAGGAGACCAGCGAGACCCACCTGGTGGTCTCTTCTTCGCTAAGGGGGTCACCATCATGCCCAAAGACTTCCAGCTGGCCCGCTGCATCCGCGGAGAGAGAGCTTAGACTTTCTGCTGCACATCCACCAGCCATAATGCTCTGCACTGTGTGTCTATATATATACATTTATAGTAATATGGACATATGTTTGCTAGATGTTGTTTTTTCTTGCGTGTTGCTGTCCCTGTGCTGTTGCAATCCTGGAATTTCCCCATTGTGGGACTAATAAAGGCTTATCTTATCTTATCTTATCTTATCTTATCTTATCTTATCTTATCTTATCTTATCTTATTTACTTTGGAGGGAGCAGACAATGATTCTCTGATGGGGAAGACAGGGGCTAAGTTGAGGGGTGGCGGATGAAGAGGAGCTGCAGAGAGGCGGGTAAGACCACGACTCTGCTTCCTGGTCCCAACTCTGAGTTGTCAAGGTTTTGGAAATTTGGATAAAAATGATGCCAGATTGTTAGATAAATGAGAAGCACCATCCAAAGTGGGATGGACGCTGTCTCGTCTAATAAGACCAGGTTTTCCCCAAAATGAGCTCCAATTGTCTATGTAGCCCACATTGTTTGCAGGACACCACACAGACAGACAGCGGTTGAAGGATGACAAGCGGCTAAACATCTCATCATTGGTCAGATTGGGGAGGGGCCCAGAGAATACTACAGAGGCAGGCATTGTTTTGGCAAAGTCAGAATCAGAATCAGAATCAGAATCAGGTTTATTGCCATTGTTCATGTAGTACACAAACTAGGAATTTGTCTCGGTACAATGCTGCAACATTAAACATGATAAGATAAGAGAAATAAACTATACATGTAATAAAGTGTAGGATAAGATTAAGTGATACTGGTCAACAGTTAAAATATATATTAGCCAGCAGCAGATACTGTGGAGAACTATATAGTGCAGTCGGTAATGCAGGAAGAAAACAGTGATGATTGACATGAGTCTGGTTGAGCTGCTGTACATGGTGCACGAGAGTCACTTAGTGTTCAGCAGTCTAATGGCAGAGGGGAAGAAGCTGTTCATGTGACGGGAGGTTTTAGTCTGGATGGACCGAAGTCTTCTACCAGAGGGGAGGGGGGCAAACAGTACATGACCAGGGTGTGAGGGATCGGCTATGATCCGGCCAGCACGCCTCCGGGTCCTGGAGATGTACAGATCCTGGAGAGATGGGAGCTTGCAGCCGATCACCTTCTCAGCAGTGCGCACGACGCGCTGCAGCCTTAGTCTGTCCCTGGCAGTGGCTCCTGCGTACCACACGGTTATGGAGGTGGTGAGGATGGACTCGATGATGGCTGTGTAGAACTGCACTAACATCTTGGTGGGTAGCTTGAGCTTCCTCAGCTGCCGCAGGAAGAACATCCTCTGCTGGGCTTTTTTGATGAGTGAGCTGATGGTCAGCTCCCATTTGAGGTCCCTGGTGATGGTAGTGCCTAGGAAGCGGAAGGAATCAGCAGTGGTGATGGGAGAGCCTGAGAGGGTGAGGGGGGGCAGAGGAGTAGTGACTTTCCTGAAGTCTACAATCATCTCCACTGTCTTCAGAGCGTTCAGCTGCAGGTTGTTATTGCTGCACCAGGACGCCAGCTGGGCCACCTCTCTCCTGTAGGCGGACTCGTCGCCGTTGGAGATGAGCCCGATGAGGGTGGTGTCGTCCGCAAACTTGATCAACTTGACAGACTGGTGGCTGGAGGTGCAGGAGTTGGTGTAAAGGGAGAAGAGTAGGGGGGAAAGTACACAGCCCTGGGGTGATCCGGTGCTGATGCTAGTATAGTCTGAGACAGTCTTTCCCAGCCGCACATGCTGCCTCCGGTCCGTCAGGAAGTCGATGATCCACCTGCAGAGGGAGTCAGGCACGTTGAGCAGGGACAGCTTGTCCCGGAGCAGAGCGGGGCGGATGGTGTTGAATGCGGAGCTGAAGTCCACAAACAGGATCCTGGCGTAGGTTCCCGGGGAGTCCAGGTGCTGCAGGATGGAGTGGAGGGCCAGGTTGACTGCATCGTCTACAGACCTGTTGGCTCGGTAGGCAAACTGCAGCGGGTCCAGGAGAGGGGTGGTGATGGACTTGAGGTGGGACAGGACCAGGCGCTCAAAGGACTTCATGACTACAGAGGTGAGCGCTACAGGTCTGTAGTCATTAAGTCCAGTGATCCGTGGCTTCTTGGGGACAGGGATGATGGTGGAGGATTTGAGGCAGGACGGCACGTGGCATAACTTAAGGGAGGTGTTAAAAATGTCTGTGAATACAGGAGCCAGCTGTTTCGCACAGAGTCTCAGGGTGGAGGGAGACACGCCGTCTGGGCCGGGGGCCTTGCGCGGGTTCAGTCTGGAGAACTGTTTGAGCACATCCTGCTCACTGATGATAAGGGGAGGGGGGGAGGTGGGGGGGGTGCCTTAAATGAAGTAGGGAATGTGGAGGCTGTGGAGCTGGAGGGAGGGGGGGAGTTGGACACAGATGACGAGGTGTCAAAACGGGCATAGTGTTGGGACAGTCTCTGACAAAGGGCTTTGTCATCCTGACCTTTAGGAGCCTGAGGCCGATAGTTGGTGATCTGCCTCAGTCCTCTCCACACGGAAGCCGAATCATTAGCAGTGAACTGCTGCTGGAGTCTCTCTGAGTACACAGATTTAGCCCTCTTCAGCTCTCTGTTAAACCGGTATTTAACCTCCCTGTAGCAGTCCCTGTCTCCACTTTTCAGCGCTGCTTCCTTCTCCTTCCTGATCTGTCTGAGCTTAGCTGTGAACCAGGGTTTGTCATTAGAGTAACTCACCCTGGTGCGTGATGGAAGAATGTTCTCTTCACAAAAGTGGATATATGAGTTCACAGTGTCCGTGTACTCATCCAGATCATGCGTGGCTCCTTTAAGCATGCCCCAGTCAGATATTTCCATGCATGTTTCCAGCTTCTCCTCAGCATCACTGGTCCGTATCTTCGTAGTGCTCACAACAGGTTTAGTGAGCTTCAATCTCTGTCTGTATGTGGGAATGAGGTGAACCATCACGTGATCAGATAATCCCAGCGCAGCTCGAGGGACAGCGCGATATGCGTCTTTCACTGTGGTGTAACAGTGATCCAGTGTGTTTAATCCTCTGGTGGGGCATTTAATAAACTGTTTGTAGCGGGGGAGATCGTGGCTCAGATTGCACTGATTAAAGTCGCCAGCCACAATAATCAGCGAGTCTGGAAAACTCCGCTCTGTGTGTTGAATGTGATCCGCGAGCACGCGCTGAGCTTCGCGCGTGTCCGCGTCGGGAGGGGCGTACACAGCGATCAGTATAAAAGAAGCAAACTCCCGTGGGGAATAAAAAGGCTTGCAGTTGATAACAAGAAATTCCAGGGCAGGAGAACAGTGTTTGGAAATTTCCGTTACATCAGAGCACCAGCTACAGTTGATGTAGAAGCAGACTCCGCCTCCTGTGGTCTTGCCGGAAAGCTCTGTGTCACGATCAGCACGGAAGAGCTGGAAGCCGTCGAGGCGCAGCGCGCTGTCCGGTATATTTTCCCGGAGCCAGGTCTCAGTAAAGCAGAGGACAGCTGAGGAGGCGAGGTCCTTAAAACGCATCAGCAGTCTCAGTTCATCCACCTTGTTAGAGAGAGAGTTGGTATTGGACAGAAATATGCCAGGCAGCGCCGTTCGCGAGCCTCTCCTGCGAAGTCGTACGAGAGCGCCCGCTCGTCTTCCTCTCTTCCGCCGTCTCACTTTCCGAGCCAAACAATAAACCAGATCGGCGGCAGGGGCTAGAAAAACTGGGAGGAGGTCCGTGGGGGTCAAAGTCCTGATATTTAAAAGTTCTTCACGGGTATAAGTGCAAGCAGACACACAATTGACAAACAAAAACAAACAAAGAGCGCAGCGAAGCACCATGTCGACCGCCATCTTGGCGCCCACAGCGGTCACACACCGATTCCACGTTAAAGTTTTGTGACTTCCGACTGCCGGAATCGGACGTCATTAATGCCAGCGTGGATAACAATTATGGAGTATTTACAGTTACTTTTAGCCAGCATTTTCAAATTTGACTCGATGTCGCCTGCTCTGGCCCCAGGAATGCATTTGACTATGGCCGCTGGAGTCTCTAGGTTCACGTTTCTGACTACAGTGTCACCAATGATCAGAGTTTTTTCCTCTGCGGGTGTGTCGCTGAGCGGGGAAAAACGATTAGAAACATGAACAGGTTGGTGGTTAACCGGGGCTTTGCGGCTAGGCTTCCTTCTCACCGTCACTCACCCAGTCTCCTCGCTGCTGAGGAGGACCGGAGGACCACTAGCAGGCCGCCCTAAGCTAGCGAGCTCTGCTGCAGCTAAGCGACGTCCGTCAAGATTAACTGGCAAAGATGGTGTTTCAATACAGCGGAGCCGGGATTCCAAATCAGACAACCTCGCCTCAAGCACCTCAAAAAGACAACATTTATTACATTTACCGTTATCACTAAAAGAGGCAGAGGTGTAGCTAAACATCTGACAGAGAGAGCACACCAGAGGAGAAGGGGAAGGAGAGCTAGTAGCCATAACTAGTGGCTAACCCGAAGCTAACAAAAACACCGATGAAAGGTGAACGGAAGGCTAAAGAGGGTGATTAGATGACACTGAGTGCGCACACAGGTGCAAGAGTCTTGATAAACAGAAATGAGAGCTAACGGTAGATGGAAAAAAGTGATTAAAATACAATTAAAGGCAAAATCCTCAGGAAAATGAGGAGAGCAAACCACAGACAGCCAACAACACAGGAAGTAACAATACATTACCACAGGAAGGTCAGAAGTCTCTGTGGTTTATTACATCTTTGAAAAGATGAGTTCAATTTCTGTAGCCACACCCAGGCCTGATTACTGCCACACCTGTTCTCAATCAAGAAATCCCTTCAATAGGACCTGCCTGACAAAGTGAAGTAGACCAAAAGATCCTCAAAAGTTAAACACCCAAAGAAATTCAGGAATAAATGAGGAACAAAGTAATTGTGTCAAGCGGTGGCCCTCGTGAGCCACTATAAGATGCCACACCGTCACCAGAGAGTTGTTTTAGTGTCTTTATTTACGGTGAAGTCACAATAATACAAGCCGCTGAAGCTATGACACAAGCAAGTCTACAAACAGGGAGGTGTAAGGATAACAAGCTCACTCACGGGTCCACAGGATAAGACGGTCACACCACAGACGGGCAATGTAGTACAATCCATATAGTACGATCACTCTGATGATCAGCGACGGACACTGCTGCAAGGATGCAGCCACTAGCATCGGCTTAAGAAGCCGGCCACTAAAGACTGCAAATACAGAACAGCTGTTCAGGTCCTGACAGCTGAGCGGAAGCCTCCCCGTGCGCTGTCACAATAAGAGCTTGGAGAGCCGGAATAATAACGCCGCTGTCAAGACCTGACAGGAATAGCCCGAGCGCAAATAACATTAGCGCTCGGGTCATAACAGTACCCCTCCCTCAAAGGCGGGCTCCGAACGCCCTGTAACACCTAGCCCCCCCACCCCCACCCACAGGGCAAGTGAATGGAGGAACAGGCAAGGAGGGAGCGAAACAAACACCAACAAGGCCCCAGGAAAAAAAACACATCCCCTGACATACCCATTACATTCCCACAGAAACAACGAAACAAATAGGGCAAGAGTTACAATACACGGGCACAAACCATACAGAGCATAATTTACCAGACACAGAAGGTTTTCCCACAGTGATCACAGACAAACTGTTTAACTGCAGTATACATGACTACCTGGTGGGTCTCTTCGAGGACACCAACCTGTGCGCCATCCACGCCAAGAGGGTCACCATCATGCCCAAAGACATCCAGCTGGCCCGCTGCATCCGCAGAGAGAGAGCTTAGACTTTCTCCCCTCTGGTTATTAGGACGCCGCCCCGCAGTTCGGTGCAGTGTCCTTCAACATTGTAACCTGGCATGTGTCCCATGCTTCTTCACTGTAATCCTTCTTGTGTCCCACGCTTCTCATCATTGTTATCTGGCGTGTGTCCCACGCCTCAGCCTGGGTATGTTTCAGGTTGTTCTCATTTTTCCAGGTTGGCTACTTGGTCTTAACGGCATGTGTCCCATGCTTCAGCCTCCCTGCTCTATCTGATGTGTCTCCCACGTCTCAGCCTGAGGGCTGTTCAACTTCCTTGTATCCTGCTTTGTAAGTTTTTGTTCCTGCACAGTTTGGACTTTGTGTTTTTATTATTAAACGTTTGCAAGTCACAGTCAGTGTTTGCGTCTCCCTTCCACCCCGAAGGGCAATTTATGACAGAACATGGGAAGTTCCACACATCCACCTCCTGTCTCCCTGTGACAGAGTGTTACCCAGACAGACCCAGACCAGGTAAAAAAGATAAAAACATTGTTGACCTAAAAAAAAAATTCTGTAGTGTGGAATTAATTATATTTTCTGTCCCTTTTTTAGGCTTACAGTTTGAAACTTTTTTTTTTAATACTGAAAATATAGTATAGAGGTGGTCTTTTGTGAGATTTTGTTTTTTTAAAATATTAATCGTTTTAAATGTATGTAATTTAGTTTATGTTCTGTAAAACTTTCCATTTTCAGGATTTAAGTTGTAGATTTTAGAATTTAAGAGCCATTTATTTTCAGTCCAAATCAAATTCAGTGTTCCCCTGTATAATTATCATGAAATTATTACATGTTTCATTTGAAATTGAGCAAAGAATTTAATTGATTTTTTTGTTTAAAAAATAATACAGAACTAAAAGCAGCTAAAACATCTGCTTAATAAAATAATATGCAAAAGCAAATGATATTGGCCTGCTGGAGACAGCTGTGGTCTTCTGAAAGAATGTCCATGAAAAGATGACAGTTCTTAAAAGCACATTTTCAGATAAATTTGTGCACATGACTTATCACATTTCACTTCCATTTCTTTTATTCCAAGATGTTTGAAGTAAATTCATGGGTCATTGCAAACACTTGGCTTTAAAAGTACCAAACTGTCACACGAGAAATAATCCTGAAAAAAACAAAAAAATGCATTGAGAATCGTTTTAGAATCAAATCAGAGACCCTGAATCATAATTGTGCGTATGGTGAGGTTCCTAAAGAGCCCTAGACCTAATTCGGACCTCAGCTGGGGAGGAGGACTGACTTATCGGACCTTTGCACTTTTAGTTGGTACCCCTGCTCTAGACCTTTGCAACGTTATTGATGCAAAACATAATGATGGCATTGGTTACAGGTGCATTTCTAAACTGCTAAATGTTCCAGTGAGCACTGTTTGAGCCATCATTTGGAAGTGGAAAGAACATCAATTTATGACCAGGAGCTCCTGACAGAGGAGTCAAAAGAATTATCAGAAGAGTTATCAAAAAGCCAAAGACCACTCATAGAGAGCTCCAGAAAGACCTGGAGTTAGCAGGTACTGTGGAATGGGCGCATGCACACGCAGCGACCAGCAGTGGGTGAAAAGTTTGGTGTCTTAGTCTCTGTTTTTATGCACTTTAATGTGTTTTAACGTAATTCTCTGTGCCATTTTTGTCCTTGAATGTTTGTGGAATATATAACAAAGAGGTCTTTGGTTCCATCAATATGGATTTTCTTCTTGTTATTGCACTGTGGCTCCTTTCTTACCGGCTTTTTGCCTGGGACGTCAGCGCTGTCACGCTGGTAAGAATGCAGTATTCCAGAGATGTGTTACTGCAACTAAGCATGGATAATCCAGCATCTGTGACTGAGGTTGTGCCGCAACTGCCGGACTTTATTTTAAGAGACTTTCATGGACACAGCAATGAAAAGAGAGACAAGAGGAGGAAACGCGGAAAGAATGGAGGCGCAAGATTAAACCTGAGGAGACGTCAGGTTAACTGCATTCCTCTTCCTTCCATTATTATGGGGAACGCACAATCCCTGAGAAATAAAGTGGACGAAATTCAAGGAAATGTCCGATATTAGAAGGATTTCAAGAACTGCTTTGTCATGGCTTACATGTAGATGTGGCTTACGGATCATGACCGGGACCTGGACCTGTGTATTGACGGCTTTGGAGCCCCACTTTGCTTGAAACGGCAGGAAGAGGTAACGGGGAAACGTCAGGGAGGCGGCGTATGTTTGTACATTAATAAACAGTACTGTACATCTGTCACGGTCAGAAAGCGCATCTGTACACTAGATGTGGAGCTTCTGTCCGTATCGCTATGCCCCTTTTATCTGCCCTGCGAGTTCCCCGAACTTTTCATAACGACTGTGTACATTCACCCAAGGGCGGATGCTGCCTCCGCTTCCAGCACCGTCTTTGATGTGGTACAGCGGTTGCAGTCAATTTCCCCAGAGGCTCCAAATTTTATCCTTGGGGATTTTAACAATGTGTCTTTAAAGAAGACACTTAAAAACTTTTACCAGTGTGTCTCCTGCCCAACCAGGTGAGAAAAGACATTGGACCTGTGCTACGGATCTATAGAGGGGGCCTATAAATCTCTTTCCCTTCCTCCTTTAGGATCCTCAGATCACAACTGTGTACATTTGCTGCCCACATATAAAACTGCTCTCAAAAGAGAGAAGACGAAGGCCAGGGACATAAAGGTCTGGACAGATGATTCAGTGCTCTGCCTCCAGGAATGTTTTAACTGTACGGACTGGGAGGTGTTCACACTGTCCTGCGGCGATGATTTGGACTCTTTGGTGGATGTGACATGTTCTTACATGGCTTTTTGGATATGATCGTTCCACGTAAACGTGTCAAAATATATCCCAACAACAAGCCATGGGTTATTAAATCAGTTAAATCCTGCTTACACAGGAAAGCACTTGCCTTTAAACAGGGGTCTGTTTCTGAGCTGCAGGTTGCCACAAAAGAGCTGAAGTCTGAAATTTTAAGAGCAAAACAGAATTATAAATCAGAATTGGAAAGCAAGATGGCAACAAAGAAACTTGGTTCAGCCTGGGCCAGGATGAAAACTATTGCAGGCCTTCAGAGCACAGAGCGCAGTAATCATGTGTTTTTAGATGGTTTTAACTCAGACACATAGCTGGCTAATGCTCTTAATTGTTTTTATGGTCGTTTTGATTCTTTTGTTTTTAGCACAGAAACCCAAGATTTGAAACAGAAACTCAAAAACAATCAGCACTTTAATATTGAGGTGCAGGATCTTAAAAGGGCATTCTGTGCTGTAAAAGTGAACAAAAGTCTGGGCCCTGATAATATATGCAGGCGCTTGGTAAAGTCCTGTGCACATGAACTGAGTCCTGTGTTTCACTACATTTTTAATAAGTCCTTACAGAAACAACATGTGCCTAAGATCTGGAAAGATGCCGTGGTTGTCCCTGTTCCAAAATCCAGCTGTGCTAAAACAGTAAATGATCAGAATCAGAATGAGATTTATTGCCATTGTTCATGTAGTACACAAACTAGGAATTTGTCTCGGTGCAATGCTGCAACATTAAACATGGAGTAGCACTAAAGATAAAAATAAAAAACTATGCATGCAATAAAATGTAGAATATGAATGAGTAATACTAATCTATGCAATATTTAAAAATATTAACAAGCAGCAGATATTGTGGAGTTCCACATAGTGCAGTCGGTAGTGCAAAAGAAAACAGTGATAATTATCATGAGTCCGGTTGAGCTGCTGTACGTAGTGCACGAGAGTCTAATAAGTCACTTAGTGTTCAGCAGTCTGATGGCAGAGGGGAAGAAGCTGTTCATGTAGCGGGAGGTTTTAGTCTGAATGGACCGAAGTCTTCTACCTGAGGGGAGGGGGGCAAACAGTGCGTATCCTGGGTGTGAAGGGTCGGCTATGATCCGACCTGCACGCCTCCGGGTCCTGGAGATGTACAGGTCCTGGAGGGATGGGAGCTTGCAGCCGATCACCTTCTCAGCAGCGCGCACAATGCACAGCAGTCTTAGTCTGTCCCTGGCGGTGGCTCCTGCGTACCACACGGTGATGGAGGTGGTGAGGATGGACTCGATGATGTCCGTGTAGAACTGCACCAACATCTTGGTGGGTAGCTTGAGCTTCCTCAGCTGCCGCAGGAAGAACATCCTCTGCTGGGCCTTTTTGATGAGGGAGCTGATGGTTGGCTCCCACTTGAGGTCCCTGGTGAAGGTGGTGCCCAGGAAGCGGAAGGAATCCGCAGTGGTGATGGGAGAGTCTGTGAGGGTAAGGGGGGGCAGAGGGGCTGTGACTTTTCTGAAGTCCACAATCATCTCCACTGTCTTCAGAGCGTTCAGCTGCAGGTTGTTGTGGCTGCACCAGGACGCCAGCTGGGCCACCTCTCTCCTGTAGACGGACTCGTCGCCGTTGGAGATGAGCCCGATGAGGATGGTGTCGTCCGCAAACTTGATCAGTTTGACAGACTGGTGGCTGGAGGTGCAGGAGTTGGTGTACAGGGAGAAAAGCAGGGGGGAAAGTACACAGCCCTGGGGTGATCCGGTGCTGATGCTAACAGAGTCTGAGACAGTCTTTCCCAGCCGCACATGCTGCCTCCGGTCCGTCAGGAAGTCGGTGATCCACCTGCAGAGGGAGTCAGGCACGTTGAGCAGGGACAGCTTGTCCTGGAGCAGAGCGGAGCGGATGGTATTGAATGCAGAGCTGAAGTCCACAAAGAGGATCCTGGTGTAGGTTCCCGGGGAGTCCAGGTGCTGCACGATGGAGTGGAGGGCCAGGTTGACTGCGTCGTCCACAGACCTGTTGGCTCTCTAGGCAAACTGCAGCGGGTTCAGGAGGGGAGTGGTGATGGTCTTGAGGTGGGGCAGGACCAGGCGCTCAAAGGACTTCATGACTACAGAGGTGAGCGCTACAGGTCTGTAGTCATTAAGTCCAGTGATCCGTGGCTTCTTGGGGACAGGGACGATGGTAGAGGTTTTGAGGCAGGCCGGCACATGGCATGACTTCAGGGAGGTGTTAAAAATGTCTGTGAAGACAGGAGTCAGCTCCTCCGCACAGTGTCTCAGGGTGGAGGGAGACACGCCGTCTGGACCGGGGGCCTTGCGCGGGTTCAGTCTGGAGAACTGTCTGTGCAAGTCCTGCTCACTGACGGCAAGGGCAGGGGGGAGGAGGGGGGGCCGCCTTTGATGAAGTGGGGACCATGGAGGCAGTGGCGCTGGGGGGAGGGGGGGAGTTGGACACAGCTGACGAGGTGTCAAAACGGGCATAATGTTGGGACAGTCTTTGACAAAGGGCGTAAATGATGTTAGACCAGTTGCCTTGACTTCAATTTTAATGAAAATTTTTGAAAAACTGGTCAGATTTGAGGTCCTAAAGCAGACTGAGCATGCACTGGATCCTTTGCAGTTTGCCTACAGGCCTCACAGAGGAGTGGAGGATGCCACTGTCACTCTGCTTAACATGCTTGTTAAGCAGAGTGACAGTTGTGTTGCTTTAATACAATCCAACCTCATACTTTAGTTGAAAGGCTCCTGCAACAATTTGATTTGAGTAACAATCTGGTGAATGAATGACTGAATGAATCTGGTGGGTTGGATTCTGGATTTTTTAACCAACAGGACACACACACACACACACACACACACACACACACACACACACACACACACACACACACACACACACACACAGAGTAAGGGTCAATGGTACATTGTCTGACCAAAAGTGCTCTTCTACTGGCTCTCCTCAGGGGTGTGTGTTGTCACCACTACTCTTCATCCTGTACACAAACATGTGTCGGAGCAGACATGACAACAGACACATTATAAAGTATGCTGATGACTCAGTCATTGTCAGTCTCCTCCAGGATGGTGAGAGTGGCCACGGCCCAGTAGTTGATGATTTTGTTCACTGGTGTGAGGATTCCTACCTGCAGCTGAATACGACAAAAACTAAAGACATGATTATTGACTTTAGGAGGAAAACTCCCAGGCACAAAGACACTGTACTAAAAGGCCAGACCACTGAATGTGTACAATCCTACAAATATCTTGGGACAATTATTGATAGTAATTTAAACTTTGAAGAGAACTGCGAAAGGGTGTGCAAAAAGGGTCAGCAACATTTGCATTGTTTAAGGAAACTTGCACACTTCCAAAATGACCAAACCATAATGACAATGTTTTATTTGGCTTTTATTGAATCTGTTTTATCCTTTTCTTTAGTGTCATGGTTTGGTCAGACAAAACTGAAACAGAGGAAATCCTTGGATCAGGTAGTTAGATGGTCCAGTCGTTTGCTTGGTGAGTCACAGCTGAGCCTGACATCCCTGTACACCAGACAGGTACAGAGGATTGCTACCTCCATTTTAAATGATGACTCCCACCCTTTGCACTGCAACTTTCAGCTTCTTCCCTCCAGACGGAGGTTTGTTGTCCCAAAATGTAAAACCCAGCGCTACAAAAACAGCTTTGTTCCTGCTGCTGTTTAAAGAGTTCAACAAGATATAGCAATATATTGCACATAATTCAGTTATCTATTTATTAATTTTATTTTATATTTATTTATTTTTGTAGGTTTTTTATTTGGGTTTTAAATCTTTTATTGGGTTTTAGACTTTTATAGAGTTTTTAATCTCTTTGACTTATTTTAACTTTTTTTAATATGACCCTTCTCTCTTCTCTCTTTGTTTTTTTCTCTTATCTCTTTGTCTTATGTCCTGATTGGTGGAGCCATGAGTACTTTTATCATGTTTATAGTCAGCTTCATGTGTGCCTGTGTTTGTATTCATGTTGAATGTAATTGTGGTTTGTAAATATGTGTCTAAAAGGATGTCACCGGACTGCAAAACAAATCTACCTATGGGTACAAATAAAGTAACCTGAACCTGAACCTGTTTCAAAGAAAATAATAAGTAATGCACTCAACTGACATGGGCACTATACTTGCTCATGTCACAATGCTCCATTGCTGAAGAAAAAGCATGTTGAAGCTTGTTTAAAATTTGCTGCACAACATTTGGGCAAGCCAGTAAAATACTGGGAGAAAATAGTCTGGTCAGATGAGGCCAAAACTGAACTTTTTGGATGCCACAACACACAGCATGTTTGGAGGAGAAATGGCGCAGCACATCAGCCCAAAAACACCATAGGTCAAGGTGTGGGGGTGTTTTTCAGCACATGGTAAAGGCAGACTTCATAAAATTGAAGGAAAGATTAATGGATAAATGTACAGAGACATCCTTGATAAGAACCTGTTGCCATCTGCCAAGATGCTGAAGATGAAACGAGGGTGGACATTTCAGCAAGACAATGATCCCAAACACACAGCCAAGGAAACTCTCAACTGGCTCCAGAGAAGGAAAATAAAGCTGCTAGAATGGCCCAGTCAGTCACCTGACCTGAATCCAATTGAAAATCTGTGGAACGAACTGAAGATCAGAGTTCATAGAAGACACCCACAAAACCTTCAAGATTTGAAGACAGTTTGTGTGGAAGAATGGGCTAAAATCACTCCTTTACAATGCCTGTGCCTAGTTTCCCCATACAGGAGGGATCTGGAGCTGTTATTACCAACAAAGGTCTTTCTACTAAATATTAAAAGAATTTTACCAAGTGTGTTCAATACTTATTCCATGTGTCATTCCGCTTTATTAAATATAATTTGTTTTGTGAACACAGTTACCTTGATTTCTTTCTATGTATGGATTACTTGGGTTGTTACTGATATCTGGTGGAAAATCTCAGGTCAATGGCTCCATCATAAATATGTTTAATGAGAAAAATGTTGACATGTTCAATACTTATTTTCCCCGCTGTAATATATGGAGATTCTACTAATTTTGAATTTGATAGCATGGTAGATCGTGTGACAGCTTCTCTGTATCAGACTCAAGACATGGTGGCCCCTTTAAAAAAAGAAAAAGTCTAATCAGAGATTTCTAACTCCTTGGTTCAACACAGAAACTTGTAGCTTAAAACAGAAGACTTGTCAATTAGAAAGAAAATGGCGCTCTGTGGGTCACCCCCACAGCCTACGGACAAGCAGAGCGCTCAGCTGGAGCAATTAGCAGAACAATGAGAAGTGTATTGATATCAACAGGCAGTCTCTCTTTGTCTAGCTCCTTTCCGCCAGTATCCTGCTGTTAGGTATGACTCAAATGCAAATGTTCCTGCTTCCTGCTCTGTACTGTGATGCAAATGTGCCTTTCATGTATTGTCTGTAACTGGGCATATAAGTCACTGAATATCACATGTTCTCCCTCTCTGACTACTGCTTCTGACTACACGCATTCCGTGTCTCCTGACGAGAGCCTGAGAGCTCGCTCCGGCGCGCCTGCACGGTGCTGGAGTGAGTTCTGTGATGGCGGGATGAATGATGAATAAACCCACTTTTAAACCTCAGTTAGCCGCTTATTATTTCATGCCGCCACACTGGTGACCCTGACGAAAGCACACGCTTTGTGCAACGCAACCTTCTGGTCTGGACAGCCACACTGGTGACCCGACGTAGAAAAGAACACGCTGACAACAAACGCAGCACCCGGCGGTGATTCTCCGACGACGAGCGAACGCAGCAGCCTGACGCAAATGGACTGCCCTCCCTTCTGCTACAGGGAGACCTTGACGCAGAGCCACCACCAGGCGAACTCTCCGGAGATCATCCACGACCGGGAAAGCGGCAGAAAGCTTCATGGTGCGTCCTTCGCCTGAGATCTGGACATCCACGCTGGGACTGGCCACTCTCACAGCTCCTCCGCATACACACGAGAGCACACGCACCTCGTCCTCTCTCCACGACGGCGACCTCCAGGGCCAACGGAGAATGCAGCGCGTGGACCTGAACGCACCATGACCCGGCACTAGCGAACTACAGCAACAGCCAAGACAGGGAGGACCATCGGCGCCGACGACGCTGATCTCCATCAAGCTCCCTGACCCTGACTCGCCTCTCAACAGCGGGACACCCACGCACCGAACCCCCGCGCACACACCGGGGGTTACAAGGACGGTGCACCACGCACGGGACAATAACGGCTCCACAGACCGCCATCGTCCTTCGCCGCTGCACACAGAACCTTCAGGGCTGCTCACACACCTGAAGCACGCACGCAGCTCGCTCACAGGATTTCGTATGGGTCTCAGCCACGGCGCACAAAGGGAATTCAGCCGTCAGCTGTCCCCGAGGGCTTTAGGGCTGCGCGCGCGCACCTAAAGCCAACACGCCAAGTCCCTCACACAGCTGCATCTCCTTTTTTTCTCACAGCCGCTACGCAGCCTTGCAGCTCCTGTTTTTCTTCATAGCCGCGAGAGGAGTCAGAGACAAGTTTTTCTTCTCACAGCCGCTGTGGACCACCGCACGTTCAACGGGACAGCCCCTCAACACCGTGGATCCACATGCAAATTTTGCGCGGCCCAGACAACTTTGGCCGGCACTTGCTACCTGCACCCCCCTCGCTCCACCTTCCCGGCACAGAGCCTTCCCCGCAGCTCGCTTCCAAAGCCGGACTATCGAGGCCTCAGCTTCCTGCTGAGCCCTCTGGGGGGGAGTGTGTGGGTCACCCCCACAGCCTACGGACAAGCAGAGAGCTCAGCTGGAGCAATTAGCAGAACAATGAGATGTGCATTGATATCAATAGGCAGTCTCTCTTTGTCTAGCTCCTTTCCGCCAGTATCCTGCTGTTAGGTATGACTCAAATGCAAATGTTCCTGCTTCCTGCTCTGTACTGTGATGCAAATGTGCCTTTCATGTATTGTCTGTAACTGGGTATATAAGTCACTGAATATCACATGTTCTCCCTCTCTGACTACTGCTTCTGACTACACGCATTCCGTGTCTCCTGACGAGAGCCTGAGAGCTCGCTCCGGCGCGCCTGCACGGCGCTGGAGTGAGTTCTGTGATGGCGGGATGAATGATGAATAAACCCACTTTTAAACCTCAGTTCGCCGCTTATTATTTCATGCCGCCACAGCTCCACTAAATTAGATGAAATCTATCTAGCTTGGAAAAATCTACTTCTAATTTAAAAAAGATCTCTTAGGAAAGCTAGAACAACTTATTATTCTGCATTAATAGAAGAGAACAAGTATAACCCCAAGTTTCTTTCCAGCACTGTAGCCAGACTGACAAAGAGTCAGGACTCTTCTAGCATCTAGAATCTAGCATTCCCTTAGAGCTTACAGTGAGGACTTTATGAAGTTCTTCAATAATAAAATTTCATCTATCAGAGATAGAATCAGTCAGATCCTTCCCACCGTTAACTTAAATGCAGTAACTACTATAACTCCTTCAAATGATATTTGTTTGGATGAGTTTACTCCAACTGACAGTTTAGAGTTAAATAAAATAATTTCCACATCCAAGCCTTCAACTTGTCTTTTAGACCCTATTCCTACAAAGTTACAAGAAGTCTTCCCATTTATTGGTAGCTTTATTCTTCAAATAATCAATTCTTCATTAACATTAGGCCATATACCTCAGACTTTCAACACTGTTGCAATTAAACCCTTAACCCCTTAATGCCTGAATTTATTTCCAATTATGAAAAAAAAATTCACTTGTGTTTTTGCTTTCAAGTAGATGCTAAATTAAGTTGAGAAAGTTAATCTGACTATAGCACATAAATAATTTTAGGTATGATGCAAATTAGCGACAACAGGCATCTATGGTAAAAAAAATGGTAAAAAAGCACCTGTTCCCATCTCAAGTATGAAGAGTCTTTTATTTAGGCAACAAAGTTATTTTCAGTATTTTCAACTCTCATGACTGCCAAACTATAACCCTAACCCTAACCCTAACCCTAGCAATCAGGAAATGGATGGTGCTCCGTCTCTGACCATTCCTACGAGAAACTAATGCTTGCAAAAGGTTCCTAGGTATGTGTTGGAAGTGCTCCAACCGGAAGTGGAGGATTACAGACGGTATTTTGGTTGCATTTGGAACGGAAGCGGTTTGATGCGAATTTGTGACGACAGGGGTCAAGGGGTTAAAAAGCCAACACTGGATCCAGGAGTTTTAGCTAACTATAGACCAATCTCTAATCTGCCTTTTATTTCAAAAATCTCAGAAAGAGTTGTTGCTGCACAATTATTTGACCACTTGCAAGGAAATGGTTTATTTGAAGAGTTTTAGGTTTCAGAATTCATCATAGTACTGAAACAGCTTTAGTGCAGGTCAAAAACAACCTCCTTATGGCATCTGATAATGGACTTGTTTCTGTACTTATCCTTTTAGACCTTAGTGAAGCTTTAGATACTATCAATCATAATATTTTACGTGATAGATTAGAGCACCTTGTTGGACTTAATGGAACTTCTTTGCAGTGGGTTAAATCTTTTTTATCTGGTAGGTTCCAGTTTGCTCATGTCAATGAATTTTCTTCTAACTCAAAGCTCAGCCATGGAGTTCCACAGGGATCTGTGCTAGGACCTATTCTTTTTAGGTTGTATATGCTTCCACTCGACAATATTATTAGAAAGCACTGCATAAATTTTCATTGTTATGCAGATGACACACAATTATATTTGTCAATGAAGCCAGATGTCAGTAATCAATTAGCCAAATTAGAGGCTTGTCTTAAGGAAATCAGAGCTTGGATGACTTGTAATTTCTTGCTATTAAATTCAGATAAGACTGAAGTCATTTTAATTGGTCCAACTCAAACTCTTCATTTGGATGGGGTTACTCTTTCTCTTAATAGTACTGTGGAGAACCTTGGAGTTAATTTTATAATAATAATAATAATAATAATAATAATAATAATGCATTTTATTTGTGATGCACTTTACATTAAAAAAATCTCAAAAAGCTACATGTAAAAAGCATAAAACACAAATTCATAAAAGAATAAAAGGGGGATAAGAAGATAAAACCAGAAATAAAAAAAGCGAAGAGGTTAAAACAGTAACTCAATGATCAAATGTCCTGCTAAAAAGAAAGGTTTTAAGTTCTCTTTAGTCTGTGGATTGTGATGCCTTCAGGGTGTCAGGGAGGGCATTCCACGGATGTGGGGGAGCAGCACAAAAAGCCCTGCCCCCCATGGTGCTGAGTTTTGTCCTGGGTGTATGAAGGCGGTTTGAGTGAGTGGAGCAGAGGGAACATGTTGTGGTTAGTGGAGTTAGCAGTTCTTTGAGGTGGGCATTTCTCTGGATGCACTGGTGAGTGAGGAGGGAAACCTTATATTTGATCCTGATGGAAACAGGAAGCCAGTGAAATGATTTAAAAATGGGTGTGGTATGTTCATATTTTCGCACTCTCATCAGGACCCTAGATGCGGAATTTGGGATGTACTACAATCTTTGAAGACTCTTGCCACGGATCCCAATGAAGAGCACATTGCAATAATCCAGTCTGGATAAGACAAAGGCATGAACTGTAGAAGAGCTTGAAAGAACGAGGCGGTATGATATATAAACCAAAGTTTATTATCAGCTCTCCTAACAAGTCTCATCTAAGTGCAGAAGCAGCAGAAGGAAAAAGAGACCGAATACCTCCGGCTCTCTGACTTTATACTTGCACATAACAAAAGACATGCATATCAAAGGCTGACATCCCTCATTATCTTAATCCCCCCATTGTCTTGGTACTTCCTCTCTTCACACATGAACCAGTTTTTCAGCATCTGGGAGGGTGAGAGAGGGGCGGAGTTTTGCAATGTTACGGAGGTGGTAGAAAGAGACCATACAGAGGTGATTTACATAGGATTCGAAGGTGAGGTTTGAGTCCATTTTTACACTAAGATTGGTGACTGATGAGCAAAGGGGGATATTGTGAACACAGAAGGTGATGGAGGTTATGAATGATGATTGAATCTGGTGAGGTGTGCCAACCATAATGGCTTCAGTTTTAGAGCTGTTGAGTTGAAGAAAGTTGTGCTCATCCAAGCCTTTATCTCCTCCAGACAGATGGTGAGACATGATGGAGATGATGATAACGACAACAACGATGATGGAGATGGAGCTGCAGCAGTGGTTTTGACATACAACTGTGTGTCATCAACATAACAATAGAATAAAATTGGCTTGGCCAAGGGGGAGCAGATAGGTGATGATGAGGATGGGGCCAAGGACTGAGCCCTGGGGGACCCCGCAGGTGACTGTATTAGCTCTTTTCCACTAGTACCTGTTCAGCCCTACTCACTTTGACTTGTCACGCTTTGTAGGCTTTTCCATTAGGAACTGATATGATTTTCATCCTGAAATTTCATGCCCGCTCCAGGCTGGTTCAAAGCGTACCGTGTTGAGCTGAAAATGTGATGTGAAAAGACTGCAGGCCACTGATTGGTCCGGGCATAACATCAAGAGAGCACCGTCTTCTGCAGAATCTACAACCACCATTTGCAAAAAATTCTTCAGCTAGTAAACACTATATACGCTAGAGATAGCTTCGGCTTCGCAGAACTCTACACCATGGTCCATCGAGGAGGTGCAGACTTTTCTGTGCTTAGTGGCCAATGATAGAATCTAGAGAGAGTTAGATAGAGTAGCCCGCAATGAAAAACTTTACCAGGAGGTCTCCGAACAGATGGCCACCCCCGGATACAACTGGACATTAAAACAATGTAGGGAGAAGCTGAAGAAAATGAAATGTGATTACCGGGCCATCAAGGACCGCAACAGCCGAAGTGGGGTTAACAGAAAGTAGTGGAAGTGGTTCGACCAAATGGATGCCATTTACAGCCATCAACCGGCCAGCAATGGCAGGGAGATAGGAGTCGACCCGGCCACATTACAGGGATGGCAATTTTCCGCCGATCTGCGGATTTCAGCCGATTTATTTTCAAATTGATCATTTCTGTGAATTGTCTAAATCCGTTGAGAAAATTTTAGGGGGAGTAAGGTACCTTATTGTTACCAATTTTAGCGAAAATCAACACGATTACATAAGCGCTTGGCGTTTCCCGAGGTCAAGTCTCCCGCGATAACCCGGATGTTTTGTACTCAAGCTACTGCTGTATTGTAAACAGCCCTGCGATTGGATAGTTGCAAACAATTGGACTAATCAAATGGCTCGTTGTATGCTTTGTCAAAAATTCATGGTGGCGTGTTCGTCAGGGATGTGATTTTTCTGCTAATTCGCGGAATTCCGCTTTTTTTTTTTTATCTTCCAGGAAGATAAAGTACGTTAAGTATGTTAGCAGCTTGTGGTCCACGAACGCAGTGAAGGTGCGCCCTTTCAGTTAGAACTGGAAGTGACGTATGGCCAGGTGGAGAGCCATTAACTCTCTGCCGAACACGCTGTATTTACGCTCACTGTTGTGCAAAGACCTGCTAAAAAAGGTGAGCGGCTGCCAAGAACCGGCAACGCATTGCTCCACGACGGCCGCTATGCCCATGTCCGAGGCGTTGGTAGTGCTATCCGAGGCACCGGGTCTGGGTGCGCCAGTAGTGCAGCTTTTGCCAGAACTGTTTTAACCTCAGAGAACGCCTGCTCCCGCTCAGGAGTCCAGTCGACTCTGTCCGTCGGTTTCCGTTTCTAGAGTGCGGCGTACAACGGCTGTATGAGCTGGGCTGCGCGGGGGAGGAAACGGTTATAAAAGTTAACCATCCCCAAAAACTCCTGCAGCGCCCTGACATTGATGTTGAGGAGAAAAAAACAGCAAAACAATTTAGTTAGATTACTTTTATGATTCCAAACAGTTTGAAATTGACAGTGCACAGTGGATATTGACTCATAACTTTGGAATATTTCTAAGACTTAGCTACATCAGTGATTGTGCAAAATGAACTGCTCAAGACTCAATGGAGATTGAAACTGGTGATCTGAAATGAATGCTGAAATTATAAAAAGTAATGGTATGAATGAATTTTATTTCTATTATGGAATAGATAAAATTAACTGATTTTGATTTGATCAAGTGTTAAAGCATGTGATGGATAATGCTTGTTGGAATATTTTAGGAATGCTATCTTCTTGGAACATAAGTCAATATTATACAGTAATAAGTGGCATTCAGCTGTTTGTTTTATGTCATTTAACCTGTTGCACTCCGTTGTACCGCGGCTGGGCAAGTCTCTGCGTCCCAGAGCGCACAAGGGCGCACGATGGAGCTGCGGGAGCTCCATATCCGTTCTTCCACTGCAGACACAACCGCAAACAGATTAGATCATCTGATTGACCTCTCATTCGACTAATAAGAGCCTTGAATTGGGTTTCTGAAACCTTGAAGAACCAATGACTGAAAACCTAGCAAGAAGGACCCGCCTACCAAAGCTGTGAATGCAGTGAGCCAATTGAAGCAGAGAAGTTCACGAGCTGTTTTTTTTTAAGGCTGGGTGAAGACAGACTGCTGCTGCAGAGAAAAAAAGGACCCGCAGGAAGAACCCCACAGACCCAGCAGCACGGAGACCATCCACAAGTGCAACCTCTGTGACAGCAACTGACATTCGCGCATCGGCATGTTCGGCCAGGCAGTGCTTGTTTTGTTTTGTTTTTGTCCCAGCAGAATAAACATTAGGATTGCCTTCTATGGTCATCATAGACCGACGGAGGCCGAAGACGAAGGCTGAGTGACACACACACGTTTGCCAGTCTATTTTTAATTACTACTGTTATTTGTTTTGAAAAATCGTTCGCCAAAAACCGCAATCATGGAAGCGCAAAACCGCAATAATGGAATTATGTTTTGATCGGGTCTCGAGACCAGAACCACGAGCGGACCAGCGTCGCGTTCGTCTGACAATGAGGAAGAGAAGTTCGCCAGGACTCTGCTGCTGTGAAGAGGTAAGGTGTTATAAGCTAAATTATTCTTTATCCCTGAAAATTGTAATCCAAAATGACTTTTGACCGATCGGTAAATTACAACTGTGCGGCGCACGAAGTCTGAAGTTCGTGCGCCGCGGTACAAGAGGTCGTTCGTTGCGTCCAGACCGTGAACGCCGCCCCCCCGCCCGCTATTCTTCTGTAGCGAGGAGGGGGGAAGCCGCGGTGACTGCGCTGCTGTCCCACATCGCCACATGAGGCTAATCCGTCATGTAGCGATGGCCGATGTCCATCATCTGTAGCCGGGGGGGACAACCCCCCCCACACACACACACACAGACACAGCCCTGAGTGTGACCTTTCATTAGAGCCCAAAATGAAGCTTCTACATTGAAGCATTCAAAAGTTACAGATGTTTTTCCAAACTGTGCCATTTGGCACAATTTGGTGCAGTTCCAAAACGCCTGGGAACTACCTGAGGAAAAAGCTGTGTAATATATTCATTTTTTGTGGTATTGTTACAAAATTTGGACCTCAGCTGGATAACACTTGGTTCTACATTTCTGTTGTATTTTCCAGCCCGGCTCTGAAGCTGTGTGTTATTTGCAAGCATTTGTATCCAAAAAAACACCCAGGCCAAATTTATTTTCTTCAAGTTCACTATGTTTAGATGACTGTAACTCAGTGGCCGGAGCACCTAGAGAGATTATGACTGTTTTGCCAAAAAATTCAAAGTGTTTTCTTTTAAATGAGACCAACCCCATGAAGATGCTGCAAAGGGTTGAAGAACAGCTTTGGATTTAATTTGGGCATGTTAATTTTTGGCGTTTTTAGGGACATTGACCAGAGTGCAAGGGGTTAAGCACAGTTCTGGTATTTAAAAATCATAAAAACCCAGGAGCTTCGGGGGACTTCGCCCCCCTTGCCCCGCCACCGGGGCTCTGCCCCGGACCACACTGGGGGACTGTGTCCCCCAGACCCCTGCTACATTTTAAGATAATTTCTCCAACCCCAAATCACATCCCTGGTTCGTGTTGGACTTCTAAGCTTTCGGTATCATTTTCAGAGGAATTATGAGATTTTTATCAAAGGATCAGGAGTCATCAGTGCTAGAAATAGACAAAAGTGTCAAAAATAAGTTCCGATGGAATTGGCTTGACAGACAAGTGACGGTAAAGGTGAAAATTGGCTCAAAGTTCGACGAGGTAACAGAAACACTCGGACAATTTCTGAAGAAACCAGAAAAGGAGATGAAGTTCAAAGTTCAGAGACTGACACAGCTTGCTGCCAAAAGGAAGAAAGTTTCACATTAGAAGTGACTTGGTGACCAGTGTAAATAGTGTAATAAACTCTTATAGAACTGTTAAATATGTTGGACTAAAGACAGTGAGACAACATTGAAGAAAAAGTAAGTTAACTTTTCATTAAATTTAATGATTTATCTAAGTCTAGTATTGTAGCACCTTGGGAGAGCCAAATTATCTAGCATCTCAGACAGGAGACAGTGGATAAGCACGGGAAAACAAAGAGCAGGAGGCTCCTGGTGAGATAGCAGGAAGGAGTCAAGGATGTAGGGGGTTGAATGCAGTGTGATGCAAATGTCATGTTGTGTGTGATGTAATGCCATGAAACTTAAGAGGAGAGTCTCTGCTTAAGAGTCAGTCTGTTCTGTGCTCATGAGATGTGAGTGTGCAATAAATCATTTGAAATGTATCTGCTTCTGATTTCACACACTCCACACTGGTGACCCAAGACGTATTATGGAACACGAAGGCAAGATCCCCGGAGCCGGCCCAGTCAGGAAGCTACAGCGAGGCGGCAGCCATCCCACAGACAGCCAGGACTGTAACCTCCAGCCATGCGTGTGCGGTTGCAGTCAAGCTACCGGATTTCGCACCTAATGTCAAGTCAAATTCCTCGTATGTGTTAAACATGCTTGGCAATAAAGTTCATTCTGATTCTGATTCTGATTCTGGCAGCACAACCCGCGCTCTTGGTTCCACCTCACTGAGGCCCAGTTCGTCCTCGGGGGAGTAACGGCAGATGACACCAGATTCTACCATGTGGTCGCAGCGCTCGACGCCCGCACAACTCAACAGGTAGCGAGCCTGCTCGATCAGCCACCAGCCAGCAACAGATACGAGGCGCTCAAGGCTGCGCTCATCCAGCGCTACACGTTCTCGGACTGTGAGAGAGCGGAGAGGCTCCTGACTCGGACCGAGCTAGGAGATGGTTCGGCCGTAGACCTGATGGAGAAGATGCTGGCGTTAAGGGGCACGGACGACGGGCACTTTCTGTTTGCCCACCTCTTCCTCCGGAACCTTCCGACAGTAGTGAGAGCGGTTCTGGCCAATTCGCCGTGGCTGACCGCACGAGACTACCGTGCGCTAGCCCAGGAGGCAGACCAGATCATCATCACCACCAGGGCGATCACAGTCAACGCGGCAGCGACGGAGCCCAGCGAGATGACCAGAGGAGGCAAGGAGCCACCGACGGTAGCAGCAGCGGGGCCCAAGGAGCGCCAGAGAGACACGCTCTGTTTCTACCACCGCCGCTTCGGAGAGAACGCACGCAGATGTGAGCCACCGTGCCAATTCAAGTGCTCGGGAAAACGCCAAGGCCGGGGGTCGGTAGCAGCAGCGACCCTCGGTGAAGAGAACAAGCTGCTCTACCTAACGGACTGCTCTTTACCTAACGGACGCACGCTTGGGGAGGCGTTTCCTCGTGGACACCGGAGCCCGGAAGAGCTTCATCCGGCCGACCTACGCTGACCGGCTGGCAGGATCTAGCGGCCCCGGGATGTTGGCAGCAAACGGCTCGGATATTAAGACCTTTGGTGAGAGGACTCTGCTCTTATCTCTACACGGCCGTACATATGAGTGGACTTTTGTCATAGCAGCACTGAATTACCATATCCTGGGGGCTGATTTTCTGTGTGCACATGGTTTACTGGTTGATGCTCCGTACTGTGTGCTTACATACTCATATATTTATCCCATCCAGCTACAATGCTCTACACTGTGTGTCTGTGTGTATATATATATATATATATATATATATATATATATATATATATATATATTTATAGCAATATGTACATATGTATGTTAGCTGCTCTTGCTTGCTTGCTTATTTTTTTTTTTCTTGCCTTCTGATTGTTGCTCTGAGTGTTGCTATCCCTGTGCTGTTGCAATCCTGGAATTTCCCCGTTGTGGGACTAATAAAGGCTTATCTTATCTTATCTTATCTTATGTTGCTAACAGGCGCCTGGTTAATGCACTGTCCTTTGATTCTCTCCCCTGTATAGCTCGAGTGACCCAGCCAATAGCACAAGCCAACGTCACAGCTACAGGCGGTAAGTTCCACACACTGCTCACTCAGTTCCCAGCACTCACGGTCCTGACGTTTTCCACGGCCATCGCTAAACATGGGGTGGAGCACTTTATCACCACCACCGGGCCGCCCGTTTTTGCAAGACCTCGGCACTTGGACGCAGCTAAACTGGCCATAGCACGCGAGGAGTTCGCCAACCTGGAAAGGTTGGGCATCATCAGGCGCTCCAAAAGCCCATTGGCTTCCCCGCTACACATGGTCCCTAAGGCTGAGGGATCATGGCGACCGTGTGGTGATTTCCGCAGGTTGAACAACGCCACAGCGCACGACCGCTACCCGATTCCCCATATACAGGATTTTTCCGTTCACCTCGCCGGGGCACGCATTTTTTCCAAAATAGACCTAATACCACCAAGTCCCAGTGCGCGCTGAAGACGTACCCAAAACAGCGGTAATAACTCCGTTCGGTCTATTCGAGTTCCTGTGCATGCCATTCGGGTTAAAAGGAGCGGCACAGACATTCCAGCGCATGATGGATGCAGTGCTGCGTGATCTCCCGTTCGTGTTCGTCTACCTGGACGATATCCTGGTAGCCAGCGCGTCCGAAGATGAACACGAAACCCACATCACGACGGTTTTCCGGAGGTTGGAGGAGCACGGGTTAATAATCAACCCGGCGAAATGCCAGTTCGGCGTGACGGAGATTGATTTTTTGGGGCACCGCGTTTCTCCAGAAGGAACGATCCCGCTGCCCGACAAAGTGCACGCCGTGGCGGATTTTCCCCGGCCTCAGACAGTCAGGGCGCTGCAGGAATTTTTGGGGATGGTGAACGGAAGCCCAAACAGCATGTGGACTGATGTTCTGTTGTTCTATCACAGCATGTGGACTGTTATTCTATTGTCCTATCTAAGATGCCGGAGGGGGGTATTTGTAGCACCTTGGGAGAGCCAGATTATCTAGCATCTCAGACAGGAGACAGTGGATAAGCATGGGAAAACAAAGAGCAGGAGGCTCCTGGTGAGATAGCAGGAAGGAGTCAAGGATGTAGGGCAGGGGTGTCAAACTCATTCCATGGAGGGCCAAGACCCTGCAGGTTTTACTTCCACCCAGTCTCTTCAGCAGGTGTTTTCACTGATCAGCAATCAGCAGGAAGAAATTCAGAGAAATCACCTGTTGAAGACACTGGGTGGAGGTAAAACCTGCAGGGTCTTGGCCCTCCATGGAATGAGTTTGACACCTGTGATGTAGGGGGTTGAATGCAGTGTGATGCAAATGTCGTGTGTGATGTAATGCCATGAAACTTAAGAGGACAGTCTCTGCTTAAGAGTCAGTCTGTTCTGTGCTCGTGAGATGTGAGTGTGCAATAAATCATTTGAAATGTATCTGCTTCTGATTTCACACACTCCACAGTATTTCATTTTTTTTAAATCATTTTTTTCAGTCTAAATTACTTCTGTTTTACTGAAAACCTCTCAGCTTCCGGGGGGCAGTGCCCCCCCGGCCCCCCCATAAGTCAATCGACCAAATTAGATTTCAGCTGAAATCAGAATTTCCTGTTGCCATCCCTGACATTATTGTTACGAACCATGGATGGTGAGTGTTTTGTGATATTACGCATCTTTTCACTTATTTATCCTATTGGTGCCAAGCTCACTTTTTTGAGCAATAAGAACGCTGGCCAGGAGCGCTAGTGCTAGCTAGCTAGTAGCCAACTAGCTAGTAGCCAACTCTGCTGACTCGCGCTTGCTTTGTCTGAAGTATTCACTTGTGAGAGCAAAACGACGAAATATGCTAATCCTGGTTAAAAAGTATTGTGTACGTATTGCACTTATGCAACTGCTGGATTACTCGTAGACAGCTTCCCCTGTCTTTTAGCATTTAATTAAGCTTACCTTCACAAATAACCCATGTAAACAAAATAGGAGATGAATCTGAAAAGGGTACAAAATTTTACTTTCAAAATACAGAAGTTGGACATGTGTAGGCACATGAATGGGGGGACACTCACTGTTTAGTCATTATTGCTACACAAGTACTGCATCAGAGCATCTCGTATATCTCTGCCCTGCTCCTCCACACCCTGTGCTGCTGCCACTGCTGGTTCATGTGCTGCAGCTGCTGGATCATCCCATGTAGTGTCAAAAGTCTCTCCATGATTTTCACACAGATTATGCAGAGCACAAGTCAGCACCACCTTCCCTTCAGCCTGCCAAAAGCATTCTCCACAACCACCCGCACTCAACTGATGTTTTGGTTGAACATGTGCTGTTCTTCTGTCAGTTGTCCAGTGTCATGGAATGGTTTCAAGAGCCAGTTTTGCAAGGGATAAGCTGAGTCTCCGAGGATGTAATAGCCTGCACTTACCGCACCAATGTTCCTGATGTGAGGTGGGAAGAAGTTTCCCTGGCCGGCTACCTCTCACAGTGTGGACAGTCTCAGAACCCTAGCATCAGGCAAGCTCCCTGGCAGCACAGCAAACACGTTCCAGAACAGCCCCTTTCCATCAACAACACCATGAAGGATTATGGAGTGCCAGCCTTTACGATTGAAGTAGTCAGTGTGATATTGTTGTGGTGCTATGATGGGTATGTGGGAGCCATCAACAGCACCAACACAGTGTGGGAGCCCCCACCCATTCTCAATGTAGGCCGACATTTCTCTGAACTTCCCTTCATCAGGAAAACAGATTTGTTCTGGCACCAACAATGACTCTGCTGCAGCACAAAAGTCCTGCACACACCTGCACACAGTTGTGATGCTGACTCCAAACAGATGGCCAATACTGCGGTACTCTGAGCCGGTAGCAAGCTTCCACAGTGCAATAGCCACTCTCTTCTTTAGAGGCACACAATGGTGGAATGCTGTATCTTGACACTCCATGGCTCGATGCAATTTGTTATACAGGAAGGTAAAAGTCTCTTCAGACATCCGGAAGTTTTGCAACCACTGCGTGCTTGTGAAGCTGGGAACAATGCGATCCCACCACTGTGAGGCACGGTTGAATTTCCAGACCGACGGTTTGCAGTGATTATTTTGCAACAAAGCAGCCATCTAAAACACACAGACAGCATACATATTTTTGCCTTTAACAGCGATAACCTGCTGCCATCACAACGTAGTACACAAATTTATAATGACTCCAGCCAGCATTAGCAGTCGTTAGCTTACCCACATCCTCGTCCTCATCTGTCTTCTAGTTGTAGTTGGCATCCTCACATTTTCAGCTTCAGATTCCGCTGCATATTCCACTTCATATTCCGCTACGGCATCCAAAACTCTCCTGTACCTTTCCACCATGTTTCATCTCAATGCATGTAGCTTTCTCTGGCTCTCCTGATTGGCCTTTACTGTGACAAAAAGCCACAGAGTGAGCAGTCCGTAAATCATCCCCTCGTAATCCTCCATCTTGTGTTTTGACTGTGTTACTTGTGTGTCATATGTTTTACATCACGGAAGTGTTGCGCCGCCTTGCCGTAAAAAAATCCCACCCACCTCAAGCGGTACTCTGGTGTAATGGAAACAAAAGCATACTGAGTTGAGTAAAGCCGTATCGAGGTGAGTTGGGCTATATAGGTACTAGTGGAAAAGGGGCGTATGTGGGTTTGATAGAGCCTGTCCAAGGGAGATGTATTCTCTCCGGTTGGTAAGATATGAGTGGAGCCAACTGAGCGCAGTGCTGGTGAGTCCAATGAGATGGTGGAACCGGTGGAGGAGGATATGGTCAACTGTAACAAATGCAGCAGATAGGTCGAGGAGGATGAGGAGAGAAGGAGAGCCAGTATCAGCCGCCATTAGGAGGTCATTTGTGACTCTCACCAGAGCTGTCTCTGTACTGTGTGCAGAGCAAAAACCAGACTGGAATTTTTCAAAGAGGTCTTCTGTTTGAGATGATCATGTAAATAGGTAGCAACTGCTTTCTCCAGTACTTTAGAAATGAATGGGAGATTGGAGATGGGCCTGTAGTTTGGTAGGACGTCTGGGTCAAGGGTGGGTTTTTTGAACAATGGTCAAATTAATGCATTTTTAAGAGCAGGAGGGACATGACCAGATTGAAGGAAGTGATTGATAACAGCAGTTATCAATGGACATAAATTAGAGGTGTATGTTTTCACTAGAATGGTTGGAAAGGGGTCTAGAGCACAGGTGGAAGAGCTCATTCTCCTGATGATATCCTCAACCTCTTTCTGAGTAACTTCAGGAAAGCAGCTGAGGGGGTGGGAGATGCAGGACAGAGCAGATGTTGGAGGAGAAGTTGAGGTTGCAGGACCAGTGAGCGTATAGCAAATAGAGGCAATATTTGTTTTAAAGAAAGCCACGAAGTCATTACACTGTTTTTCTGAGATGTCTGTAGGTAGAGGAGACTGTGGTTTGAGAAGATGGCTGACAGTGGAGAATAGCTACTTGGAATTTCCTGGACTATTTCTGATAGCATCTGAAAAAAAAAAAAAAACTGTGCCCATGCTTCTTTGAGAGAATTTACATAAACCTTTTGGTGTTCATGATAGACCTATCTGTGGACAGTGAGGTCAGATGCATTGTATCACTGTTCCAGGACCTGATCTGCTGTCTTCATCTTTTGTAGCTCAGCTGTGAACCAGGGTGATGAATGAGTGAAGGTGAACATTTTGGTTTTTACAGGGGCATGGAGGTCCAGTAGACTGCTCAGGTGGCTGTTGTAAAAATCCACTGTCTCATCAGCTGATGAAAGGTTGGTGGGAATATGCTGTAAGTCTGCTGACATGATGTCTGTGTTGATGTTTTTATATTCCTGAAGCAGATTTGACATTTTTTTTAAGCTTATTAAGGCCAGATGAGGATGGTAACTCCATGAAAAGAACCTTATGGTCAGATACACCCAAATCATAAATCTGCAGATTAACGAGAGGGGCAGAGTTTGTGCTGACCAAGTCAAGAGTGTGTCCCCTGGTGTGTGTGTCAGAAGATCAGTAAATTGTCTCAAATTGAAGCAGTCCAATAATTGGAGGAAGTCTGCTGCAGAATGGCAGGAGGGGGTGTTAACATGACTAATCATATTGCCCAAGATTATAAGATCAGATGAAGATGTACAGAAAGTTGTGAGAAGGTTAGAAATCTCAGAGATAAAGGAGGAATTTGGTTTGGGTGGTCAATAAATGAGAAGAAGAGTCATGGAGAATGGGGGCTTACATTTAAATGCAAGACATTCAAATGAATGGAGTTCAAGTATATGGGCAATGGGGACAGATCCAGATTGCTGCTACAGATGACTGCCAGACCACCACCATGACCTTTCCATGAGCCACCACCATGAGCTTTCTGAAGGTAGCTGTACCCAGGAGGACAGGTTTCATTGAGAGCAGAAAATGTGTTAGGGTGATGCCAAGTCTCTGTAACGCACATCAAGTCTAGACACTTATCCAGAATATGGTCATGATTTAGGCAGGATTTATTTGTGAGTGATTCTGCATTAAACAGTTCGATTTTGATACTTGCTGGAGCAGTAAGGCTTTGTACTGGTCGGAGTAGGCTAAAATCCACTCCACGTTTTCCACCCTCCACTTTTGAAGATGTTGCTGTGGAAATGCCCCGACTACTCGCCCAAGAGGAGACAGCGCTCTGATAACGTGATTGAGACATGACCATTTGAGTGGCTGACCAGAGAGCTGGGATGGCATTACCCGTCTGGGAGTAAACAAATTTACTTCGGGAGCTTCGATGAACATATTATAGTCGGCAGAGAATTCCAAGTCTTTTGATAAGTGTGATGTATAGTGAAGTGGAAAAGCTGTGAAGGCTCATCAGTTGGTTGAAAAGATAATTCAGCATGTTTATGCCGATGCCGGAAAGTTAGCCTGTTGCTAGCTCTGTAGCCGGGGCACTCTGAAGACTAGTCAGGTAGCATCAATGACGAACCAGTCCAGTCAGCCCAGGTGAAGTGTCTCAGTCACGGCAGCCTCAGACAGTAGATCCTGCCTGCCCGCCCAGATGGACACCAAACAGCAGCCACAGCAAACCGAAAGCAACGGCCCAGGAGTCTTCCTCACAGCGACGAGCAAACACAGAGAGTGCACTAGCAGAGCAGTAACAACAAGTAAATTTTTGCTGGACTCTGTATAATCTGTATAAAACTTTGTGGATAGCAGGTAAACTTGACTGATTGTAGAGGGAAAAATTAGTTAAAAGCTCAGTTGGAGAAGCAGCGAACAAACAATGCCAGTGTCGTCTTTGCACTGACTCCGGATATCAACTGCTGGATGTCGATTTTTGATCAAGATCTGTTCTTTAACCCTTGGGGGTCCAGGGTGTAATAGGGCGTTTCTGACTACTTTTGATTTTACCTTATTTCATATTAAAACCTGTTTACCTTGCCTTGTTTGGTGTCATTTATTTCAGCACACCTTCACATGTGTGAATTCAGCTATTTTTTTTTTCATTTTTGCACATTATATTAACACACTGGACCTAAAATCACACAAAAAACAAAGTTTGAGTATGAAAAAGTTTGATTTTTTTACTGTGAAACCCACAAACGTCTAATAAACCATGTTTATAACTCAGGATGGAAATATAAATTGTAAATTTCAAAAACTTATGTAAAAAATTAGCAAACAACAAAGTTATACCCAACTATTTACATGAAAAGGCAGCCAGTGCTCAGCCGATTTTTGTACAACTATTTACAAAACAATCATGTGTCACAAAAAGATGACACTCAAAAAGCAGTTCCTGTCACCAACAACACAGAGGGACACATCAGCTTGTGTGCACAACACTGTCAGCTGATCTGACAATTTTTTTCCGTTTTGTAAAACTAGTAACATTAAATATCAGTCAGCATAAAAGCAGAAGTAGCTTAATGTCACAGGAAGTTAGCATAAAGATGCTAAATATTAGCCTAAGATGTAAAAAATGCTTGATCATGAGTGATGCCTGCCTTTGATGATGTCATAGCGAGTCCTATGATTGTGAGTGGATCGTCACTTCCTTGTGGTAACGTATCGTCACTTCCTGTTTTGCTGTCTGCCTGTGTGGTTTGCTCTCCAGCTCTCGAGCCACTAGCTATGGCTACTAGCTCTCTTTCCTCTCCTCCTCTGGTGTGCTCTCTCTGTCAGATGTTTAGCTACACCTCTGCCTCTTTTAGTGATAACGGTAAATGTAATAAATGTTGTCTTTTTGAGGCGCTCGAGGCGAGGTTGTCTGATTTGGAATCCCGGCTCCGCTGCATTGAAACACCATCTGCGCCAGTTAATCTCGACGGACGCCCATTAGCTGCAGCGGAGCTAGCTAGCTTAGGTCCCACTGTCAGCGGTCCCCCGGCTCTCCTCAGCAGCGAGGAGACTGGGTGGGTGACGGTGAGAAGGAAGCCTAGTCGCAAAGCCCCAGTTCACCACCAACCTGTTCATGTTTCTAATCGTTTTTCCCCGCTCAGCGACACACCCGCTGAGGAAAAAACTCTGATCATTGGCGACTCTGTAGTCAGAAACGTGAACCTAGAGACTCCAGCGGCCATAGTCACATGCATTCCTGGGGCCAGAGCAGGCGACATCGAGTCAAATTTGAAAATGCTGGCTAAAAGTAACTGTAAATATTCCACAATTGTTATTCACGCCGGCATTAATGACATCCGTCTCCGGCAGTCGGAAGTCACGAAACTTAATATAGAATCGGTGTGTGACTTTGCCAAAACGATGTCTGCCACTGTAGTATTCTCTGGGCCCCTCCCCAATCTGACCAGTGATGACATGTTTAGTCGCTCGTCATCCTTGAACCGCTGGCTGTCTGTGTGGTGTCCTAAAAATGACGTGGGCTACATTGACAATTGGAGCTCTTTTTGGGGAAAACCTGGTCTTATGAGACGAGACAGCATTCATCCCACTTTGGATGGTGCTTCTCATTTATCTAACAATCTGGCATCTTTTTTATCCAAATTTCCAAAACCCTGACTACTCAGAGTTGGGACCAGGAAGCAGAGTCGCAGTCTTACACGCCTCTCTGCAGCTCCTCTTCATCCGCCACCCCTCAGCTTAGCCCCTGTCTTCCCCATCAGAGAATCATTGTCTGCTCCCTCCAAAGTAAATAAAAATATAATGTATAAGCATCCCAAAGTGATAAAGCAAAATATTGGTAAAACTCAAATTAAACATAAAGCCTCTAAATTGAATGATTTGGCCTCTGTTCCTCCTCATAATTTAAAAATTAAATGTGGTTTATTAAATATTAGGTCTCTAACTCCCAAGTCTCTGTTAGTCCATGATCTGTTAATTGATCATCAGATTGATTTAATTTCCCTTACAGAGACTTGGTTAGGACAAGAGGATTATGTTGGTTTAAATGAATCAACTCCCTCTGGTTATTTAAACTGTCAAAATCCCAGAAGTTCTGGTCGTGGAGGAGGAGTAGCAACAATTTACCATTCCAAATTACTAGTTAATGTAAAGCAAAAAACATGTTATAATTCCTTTGAGGGCCTGGTCCTCAGTGTTGGGCACTTTAGCAATTCCAGGTTAAACCCAATTTTATTTGCCATAGTTTATCGTCCCCCATCAACCTATTCAGAATTTTTATCCGAATTTCCTGATTTCTTAGCTGATTTAGTGCTGAAATCTGATAGAATAATTATAGTAGGGGACTTTAATATACATGTGGATGTAGATACTGACTGCCTTAATGTGGCTTTTAATTCAATATTAGACTTGATTGGGTTTTCTCAGAAAGTAGGAAATTCTACTCATTACCTCCACCATACATTGGACCTTGTTCTGACATATGGCATAGAAATAGAAAATCTTGTAGTGTCTCCTCATAACCCTGTACTGTCAGACCATTGTCTGTTAACTTTTGATTTTACTATTTCTGACTATTTGGCTCCTAAAGAAAAATATTATCACAGTAGATGCCTCTCAGATGATGCTGTTACCAAATTTATGCAGATTGTTTCCTCTATGCCATGTGTCAACACAACGGAAATAAGCTATAGACAGCTTGCTCCTTCTGTAATTGATAACATGGTGGATAGTGTTTCAGCTTCTCTGCATCAGGCTCTAGACTTGGTGGCCCCCTTAAAAAAGAAAAAGTCTAATCAGAGATTTTTAACTCCTTGGTTCAACACAGAAACTCGTAGCTTAAAACAGAAGACTCGTCAATTAGAAAGAAAATGGCGCTCTACTAATTTAGATGAAATCTATTTAGCTTGGAGAAATCATCTTTTAATTTATAAAAAATCTCTTAGAAAAGCTAGAAGGAGTTATTACTCTGCATTAATAGAAGAGAACAAGAATAATCCCAGGTTTCTTTTCAGTACTGTAGCCAGGTTGACAAAGAGTCAGGACTCTGTCAATCCTAGCATCCCCTTAGAGCTTACTAGCCAGGACTTTATGAACTTTTTCAATAATAAAATTTCATCCATCAGAGATAAAATCAATCAGATTCTTCCCACAGTTAACTTAAATACTGTAACTACTACAACTCCTTCTATTGATGTCTGTCTTGATGAGTTTACTCCAATCGACCTTTGTGAGTTAGACAAAATAGTTTCCTCATCCAAACCTTCAACTTGTCTTTTAGACCCTATTCCTACCAGGTTATTTAAAGAAGTCTTCCCACTTATTGGTAGCTTTATTCTTCATATAATCAATTCTTCATTAACTTTAGGCCATGTACCGCAGGCTTTTAAAACGGCTGTAATTAAACCCTTACTCAAAAAGCCAATGCTAGATCCAGGAGCTTTAGCTAACTATAGACCAATCTCTAATCTCCCTTTCATTTCAAAAATCTTAGAAAGAGTTGTTGCTACGCAATTATTTGACCACCTGCAGGGAAATGGTTTATTTGAGGAGTTTCAATCTGGGTTTAGAATCCATCATAGCACTGAAACAGCCTTAGCGAAGGTCACTAACGACCTCCTCATTGCATCTGATAATGGACTAGTTTCTGTACTTGTCCTTTTAGATCTTAGTGCAGCTTTTGATACTATTGATCATAATATTCTACTTGATAGATTAGAACACTATGTTGGACTTAATGGAACTTCGATGCAGTGGTTTAGATCTTATTTATCTGATAGGTTCCAGTTTGTTCATGTAAATGATGAGTTTTCTCTCAGCTCAAAGCTTAGTCATGGAGTTCCACAGGGATCTGTGCTTGGCCCTACTCTTTTTAGTTTATATATGCTTCCGTTAGGCAACATTATTAGAAAGCACTGTATACATTTTCACTGTTATGCAGATGACACACAATTATACCTGTCAATGAAGCCAGATGATACTAATCAATTAGCCAAGTTAGAAGCCTGTCTTAAGGAAATCAAAGTTTGGATGACTTGTAATTTCCTGCTATTAAATTCAGATAAGACTGAAGTCATTCTTGTTGGTCCAAAAAACCTTAGAAATTCCTTTCCAAATCAAACTTTCAGTTTGGATGCAGTTACTCTTTCTCTTAATAGCTCTGTGAGGAACCTTGGAGTTATTTTTGATCAGGATTTGTCCTTCAATTCACATATTAAATTTGTTTCTAAGACTGCCTTCTATCAGAATCAGAATCAGAATCAGAATCAGAATCAGGTTTATTGCCATTGTTCATGTAGTACACAAACTAGGAATTTGTCTCGGTACAATGCTGCAACATTAAACATGATAAGATAAGAGAAATAAACTATACATGTAATAAAGTGTAGGATAAGATTAAGTGATACTGGTCAACAGTTAAAATATATATTAGCCAGCAGCAGATACTGTGGAGAACTATATAGTGCAGTCGGTAATGCAGGAAGAAAACAGTGATGATTGACATGAGTCTGGTTGAGCTGCTGTACATGGTGCACGAGAGTCACTTAGTGTTCAGCAGTCTAATGGCAGAGGGGAAGAAGCTGTTCATGTGACGGGAGGTTTTAGTCTGGATGGACCGAAGTCTTCTACCAGAGGGGAGGGGGGCAAACAGTACGTGACCAGGGTGTGAGGGATCGGCTATGATCCGGCCAGCACGCCTCCGGGTCCTGGAGATGTACAGATCCTGGAGAGATGGGAGCTTGCAGCCGATCACCTTCTCAGCAGTGCGCACGACGCGCTGCAGCCTTAGTCTGTCCCTGGCAGTGGCTCCTGCGTACCACACGGTTATGGAGGTGGTGAGGATGGACTCGATGATGGCTGTGTAGAACTGCACTAACATCTTGGTGGGTAGCTTGAGCTTCCTCAGCTGCCGCAGGAAGAACATCCTCTGCTGGGCTTTTTTGATGAGTGAGCTGATGGTCAGCTCCCATTTGAGGTCCCTGGTGATGGTAGTGCCTAGGAAGCGGAAGGAATCAGCAGTGGTGATGGGAGAGCCTGAGAGGGTGAGGGGGGGCAGAGGAGTAGTGACTTTCCTGAAGTCTACAATCATCTCCACTGTCTTCAGAGCGTTCAGCTGCAGGTTGTTATTGCTGCACCAGGACGCCAGCTGGGCCACCTCTCTCCTGTAGGCGGACTTGTCGCCGTTGGAGATGAGCCCGATGAGGGTGGTGTCGTCCGCAAACTTGATCAACTTGACAGACTGGTGGCTGGAGGTGCAGGAGTTGGTGTAAAGGGAGAAGAGTAGGGGGGAAAGTACACAGCCCTGGGGTGATCCGGTGCTGATGCTAGTATAGTCTGAGACAGTCTTTCCCAGCCGCACATGCTGCCTCCGGTCCGTCAGGAAGTCGATGATCCACCTGCAGAGGGAGTCAGGCACGTTGAGCAGGGACAGCTTGTCCCGGAGCAGAGCGGGGCGGATGGTGTTGAATGCGGAGCTGAAGTCCACAAACAGGATCCTGGCGTAGGTTCCCGGGGAGTCCAGGTGCTGCAGGATGGAGTGGAGGGCCAGGTTGACTGCATCGTCTACAGACCTGTTGGCTCGGTAGGCAAACTGCAGCGGGTCCAGGAGAGGGGTGGTGATGGACTTGAGGTGGGACAGGACCAGGCGCTCAAAGGACTTCATGACTACAGAGGTGAGCGCTACAGGTCTGTAGTCATTAAGTCCAGTGATCCGTGGCTTCTTGGGGACAGGGATGATGGTGGAGGATTTGAGGCAGGATGGCACGTGGCATAACTTAAGGGAGGTGTTAAAAATGTCTGTGAATACAGGAGCCAGCTGTTTCGCACAGAGTCTCAGGGTGGAGGGAGACACGCCGTCTGGGCCGGGGGCCTTGCGCGGGTTCAGTCTGGAGAACTGTTTGAGCACATCCTGCTCACTGATGATAAGGGGAGGGGGGGAGGAGGGGGGGTGCCTTAAATGAAGTAGGGAATGTGGAGGCTGTGGAGCTGGAGGGAGGGGGGGAGTTGGACACAGATGACGAGGTGTCAAAACGGGCATAGTGTTGGGACAGTCTCTGACAAAGGGCTTTGTCATCCTGACCTTTAGGAGCCTGAGGCCGATAGTTGGTGATCTGCCTCAGTCCTCTCCACACGGAAGCCGAATCATTAGCAGTGAACTGCTGCTGGAGTCTCTCTGAGTACACAGATTTAGCCCTCTTCAGCTCTCTGTTAAACCGGTATTTAACCTCCCTGTAGCAGTCCCTGTCTCCACTTTTCAGCGCTGCTTCCTTCTCCTTCCTGATCTGTCTGAGCTTAGCTGTGAACCAGGGTTTGTCATTATCATCATATCATTTGCGTAATATTGCCAAGATTAGGAGCATCTTGTCTCAGAGTGATGCTGAGAAGCTGATCCACGCTTTTGTTAGCTCGAGATTAGATTATTGTAATTCTTTATTATCAGGCTGTCCTAAAACATCTTTAAAAAGTCTTCAGCTGATCCAAAATGCTGCAGCAAGAGTTTTAACAGGTACTAGAAAGAGAGATCATATCTCTCCGGTTCTGGCCTCCCTTCATTGGCTTCCCATAGAGTTTAGAATTAAGTTTAAAATCCTTCTTCTTACTTACAAAGCTCTAAACAATCAGGCTCCTTTTTATTTAAAAGATCTGATACTACCGTATCATCCTAACAGAGCACTACGCTCCCAAAATGCAGGTTTACTTGTAATACCTAGAATCTCCAAAAGTACAATGGGAGGCAGAGCCTTCAGTTATCAAGCTCCTCTCCTGTGGAATCAGCTGCCAATCTGGATTCGGGAGTCAGACTCGATCTCTGTTTTTAAGAATAGGGCTAAAACCTTCCTTTTTGATATAGCCTACAATTAGGGAGGGATCATGTGTTTCTGAACCCTCCCTTAGTTATGCTGCTAATAGGTTTAGTCAGCCGGGGGACCTCCAGTAATGCACTGGGCCTCACTCCTTTCCTCACTCTCTATGAAATATTTTTTTTTTGCTGGTCATTAACATTTGTTTGTTCTCTCCCATAGATTGAGTCCCCATCGTGCTGTTTGCTCTCTACATGTCTGTTCTTTTCTTCTTCTCTGTCCCCTCACCCCCCAGCCAGTCGCAGCAGATGACTGCCCCTCCCTGAGCCTGGTTCTGCTGGAGGTTTCTTCCTGTTAAAAGGGAGTTTTTCCTCTCCACCGTCGCCAAGTGCTTGCTCACAGGGGATCGCCTGATTGCTGGGGTCTTTCTGCAACTGTGGGGGTCCTCCCTACAGTTGATAGTGCTATGAGATGACTGTTGTTGTGAAATGGCGCTATATAAATAAAGCTGAATTGAATTGAATTGAGTGATGCCTGCCTTTTTATTTTTTTTTTTTGTACTTATTTTGTACCCATAGGTAGATTTGTTGATGATGATCTCTTGATCTCTTGTTTGATCTCTGATGATGTCATAGTGAGTCCTATGATGTTTTAGGGAGTCCAATGATCGTGACAGACACACACAGAGACACACACACACAGATTTCTTGAATTATATATAGAGTAATAACAAAAAAATGACAAATACTATATGTAATATATATATACATATATATACAGTATATACACACACACACACACACACACACACACACACACACACACACATACTGTATATGTGTATATATATGTGTGTATATATATAAGCCGCCCCTGGTCATCTTGTCGCTCTGGGTCGGACCACATCGACACATTGACCCCCAGAGGAGCCCGACTCGGCTTCCAGAGTCCCTGTTTGGCACGTCGTTTTACTGTGCCAGCCGGTCCTGCCCTGCTCACTTTCATTTTCACCACTGCCATTGAGACCCCTTGCTCCTCATTACCTTCCAGCCGAACTCTAGGAGTAGAATGTGTCATCCAATTGGCTCCACCCGCCGTCACGGGCATCCCACCACGCCGCCCAGTTCCATCAGCTAGGGTTACTTGGGCACTGGCACCGGGACTCTCCCGCGATGGCCCTGGGTGGGGTTGGTCTTGTTCATCTTCCAGAATACTAGGCCAATGTTCATCCCATACAGCATCGTCCATCACTCGCGGGACCGGCTGGTCCCACAAACCACAGCCTGACCACTCCTCTCCAATGCTGCTGGTGATGGTGAAGCCCAGTCCATAAAAGAGGTCACACCCCATAACATTCTCACCGCAGCCAGTCACAATGAACTTCAGGGTGGACACCTCCGCCAATCAGTTCCACCGATCCCACCATGGCTAATTTTCTTCCACCATACCCACACAGTGGTGCTGAGGGACCTCTCACGCGATAATATGGGAAGAAACTCCTCACGATAGATCAATTCAACACGGACCTCACAGCACCCGTGTCAATCAGTAGCAGCACCTCCACCCTGTCCAATTTCACCATACACTAGGTATGACCATTAGTGCTCGGGAAAACAGTGTGGATGACCATGGTAGCTGAAGTGGGTGGGTCCACTTTGCGTCTTTGGTCCCCTCGCTCAAACCTATTACATGCCCTGGCAAAATGATGCAGGAGTTTGCACTTGCCGCAGTGTTTTCCTCTTGCCGGACACTCTCTAGCCTTATAACGGTGCTTGGTGAACAACCCAAAAACCTGGCCAATCCCGGGGCGGCCCTTCTCTTCACAGCATTAGCGTGTTTTTCCTCATCCTCCACGCAGTCGTCGCTGTCCAGGTCCACTACCTGCGCCGTTGACTGTGGTTCAAAATGGTGGAGTGCTGCTCTCTCGCAGAGCTCTCATGATAGCTTGTCTGCCGCCTCACACTGTTGAGCTAACTCGATGGCCATAGCTAACGTCAGCTCACCCGAGTGTGTGAGGAGCTTCGACCTTGCTGGCGAGCAAAGGCTATGCTCTGCCAACTGGTCGCAGACAATCTATTCCTCTAACGCTCCAAACTGGCAGTCCCCGGCCAGCTGACGTAGGTCTGCAACATACCGCTGCACTGACTCACCAGTCTGCTGGCAAGTGCTGCCGAAACTGAATCCTCTGGACAATGACGTTTTCCGGGGCGCGAAAATGTCACGCCATAAGCTCAACCACTTCTTCAAAGTTATCACTGTCACCCAAGGTACTAAGGATATGTTGTCTTTCCATTCCCAAGTTGTGAACCAACAGTGCCCGTGCCCGCAACTTCTCCAGTTTACCAAGGTTCAATGCCACCAAATAATTTTGGAATGCGGCGAACCACCTTGCCCAAGGGACTGGCGGCTCACCAGGAACCTCCAAAAATGGCTGAATGGTAGCAACTCCAGCATCCATCCTTTTATCCTTGTTTCAATTCATTTCACTTCAATTCAATTTTATTTATATAGTGCATTTTGTTGCCAAATGTTATGTCTGTAAACAAGAACCAAGACTGGACATTGAACTGACACAACTTTATTGTTGACTCACTCTCACAGTACAGGCGCTCCCGTCAGGCAGAGAGGAGGTCAAAGAGACCGCCCCTCCTCCTCACAGCCTTCTTATACCCCGGGTCGTGGCGGATCCGGAAAGGTGGAGCCACCACCCATGTCACACAATAATATGTCCCAATAACAACACAGTCTTTAGGTTTAGACAGCCAGGGGACCTCCAACAATGCACTGGGCTTCACTTCTTTCTTCACTGTCAATGAAATATGGTCATTAACATCTGTTTGTTCTCTCCCATAGATTGAGTCCCCATCGTGCTGTTTGCTCTCTACATGTCTGTTCTTTTCTTCTTCTCTATCCCCTCACCCCCCAGCCAGTCTCAGCAGATGACTACCCCTCCCTGAGCCTGGTTCTGCTGGAGGTTTCTTCCTGTTAAAAGGGAGTTTTTCCTCTCCACTGTTGCCAAGCGCTGCTCATAGGGGATCGCCTGATTGCTGGGGTCTTTCTGCAACTGTGGGGGTTCTCCCTATAGTTGAAAATGCTTTGAGATGACTGTTGTTGTGAAATGGTGCTATATAAATAAAGTTGAGCTGAACTAAATTGAGAAGATAAGAGCCTTGGCTGAGATATGCATTCTCAAATCATCACCAAAATGTAATGGGTTCCTCTCTAGCCCAAGAACCACCTCTAGTGAAAATTTCACCCAAATCCATCCAGTAGTTTTTGTGTAATCCTGCTGCACAAATACAAATACAGCCCTTGGTGGAGGTATGCACTCTCAGATCATCACCAAGATCTAATCATCTGTTTCCCCTGCCGTTACACACCACCTGAAAATTTCATCAAAATCCCTCCATAACTTGTCTGAGTTATGTTGCTAACAGACAGACGGACGGACGCCGGCAAAAACATAAGCTCCTTGGCGGAGGTAATGATAATAATAATCCTAATAATAATCCTAATAACACATCTGTTGTGACACAGAGACCGTTCCTATGTTAATGACGGCGACGCACCCACAGCTGACTGCTCCTACCTTCCACAGCGCCCACCGTGGGCAGCATCCACAGAAAACAGAGGACGTCCATCAGCACCATCATCCCAGGCGTCCCGCTGACAGCTCCCGAAGCATGGCGCAGCCGTGCAGCCGCACAGTCCCCGTCCATTCACGCGCACTCCTGCCGCTGCTCACAGGCGCAACATGGTCGCTCATCAGCGGCAGCGGCGCTCTGACGAGGCGCGCGTCAGTGTGGGCGCAACCAAAAAGTCACGGGGGGGCAACACTGTCCAGACAGGCTGCTGAAAAGTCACACACACAACTGCTGCTATTAATAACCATAATGCGGTTGGTGCGCTGGGACTGATTCCAAAATGTGGTCACCAGCACGTCGACCCCCCCCCCCCCGGTGCAAACTGCGTGGGCATGACGACCAGAAGACGCTCACACGCTCAGACGTGCTCTCTGCGCGAGGGTCTGAACCCGGCAGAGGAAGCCAACCAGCAACCTACAAGAACCAAAAGCTGACCAAGATGCCGCTGACTTGGCAATAATGCAGGACGCCTCATAAAAAACCAACTGATCCAACTAAACTACACATCTACCATGCACACATAGGCATGAATGGGGGGGGGGGGACATGCCTCCCAATCTGGAAAAATAGAGAATTTATAATAATTATTAATTTGGTACTGTTGTCATAAATGTACAACTTTTATTCTTGGAAATATGCACATTTTCCCCCTATAAATTTATGACGTTTTCCTCAATACTTTGCACTTTCTTTGCAAATTTGCAATGTTTTTCCTCACAAATTTGCAGCATTTTCCTCATGAATTTGCTTCTTTTCCTCATAAACTTGCCACTTTCTTCTTGTTAATGTTGACATTTTTCCTAATAATTCTTTTCTTGTAAATTTGCAACTTTTACCCCTTATAATTTTATTCCTTCTTTGCAAATCTACAATTTTTTTTCTCACAAATTTGCTATTTGTTCCTCCTAAACGTGTTTCTTTATCTCATAAACTTGTTACTTTTTCTTGTTAATCTTGAAAATTTTCCTCATAATTTTTTTCCTTGTAAATTTGTAACTTTCTTTCTCATAATTTTGTTCCTTTTTTGCAAATTTGCAATTTGTCACACAAATTTGCAACTTTTTCCTCCTAAACTTGCTTGTCTATTTAAAATAAATTTGCTTCTTTCTTGTTGATTTGCAATTTCTCCTCATAATTTTTTTCTAAATTAATCTAAATTAATTCTAAATAATTTTTTCTTTGTAACCTTTTCCTTATAATTTAATTCCTTTTTTTTTTGCAAATTTGCAGTATTTTTTGTCACAAATTTGCAAACTTTTCCTCATAAACTTTCTTCTTTTTTCTAGTTAATTTTGAATTTTTTCCTCATAATTTTTTTCTTGTAAATTTGCAATTTTTTCCCCCTCAAAATTTTCATTGTATATTTGCAACTTTTTCCCCATAATTTTGTTCCTTTTTTGTAAATTTGCAATGTCATCTGACACATAAATGTAACTTTTTCCTCATGAACTTGCTTCTTTTTCCTCATAAATTTACTTCTTTTTTTCTTGTTAATTTGGATTTTGCTCTTCATAAATTTGTCTCCTTTTCTTGTAAATTTGCAATATGCATATGGATCTAAGTTACATTTTTATTCTATATGACCCAAGTTCATTTTACACTATTTGTGTTCCCTCATATTAAAGGTTCTGAACTCTTTCCCATCACACATACTGTACATGGACCACCAAACACTACCTCACATGGGACCCCCAAAACACTAGAAACAGCCCTGACTACACTAAAGCGAACAGTGTCCCCGTCAATATTTACTCTGGAGAAATGTTCTGTTTGTTGCCCCCCCAACAATGCCATCAGCATCCAAATAAATGACTTCTGCATATGCTTTGCTATAGTACAAGTTGTGTCTTTTAAAAGGGGTGCAGCTAGGCATGAAGTTGTCACATTGCTGGTTCACAGCAACTCAATTACTAATTTCGACAGACAAAAGCATGCCTAAAGTTGGTGTCAAATGATTGAAAATCTCTAATGCTTACTGGACTTGTTCCCAACTTAGAGCCCAGTCAGCATGTCCATGTGGGTCCCACCAAAGGTTAAACCTGGGTTGTCACATGTGGATTTGTCCGTGGGTTCCATGTTACCCCTATCTGTGTTTGCCCACATGGACTTTATCTGTTTACCAATTTTCAACCTATTTGCTCATAATTTTGCTGTTTTCTTGTAAATTTGTGACTTTTCCCCATAATTTGATACATTTTTATTGAGAGTTTGAAACTTTCTCATAAATTTGGAACTTTTTTTTTTTAACTGTAAACTTGTAACTTTTTTCCTCATAAATTGATAATTTTTTCTTGAAAAACTGACTCTGTCAATCCTAGCATTCCCTTAGAGCTTACTAGTCAGGACTTTATGAACTTTTTCAATTATAAAATTTCATCCATTAGAGATAAAATCAATCAGATTCTTCCCACCGTTAACTTAAATACAGTAACCACTACAACTCCTTCTATTGATGTCTGTCTTGATGGGTTTACTCCAATAGACCTTTGTGAGTTAGACAAAATAGTTTCCTCATCCAAACCTTCAACTTGTCTTTTAGACCCTATTCCTACCAGGTTATTTAAAGAAGTCTTCCCGCTTATTGGTAGCTTTATTCTTCATATAATCAATTCTTCATTAACATTAGGCCATGTACCGCAGGCTTTTAAAACTGCTGTAATTAAACCCTTACTCAAAAAGCCAACGCTAGATCCAGGAGTTTTAGCTAACTATAGACCAATCTCTAATCTGCCTTTCATTTCAAAAATCTTAGAAAGAGTTGTGGCTACGCAATTATTTGACCACCTGCAGGGAAATGGTTTACTTGAAGAGTTTCAGTCTGGGTTTAGAATCCATCATAGTACTGAAACAGCCTTAGCGAAGGTCACTAACGACCTCCTCATTGCATCTGATAATGGACTGGTTTCTGTACTGACCTTAGTGCAGCTTTTGATACTATCAATCATAATATTCTACTTGATAGATTAGAACACTATGTTGGACTTAATGGAACTTTGTTGCAGTGGTTTAGATCTTATTCATCTGATAGGTTCCAGTTTGTTCATGTCGATAATGAGTTTTCTTTCAACTCAAAGCTCAGTCATGGAGTTCCACAGGGATCTGTGCTAGGCCCTACTCTTTTTAGTTTTATGCTTCCGTTAGGCAACATTATTAGAAAGCACTGTATACATTTTCATTGTTATGCAGATGACACACAATTATACCTGTCAATGAAGCCAGATGATAGTAATCAATTAGCCAAGTTGGAAGCCTGTCTTAAGGAAGTTAACGCTTGGATGACTTGTAATTTCCTGCTATTAAATTGAGATAAGACTGAAGTCATTCTTGTTGGTCCAAAAAACCTAAGAAATACCTTTCCAAATCAAACTTTCAGTTTGGATGCAGTTACTCTTTCTCTTAATAGCTCTGTGAGGAACCTTGGAATTATTTTTGATCAAGATCTGTTTTTCAATTCACAGATTAAATTTGTTTCTAAGACTGCCTTCTATCATTTGCGTAATATTGCCAAGATTAGGAGCATCTCGTCTCAGAGTGATGCTGAGAAACTGATCCAAGCTTTTGTTAGCTCGAGATTAGATTATTGTAACTCTTTATTATCAGGTTGTCCTAAAACATCTTTAAAAAGTCTTCAGCTGATCCAAAATGCTGCAGCAAGACTTTTAACAGGTACTAGAAAGAGCGATCATATCTCTCCGGTTCTAGCCTCCCTTCATTGGCTTCCCATAGACATAGACAGACAGACATTTAGAATTAAGTTTAAAATCCTTCTTCTTACTTACAAAGCTCTAAACAATCAGGCTCCTTTTTATTTAAAAGATCTTATACTATCGTATTATCCTAACAGAGCACTACGCTCCCAAAATGCAGGATTACTTGTAATACCTAGAATCTCCAAAAGTACAATGGGAGGCAGAGCCTTCAGTTATCAAGCTCCTCTCCTGTGGAACCAGCTGCCAATCTGGATTCGGGAGTCAGACTCAATCTCTGTTTTTAAGAATAGGGCTAAAACCTTCCTTTTTGGTATAGCCTACAATTAGGGAGGGATCATGTGTTTCTGAACCCTCCCTTAGTTATGCTGCTAATAGGTTTAATCAGCCGGGAGACCTCCAATAATGCACTGGGCTTCACTCCTTTCTTCACTCTCAATGAAATATTTTTTTTTTGCTGGTCATTAACATCTGTTTGTTCTCTCCCATAGACTGAGTCCCCATCATGCTGTTTGCTCTCTACATGTTTGTTCTTTTCATCTTCTCTATCCCCTCACCCCCCAGCCAGTCGCAGCAGATGACTGCCCCTCCCTGAGCCTGGTTCTGCTGGAGGTTTCTTCCTGTTAAAAGGGAGTTTTTCCTCTCCACCGTCACCAAGTGCTGCTCACAGGGGATCGCCTGATTGCTGGGGTCTTTATGCAATTGTGGGGGTTCCCCCTACAGTTGAAAATGCTATGAGATGACTGTTGTTGTGAAATGGCGCTATATAAATAAAGTTGAATTGAATTGAATTGAATTGAATTAAAATTGTGTTTTTTTCTGGTAAATTTGCTAACTTTTTCTTGTAATTTTGGAACTTTTCATAAATTTGCCACTTTTTTACTGTAATCTTGCAACTTTTTCTCATAAATTTCAGACTTTTTTTCTCATAAATTTTCTATTTATTTACTAATTGCTGCTTTTTTGTTAATTTGCAATTTTTCAGATTTTTTTCTTCAAACGGTGCATCCAGAAAGTCTTCACAGCGCTTCACTTTTTCCACATTTTGTTATGTTGCATCCTTATTCCAAAAGGGATTAAATTCCTTTTTTTTTCTCAAAATTCTACACACAATACCCCATAATGACGTGAAAAAAGTTTTTTTTTTGAGATTTTTGCAAATTTATTGAAAATATAAAACTAAGAAATCACATGTACATCAGTATTCACAGCCTTTGCTCAATACGTTGTTGATGCACCTTTGGCAGCAATTACAGCTTCAAGTCTTTTTGAATATGATGCCACAAGCTTGGCACACCTATCTTTGGGCAGTTTGGCCCATTCCTCTTTGCAGCATCTCTCAAGCTCCATCAGGTTGGATGGGAAGTGTCGGTGCACAGCCATTTTCAGATCTCTCCAGAGATGTTCAATTGGATTCAAGTCTGGGCTCTGGCTGGGCCACTCAAGGACATTCACAGAGTTGTCCTGAAGCCACTCCTTTGATATCTTGGCTGTGTGCTTAGGGTCGTTGTCCTGCTGAAAGATGAACCGTCACCCCAGTCTGAGGTCAAGAGTGTTCTGGAGCAGGTTTTCATCCAGGATGCCTCTGTACATTGCTGCATTCATCTTTCCCTCTATCCTGACTAGCCTCCCAGTTCCTGCCACTGAAAAAAATCCCCACAGCATGACGCTGCCACCACCATTGGCGTGGTTATGAGCAGTGCCTGGTTTCCTCTAAACATGATGCCTGGCATTCATGCCAAAGAGTTCAATCTTTGTTGCATCAGACCAGAGAATTTTGTTTCTCGTGGTCTGAGAGTCCTTCAGGTGCCTTTTGACAAACTCCAGGTGGGCTGCCATGTGCCTTTTACTAAGGAGTGGCTTCCGTCTGGCCACTCTACCATACAGGCCGGACTGGTGGATTGTTGCAGAGATGGTTGTCCTTCTGGAAGGTTCTCCTCTCTCCACAGAGGAACACTGGAGTTCTGAAAGAGTGACCATTGGGTTTTTGGTCACCTCCCTGACTAAGGCCCTTCTCCCTGATCACTCAGTTTAGATGGCCGACCAGCTCTAGGAAAAGTCCTGGTGGTTCCAAACTTCTTCCATTTATAGATGATGGAGGCCACTGTGCTCATTGGGACCTTCAAAGCAGCAGAAATTTTTCTGTACCCTTCCCCAGATTTGTGCCTCGAGTCAGTCCTGTCTCAGAGGTCTACAGACCTTTGACTTCATGCTTGGTTTGTGCTCTGACCTGCACTGTCAACTGTGGGACCTTATATAGACAGGTGTGTGCCTTTCCAAATCATGTCCAATCAACTGAATTTACCACAGGTGGACTCCAGTTCAGCTGTAGAAACATCTCAAGGATGATCAGTGGAAACAGGATGAACCTGAGCTCAATTTTGTGCTTCATGGCAAAGGCTGTGAATACTTATGCACATGTTATTTCTTAGTTTTTTAGTTTTAATAAATTTGCAAAAATCTCTAAAAGTCTGTTTTCACATTGTCATTATGGGTATTGTGTGTAGAACTGAGGATAAAACTGAATTTAATCCCTTTTGGAATAAGGCTGTAACATAACAAAATGCGGAAAAAGTGAAGCGCTGTGAAGACTTTCCGGATGCACTGTACTTTGACTGAACAACTCCATACTCAGTGATGCACACCCTCGTAACCACAGGAAACCACGTATAAAACCTTAGAGCAGTCTGAGGAATGGTTCAAGAGATATGCGTGGAACAGACACACAGACAGAGACTTACTGAATTTATAGATAGATGATGCCACATATTTAGAAGAAAAAAATGCCAGTTTTCTCAAGCATTATTCTTTACCTTTTTCTAATAATGCATCAGATTTATATAGTGCTTTTTCATAGAAGCTTTACAATGGATACATTATTCATTTACTCCACAGACATTGATAGCAGTAAGCTACTACTGTAGCCACAGCTGCCCTGGGGCAGACTGATGAGAACATGGCTGCCAATCCATGCCAATGGCCTCTCCGACCACTGCTGAACATTTATACCCAGTGTCATGGACACTGGAGGCAAGGCGGGTAAAGTGTCTTGCCCAGGGACACAACAGCAGGATTGCTGGGGAGAGTGAGATTTGAACCATCAACCCTGTGGTTATTAGACAACCTGCTCTACCTCCTGAGCAACTGCCACCCCAAACATTTCCCTCCTCCATACATTTTTGCTGAGCACCAAGCTGGATGGCAGCAAGTTCCATTTTTTTATGGTATTTGGTACAACCCGGCTGGGACTTGAACCCTGACCTCCCGGTTGTGGGGCAGATGTTCTACCTCTAGGCCTCCATCCTGGTTTTTCTCTCATACAGTATCTCACAAAAGTGACTACATCCCTCACATTTTTGTAAATATTTTATTATATTTTTTCATGGGACAACAGTGAAAATATGACACTTCTTCTTCTTCTTTTAGATTTGATTGGCAGTTGGCAACCAGCTTACAGGTGCATTACCGCCGCTGACTTGATTATCATCACTCTATATCTTTGTACAAGGAGTTCCAACAAGGAGTTCTGAACAACTCCCCATGTGCGAAAAAATTAACCATCCCTGGACTGTGTCCTCTTGGTGGCGCTAACTTTGATACAATGTAAAGTAGTCGGTGTACAGCTTGTATAACAGTGTAAATTTGCTGTCCCCTCAAAATAACTCAACACACAGCCATTAATTTCTAAACCACTGGCAACAAAAGTGAGTACTCCCCTAAGTGAAAATGTCCAAATTGTGCCCAATTAGCCGTTTTCCCTCCCCGGTGTCATGAGACTCGTTAGTGTTACAAGGTCTCAGGTATGAATGGGGAGCAAGTGTGTTAAATTTGGTGTTATTGCTCTCACACTCTCTCATACTGGTCACTGGAAGTTCATGGCAAAGAACTTGCTGAGGATCTGAAAAAAAAAGAGTTGTTTCTCTACATAAAGATGGCCTAGGCTATAAGACTGCCAACACCCTGAAACTGAGCTACAGCACGGTGGCCAAGACCATACAGCAGTATAACAGGACAGGTTCCACTCAGAACAGGCTTCGCCGTGGTCGACCAAAGAAGTTGAGTGCACATGTTCAGCATCATATTCAGAGGTTGTCTTTTGAAAATAGACGTATGAGTGCTGCCAGAATTGCTGCAGAGGTTGAAGGGGTGGGGGTCAGCCTGTCAGTGCTCAGACCATATGCCGCACTGCATCAAATTGGTCTTCATGGCTGTCACCCCAGAAGGAAGCCCCTTTTAAAGATGATGCACAAGAAAGCCTGCAAACAACTTGCTGAAGACAAGCAGACTAAGGTCGTGGATTATTGGAACCATGTCCTGTGGTCTGATGAGACCAAGATAAACTTATTTGGTTCAGATGGTGTCAAGCATGTGTGGCGGCAACCAGGTGAGAGTACAAAGACAAGTGTGTCTTGTCTACAGTCAAGCATGGTGGTGGGACTGTCATGGTTTGGGGCTCATGAGTGCTGCCAGCACTGGGGAGCTACAGTTCATTGAGGGAACCATGAATGCCAACATTCACCGTGACATATTGAAGCAGAGCATGATCCCCTCCCTTCAGAAACTGGACCACAGGGCAGTATTTCAACATGATAACCACCCCAAACACACCTCCAAGACAACCACTGCCTTGCTAAAGAAACTGAGGGCAAAGGTGATGGACTGACCAAGCATGTCTCCAGACCTAAACCCTGCTGAGCATTGGTGGGGCATCCTCAAAGGGAAGGTGGAGGAGCACAAGGTCTCTAACATCCACCAGCTCTTTGATGTCATCATGGAGGAGTGGAAGAGGATTCCAGTGGCAACCTGTGAAGCTCTAATGAACTCCATGCCCAAGAGAGTTAACCCCTTGAACTCTGTGAATTCTGCGGGCGGTCACGTCTCTGCATCTTAGTGCGTCTCAGTGCCCACTGAAAAAAAAAAAGCTGTATTTCCAGTCTTCCAGTACAGACACAGCCTTGTTACAACCTGAGAAAAAAGCTGTGTAATATATTCATTTTTTGTGGTATTTTTACAAAATTTTAACCTGAGCTTGAAAACACTTGGTTCTACATTTCTGTTGTGTTTTCCAGCCAGTATCTGATAGCTGTATGTTATTTACAAGCATTTGTATCTAAAAAAAACACCCAGGCGAACTTTCTTGTTACTCAGTGGCAGGAGCACTTAGAGAGATTATGACTGTTTTGCCAAAAAATTCAGAGTATTTTCTTTTAAATGAGACCAACCCCATGAAGATGCTGCAAAGGGTTGAAGAACAGCTTTTGATTTACTTTGGGCATGTTATTTTTAGGCGTTTTTAGGGAAGTTGAACAGAGTTCAACAGGTTAAGGCAGTGCTGGAAAATAATGGTGGCCACACAAAATATTGACACTTTGGGCACAATATGGACATTTTCACTTAGGGGTGTACTCACTTTTGTTACCAGCGGTTTAGACATTAATGGATGTGTGTTGAGTTATTTTGAGGGGACAGCAAATTTACACTGTTATACAAGCTGTACACTGACTACTTTACATTGGATCAAAGTGTCATATCTTCAGTGTTGTCCCATGAAAAGATATAAAAAATTATTTATAAAAATGTGAGGGGTGTACTCACTTTTGTGAGATGCTGTAATTGTCCAATTTTCTCACTCATCAGTGAGGTTTTTCTTGCAAATTAACATTTTTCTTGGAAAGTTCTAGCATTTTATTTATAAATGTGCAACTTTTTCCTGGCACATTTATTATTTTTGTAATAAATTTTGTACTTTTTTCCTGTAAATTTGCCGTTTTGTGATAAAACTGTTAGCTTTCCCACACACAGATTTACAGCAATATAATCATAAATTTACAACTTTTTTCTACAACATTTGCAACGTTTTTTCCTGTAAAACTTGCAGGTTTTCTCATATTTTCATGATTTTTCTTGTACATGTGCTCCTGTCCTCTCACTGATAAACTAAGTGGTCCTGTCTAAACTCTCCTACAGTCTTCATGAGGATGGAGGGGGGCAGCTTATGTAACAGAGGGGAGGAGTTTGGCTCATTTTGCTGAAGGTAATGGCCTTTTTTAAGGATTTACTTGTATACTGTAAATGAAGATTTAATATTTTATTTATTGAAAGAAAAGCCTTTTTCAGATTTTTGCACTGATTGATTTTTGTATGTATTTTCAACAGATTTAATTTTCAGTGGAAGCTGCCTATTTTTTTTTTTTTTTTTGTCCTGTAAATACATCAGTAATGATGAAGACCATGTTTTTGTAAGAATCTTCTGGGTATTAAATACCCACCACCACCACCAGCCAAACCACAACATCCACACTTTTGAAAAGCTTGTGCCACCCTTGTCCTAAATAGTATTAAACAAAGGGGTCTTCTAGATGATGGGACAAACAGTATTTTTTTATTGACTAAATGCCAGTAATGGACCAGGACTCGTCCGATATGCCTGATGCACGGAAAAAGTTTCCTCAGCATGTGGAGCTGATGTTCTCCTGCCATTACGCTAAAAGAAGAAAAGGGAAAGTCCACTTATTTTTGCATACATATTTTTAACACACTGACCCACATGGGAGATGAAAGGAAGACCCTGCAGTCTGGTTACAGTAAGACTGAAGTGGACGTAACACCCAAAGGAAAAACTATTCTATCCTAGTGAAGGACCTCAGCTGTGTGAACAGTGAGGAAATGACAGAGGTGCGGTGAAAGGAAACAGGTGAGGCAGCGAGCTGAACAACACACAAACTTTATTCCTTCTCCAACATACAGTACAGTGAAAGAACTCCCGGGTCCCTGTGCATTCTCCTTTTATACCTTTAATTCCATGCATTGAGACCCGGACCTTCCGACCATAATACATTGTTTGGAACAAAGACCTGTGTGGCACATAACATAACATCACGCCAGCACCGCTGCTCACACCTGTCATGTCCGCTGCGCAATCTCGCAGCAAACATATAAATGGAGCGAGCCCATCGTGCAGTAAAGTAGTGTGTTTATTAACAATGTGAAAAATATACACAATGTCCAAATAACAGTCACAGTAGAGGAAAGATGAGACAACTAGCTACATACTTTATTGGCTAGGATGAGACGCCAAACGTGCTCCAGGCAGGCGGGAGCGGAGAGAAAAGGCACAAAAAGAAGACTTACTATTATGTTGGAGCGGAAAGGCTCTGAAGTACAACATGGTGAAGTCCAAAAGGAAAGGAGCCACTACTCAGTGAGCCAGGATGTCCAATGCTGACTTAGGCTGCCACACTGACTGATCACACTGCCTCCCCATAAGTACACAATACACTAATGATGGCAAGTGGACACAGCAGTGTGGCAAGCCTGTGCATGATTAATTGGAAATGTGTGTGTATGCATGTGTGAGTGTGTGTGCGTGCATGAATGTGTGTGTATGTGTGCATGTGGTGATACCATACACCCGGTGAATGTTTGGTGAGGAGGAGGCATGGCTGTAGGACTGGCAGAGAACAAGGCTCGATCTGCCAGCTGGAATTAATAAGCAATAATCAAAAACCTACAGCCACAGCTTGTGGACCGGGTTGAAATCAACTGACAACACCCTTCTTCTTCCAGCGGCTCCGGCGGACTCTCCTCTCCCTGGGGGGCAAAAAGTCCTTACTGTCCTGACTGAGACCCCCCCGGTGACACTTCCTCCTTCAGTCTATTGTTCCCCCTTTCCCTAGCTGCCTTCTCTGGGTGGAGAATCCCCCCCTCCCAACACCCAGAAGGGGCACTAACCCCTCCGTCCTTTGGGCTTGAGCCGGAGTCCATAGCGGCTGTAACGGGGGGTCGCTGCTCCAGTCGAAACACCCTGCTGGCAAGGTGTACAGGAGGTGTACAGGAGGGCAGTCTATGGAGGGAAAAAGGTAGGGGTGGGGGGGACACATCAGCTTCACGGGCACAGGTCCCTACCAAGGGAACATCAACTTGCGGGGCCGCCAACGGTGGGCGTCTGCGCCAGGGAGCCTGGGCCACCACCACCTGCTCGTCTGCCAACACAAAAGCGGGCTTCAGGCTGCTGATGCAGACGGTCTCCCTACGCCCCCCCACCCCCCAGGTCTAACACAAAATGCTTCGTCCCAGGTTCCAAGACCCTGAACGGTCCGTCATACGGTATGTACAGCGAGGTCCGGTGCACATCGTGCCTGACAAAAACAAAGCTGGCGTTCTGTAAACTCTTGGGGACGAAAGTGTGGGGAAAACAATGGTGGGCCAGGCCCAGTACGTTAAAAGCCTCCATGCTGTGCAAAAATTGTGCGGGCGGATCAGCCTCTGGCACAGGGTTTTCCGGTAAAAACTCTCCAGGGATCTGCAGTGGCTGAGAAAAAATGAGTTCTGCCAGGTCCTCCTTAGGCGTGGAGCACAACCATAAAAGAACCCAGGGCAGGCGGTCAACCCAATTTGTATCTGTGAGCAAAGCTCTGAGCGCTGCCTTAAGCGACCTATGAAAACGCTCGCATAACCTGTTAGTCTGGGGGTTGAATGTGGTAGTGCGGTGAATTTTGACCCCAGGCTCTGGGCTATTACAGACCAGAGTTCCAAAATGAATTGTGGACCCCTGTTGGAAGTGATGTCCGATGGGGATGTGGTGGAAATTTACTGTCTATGCATTAATCTGCTGTTCATGCATTAATCTGTTGAGTAACCAGGGATCATATATTTCATAAGTGTGTCCCTATATTTGAATTGTTTGTGTGTCTCAATATATGAAATGTTCTTATGTCCATATATGAACTGTTTTTATATTCTACCTATTGTAACCGTATTAGGGAGTAAACTGCATAGTGTCTCTCAGTTCTCTCCTCCTCTCCTCCCATCTCTGTCTCTTACCAAACATTCCAGAGACTTCACTGAAGGTCATAAAGAGGCTGTGTTTTTCTCTCTGGAGAGCAGAGCTGATTTTTTCCCCTGCGCCCACTCCTCTCATTGCTGGCAGCAATAAAGAGCTTTTAACTTGCAGATCCGTCTGATCATTTACTCCAGGACCTTACAGGTGTTTAGATAAAATTCGGTTACAGGGATCCGAAACGTGCGACCAAAGCCAACAAAAAAGCACGAGCCACTTCCGCGGACGTGGTAGAAGCCAGCGGGACCACTTCAGGCCAGCGCGTGGTGCGATCCACAACTGTCAAAAGGTGCGTGACACCTTGCGATGGTGGGAGGGGTCCCACCAAATCCACATGGACGTGGTCGAACCTCCTAGCCGGGATTTGGAACGGCTTGAGGGGGGCTCTGGTGTGCTTGTGCACTTTGGCCCAATGGCACACGATGCAAGCTGCAGCCCACTCTTTCATGTCCTTGCGCAAGTGCGGCCAGACGAATTTTGCCCCACTAGCTTCACCGAAGCGCGCACGCCTGGATGCGAAAGGGAGACGACTGATTCAAAAATGCGACAGCACCAAGAGCTCGGAGCCCCAGGGTGTGGGAAGGTGGTAGAGATGTCACAGAGCAAGGAGGGGCACCTTTCTTGTACCACCCTGCTCTCCAGCCTTAACCCAGTAGGCGCCGACTGGAGCACGCAAATGTCTGTGTCCTCGGCTTGCTCCGCGGCCATGGCTGGGAAATCTCTTCCCATGCAGATCGGGGAGACTAACGCACATGACAGGCAATCAGCCACGACATTGAACTTTTTTTTTTTTTTTTTTTTTGACATTGAACTTACCGGCAACGTGTTGAGTGTCGGTAGTAAACTCCAAAATCGTGGCCAAATGGCATTGCTGCCGGGCCGACCATGGTTCCGAGACCTTGGACATCACATATGTCAGTGTGTTATGGTCCACAAACGTAGTGAACTCGTGCCCCTCTAGCCAAACCTGGAAATGGCGCATCGCCAGGTGGAGAGCCAGCAATTCTTTGTTGAACAAGCTGTATTTGCATTCGTTGTCACATAAAGTTTGACTGAAAAATGCGAGCGGCTGCCACGAACCTGAGACGTACTGGTCCACCACTGCCCCTATGGCAACATCAGCCACATCTGTAATGAGCGCTATCCGTGCTGACGGACCCAGGTGGGCTAGCAACGTGGCATCCACCAGTGCTGTTTTGGTGTTTGTGAAAGCCTGGACTCGCTTGGGAGTCCACTCAATGGTTTCTGCGGGCTTCTTTTTTTTAAGCGTGGGATACAACGGCTGCATCAGCTTGGCTGCCCGAGGAAGGAAATGGTTATAAAAATTAACCATTCCTCAAAACTCCTGTAGTACCCTCACGGTCTGTGGATGCGGAAAGTCCGACACCGTGGGCACCTTATCCGGTAACGGAATTGCGTCCTCCGGCGAAATGCCGAGGCCCAAAAAATCAATCACTGGCACAGCGAAGTGGCACTTTGCCGGGTTAACTATCAGCCCGTGTGCTTCCAACCTGTGGAAAACTGTCTTGAGATGGGTGATGTGCTCCTCCTTGGACGCGCTGGCTACCAGAATGTTGTCTACGTAAACAAAAACGAAAGACAAGTCATGAAGCAGTGCGTCCATCATTCTCTGGAAAGTCTGCGCCACACCTCTTAATCCAAATGGCATGTGTAAAAACTCGAACAGACCAAAAGGAGTTATTACTGCTGTTTTCGGAACATCTTCTGTGCGCACTGGGACCTGGCGGTAACTGCGGACCAGATCCACTTTGGAAAAAACACGCACCCCGGCCAGGTGCATGGAAAAATCCTGGATGTGTGGGATAGGATACTGATTGGGTTCCATGGCGTTGTTCAAGCGCCACAAAAATCACCGCACGGTCACCACGACCCATCGGTCTTAGGCACCATGTGAAGCGGGGATGCCAACGAGCTGTCAGAGTGCCTGATGATGACCAACTGCTCTAAATTGGCAAACTCCTTGCGCGTGCTGGCCAGTTTAGCAACGTCCAGGCGTCGAGGTCATGCGAACACCGGCGGGCCTTTTGTAGTTATAAAATTTTCGACCCCATGTTTCGTTATTGTAGCCGAAAAAGTTGTGACCGTGAGTATTGGGAACTGTGCGATTAAATGTTGGTACTTACCTCCTGGAGCTATAATATGGCCAGTGTTGTTGACCCAGCTACCCGAGCTGTGCAGGGCAGTGAGGTAAAAGCGACAGCATCCACTAATCTCCTATTAGCAATATCGACTAACTTCCCATAAGCACATACAAAATTTGCTCCTAAAATGCGGGCAGAACATGCAGCTTCCACAAAGTCCCACTGAAAGTTGCATCCGTGCAAGGATATCGTCAGTGTCCGCTCGCCAAATGTTGTGATGGTGGATCCATTGGCGGCCGTGAGCTCGGGACCGCTGCCTCCTGCCACCCTGTCTGCATTAACTGACAGGATGAGGCTCTTCTGGGAGCCGGAGTCCATCAAAAACCGTCTTCCCGAATGTGTGTCCATGATATAAAGCAGCTTGTTCCTGTCGCCAGCGGTTGCAGCTGCAACTGAGTGCTGAACATACCGTCTTCCTGGCTTCTTGAATTGGAATGGCGGCAGTCAGCATTGGGCATTTGAACTGAAGCAGCGATGATAGAAACAGATCGCCCCATTCCTGCATCTCCTGACGTCTGCTCCGGCTACCAACAACAACTCCTCGGCCTCGCTGGAGTCCCCCATGGACGCTGGTGCTGCTGCATTCACGCTAAAATGATGCGATCCGCTTCCTGCGCCAGTGCGCGGTAGTCCTTGGTCACCAGCAGCGGTGAGTTGACCAGGATCTCCCTCGCTGCGGCTGGTAAGTTCCTGAAGAACAAGTGGGCGAACAGGAAAGACTAGTCGTTCTTCCACATCAGCACCAACATGCTCTCCATGAGCTCCACGGCTGATCTGTCACCTAACTCCGAACGTGTTAGGAGTCCCTCTGCCCTCTCAGTGTCAGAAAGGGTGTAGCGCTGGAGCAGCATCCTCTTGAGCACTTCATATTTCCCCTGGGCCGATGGCTCCTGCAGCAGGCCCGTCACCTGTTGCATGGTGTATGCATCCAGCGCAGCGACCACGTAGTTATACTTTGTGTCGTCTGTCTTGCGCCAGTCCAAGAATTTCAGCTCTAGCGGCACAATACGAATGCCCCCGGCCCAGAGTTGTTCAGCAGCAGCTGTGTTTGAGCTTCACAGCTCCAGAGCTTCAAAGATTAGGCAGTGGTGTGTAGAACCAGAGGCAGCAAAGATGGTGATGCTCTTAACACATTCTTCTGAAAATGTAAAAAGGTTCTCATTTTTAATATGAATTACAAACTGGGTATCCTTTTTTGCAAATTTTTTTCCAAATTTAAAAGTAAAAAGTTGCAAATTTAAGAGAAAAGACATTGTAAATTTATGAGAAAAAAACTGCATATTTAAAAGAAAAAAATCCTGATTTAAAAGGAAAAAAGTTGCAGATTTAAGAGAAAAAATTGTTGCAAAAAAAGAAAAAAATGCAAACTTATGAGGAAAAAAATTGCAGAGTTAAAAGAAAAAAAACCCCCAAGCAAATTTATGAGAAAAAATTTGCAATGTTACAACAAAAAATAGATTCTTTTGACAATGAATAAGATGCTCATTTTGATATTGATTAGAGTCTGGGGATCCTTTTTTAAACGTGTTGGTGAGAACACACACATGCGTTTTTACACTAGTGTGCACGTGTGTAAAGCCGTTCATCTCCAGCTGACCTGTGGGAGCCATTTCATGACATTAGACTGTAGAGGGGGAAGAAAGGGACCGAGGGAGTGGGAGGAAAGGGAAGAGCCGTGAAAGAGAGGGAGGAAATAGAGCAGAAGAATATGGGCCTGACTAAAAAGAATCTAGCCTGGCTGGATGAATGAGAGCTACAAAACAACAGATTAGAGGGCTTGTTCCCATGGAAACCTGTGCCCAGGGAGGCAGCAGTGAGGAAGCAGCAGATTGTAGGTCAGACGCACCATCACCAATCCAATCAGATGTAATCCGTCCTGACTCAGGGGACACATTACACAGTAGATGCTGCTCCTCTTTTCACCGCTGGGATCCCTGTCCCAGCAGAGCAAAGCTGAGCTGTGAACGCGTGGACAGCAGAGGTGTTCTTCGTGGGACGTCTGTACACGTGGGTGGAAGAAAAATATTTGCATTCAGTCGAAAAGGGATATTAATGTAAATTAGCAGGTCAGGTGCAGCACATTCTGTTCTGTGTTGGCACAATGTTTGGCTGTTACACCTAAAACAGGCACGGCCAAACCCTTTCAAACAAAAACTACAAAAAACTTGAGTCACTGTCTAGATAGAGAGAAAATTTAAGGCATTACATAGAAAAAAAACTTAACCAGCATTCACATGAATGTTGAAAATTTAATAGGAAAAAAGTCACAAATTTACAACAAAAAGTTGCAGACTGATGATGAAAAAACTAACAAGTTTATGAGAAAAAAGTAGCAAATTCATGAGGAAAAAAGTTGCATGTTCACACAAAAAAAATGTAAATTTATGTAAAAAGTAACAAATTTACAAGAAAAATATCCCAATTCGTTTAAAAAGCTGCCTCTTTGCAACAAAAGTAGCAAATTTATTTATAAAAAATTAACAAGAAAAAAATTGCAGATTTAAAAGAAGAGGTGTCATGATCCCACGCTTTGTGTTTCGTTTTGGTGTCAGTGCAGTTATTATTAGGCCCTATTGCTCCATTTATTATTATTCCGCCTAAACGATCACATTTTTCACCCTCTGAATGTTTACCAAAACGTGATTTTTTTTCACAAACTACTCAGACCCAGTGAAAAATTCGATCAACTAGAAAAAAATATGCCCCTCCCCACCCCCAATTTTTGTGGGTTGGGCCAAACATACAAGGTCTATGGAGACTGGAGACACTAAAGTTTGTCGTACAGACACGAAATTCGGGTGAGGTGTGCATCACCCCAACACATGCAAAAAACATAATTGTGGTCCTTACCCACGGCCAACAGGAAGTCCACCATATTGTCTCAAACCTGCCCCACCTCCAATTTGGCCAAAAACCACCCCTCGTATTTGAACAAACTCCTCCTAAGGGCCTGCTCCGATTGAGCTTATTTTTGCATGGCAGCATCTATAGGAATTGGCCATTAAAGCTTTCTCATTTCACAGTAAAAACTTCAAAGGTGCGGCCAGGGTGCCATGGTGAATTTTCACTCCACCTTTTACAACATCAAACAGCTGTAACTCGAGAAAAACTTGTCCAATGTCCACCAAAGTTTCCATGATGGACAATAGTCCCACCCCGAACATGTCTATATAAAAATACCTGACAAAAGATATAGTGCCACCTAGTGGTTAAAGGAAGAATTGCTGAAAACTCTTTTATTTATTACTCACGTGCCGCTTGCCAGAATGATGTGCAATTTTCTGAGGTTTATCTGACCACCTGGTTGATCATAACTGCACATGACCTTTAGCATGGCATCACTGCTGTTACCATGGACACGCCCTCATCGCCATTCAATCCATGATCTTTTTGGGAAGGTTGAGAATGACCTGGAGTCATGAAATCTGGAACATAGGTTGAGTTGACTGTCATATGTAGTCCTATATGGATGGCCAACACATAACTGACAGGGAAGTGTTGCCATGGTGAACATGGTGTAGGTTGATTCCTCACCATGGAACGTCGGAAAGTTGTAACTTGGACAAACTTTCTGATTTTTACCAAATTTTCTACAATGGATACTAGTCCCACCCTGAATGCTCTTATATAAAAATAATTAACAAAAGTTAGAGCGCCACCTAGTGGTTAGAACATCAGACACTTCAAGCTTTGATAAACTTTATCCTATTTTCACCAAATTTTCTACAATGTACATTAGTCCCACCCTGAACGCTCCTATTTAAAAATAATTAACAAAAGTTAGAGCGCCACCTAGTGGTTAGAACATCAGACACTTCAAACTTTGATAAACTTTATCCTATTTTCACCAAATTTTCTACAATGTATATTAGTCCCACCCTGAACGCTTCTATTTAAAAATAATTAACAAAAGTTAGAGCGCCACCTAGTGGTTAGAACATCAGACACTTCTAACTTTGATAAACTTTATCCTATTTTCACCAAATTTTCTATGATGAATATCAGTCCCACCCTGCACTCTCCTCTATAAAAATACTTAACAAAAGTTATAGCGTCACCTAGTAATCAGACCAATGGACACTGGTAACCCGGACAAACTTTGTCCGATTTTCACCAAATTTTCTATGATGGATATTAGTCCCACCCTGCATGCTCCTATGTACAAATAATTTACAAAAGTTATAGCACCACGTTGTGGTTAGAACAACGGACAGTTGTAACTTGGAAGAACGTTGTATGATTTTCACCAAAATTTCTACAATCAATATTAGTCTCGCCCTGAAAGCGTCTATATAAAATAATTAACAAAAGTTATAGCCCCTCTAGTGATTAAAAGAAGAATTGCTGAAAACTGTTTTTTTTTTGTCTCACCAGGTGTAAAAATGACATGAAGGAATGACTAGGGTTCATTGACAGCATGTGTACATAGTACAGAACCGTTTCCATGGTGACTGGCATGCATCAATGGCTTCCTTGCCATGCAAAACATGAGAGTTACAGCTCAGACAATCCTTGTCTAATTTGGACCAAAATTTGCACAAATCATACTAATCCCACTCTGAACACATCTGTTTGTCAATATTCACAAAATTGTCACAGCACCACCTACTGCTGACATGAGGTACTGCACAAAATTGGATCAACTTTCAAAGACCAGTAGTCAGAATGACATGCCATTTTCAGAGGTTTCTCAGAGCGCATTGGATTACCCTCAGTGGAAGTCACCTTTGTCCTGCGATCATCACAGTTGCCATGGAAACCCACTCCTCACCATTCAGTAGGTTTTTTACTTTGGAAGGTTGGAAAAGTGTGAGCATCACAAAATGGGGAACATAAGTCAAGGTGACTCTCTTCTGCAGTCCTATATGGGTCTGCAACACTAACCTAACATATAAACGCTGCCACAGCCACATGCTGAAGTTTAACTCCCGGCAATACATCGGACAGTTGTCACTTGGACAAACTTTTTCCAATTTATCCCATAATTGCTACGATGGATCTTAGGCCCACCTTGCACGTCTCCTACATAAAAATGATTGACAAAAGTTATAGCGCCACAAACTGCTCACAAGAAAATACTTTGCCAAACGGTTTTCTTTTTTATTCATGCAGCGCAATGGCAATGGGCTGTGCTCAGGTCTGCGTCTTGTGTTAACATTTGTATGCTTCGTTATTATAGGGACATGAGCTCAGCCCTGCTCATGAAGTGTCTTCTGTCTTTGCCTGTCTGTACAGCCTCGCCCCTCCTGTTCAATTCATTTCAATTCAACTTTATTTATATAGCGCCATTTCACAACAACAGTCATCTCATAGCACTTTCAACTGTAGGGGAAACCCCCACAATTACAGAATGACCCCAGCAATCAGGCAATCCCCTGTGAGCAAGCACTTGGCGACGGTGGAGAAGAAAAACTCCCTTTTAACAGGAAGAAACTTCCAGCAGAACCAGGCTCAGGGAGGAGCAGTCATCTGCTGCGACTGGGTGGGGGGTGAGGGGATAGAGAAGATGTTCTCCTTACTGTTTTTCCAGTGTGTCCTTGATTTGTCCTGATTGGTCTCCCCGCCTGTTCTGTGTTGTCTTTATTGTCCCTTGTCTATTTTAGTTTTTCTTCTGCCTTTGTTCTGTTCTGGTCCCTTTAGTCATGTCAGTGTGATTACACACATCTGCCTAGTCTTATCCTGTTATGTGTCCTAGTCTGTGGTTTTGCCTGCCTTTTCTGTTTATTTTTATTTCAGCCCACAAGCTGCTCCTTTTTTTAGGTTTTGGCAATAAATTCAATAAACTTGAAGTCCTGCATTTGGGTCCTGTCTACTAAAGCATAACAGAAGTAACCCGACACATTTACCCAGCGGACATCAAGTTCATTCAAATGGTCCTTGATGAGGGGGAAGTGTGGGTGGCTTACCACATTGAGGCCTTCATCGAGGACGCCCGCACTTCCTGCATGCCAGAAAGGGCTCTCTTTCTCCTCAGAGGCACTGAGGAACTCATAGAGGACTTTCCGTCCCTGCAATGATACCCCCAGCTCGCCAGTCTCCTGTGCTCCATGCCCAACCTACAGCGGATGCTCTGGGGGCTGGTGAGGACATCGCCAGCGGCAGGAGAGGAACAAGGGGAGGAAGAATCGTGCCGTGCCATGAGGAGAGATCACAACGGCTCGGCTTTTCATCTCTGGTGGAGTAACTCCAGGTTTCCATGTCCTCCTTCCCCGATCCAGTGCCAGCACCACACCACTGTGCAATGGCTCCTCATCAGATGAGTTTCGTGAGCTCCCGGGAGGACTCGCTTGATTCTTCAGCGGCAGTAGAATGGGAACAAGGGCAAGTGCCTTTACATTTTTTAACATCATTTAATGAAAGGTCTTGCCCTGTTCCTGGGGAGGGGGCTCAGCCACCCACCACCGCTGAGCTCTCTCTGCCACTCTCTTTTCACCTGCACCTTCCATCTCCCTTCTCCCGAGCTCTCTTTCCAATGTGGCTGGGCTGGAGATGGTTTCCTGAATGTTTGGGCTCGAGGGGCTCCAGCCTGTACCGTCTGGGTCTGCAGCTGGTTGGCTTGCTGGGTTTGCTGTCGATCAGCCTGCAACACGAGGGTTCACTGCTGATCAGCCTTCATTGTCTAGGTTTGCCACAGATCCGCCTGCATCACCTGTCTCTATGGTCAGCATGCCCCAGCCATCTGTTCTGGAGGTAGGCATACCCCAGTCATCTGCTCCTGAGATCAGTGCACTTCAACCACAAACTCCAGAGGTCAACACACTTCTGTCATCTGTCGTCAAGGCTGCCCCTCACCTGTTATCATCGGTTATGGTAAATGGTAAATGGCGTTCACTTATATAATGCTTTTTCTCATTTCTAGATGACCAAAGTGCTTTATAAATCCTGCTATCCACCCATTCACACACTGATGGTGGTGGAGCTGCGATGCATAGGTGCTGGCCTGACCCACCAGGAGCAACTGGGGGTTCAGTGTCTTGCTCAAGGACACTTAAACATGCAGACTGCAGACAGAGCAGGAATCAAACCCCTGACCCTCAAATCAGCAGCCGGCAACACTGCACCTGCGCCAGAGCCACTCCCTATTATTATGTATGGTTATGGAGCTGGAGGCTCTCCTACTGCAGCCATCTAAGATAAGATAAGTCTTTATTAGTCCCACAGTGTGGAAATTCCAGGATTGCAACAGCACAGGGATAGCAACACTCCGAGCAATAATTTAGAAGATAAGAAAATAAGAGCAGGGAATATACTGTACATATGTACACATAAATATATAAATGTATATACACAGTGCGCAGCATTTTAGCTAGATAGAATAAACAGCATAACCGTCTATTTAGTTACCCCACATAGTATGAATATGTACCCATACATATTGTCACCCTCCGTAGCGATTGATATTGTCCTAGTTGTATACTGGAGGGGACCATTTTGTGTAAGTTAGTTGTGTCTTTTGCATTCAATACTATTAGGTCATAACGTTTTTTTTTTTTTTTTTTTAACTATCTCTGCAAGCAGCCCTGCTTAGGTTATAAAGTCTGACAGCTGTAGGTAGGAAGGACCTGCGAAACCTCTCGGTCGCACACCTAGGATGATGTAGTCTGCTGCTAAATGAGCTCCTCAGTGCGTTCAGTATGTCCTGCATAGGGTGGGACTCGGACTCCAGCAGAGATGACAGTTTAGCCACCATCCTTCTCTCTCCCATCTCCTCCACTGGGTCAAGGCGCTGCCCCAGGACAGAGCTAGCTTTCTTGATCAGTTTGTTCGGTCTCTTCCTGTTGGCTGCTGTGATGCCGCTGCCCCAGCAGACCACTCCAAAAGTGATGGCTGATGCCACCACCGTGTCGTAGAATGTCTTCAAGAGCACCCCTTGTACACTAAAAGACCTGAGCCTCCTCTGTAGGAACAGCCTGCGCTGTCCCTTCTTGTAGAGTGCGTCGGTATTATGTGACCAGTCTAGTTTATTGTTCAAATGAACACCCAGGTACTTGTAGGATGTCACCATCTCAATGTATGTTCCCTGGATGTTTACTGGTGCTGTGAGGGGTTGTCCTTGCCTGCGGCAGTCCACTACCAGCTCCTTAGTTTTTCTCGTGTTGATCTGGAGGCAGTTCTGATGGTACCAGTCCACAAAGTCCTGGATAAGTCCTCTGTACTGAGCTTCATCTCCGTTGGAGATGAGGTCGACAATCGCAGAGTCATTAGAGAACTTCTGTAGATGGCAGTGTGTTGTGTTGTGTGAGAAGTCCGCAATATAAAGGTTGAACGGGAAGGGAACCAAAACCGTTCCCTGGGGGGCCCCCGTATTGCCAATGATCGTGTCGGACACACAATCCCGGGTTCTCACAAACTGTGGCTGGTTTGTGAGGTAGTCCAGGATCCATGATGACAGGTGCTGGTCCACCCCTGCGCACAGCAGCTTGTCCCTCAGGATCACCGGTTGGATGGTGTTGAAAGCACTGGAGAAGTCAAAGAACATGATCCTTACCATGTTCCCAGGCTTCTCCACGTGGAACAGGGAACGGTGAAGGAGGAAGATCACTGCATCCTCCATCCCGATGCCATGCTGGTAGGCGAACTGGAGTGGATCCATTGCTGGTCCCACCAGGGGGCGAATGTGAGCAAGGAGCAGTCTCTCCAGGGTCGTCATCAAGTGAGACATCAGGGCCACTGGTCTGTAGCTGTTCAGACCTCTGGGGTGGGATGTCTTTGGTACGGGTACTGCACAGAATGTTTTCCACAGCTGTGGTACCCTCCCCAGCTTCAGGCTCAGGTTGAAGATGTGCTCCACAATCCCACACAGCTGGTCTGCGCAGGACTTGAGGAGCTTTGCGCTGATGCAGTCCGGACCCGAGGCCTTCCTCGCCTTGATCTTCCTCAGGTCTGCCCTCACCTGGGTCTTAGTGAGGGTCAGGTTGGGGGGCTGTGTGGTGGGAGTCAGGGGGTGTTGGTGGGAGGTGGGGGGGTGGACAGCAGGTCTCGATGACAGTAGAGACAGCAGTGTTTGTTGTGCAGGTGGAGGGGAGGGCGGTTGGTCAAACCTATTAAAAAACAGGTTCAGATTGTTCACCCACTCCCTGCCCCCCGTGGCCTGGGAGGAGGTATTCTGGAACTCAGAGATGGTTTTAAGGTTTCTCCAGACCCCGCCAATGTCACTCTGTTGCAGCCTATCCTCCATCTTCTTCCTGAAGCTGTCCTTACCTTCTCTTATCTTCCTCCTGAGCTCCCTCTGTACGGACTTCAGCATCTCCCTGTTCCCCGACCTGAAGATCCTCTTCTTTTCTCTCAGTAGTGATTTTATCTCAGGGTTGATCCAGGGTTTATTGTTTGAGCAACACCGTATGATCTTGGTGGGTACGGTGTTGTCCACACAGAAGTTGATGTCGTCGTGATGGTGTGAGTGAGGCCGTCGATGTCCTCACCATGTGGGTCGCAGAGCTGCTCCCAGGCAGTGATTTCAAAACAGTCCTTTAGAGCATCCATTGCCTCCTCAGACCATATCTTCATCATGCATGTAACCGGAGGTTGTCTGTGTACTAGGGTTTGTACACCGGCAGGAGATGAACCAAGTTGTGATCCAATCTCCCGAGTGGGGGGAGTGGCGATGAGGTGTACACCTCCTTAGTACTCGCATCGAATAAGTCCAGTGTTTTATTGTCTCTAGTGTGGCATGTGACATACTGGGTGAACGTGGGCAGAATGGGGGACAGTGAAATATGGTTAAAATCACCGGAGATGAGGAGGAGAGCATCTGGATGTTCTGTCAGAAGCCTGCCAGTGACTGAGTGGATGATGTCATGCGCTGCCCCAGCGTTCGCCGTTGGATTTGCATAAATAACAATGCAGATCACGTGTGAGTAGTCCCTCGGGAGATAAACGGGCCGCATGCTAACAGCTAGCAACTCGATGTCTGCTGCAGTGTTGCTCTTTTACCGTGATATGTCCCAGTTTACACCAGCTGTTATTGACATACATTATCACTCCCTCTGCCCCTTGCCTTCGCACTGTCTGGTGTCCGGTCTGCCCGTATTGCGTGGAAACCCTCCAGTTCAATGTTAGCATCTGTTGCTAGTTCTGTTAGCCACGTCTCAGTAAACAACATCATGCTAATCTCTCTGAAGGCACTCTCATAGCGGGACATGGCCGCTAGCTCGTCTGTCTTATTGAGTAGCGATCGTACGTTCCCCATGATAACGGATGGGAGGACGGGTTTGTACCTTATATTCCTCGCCCGCCGTCTTACTCCAGCTTGACATCCACGCTGTTTCCGTCGGATTTCTCCCGGTATGTCGAGTTTTAGCACCGTGGGCTGGTTAAGTACTCACAGCTGGTCTCTGTTATACCATCTCCTGCTATAAACAGTGGCTCCATCCACCGGCTCGGGAGACATTTGGGGAGATCTGTGTGTCTGTGATGGATAAGGTGTCGCTGGATCAGAAAGTTTAGCCAGAGAAGCTAGATAGTAAATAAGAAAGAGGAAGAAAAACTCAGAATTGAGCTGCTGTTGCAAAAAGGCAGCCGACTCGTGTGGTGCCGGAAGTAAACCTGAGTTGGAAGATCCACTGGTGCAGCCTCTGGAGCTAGAAGCCCCTCAGTCGTTTGCTGTTGAGGTCGGCGTGCCTCAGTTATCAGTCCCAGTGGCTAGTGTATCAGCTCCTGAGGTCAACGAGCTCCAGCCGTCAGCTCCTGAGGTCAGTGCGCTCCAGCCGTCACTTCCAGAGGTTGGCATGCCTCAGTTATTTGCTGTTGAGGCTGGCACACCTCTGTTTTCTGCTGCTGAGGCCGGTGCGCCTCCACCTTTGGTTCCAGAGGTCGGCACATCTCCACCATCTGATCCTGAGGCCGGTGCACCTTCGCAATCAGTTCCTGAGGCAGGTGCGCCTTTGCCATCTGTTCCTGAGGCCGGTGTGCCTTCGCCGCCTGTCCCTGAGGCGGGTGCGCCTCCATCATGTGTTCCAGAGGCTGGTGTGCCTCCGTCGTTTGTTCCAGAGACCGGTGTGCCTCTGCCATTTGTTCCAGAGGCTGGTGAGCCTCTGCCATCTGTCCCTGAGGCTGTTGCACCTCCACCGTCTGTTCCTGAGGCTGATGCGCCTCTGCTGTCTGTTTCTGAGACCGGTCCTCCTCCACCTTTGGTTCCAGAAGTCAGCATGCCTCCACCATCTGATCCTGAGGACGGTGCACCTTCGCTGTCTGTTCTTGAGCCAGTGCGCCTTCACCATCTTTTCCTGAGGCTGGTGCACCTTTGCCACCTGTCCCTGAGGCCAGTGCGCCTCCGTCATGTGTTCCAGAGGACAGTGCTGCTCCATCGTTTGCTCCAGAGGCCGGTGTGCCTCCGCTGTTTGTTCCAGAGCCAGTGAGCCTCTGCCATCTGTTCCTGAGGCCAGTGTGCCTCCACCGTCTGTTTCTGAGGCCAGTGCACCTCCGCTGTCTGTTCCTGAGTCCAGTGCACCTTCGCCATCTGTCCCTGAAGCCGTTGCACCTCTGCTGTTTGTTCCTGAGGCCGGTGTGCCTCCGCCGTCTGCTGCTGAGGCCAGTGCGAGTCTGCCGTCTGTTCCTGAGGTCGGTGATCCTCCATCATCTGCTGCTGAGGATGGTGCGCCTCCACAGTCTGCTGCCAAGGTCGGTGCGCCTCCATTGTCTGCTGTGGAGGTCGGTGCACCTCCCTCATCTGCTTTTGAGGCTGGTGCACCTCTGTCATCTGTTCTTGAGGTTGCTGCACCTCAGCCACCTGTTCCTGAGTTCAGCATGCTGCTATCATTGGTTACAGAACTCAGCGTGCCCTTGTTAGCTCTTCCTGAGGTCAGTGAGCCTCAGTCACCTGTTTTTAAACAAAAGCCTCCCATATTGCTTCCGCCTGAAATTAAAGAGCCCTACTGTTGCCCCTCAGTGCGACCTACTCTCCTGTCTGGTGGCCCAGGGACTCAGGGAGGCCACCAACTTCTTGTATTCCCTGGTCCGGTTCCCCAAGAACCCTGGTAGACCACCCAACCCACCTGGTTTTCCGATCTGGGGCCCTGTAGAATTTGATAGACCCCCTTACCCGCCTCTTTTTCTGATATGGGGTCTTCTGGACTTGGGTTGGCCCCCGATCCACTTTGTTCTCTGGTCTGGTGGCCTCGGGAATCTGGTGGGCCACCTGACCCACTTTGTGTTAGGTTGGGGTCATGGACGTTGGTTTTTCCCCTCAAACTGGGCGCTGTTTTGGACTCTGTGGGGGAAGGGAGAGCTGTTTCTGTCCGCCTGGCTTTGTGCCCCCGCCACCCAACCTGGGCAGGTGTTGTTCTGTTATTTTTGTGGGGTTGCCTGGTCTCCACCCCTTAGGAGGGGAGTACTGTAAAGGTTTAGACATGGGCTGTGCTCAGGTCTCCGTCTTGTGTTAATATTTGCATAGTTTGTTATTATTGGGACATGAGCTCAACCCATGCCTTTACCCTGAGTTCTTTGTTGTGTGATTTTCTGTCTAGTCTGGTCCTCATCATTTGTTCTTGGGCTTTCTGTTTTGTTTTTATCCCTGCCTTAGCTTTAGTTCTGTTGGTCTTCAGGTTTACTACTGTTATCATGTCTCTACATTATGTTCCATAATTTTTGTCTCTGCCCTGCTCTGAGTTGATTATTATCTCCACCAAGGGAGGATGGAGGTAATGTTTTCAGTAGTGTTGGTTGGTTGGTTTGTCTGTTAACAACATAACTCAAAAAGTTATGAACATATTTTTTTATTTTTTATAGAAATAGAAAATCTGGCAGTGTCTCCTCATAACCCTGTACTGTCAGACCATTGTCTGTTAACCTTTGATTTTACTATTTCTGACTATTTGGCTCCTAAAGAAAAATATTATTACAGTAGATGCCTCTCAGATGATGCTGTTACCAAATTTATGCAGACTGTTTCCTCTATGCCATGTGTCAACACAACGGAAATAAGCTATAGACAGCTTGCTCCTTCTGTAATTGATAACATGGTGGATAGTGTTTCAGCTTCTCTGCATCAGGCTCTAGACTTGGTGGCCCCCTTAAAAAAGAAAAAGTCTAATCAGAGATTTCTAACTCCTTGGTTCAACACAGAAACTCGTAGCTTAAAACAGAAGACTCATCAATTAGAAAGAAAATGGCGCTCCACTAATTTAGATGAAATCTATTTAGCTTGGAGAAATCATCGTTTAATTTATAAAAAATCTCTTAGAAAAGCTAGAACGAGTTATTACTCTGCATTAATAGAAGAGAACAAGTATAATCCCAGGTTTCTTTTCAGTACTGTAGCCAGGTTGAAAAAGAGTCAGGACTCTGTCAATCCTAGCATTCCCTTAGAGCTTACTAGTCAGGACTTTATGAACTTTTTCAATAATAAAATTTCATCCATCAGAGATAAAATCAATCAGATTCTTCCCACAGTTAACTTTAAATACTGTAACTACTACAACTCCTTCTATTGATGTCTGTCTTGATGAGTTTACTCCAATCGACCTTTGTGAGTTAGACAAAAGAGTTTCCTCATCCAAACCTTCAACTTGTCTTTTAGACCCTATTCCTACCAGGTTATTTAAAGAAGTCTTCCCACTTATTGGTAGCTTTATTCTTCATATAATCAATTCTTCATTAACTTTAGGCCATGTACCGCAGGCTTTTAAAACGGCTGTAATTAAACCCTTACTCAAAAAGCCAGCGCTAGATCCAGGAGCTTTAGCTAACTATAGACCAATCTCTAATCTCCCTTTCATTTCAAAAATCTTAGAAAGAGTTGTTGCTACGCAATTATTTGACCACCTGCAGGGAAATGGTTTACTTGAAGAGTTTCAATCTGGGTTTAGAATCCATCATAGTACTGAAACAGCCTTAGCGAAGGTCACTAACGACCTCCTCATTGCATCTGATAATGGACTAGTTTCTGTACTTGTCCTTTTAGACCTTAGTGCAGCTTTTGATACTATTGATCATAATATTCTACTTGATAGATGAGAACACTATGTTGGGCTTAATGGAACTTCATTGCAGTGGTTTAGATCTTATTTATCTGATAGGTTCCAGTTTGTTCATGTAAATAATGAGTTTTCTTTCAACTCAAAGCTCAGTCATGGAGTTCCACAGGGATCTGTGCTAGGCCCTACTCTTTTTAGTTTATATATGCTTCCGTTAGGCAACATTATTAGAAAGCACTGTATACATTTTCATTGTTATACTGATGACACACAATTATACTTGTCAATGAAGCCAGATGATAGTAATCAATTAGCCAAGTTAGAAGCCTGTCTTAAGGAAATCAAAGCTTGGATGACTTGTAATTTCCTGCTATTAAATTCAGATAAGACTGAAGTCATTCTTGTTAGTCCAAAAAACCTTAGAAATTCCTTTCCAAATCAAACTTTCAGTTTGGATGCAGTTACTCTTTCTCTTAATAGCTCTGTGGGGAACCTTGGAGTTATTTTTGACCAGGATTTGTCCTTCAATTCACATCTTAAATTTGTTTCTAAGACTGCCTTCTATCATTTGCGTAATATTGCCAAGATTAGGAGCATCTTGTCTCAGAGTGATGCTGAGAAACTGATCCACACTTTTGTTAGCTCAAGATTAGATTATTGTAATTCTTTATTATCAGGCTGTCCTAAAACATCTTTAAAAAGTCTTCAGCTGATCCAAAATGCTGCAGCAAGAGTTTTAACAGGTACTAGAAAGAGAGATCATATCTCTCCGGTTCTGGCCTCCCTTCATTGGCTTCCCATAGAGTTTAGGATTAAGTTTAAAATCCTTCTTCTTACTTACAAAGCTCTAAACAATCAGGCTCCTTTTTATTTAAAAGATCTGATACTACCGTATTATCCTAACAGAGCACTACGCTCCCAAAATGCAGGATTACTTGTAATACCTAGAATCTCCAAAAGTACAATGGGAGGCAGAGCCTTCAGTTATCAAGTTCCTCTCCTGTGGAATCAGCTGCCAATCTGGATTCGGGAGTCAGACTCGATCTCTGTTTTTAAGAATAGGGCTAAAACCTTCCTTTTTGATATAGCCTGCAATTAGGGAGTAATTAGTATGAGTATTAGTAATTAGTTATGCTGCTAATTGACCTCGCCAGCCCACGTGACAAATGCGTAATGCATTCTGGGCGGGGTAGGAACATCAATCGTAAACGGACTGCAATCACACAGCGCCTCGGCATTTCTTGTGAATGAACGAAAAAAAAAAAAATCACAATTTTTTTTTTTTTTTTTTTTTGAAGGAAAATTTAAAGGGACCATACTCCGCCAAATTGAACGGGACTGCAAAGGCACGCTATTTGGCGAAGCTTGAAGGGGTTAATGGACTAGATCCCTACCAACATATCACATGGAGTTCGGATGTAAACATTCTGCCAAACTTCGACCATGCCTTCATTTATAATTATATGACTGTAAGCATAAGTCCACACACACATGAAGTTTTTAGTAACTTTAGGTCTTTGAAGCAAGCAGAAGTGCAGTTCACAGACGGATGGGTGCATGACTTGTAGATGTACAAGGTAGACTTGAAGACAATTGTGCTCACAAAGGTGTTTTTTTTTAATTTCTTGTCTTGATTACAAGTATTTATTTACTAAATAAAATAAGTGCATGCCATAAATTGAATTATGCACCCAATATACATGTGAAAGTGTGCTTTCACAGGTGCAGCACTTGTGTCCTGCACCTGTTGTGAAAAAGGCTGTGTGGAAATAAAATCCCCATATAAGCACCGCAACAACATCCTGCAGGCCTGTGCAGACAATGACTTTTACCTGAAATTCTCTGATGGGAGACTAGAACTCAAGCACAGTCCCAAGTACTACAAGCAGGTACAAATGCAAATTTTTGTGACAGGCTCACATTTCTGTGACTTTGTTGTGTGGACCACAAAAAGTTGTGTTGTTGTACGCGTCACACCAGATTCTGACCTGTGGGAGCAAACACTTTCACCAGTGGCCCAGAACTTTTTATAAAGTTGTCCTACCTGAGCTTGTTGCCCGTCACTTCACTGACTCTGACCCCACAACACAAGAGGAAAGCTGCAGCTGATAAACCCACCCAGAAGCCCAAAAGACGACGTCTAACTGCATTACAGCCAGGTCCCACACACAATCCCAGAAGACAGGCACAGAACACAGCAGAAGTGTGGTGGACTTGCAGGCAGCCAGAAGAGCTGGATGACATGGTTGCCTGTGAGAACCAAAACTGTGACATTCAGTGGTTCCATTTAGGATGTGTGGGACTCTGAAGCACCAACCCCACAGCAGCCGTGGTTTTGTGACATGTGCACATTAGAGTAGTGCTGTAACATGAGACAGTTATGCGCTATAACATTGTGTGAACAATGATACATGTCGATCATGCATGTCAATTTATATTCTTGTATTGTGTTATGGTTATGGTTACAGTTTTGCATCTTTGAAATAAAGAGCTGGAGTTTGTAAGCCATCGTGTACTTTATTCCAAAAATTGTTACAAAGCAAGCAAGTGTATTTATATAGCACATTTCATACACAAGGGCAACTCAGTGTGATTTACATATATAAAAAGAGGAAAGAAAGCAAAATGTTTGAGCAATAAGAAAAATTGAAGAGGTGCTGCTTTAACTGCTTCAATATTATTGACACAGTTAAAGACATGATGTCAAAATGGCTAAACCACACCAACAACATGTCAGTGCCTACATTCTAAAATTAAAAAGCAGTCAATAAAAACTGTGACCTTACTGCCAAACATTTCAACGTACTGATGTGGCGTGCTAGCCTGCAAACAAGGTCTCTTTGGCCAGGACACCAAAGGGCTGAGGTGTGCATGGAGTACATTTATGGTGTCGCAGAACAGGATGGATGCGGTTTGTCTGCTTATGTCAAAAAGATGTGCAATATGTTCAAGAGGCAAATTAATCCGCAAACGCATCATAGTTAAAAGGAGAATTTGAAATTGGGAATTTTTTTCTGTCTTTGGGAGGCTGGGAAAAAATTGCATCAGCAGAGCCATTAAACTGAAAGATGGAAGCCCAGTGTAGTATTTCACCTTTGAGTCATTATCTTTGAGGAAATTCTCATCCAGAGTATTTCTGGAGAGCTCTCCCTTTAACTTTCTGTTCTCCTCTTGCAAGAGTAAAATTTCTTTAAGCCTAAGGTGACACATGCTGCAGTTCTGTAGCTCTTGTGCATTTTCCTCTGGAGCATCATCAGCCTGACAGATCTGTGCTGCGTCATCAGATGTCGTCTCCTCCATCTCAGCCAGAGGTGTGGTGTCATCTGCTGCTGATCAGGACAATAAACAACTGTAGTTAATATATTTTGTAATCAAAAGGAATCCCAAGACACATTTTAGAAAGAAAAACATAGGTTAAAAAAAAGACTACCTGAAGGAGCTACATTATCCATATCAGTCACGGGGCCAGTGATGTTGGGGGTCTGTGCAGCGGGGTCACTTGCATGCCCTGCTGATTCTTTTTGTCGTAATCTCGCCCGTCTGCATAAGCGGTTCAACCTGTCAGGAGTGGCAGCTGGAAGCTCTGCATGCCCAAGGATTAGAGAAGGTGCCCAGTCAGGATCACAGTCTAGCATTTCATAAGCTGGTCTGCTGTTAAAGCAAAGCAAACGGTAAGAAAATACTTTGGTGTAGAACAAATTAAACCCGCTCACACAGGTGTGTGAGTGGTAAATTTTTCTAGCTAGTAGGATATCGGAGTCTTTCTTTAGCTTAGCTCTGCTTAGCTTAGCACTGCTGACGTAGGGTAAAAGCTATGACCAAGCAAGTCTTAACCACAACACAAGCAAGTTTTAACAACAGACATACACAATAAATCATAACGTACCTTTATGAAAATGCTTTGAGCACACCAACATCCATACAGGTGCGTGTTTGAAATTTATGTCGGGTCTTCTGACTGCTGCAATCCAGGCCAGGCGTCACCTCTTAGTTACATCCAAAACGTGAGCTGTGCTGTTCTTCTTCCATGCTGGAAAACGAAAAAAGCCTATTCCGTGGTTTATCTTGATCCCCCATGGACCTTCTTCCAGTTTTTTTAGCTCCTGCCGTTGATCTGACTTCAGGAAAGTCACATCCCCCCTGCCCCCCCTCACCATCACAGGCTCTCCCATCACCTTTGCAGATTCCTTCCGCTTCTTGGGCACCACCATCACCCGAGACCTCAAATGGGAGCCAACCATCAGCTCCCTCATCAAAAAGGCCCAGCAGAGGATGTTCTTTCTGCGGCAGCTGAGGAAGCTCAAGCTACCCACCAAGATGTTAGTGCAGTTCTACACGGCCATCATCGAGTCCATCCTCACCTCCTCCATAACTGTGTGGTACGCAGGAGCCACTGCCAGGGACAGACTAAGGCTGCAGCGCGTCGTGCGCACTGCTGAGAAGGTGATAGGCTGCAAGCTCCCATCTCTCCAGGACCTGTACATCTCCAGGACCCGGAGGCGTGCTGGCCGGATCATAGCCGATCCTTCACATCCTGGTCACGTGCTGTTTGCCCCCCTCCCCTCAGGTAGAAGGCTTCGGTCCATTCGGACTAAAACCTCTCGGCACATGAACAGCTTCTTCCCCTCTGCCATCAGACTGCTGAACACTAAGTGACTTTTGACTCTCGTGCACCATGTACAGCAGCTCAACCAGACTCATGTCAATCATCACTGTTTTTCTGTTGCATTATTGACTGCACTATGTGGTACTTCACATTATCTGCTACATGCTAATTTTTTAAACTGCCTTGACTAGTACTACTCATTATTACTAGTATTATTATTATTATTACTTATTATTACTTATTTTTCTGCACTTATTGCACGTTCTAGTCCTTTAGTTTTTTAGTTTATCCCTTTTTCTCATTATGTTTTTAATGTTGCAGCATGGCACCGAGACAAATTCCTAGTTTGTGTATCACATGAACAATGGCAATAAACCTGATTCTGATTCTGATTCTGATTCTGATCTTTTCTCCACGGCGATTGTGAGAACGACTATTACAGTTTAAAACACAGCAAGACTTCGCCATGTCTGCTTTGTGATGATGTCTCCAGCTTTTACGTGATCTCAGCGAACGGTTCCTACCCTACCCAGCATGCACTTGGTGAATTCTATGGACACTACGTAACACTGGCGGAATCAATAGGTTTAGTCAGCCGGGGGACCTCCAGTAATGCACTGGGCTTCTCTCCTTTTCTCACTCTCAATGAAATAGTTTTTTTTGCTGGTCATTAACATTTGTTTGTTCTCTCCCATAGATTGAGTCCCCATCATGCTGTTTGCTCTCTACATGTCTGTTCTTTTCTTCTTCTCTGTCCCCTCACCCCCCAGCCAGTCACAGCAGATGACTGCCCCTCCCTGAGCCTGGTTCTGCTGGAGGTTTCTTCCTGTTAAAAGGGAGTTTTTCCTCTCCACCGTCACCAAGTGCTGCTCACAGGGGATCGCCTGATTGCTGGGGTCTTTCTGAAACTGTGGGGGTTCCCCCTACAGTTGATAGTGCTATGAGATGACTGTTGTTGTGAAATGGCACTATATAACTAAAGTTGAATTGAATTGAATTGAAATTGAATTTTTATGAATAGAATAGAATAGAATAGAATAGGCTTTCTTGTCATTGTACAGTTGTACAGCACAACGGAATTGTGTGTGCTCCACCAGGCTACTGCGCAATAAAGTAAGTGAGAATTTGAAATAAAACACAGTTACAGAACACACAATTAACCATACGACTGAAATAAAAGTAAAAGTAAAAATAATAAATAGCCCATCGGTATATACACAGGTATGGTAGTGGCTTCACGGGTGGAACTATGTACATAAGAGTGCGGAGTGCTGAACACATAATTGAGTAAAATGGCCCAAGGATGATGGTGTCGTGGTTCGAGCGCCGATTTCGTCCGCGCTCGGGCCATGCAGTATTTTCCTCCCATCTGGTGTGTGTGTGTTCCCTATGGCTCTCCGAGCTTTTATTGTGACAGCGCTTGGAGGGGCTTCCGGCTAGCTGCATTAACGATCACCTCATCAGTGCCTCATCATCATCAGCTGTTCCATCCTGAGCCCTATTTAAGGGAGCAGCTGAGGGCGAAACATTGCTGCAGTGTCGTCAGACAATCTGTCGTCAGACAATCTGTCGTCTGACATCGTCGAGCATTCCTCGTCAAGCTTCCCCTGGTCAGACGTGAACAATCCTTCATCTTCGTCCTTTATTGTAAGTGTTTTCATTGTGAGTCTGTTCCCCCTTTGCCATAGTCTGAGTTGTAGTTATAGTGTGTTTTAGCCCCCCGTGGCTCGTTATTTTGTCATTTTCCTTTCTTTAATAAACTGTGCAAACTCACCGGCTAGCCTGTGGCGTCTTATTGATGGCTCGCGAGGGCCATCCATGACGGATGGAAAATATGTGCAGTAGTGATTTCATGGATGGGTCAATATACAGTAATGGAAAAAAAAATTTGGACACCCGTTTAAATATTCAGTTCTTTATTAAGAAATGTTCACATATCTATTTCTGACCTTGTTTTTGTTTTGATTTGCATTTTTAAAAATTTATTTTAGCCATTGTAAGTTGGAATGAATGTGGGGGTGTCCTAAAAAAGATGGGGGGGGGTTTCCTAATTTATTCCTCACTATTTGTTTAGAATTACATTTTACAGAAAATTTTAAAAAAGTCTTTAATTCATTTTAAATTGTTTAGTTGTATTACGTGAATCTCCCAGTATTTTTAACATTGACATTAAATATCCATATTGATGTGTAGTGAGTGTGTAGTGTGTGTCTTGCTGTACCTGCCCTGAGTATGACGTCAGGCGGGCTACGGCCAGAGTGTATATAGTTCTGTGTTCTTTAATAAAGAGTCAGATGGCTACATGGCATAACTCTGACGCCGACCATCATTGTACAGACATAACACATATGTCCAAATATGTTAAAAAAAAAAAAACCCACACAGGTTTATATAGGGTGTCCTAATTTTTTCACATGTCTGTACATGAAAATGAGGAGTGCAAAGACAGGGGAGTTATAGTGATAATTAAAATTTTCAGGAGAGGTGTTGGCATGGGGAACAGATGACTAGTTTTGGCGGTGATTCGAATCATGATGTGGACGCAGGAATTTTTTGAATGTTATTTTATATATTATTCCGGCCCTTTTCATGTACTGTCCCTTTAAGATGCGTCCACTCAGTTACGTGCGTTGTCATGTTATAGGGCCATGTGCCTCAGTAACCCGGAAGCCAAACACTGCAGAAAAAATATAGGGGACATGTCCACCAAACTCATTTTTCCTGCTGTGGGCAACTATTTTCTATTCATTCTCTATGTAGTCCAGCATTGACAGCACTGAGCACCCTCAGCACTGAAACGCTTTGAGTGGTGTCCGCTTTGTCACGGTGCTCAGGGTTGAAAAAAGTTCAACTTCAGACTACTGTACAGCTGAGCTCGTCAATGTCTTTCTAAGCAGATCAATTTTGGTCTCATCTGACCAGACTATATTCTCCCATTAACTTACTGGCTTGCCCAAATGTTGTGCAGCAAACTTTAAATGAGCTTCAACATGCTTTTTCTTCAGAAATGGAGTCTTGCAAGGTGAGCAGGCATATAGCCCATGTCAGCTGAGTGCATTAATTATTGTTTTCTTTGAAACAGCAGTACCTGCTAACTTCAGGTCTCTCTGGAGCTCTCCACCATTGGTCTTTGGCTCTTGGATAACTTTTCTGATAATTCTTTTGACTCCTTTGTCAGAAATCTTGCGAGGAGCTCCTGGTTGTGGCCAGTTTATGGTAAAATGATGTCCTTTCCACTTCTGACAGATGGCTCCAGCAGTGCTCACTGGAACATTCAGCAGTTTAGAAATATTATGTTTTGCAACAATAAGGTTGTAAAGGTCTAGAAAGAGCTCTTTGCTTCTACCCATCATCAGTTGTTTCTGGTGTGACAATCTGATATTCACAGCTTCAAACTCAGGAAATGACCTGGGAGCTCTTTGTTTTGGAGAAAACAATGTAGGAACTCTGTGCTCTGGGGAAAATAATATAGGAGCTCTAGACTCCGGAGAAAACACTGGAGTTTCTTGCTCAAAAGAAAGTGTTTTATTTCAGTTCAGTGAACCTGCAACCACGTGACACCGATCCTCGGGGTAGGAGCATTATCCCAAATTAACCACACCTGTAGATGCACGCCCTATATCGATCCTCTGCATCCACTCACTCATCCTCTTTCTTTCCTCCTGGTATGGTAAGAGTTTATACCGGTCTGTTTAATATTGTGTTTGTGCTGTGCGGGCTACCTTTGTTTTGGTACCCCTGCACTGTCTCATAAAATTGTGGTTTTCTGCTGAATGAGAGAAGGTTGCAGCGGCTATACTGTGGCGTGCACGGTTTGTGTCCGCCTGATATTATACATTTATTGTCTTCTTAGCTTATTCAGGATTCAGGAGGAGCAATGTGGTTTTCGTCCTGGCCGTGGGACATCGGACCAGCTCTTTACCCTCTCGAGAATTCTTGAGGGTTCGTGGGAGTTTGCCCAACCAGTTTACATGTGTTTTGTGGACTTGGAGAAGGCATTTGACCCTCGTGGGTCCCTCGTGGATTTTTGTGGGGGGTGCTTCGGGAGTATGGGGTATCGGGCTTGTTGTTACGAGCTATTCGGTCTCTGTACGACCGTTGTGAGAGTTTGGTTTGTATTGCCAACACTCGGTCGGAGTCATTCCCAGTGAGAGTTGGACTCTGCCAGGGCTGCCCTTTGTCACCGATCCTGTTCATAATTTTTATGGACAGGATTTCTAGGCGCAGCCAGGGAATGGAGGGTGTCATGCTTGGTGACCACAGGATCTCATCTCTGTTGTTTGCAGATGATGTTGTCCTGTTGGCTTCATCCAGCAATGACCTACAGCTCTTGCTGGGATGGTTTGCCGCTGAGTGTGAAGCGGCTGGGATGAGAATCAGCACCTCCAAGTCCGAGTCCATGGTCCTCAGCCGGAAAAAGGTGGATTGTCCTCTCCGGGTTGGGGACAGGCTCCTGCCCCAAGTGGAGGAGTTTAAGTATCTTGGGGTCTTGTTCACGAGTGAGGGGAAAATGGAGCGAGAGATCGACAGACGGATTGGAGCAGCATCTGCAGTGATGCGGATGTTGTACCGGTCTGTTGTGGTGAAGAGGGAGCTTAGTTCTAAGGCAAAGCTGTCGATTTACCAGTCAATCTACGTTCCTACTCTCACCTATGGTCACGAGCTTTGGGTAATGACCGAAAGAACGAGATCGCGGATACAAGCGGCTGAAATGAGCTTTCTCCGTAGGATTGCTGGACTCACCCTCAGAGATAGGGTGAGGAGCTCAGTCATCCGGGAGAGGCTCAGAGTAGAACCGCTGCTCCTCCACATTGAAAGGAGTCAGTTGAGGTGGTATGGGCATCTGATTAGGATGCCTCCTGGACGCCTCCCACTTGAGGTGTTTCAGGCACGTCCCACTGGGAGGAGACCCCGGGGCAGACCCAGGACTCGGTGGAGAGACTATGTCTCCCAGCTGGTCTGGGAACGCCTTGGTATCCCCTCTGAATGTCACCATGGGTTGAGATGCCGTCTCGGCACTGAGCCCATGTTTTCCCTCATCCCTGCCTCCCATTGAGCAGCGTCTCAGCTGGCCCCCAGCTGGCAGCATTATGGACGGCTGGGGCCAATTAGTCTTCATCAGCTGGGGCGCTGCCAATGAGGATAAATAGGAGCAGCCTCGATGACTCGGGGCTGCGACATAAGCACTGCTAGGCTGAAGCCCCTTCGTCTGGTGTCAGCCTCAACTCCCCTTGCAGCATTCCTGTGTTTGTATCCCGCTGTGAGGATGTACGTCTTGCTACCCCCACGTCCGGTACGAGCTGCTTACCTCTGCGCTGTGCAACCTGTGAGTGTACCTCTGCATGAGTATCTGTGCTCTCCTCATCCCTTATCCCTTACCCAAAATAAACCATCTCGACTCACTGGCTTGTCCCTGGCTCTGATTGCCCGGCTCCCTAGAGCCGGATATGACAGTATGTCGCAGCCAGAAGAGTTGCCGGCGGCCGTGAGTCGCTGTGGAAATGTACCTTTCTGTCCGGGTGTCAGCGCTGCTAGCATGCCGTTTCCCAGGAGTCACTTCCGGCGCCAGGGCGACGAGCTAAGGTCCATCTCGGAGGCTGTCGACGGGACATTCTTCACCCTGCACGACGCCTCCAACGCGAGACGCTGGCATCCGGGCCGTGCTGAGGAACTCCTGGACTGTCACCCTCACTCTCTGTACCATCTGGAGGACAGTGCCAGGATAGACGTTGCAGGTACACAGCGAGAGAAGCTCCACGGGGTGGATGGAAATCCCGGCAGGGAGTCGAAGTGGGCGACGTCTTTCCCCGCTTCGGAGTCCCGTTCCTGCCGCCATTCCAGTCCGGGAGTTCGCGCCAACCAGAGGACTTCCCCCGACCTGCGCCACGTCACTCGGGATTCCCTTCTAGGAGCCGCAGCTGACAGCAGTTATGTCCGGGGTCGAGTGGCTGTCGCGAGCTCTACTGTGTTTCCTGTCACCACCTTCAGGCATGTGGCGGCGGCAGTGAGATTGATGGTGAGGACTTCAGGGCTACGAAGCTTTCCCGTGCTCGACGTCTTCCTCGTCTCGATCTCCGATCTGGAGCGGCGAATCCTGGGTTTCCCCCTCGCTTCGTCCCCTGGGAGTAGTCGTCATCACATCGCCGAGTCACCTCTGCACGAACCTCGTCCGGATCCAGTTCTGGGTCATCGTCAGGACCGTTCCTCCCACGCAGCTGTCATCCCTTCGCCTCGTCAGTGTGGAGATCCTACAGCCTCGTCCCCTGAGCCTCGTTCCCCCGCTGTCATTCCTGGACATTCGGGCTGGCTCACCCCGGCTGTTTCCCCCTCCTCCTCGACGCGCTTCCTGACCGCTGTGTGTGCCTGGAATCCCGGCCTGGTGAGCTCTCTGCTGGAGACAACGCGAGCGATCCTCAGACGAATTCCCGGGGGGTCCTCCGTTATCGCCGGGCGGGGAGAGGAAGAAGCAGATTCCACTACAGCAGGCGATACTCAACCTCCAGGGGGCAGGCAAGTCATTGTTTTTTCACACCTGCTTAATGATTTGCTCTGTCACATCCCTGGAGGAGAAGTTCAGGGTTCGCAGCTCCCTGAACTCTCCCCACCTGCTGTAACCTGTTTTCCTAATCCCGCATCCTCTGTGTCTCTCTCCGCCGAGCGGTCCCCGGCTCCGGGTCAACGTGGTGGGATATGGAGAGGGCCTGTGGTTCCGCAGCTACATTGCGGACGGAGGAGGGGGACTGACTGCTGCGTGGAGTCTACGCTGACGACTGAGCGTCCCTGGGTCTCCACGGAGGAGCGGTTCGGTCCAGCGGGACGAGATTCTTCTGGCTTCACGCCGAGTGGGTCGTCGGCGGGGTTACCTGAGCTGGAGGGATCTCAAGCTGCGCTGACCATCGTGCTGGCTGCGGGGCCCGACGCGGCTAGATGGGAGCCTGACAACGACCTCCTGACGACGGATCCTGGATCTTCGCAGTCCTGGACGGCGTCAGAACCCGAGATCAGGCGAGTGCTCTCCTTTCTTTTCTCTCTTTTTATCTTTGAGCACTTCAGCCTATCTCCAGGGGAGACGAGCAGGGTGCAGCCGCCCGCTGCGTCTGAGCTCGTCTCGCCGGGTTCTGGCGCTGCCGGTGATCCTGATCCCGGTTCTGTTTTCTCTTCTGAGCCTTCTTCCAGGGTCACCGGCGAGGAGTTGCTGTTCCTCGTGGTGCTGGAGGGTCCGGGTTCAACGTTGGAGGTCGGTTCTGGTGCAGTGTCCAACGTGGGTTCGCCCGAGACCCAATCGGGGTCCAACGTGGGTTCGCCTGAGGCCCGATCGGGGTCCGACGTGGGTGCTGCCCCAGTGTTGTCCAGGTCCGGTGAGGAGGTGGCCGTTTCCCTGAGGCCCGCCGCCCTCGTCATCGGCTCTCCCCTGAGCCTCTTCCACCGGGATCCGCTCTGACCCTTCGTCCGTCTCAACGGTCCTGGTGGTTGAGTGATGCGGGTCGACGACCCGACCCGCAAAACTTTCGGTTCGGCGATCTGGTTTCCCCCCACTGGTCTGTGTTTGCCTTTGGGTGGCCTGGTTCGGCAGCCGTTGGACTGGATTCCTGGGATCTGGGTCCAGAGTTCGCCGTCCGAACATTTCTCTTCCCCTGATTCGCCAGCTGGACAATGGGCGGGGAGATCTCCGGAGCCATCTCGGCTATTTTTGGACTCTGCCTGCCATACACCTCGGGTGTCACTTTTTCTTTTATCGTTATTAAGGTCACTTGGGTGTAATGTCTGTCCTGTTGGTGGATGTGTATTTATAGTGCTGTGCGTTTTCCTTCCCTCGTACCCAGCATTTTATTTTTTGTACCATGTTTTTAGTCTCGTTTTTGCATTGTAGAGTTATGTTTTGTTCCCTTTCAGACCATACTCTGCAGTTGCCCATTCATTCCAGTCACTTTCATTTCTTTAGGTGACTGTGGGTATTTATATATTCATGTGTGTGGGTTTTTCTTTGCCTGCACTCAGTATTTCTTTTTTATGCCCTGTTGGTTCATTATAGAGTCATGTGCCTTGTTTTCCGTAACACCATGCTCTGTAATTGTCCATTTGTTCCAGTCACCCTCACTTTTCTTGGTGACTGTGTGTATGTACTTATATTGGTGCTGTGTATTGTGTTTTCCCTTTATTTGACCATACTCAGCATTTTTTGCCCTGTACCTTTTTGGTGGTTCTTTTTTTTTTTTTCTTGCTCTGGGTCACGCATGGTTGGTACTCTCTGGGTAGTATGTAACCGGCGTGCTGACCCAGTTCTTCTCCCCATCTGTACCTGGGTTAATTGTTCTGTTGTCAGTATTGTATTTGGGTTTTTCTTTCCCGCTACCCTACATTGCCCCATTGGTGTTGTCCTTCCCTTGGCTTCTTCCCCTCCGGTCCGCCTCCCTTCCTCCCACCCTAGGTGGGGGGGGGGGGGGGCTGGGATGTTCCTGGTCGTTCAGGAGCCCGACCTTGAGGGAGGGGCTCTGTCACCATGGGTTGAGATGCCGTCTCGGCACTGAGCCCATGTTTTCCCTCATCCCTGCCTCCCATTGAGCAGCGTCTCAGCTGGCCCCCAGCTGGCAGCATTATGGACGGCTGGGGCCAATTAGTCTTCATCAGCTGGGGCGCTGCCAATGAGGATAAATAGGAGCAGCCTCGATGACTCGGGGCTGCGACATAAGCACTGCTAGGCTGAAGCCCCTTCGTCTGGTGTCAGCCTCAACTCCCCTTGCAGCATTCCTGTGTTTGTATCCCGCTGTGAGGATGTACGTCTTGCTACCCCCACGTCCGGTACGAGCTGCTTACCTCTGCGCTGTGCAACCTGTGAGTGTACCTCTGCATGAGTATCTGTGCTCTCCTCATCCCTTATCCCTTACCCAAAATAAACCATCTCGACTCACTGGCTTGTCCCTGGCTCTGATTGCCCGGCTCCCTAGAGCCGGATATGACACTGAAGAGCTGGAGCAGGTGGCTGAGGAGAGGGAAGTCTGGGCTTCTCTGCTTGAACTGCTGCCTCCGCGACCCGGACCTCCGTAAAAGCGGTAGAAGATGGATGGATGGATGGATGTCTTCTTAGCTGGAACTGTTGTCAAGTTTAGCAGCATGAGGTATGTCTACCCTTACGTGATTAAGGTTTGTGATGTATTTTGTGCCTTCTCTTTAGGCAGAAGAACTGCTTTTACAGCATTACAGCATGTGATATGTTATCTGCTTGAGATATATGTGTGCCCTCGTCAAGGAGGAATTACTTAACAGTACTGATGGGTCTGGCAACACCAATGCATCGGCGCATGCGTCGAGCTCATAGAGCAAAACCCTGTGTCGGTGCGTGTCGGTGCGTATCGCTTTAAGAAAGTCATGTAACCGATACAGATACTGTATCGGTTACGTGACGCTAGCGCGTCGAAACACTGATGCGCCAGCGTTTATAAGGAAGCGCATCTGTCAACGGGATGCATTTGCCCAAAGACTCTCTTATGTATTGCCGACGGTCCTTGTGCAAATTTATCACAAATTATGGAGCACGAGCAGCCTCAAGGAAAAAGAAAGGTTTCTGCCGTGTGGGACCATTTTGATCTGATGTCGGAAAACAAGGTATTTAAAAATAGTAATTTTAAAATACTATTTTCTTTGTTTTAATTTCCTTGTTGTTTCATCCTGTTCCTCTCAGAGTTTCCACTTGATCTATCTGAATTCAAATTCATTTCAAAGTGATACTTAGTTTACTCTTCATATTTTCTGCAGGCTAAATGTCGCATTTGTTCGACAGAGCTGTTATATTTAAACAAAAGTGCCTCCTCAATGCTGAGACATTATAGGGCCAGGCATGAGAATGAAGTCCCGGATACACCCAGGATAGTCTCAGGTATACAGCCACAGTTGCTTTATTGATAATTAATTCCTATTAATTTATTCTTTACTTCATTTTTAACCATCAAGCTTCCAGGAAGCAGATGCTGGATGAAGCTGTGCTGAATTTCATGGTGAAGGACTGCCAGCCCCTCAGCATTGTGGAGAGTGAAGGGTTCAGGGAACTGATTCAGGCCCTTCAGCCCTCATATGTTTTGCCAACTAGAAAGGTTTGTGGAAATTATCTAAAGTAGTAGTTGATATATCCAATTTATTTAATCTTTAATTTAAATATATGGATTTGCTTTTGGTTTGACTTGGTGTAATTATCAGACCATCAAACAAATGGTGGCCAAAAAGTACGAGGAGGAACGGGAACAAGTGAAAATGCAGGTACAGCAAGCTGTGGCAGTGAGTATAACAGCTGACATGTGGACATCTGTGAACATGGAGGCTTACTTGGCTCTGACCTGTCACTGCATTAATGAGAATTTGCAGTTGTGTACGTCTGTGTTGGGAGTGCAATACTTTCCACAAAGTCACACTGCTGACAATTTAGCCCAAGTCAAAAGGGGCATGATGGAGGACTGGGCCATAACCAATAAAGTAAAGTGTTTTGTGACCAACGCAGCACCAAACATGATTGCTTCCACTAGACAGCTCCAAATTCGGCACTCAATTTGCATTGCACATAGTCTCAATTTAGACGGGACCATCTTCACAACAGCTGTTTGCACCCACTTCAGCCATGTTATTCAGCATTATTTGTTTGTTGTTGTTTGGAAATCATGTACTAAAATGCTAATTTGTTGTTTTTTAGATAACCTTCGGCAACATCTCGACGTTGAAGTGGGCAGGCAGACCAAAAGTGCCACAGCTGATGCCATCCAGGAGGTGCAGAGATACCTGGCAGAGGGCAATATTGCCAGGTCCCAGGATCCTATGAGATACTGGGACAACCAAAAGACCATCTATCCAAACCTCTTTCAGCTTTACTTACAATTTCTCTGCACTCCAGCCTCATCTGTGCCGAGTGAGCGGGTGTTTTCTACAGCTGGAGAAGTTGTCAAAAAAGCGTGACAGACTCAATTTCAAAACGTTGGAAAAGCTTTTTTGTTTTTAATAAAAATTTGTAAAAAAAAAAAAAAAATCCCAGTCCACAAGCATCTTCATTCACAACACGTTCACTTAGATTTTCACGTTATGATACATGTTCACATTATTTATTGACTGTATCTAAAAATATCAATGATATTTGAAATTAAAATGAAGATATGAAATAATACAATATAAAATACAATGACTTAAATTAGATACTGCTCAAAAAATAAAGGGAACACTAAACATCCTAGATTTGAATGAAATATTCTTATTAAATACTTTGTTCTTTACATAGTTGAATGTGCTAACAACAAAATCACACAACAGCAGGTGAAATTGATTGTCAATCAGTGTTGCTTCCTAAGTGGACAGTTTGAGGGACAGTGTTCCCTTTATTTTTTGGAGCAGTATATTATTGTATATACTAGGTCATCAAATCAGTGTCAGTTGAGTCTGTCAACTAGGTTGCCTGTAGGGATTTTTAAGGTCCAGCCGGTGTCAGTATTCAGTGACACAGTATCAACACAGTATCAATACAGTTTTGCAATGTGTCGAAACGCATCATGACGCCTCATGGACCCATTACTACTTAACAGTTAACAGCATGACATAATTTGCCGTTAATTCTGTATTGTTTCTTTTTTCTCGACTGACAGTCGTCTTCTTAATAAAAAAAAAAAAGTGAAGAAGGAGATGTCTTCTTTGTCTTGGAACTGAGTGCTCCTGTGCTTGGTGCACTCTCGCCACCTTTTGTGGGGGAGTGATACTGCATTCAGGTGGGAACTGAGATCTAATGTTTCTATGTTGTCTTAGGACTAGCACGCTTGTACCTCATGGAACACCCCTTTGGCCTGTTTATAGTGACAATAATAATAATAATAACGAGAAGAATCTCCAGATTCTCAGGGCTGCGAGAAGCAAAGTTCAGCAGACTGCTCGGCGCTGTGCCAACGAGTACTGGACAAAGCTCAGCCAAGACATTCAAACCGCTGCCATAACAGGAAACATCCGTGGTATGTACAATGGCATCAAGAAAGCACTTGGTCCGGCTCAGAGCAAGACGGCCCCCCTCAAATCCTCCACTGGGGAGATGATCACAGAAAAGAACAAGCAGATGGAGAGATGGGTGAAACACTACTCCGACCTCTACTCCAGACAGAACACCGTGACACCGTCAGCCCTTGATGCCATCGACTGCTTGCCATCCATGGATGAACTTGAAGCCGAGCCAACCATCGACGAACTCAGCAAGGCCATTGATAGCTTGGCCGCTGGCAAGGCACCCGGCAACGACGGCATACCCCCTGACCTGATCAAGCACTGCAAGACCGCCCTACTGCTGCCATTGCATGACGTCCTCTGCCAGTGTTGGAAGGAAGGTGCCGTACCACAGGACATGAGGGACGCCAAGATCATCACCCTCTACAAAAACAAAGGGGAGAGAAGTGACTGCAACAACTACAGGGGCATCTCCCTCCTCAGCATTGTTGGCAAAGTCTACGCACGAGTTGTTCTCGTTCGTCTACAGAAGCTTGCCAAATGTGTCTACCCCGAGTCTCAGTGTGGCTTCCGTGCTGAGCGATCGATGGTAGACATGATATTCTCCATCCGCCAACTCCAGGAGAAATGCAGAGAACAGAACATGCCCCTATACGTCGCCTTCATCGACCTCACCAAAGCGTTCGATCTGGTCAGCAGAGAGGGCCTTTTCAAGATCCTGCCAAAGATAGGATGCCCACCAAAGTTGCAAAACCTCATCGAATCGTTTCACACCAACATGCAGGGGATAGTGCAGCACGATGGCAACGTCTCAGAGCCATTCAACATACGCAGCGGAGTGAAACAGGACTGTGTACTTGCGCCAACCCTCTTTGGGATTTTCTTTGCTATGCTCCTGAGGCATGCCTTCAGCACAGCAACAGAGGGAATCTACCTGCACACAAGATCTGACGGCAGGCTTTTCAACCTCGCCTGCCTGAAAGCCGGGACCAAAGTACGCGAGGCTCTAATCAGAGACATGCTGTTTGCAGACGACGCTGCAGTCACAACCCACACACAGCAGGAGCTTCAGACCCTGATGGACCGCTTCTCCCAGGCATGCAAGGACTTTGGGCTTACCATCAGCCTGAAGAAGACTAACGTCTTGGCGCAAGGCACGGAAGCACCACCAACCATCACCATCGACGACTACGAGCTGGAGGTCGTGAATCAGTTCACGTACCTGGGGTCCACGATCAGCAGCAACCTCTCCCTTGATACAGAGATCAACAAGAGGATTGGAAAATCAGCCTTCACACTCACTCGCCTCACCACACGAGTGTGGGAGAATCCCAAACTCTCTGTCAAGACGAAGATGGCAGTGTACAACGCCTGCATCATCAGCACACTGCTCTATGGGAGTGAGACGTGGATAACATATGCCTGGCAGGAAAAAAGACTGAACTCCTTCCACTTGTGCTGCATTCGCCACATCCTGGACATATCCTGGCAGGACAAAGTGCCCAACACAGAAGTTCTGTCCCACGCCGGCCTTCCCTCCACGTTCACTCTACTCAGGCAGCGCAGGCTCCGCTGGCTAGGCCACGTTCACCGTATGGAGGATGGCAGAATCCCCAAAGATGTCCTCTACGGAGAACTGGCAACTGGCAGGAGAGACGTTGGCCGCCCACAGCTGCGCTTTAGAGACGTCTGCAAGAGAGACATGAAGGCCCTAGAGATCAACACAGAGCGCTGGGAGGACCTTGCAACGGACTGCTCCAAATGGAGAGGCACCCTGACCAGACAGCTCAAGGCGGGTGAAGAGAGACTGACTGCTGCAGCAGATGACAAAAGGACCCGCAGGAAGAACCGCCACAGACCCAGCAGCACAGAGACCACCCACAAGTGCGACCTGTGTGACAGGGACTGCCATTCGCGCATCGGCCTGTTCAGCCACAGGCGGTGCTGTTCCAGCAGAGTAGACGTTTAGGATTCTCTTCCATGGTCATCATAGACCGACGGAGGCCGACGAATAATAATAATAATAATAATGAGAAAAACTGTCTTGTTTTCTCTCCTATTGTTCTCCTGGAGGAGTAATAACTTCTGCGGGAGTGATCATCAAGATGTTTTCTGGCAAAACTGAAACGAGCCTTTATGGTCTTTTTGTTCAGCAGTGGTTTTTATCTTGGAACTCTGCCATGCAGGCCATTTTTGCCCAGTCTCTTTCTTATGGTGGAGTCATGAACACTGACCTTAACTGAGGCAAGTGAGGCATGCAGCTTTTTGGATGTTGTTGTGGGGTCTTTTGTGATTTCTTGGATGAATCGTTTCTGCGCTCTTGGGATAATTTTGGTCGGCCGGCCACTCCTGGGAAGGTTCACCACTGTTCCATGTTTGTGCCATTTGTGGATAATGGCTCTCACTGTGGTTCGCTGGAGTCTCAAAGCTTTAGAAATGGCTTTATAATCTTTTCCAGACTGATAGATCTCAATTACTTTGTTTCTCATTTGTTCCTGAATTTCTTTGGATCACAGCATGATGTCTAGCTTTTGAGGATTTTCTGGTCTACTTCACTTTGTCAGGCAGGTCCTGTTTAAGTGATTTCTTGATTTAGAACAGGTGTGGCAGTAATCAGGCCTGGGTGTGGCTAGAGAAATTGAACTCAGCTTTCCAACGATGTGATAAACCACAGTTAATTTATGTTTTAATGGGGGGGTGGGTCACTTTTACACACAAGGCCATGTAGGTTTGGATTTTTGTTTCCCTTAATGATAAACACCTTCATTTAAAAACTGCATTTTGTGTTTACTTGTGTTATCTTTGACTAATATTTACATTTGTTTGATGATCTGAAACATTTAAGTGTGACAAACATACAAAAAATGAGAAATCAGGAAGGGGGCAAACACTTTTTCACACCACTGTACAGGTTTTTTTATTTACAGTTTGTGAAAGAGGTGTGTTGAAGGGAGAGCAGCCTTGTGTGCGTGTGTCATGGGTGGTGCTTATTTCTGTCCAAGGTACACTATGTCTGATGTGTGTTTGTGTGAACATCCATCCATCCATCCATCTTCTACTGCTTAATTCTTTTCGGGTCACAGGGGGACTGGAGCCTATCCCAGCATCTTTGGGTGAGAGCCAGGGTCCACCCTGGAAAGATCGCCAGTCCATCACAGGGCCAACACAGAGAGACAGACAACCATTCACTCTCACAGTCAGACCTAAGGACAATTTAGAATCCCCAGTTGATGCCAATTAACCTAACTTGCATGTTTTTGGCATGTGGGAGGAAACTGGAGTACCTGGAGAAAACTCGTGTAGATTCATTTGTCTTCTTTTTCAATTATTAGTTTTTTTGTCTTTTCTTATTTCAGATAAGAACCAAAAGGAGATGTTTCCTACCTTTACATGTTTTGAATGGCAACTGCAGTCTTCCTCAGAAGTTTCAGCTGATTGCTGTGAAATGCCATTTATCAGCTGTTTTTCGTAGGCAGGGCCAGCCCAGTGGAACTGTCAGATCCACTGGGCTGGCCACGCCTCCTATGGGGGCAACGTAATATATGAAATATCATGCAGCTCATGTAGCAAGACATACATTGGAGAAACAGGAAGCTCATTCACCACAAAGAAAAAAGGACAACAGAAACAATGTGAGAAGAAAACACAAGGACGGCTCACAAGATCGCATAAAGAAAAGGCAGAACAAGCGACATTAAAATCAACAATATCAGATCACTGCAAAAGAAATAATCACATCATGGACTGGGACAACTTCAAAATTATTGATCAGAGAGCAACAGACGCAAATGCTGGATCAAGAAGGCCACAGAAATCAGGAGGCGGGGAAAAGACAGCATGAATCGGGATGAGGGGCCATTTATGCTTTCTCACACCTGGGACTACATTCTCCACAGACCATCGGATGGTGTAGAGATCTGACAGTTCCGCTGGGCTGGCCCCGCCTAGGAAAGGCAGCTGATAAATGACGCTTCACAGCTGACACTTCTAAGGAAGACTGCAGTGGACAGTCGAAACCTGTAAAGGTAAAAACATCTCCTTTTTATTCTTGTCTTTAATAAGAAAAACCTGATACTCAGAAAAACCCCATGTAGAGCCTGCAAACTCCACAGAGAAGAGTCATTGATCATCAGTGGCTAGGTTTGAACCCATGACCTTCTTGCTGTGCTGCCACAGTGCTAACCACTGCTCCACCAAGCTGCCTGGTTGTGTAAGTATAAAGTTCCCAGTTTCCTGTTGTGATGTTGTGTTGTGACGTGGTCTTGGACTGCCCCTTTGCCCTCTGACGTGCCCTCCTAGGGAGTTTTTACACACAGTAGATGATTTATTTTTTAACAAGGGGACTTTCATAAATGTAGCATACGGGGTAAACATAATTTCAGTACAAATTTGCAAGAATAAAGCTGCAAAAAACATGATAAAAGATGCTAATTTACAATTTAAAAAGTCCAAAATTTATTATAAGCAACTAAAAAAAATTATTAGAAAAAAGTAACATTTTTGAGAGAAAATTCACATCTTGCAAATGCTGAAAAAATTCCCACATTTCCAAAAAGAAAGTTATAAATTTATAACAATGAAGTCACACATTTACAAGAAAAAAATGCCAATTTTCTAGAGCATTTAAAAAAAAAAAAAAACTTTTTCTCTCATAATTGTCCAATTTTCTCACCAATTAGTGAGGTTTTTCTTGTAAACTGACAGAAAAATTCCATATTATCAACATTATTACTGATATTAATAATGTATTATTATATTTGAGAAGTATCATACCTTTCATATGCCATGTTTAATGTTTATATGCGCATTCCATATTGGATAAGTTAATATATTCCTGGCCTGTTTCTGTGAACAATTTCAGAGAGTTCAGACAGGGTTAGTACATACGTAAGGAATGATCTAAGCCATTTATTATAATCTCTTTGACATGTCCTGTTTCGGGTCACAGGAACTCCTCATCTTATAGATTAGTGTTTTATGGACGTTCTGTTAGATTTACATTCTTGTCACCAGAGTGTCTGTGATGTCTACCTGGATAAGCTCAGTTATCAGGACTTTCTGTCTGTCCCTCTCCTTTCCTCCTCTTATCCCATCCTCTCCCTGCTTTCTCCTACCTATATATATCAGACTTAGAAGAATGGATCCTTTAGGGATTCTAAGCGTGTCTGAATGCCATGCTTTGTAATTCTTCCCCCAAAGTGGCCATTGGGGTGACTCCGTATATTTTTGTAATAAATGTACATAAATTCAACTTTCTATCTGATTTTTGACTTTGAATAATTTAAGCTCAAAATTATTCTAACACTAACATTTGTCTTTCTTAGAAACTTTTTCCTGGCACATTTATTGTTTTTGTAATAAATTTAGTACTTTTTTCCTTTAAATTTGCCATGTTTTGAGATAAAATTGTTACCTTTCCCCCACACAGATTTGCAACAATATAATCATAAATTTACAACTTTTTCTAAAAAAAATTGCAGCAATTTTTCTCATATTTTCATGACTTTTCTTGTACATGTGCTCCTATTCTTTCACTGATAAAGCTGGGTTCACACTATAACGTTGGGACTGACTTTTACAGATGTTTTGAAAAATCAGAGAAATTAGTCCAAACATTAGTGAAATTACATGTGACCAGTGTTTTTTTTTTAATCCAGGGCACACCAACTTTTACGAACTTTTACAAACTTTTATGAACTTTTGCTAGCATTTGCCAGCGTTGGCAAAGTTTTGCAAACTTAAGCAAATGAATACTCAGTGCAGGTCAGCTGACATCAGCGTCAGGCGATGCTCATACAAAGATCAGCCTTTGTGGAGGCTTCCTGCCATTCTGGACTTGCTTTTTTGGGTGGATTCACACTACAATGTTTGGACCAACTTTAACTGATGTTTTGGGAAACATCTGGCTCTGTGGGCAAAAGTTAATAGAAGTTAATGATAGCTGGTGTTTGTTGGCAAACGCTGGCAAAAGTTGTGTTCTTTGAAAATTTTCAAGGAACACAACTTTCACCAGCGTTTGCCAACAAACACCAGCTATCATTACCTTTTGCCAGCAGAGCCAGACGTTTGCCAAAACATCAGTAAAAGTTGGTCCAAACGTTGTAGTGTGAATCCACCTTAAACTAAGTTGTCCTGTATGAACTATCCTTGCAGTCCTTATGAAGATGAAGGGGGCAGCTTAACAGAGTTGGGGAGTTTGGCTCATTTTGCTGACAATAGCCTTTTTTATTTTTTTTTTTAAAGGATTTACTTATATAAATGGAGGTTTAATATTTTATTTATTGAAAGAAAAACTTTTCAGATTTTTGCAAAGATGCTGTAATGGTCTCCGTCTGTGCTCTGTCTCTGTGCATTTCTCTCCCTCTAATTAGGCTCACTCCCTGCAGCCTCATTCATGACCTGCTGTCAGTCAGAGGAGGCTCTTTAAATAGGGCGCTCTCCCTTCAGTCTGCCTGGTGGCGTTAACCTGCACACAGCCTGTACCATGCTCTGAGCTCAGCTTCATGTGATTATTCTGCCTTGCCGTGTTTTTGATCTTTTGCTTGTCCTAGACCCTGAGACTACCTGCTGTATTGGATTTATCTGTAAGCCTGCATCGAGTCTACCTTGCCCTGACCCCTGCCTGCCTCTGGATTGTGGAAATAGCCTTATGGACTCGACTTGGATATTCTCAGACTGTGCACACCCTCATTCTCCCAAGTAAGTCGACTTACCACTGTTATCTTTACTGCTCTTCACTCTCACTCCACAGCAATCAGGCCTGGCCAGCATGTCCACAACAATCCCCTGGAATCACCCCAGCAGCACCTCAGCACCTTTCTCTCTGGCAACCTGCTTCCCCAGCGTGGAGGTCCTTCACCTGCTCCCAGCCACTCTCCCCGGCAGAAGTGGTTGCCAGATCCTCAGGTTTATCAACGTTGCACATTATCTTGCACAATTATTGTAATAAAGATTATTGTTCACTTCAATTATTGTTTCCTACAGTGTCTGCTTTTCAGTCATATGTGACACACCATAACCGATGTATTTTCACAAGATTTATTTTTCAATAAAAGGTGCCTATTCTTTTTTGACATTGACTCATTGTCCTGTTAATACATAAGCAATAGTGACCATGTTTTTGTAAAAATCTATTGGCTATTAAATACCACCACCACCAGCCAAACCACAACACACACAATTTTGAAAAGCTTGCTACACCCCTGGATCTGAAAGATTTAAGTGTGACAAATATGCAAAAATAGCAGCAATCAGGAAGAAAGCAAATACTTTTTCCCAGCACTGTAAAAGCTGTTTTTACCCATGGGCCAGGTAATAGTTGGCCTGTTGCGGCAGGAGGCACAGTAGCATAATAATCAGGAAGCAGACAGTGGATCAACAGTATTTTGACTTTTTATTTGTCTTAGTGATGTTATGCTCGACACCGCCCACTCAACACTGATTCAAGCAATATAAAGCGGAAGTGTCATGAGCAGTGCATCGAGCGCTGTTTCAGCACGCCCACAGTCATGTGACCGTAGCAAGCAAGGCCTCGTTATGTCGGTCACATCACATGACTTGAGGGCTTGCAGGAAATTTGAGAGCGTTCTATTGGAATTAGTTTTTTTTTTTTTGTTTGCTTTGTATTGTTTGTTCCTGCCGTCCAATTTTGAATAGACCTCGGCTGGCCAAATGCTCAAAAAAAAAAAAGTATTGAGATTTTTTCAGGACTTCCACTCAGATGCAGTTCTGCCACTCAGTCAACAGATGGCAGTTTTTATTAAATGTTTCATAACACTGTGTCGCTCATGAAGCAATTGTCTCAAAGTTGCTCGTTGTTTCATGAGGCCTCGGTTTTAACGTCACTACCAGTAGGTGCAGTAGCCAGTGCACCGATGGAGTGCACACCAGAGGTCTGACCAACATCACAGGCAGATGTAAAATGATATCTTTTATACTGTGTCACCAGGCCTATCTTAAAGGGAGCTTTTCAGAACCATTCAACATCCGCTGTGAAGTAAAACAGGGCTGTGTGCTTGCTCCTACCCTGTTTAACGTATACTTTGCCGTCATGCTAAAGTATGCATTTGGTACTCGGAACGATGGTGTCTGCTTCCACACAAGGTCTGATGGCAAACTGTTCAACCTATCATGACTGAGTGCAAAATCCAAGATCCGAAAAGTATCCATCAGTGAGATGCTGTTTGCTGATGATGCAGCGCTGATAGCTCACTCGGAACTGGAATTACAATCAATGATCAACACACTCAATAAAGCCTGCGACGACTTCAGTCTGACCATCAGTCAGCAGAAGACCAAAGTAATGGGCCAAGGTGTCTCGAACCCTCCTACGATAAATATCGAAAACCACCCACTGGATGTGGTTCATGAGTTTACATACCTCGGATCCAAAATATCGGATGACCACTCACTCACAATGAGCTCAGTAGAAGAATCGGCCTTGCTGCAACGACCTTCGGAAAATTATCACAGAAGGTATGGCTGAACCAAAAACTGTCGAGGCACACGAAGATCACTGTTTACAGGGCATGCATCCTTAGTACCTTGCTATATGGCAGTGAGACATGGTGTCTATATGCCTCGCAAGAGCGACGGCTCAACGCCTTTCATCTCCGCATGCTGAGAAGTATTCTTAACGTTAAATGGAGCGACCGTATCACAAACAATGAGATACTCTCCCGCGCGAGCTTACCAAGCCTGTTCACCTTGCTTCGCGAACGTTGTCTCCACTGGTTGGGACACGTCCATCGGATGCTGGATGGGAGAATACCGAAAGACATTCTGTACGGACAGCTTGCATCCGGCAAACAAACTCGAGGTCAACCGTATCTTCGTTTCAAGGATTTATGCAAAAGAGACATGAAAACACTAGGCATGGACGTGATCAACTGGGAGGATACTGCAGACAACCGAAACCGCTGGAGACATGCGCTGAAAGATGGACTCAGAAGGGGAGAAGAGCACCTTCGCCAGTCTGCTGACGAAAAACGATCATCTCGAAAGGATGCATTGAAAAAGACACCACAACCAAGTGCCTACATCTGTGACTGTTGCAACCGTGATTGTCACTCGCGTATTGGCTTACACAGCCACAAGCAATGCTGCCGTAATCCCATTATTCCAACTCAAGGCGCAGATCCATAGTCTCCCGAAACTGAAGGATGCCAGGAAGGAAGGCCTATCTATGGACAAAACCATATATGGGGTAATTCAAATTGCTATGCTAAAATAAAATAAATATAAATGATAACTGCAATTTAAATATACACACAATGGTATTTATCACTACTGCTTACCACAAAACCCAAAACAAGAAACTCAATATTAATATATACAAAATATAGACATTCAGACTTCTGTACCAAACACCCCTTCCTATCCTACCTGTTTAGTCCCTCCCAGAACTGTCATGACTGTAATTAGCAATCAGCTCATGTGCGCAATGCAGCAACAAGAAAGAGCAATGAAACAACAACACACGTTTGAGATCTTTATTAAATATCAAAATAGACGCACAGCTACTGAAACAGTCACACACCAGAGGAAACGGCGTGTGGAGAGAAAACAAGAGCTGTAAGTGGAGGAACAGAGTTAGGGAAAATGGACTGGCCAAATTATCACTTACGTGAGCTCCAAGAGAGAACCTGCAGGGCCCCAGCTGGGAATAGACGAACCAGCAGGGTGAAGGGAATGGAGACGGTGGTGCCTGACCGGGTGGAGGTTGAGTGCCGTAGATCGGCGATGAGGTGGCAGGAGAGCGCGCGCAGTCCTGGAGACACACCCGCACAATGGCAGCAACCTGAAGGAAGAAAAGAAGAAACAGGTGAGTAACGTTTCTACCTGTGTAAACAATAATACTTGCTTGTCCTAAAGACGGGCAGAATACCCAGACGAGCTAGCGTTGAGTCACTGAAGAGCGCTTCTTTATAAACGCTGGCTGATGAGAGGGAGCAGGTGCGTCTTCTCACTCAGGTGCGTTGATGACCTGAGGACAGATAAACGGGAAGGAAGGGATGTGCTCTCGCCGCCCATGACAAGAACCTTTATTAGGGCAACTGTTTTGCTGGGTAAATCTTTTTGAGGAAGGTTGGGGGAAGAAGTGACCGGGGTAGAGGGATATAGAGGTGATCCATGAGTCAAAACAATGGTGGAAATGGTGCAAAACAGCATTTGGATTTTGATCTGTGGATGATAAGCAAATGACAAGTTCTGGGAGATCCAGTGGTGAAGAAAGTATGGAAGAAACAGGTGACTGGTCTGAAGTTAAGTCATGTCAAAAGGGAAATGCAAATGGAAAAAGGCAATTAAGTCAGGGTAGTAGCTCAGAAGGTAACAATGGAAGTGAGAGGATTGTTCGTCGGAAAACAGACAGAGTGGGCTTTAAGGTGATAATAAAATTTTAGGAGGGACAGGACTTAAAAAGAGTTGGACCAGAGGCAATTTTGTGCTTTATACAGGAAAATGTAGGAAAGATAGAAAAGGGAAGAATTTTCAGGGACGGAAGTTTATGGATTTCATGTAAAAATGAGGAACAGAGAGATAAAGTAATGACATTTAAACACATTTGCAAGAAGGAAGTGACCTCAAGGAAAATGGTGGATAGTGGAGTATCAGTTAGAGGAGTCATCTATGGGATTCCCATGGAAGAGGACTTACTCAAATTAAAAAATAATGTCAAAAGAGGAACGGTGACTAATGTGAGACGTTTGAAAACATGGAGAGAGGGTGAGAAGGTGGGGTTGCACGGTGGCGCAGTGGTTTAGCACTGTGGCAGCACAGTTTACCCTCGGCCGGGGGATCGCAGGGATCATGAGATCGTGGGTTCGATCCCAGCCCCCGACCAACAGTGAGCTGTGTGGAGTTTGCATGTTCTCCCCGTGTTTGCGTGGGTTTACTCCGGGATTTCTCCGGTTTCCTCCAGCATACCAAAAAACATGTAGGTTTAGGGCGCTCGCGCACGCAGCGACCGGCAGCCGGTGGCTTGTCACCAGACTGCAAACCAAATCTACCTACGGGTACAAATAAGTAACAAAAAAAAAAAAAAAAAAGGGGGATAGTCTGTTTGTGATGTTAGAATTCAGTGATAAAACCCTTCCAAACTGGGTAACAATTGGATTTATGAGATATGAAGTCAGAATGTATGTACCCCCTCCTCTGAGATGTTATAAATGCCAAAAGTATGGACACATTGCAGCTTATTGTAAAGGAAAGAAAATTTGTGGAAAATGTGGAGGGGAACACGAATATGGAAAATGTGTCATGAATCCGGGTTTGGAGACCGAACCCGATTCTGACTCATCGTTATGCCTTGACCTAATTCCCTCCTGACAGCTCGGGCAAGCCTCCTCCTCCTGTCAAGCTCCGTCAGCTGCACTGTCACGGTGTTCACACATACACACACACACACACAAGCACATGCTCCATTCACTCTCATTCACACACCGGATGCCAATCAGTTCTGCCCACGCATTTTCACACCGGCAATCTCTTTCCTCTTTAGCTTCTGGAGTATATGTTTGCCACTCTGGAGGAAAGAGATTGTTGCGGCCTTCACCCTTGTTCATGGCAGCAACCTCCCCATGAATGATATTCCACTCCCTTCACGTACTCAGCCCGACATCTGCAGACGATCCATTCCTGGGTGTTCGCGGCTGCCTCAGCTTCTACCCCTTTTCCGCCAGACTGCTTGGTTTCGCCTCAGATGTGCTCCAGCTTTGCAAGTGTCTTTTTTGCCTTTTCTCCTGTGCTCCGCAGCCCTGCGGCACGAGGCCGTGCGCCTCTCCTTTTTGTGCTTTACGCAGCCCTGCGGCACGAGGCTCCATTTGGACCAGGCAGTTGAGCATTCGGCTGGCGCCCTCCATGTTTAGTGGCCAAAGCTAGTCATTTCATCACTCTGTATTTCTGTCGCTGAACTGAACTGGTATTCAGTGATAATTGGACTGTTTGTTCCCTTTGTGTGGTTAATAAAAGTGCACCATCAACTCTCGCTTTTGGGTTTATTCATTCCCTCTCTCGTGCACCGAGCCGTGGCGCACGGAGGTTTATGACAAAATGTGGCAAGGAGCAAAGATGAAATGTGCAAACTGTGGAGAAGCTCATAGTGCTGCATTTAAAGACTGTGAGGCTAGGGAGCGAGCAAGAGAAATTCAACAAGTAAGGGCAGAAATCAAAATGTCATAGGCTGAAGCAGCTAAAAAAAGTCAAGGGAAACCATGGTAAAGAAATCAATCTAAACAGCAATGAGAGAACCCCATATGATGGAGGTTCTGAACACTGGTGTAGAGTAAAAGGGGACTCTGGTAATTAGTAAAGAAATTTTCCTGTACTTTATGGTTGAAGTAATTAACTGCACCTTTCAAGCCAAGCACAGATCAGAAAAAAACAGCCATCATTGGAAAAAGTGCAGCTCATTTTCTGGACATTAAGGGAATTGCTTGGGAGAAGGTTTACAGAGAACTTAAAAGCAGGGAGAAGATGGGTAAGGAGATATGTTCCCAATCACAAGAGTGTTCAAAATAAATGATAATACTTCAATGGAATGCTCGTAGTTTAATTTCAAATGGGCAGGAATTCAAAAAACGTGTTCAAGATCAGATGCATAAACCAGATATATGCATTGAGGAAACCTGGTTAAAGCCTCATTTAAACTTTATTATAAATGGACACACGTGTGAACACAGAGACAGAGAAAATGGCAGTGGTGGAGGTTGTGCTACATTTATCAAGCAAGGTGTTCCATATAGGGTACGTGGGAAAGGGAAGGATTTAGAATATATACGGTTGCTGTAGAAATTTGGATGAGAAATGTCAACATGATTATAATACATTTTTACAACTCATGTAAAAAGTTGGATTTAGGTATATTGAAATCAGTTGAAGGTCAATCAATCAATCAAGCTTTATTTGTATAGTACTTTTCAAACATTAGATGCGGCGCAAAGTGCTCTACATAGATAAAAACAGTAGACACATTTAGTTACATATATTCACGCAATACATCCCATCCCTTCCAACCCTCCCATAAACATACCCAAAAAACACACGCGCGCACGCGCACGCGCGCGCACACACACACACACACACACACACACACACACACACACACACAGCGGCACATACAACCACTCCCTACTTCTCTTACACACATATAAAATAAAAGAGACATTGCTAGGCGCCGAGGCACCACATGAAAGAGGAAGAATCAGGAGGAAAGAGTCAGGAAAGAGTCAAGGAGAAAGAAGAGTCATATGGTGTGGAGACTTTAATGCTCACAGTAAGTTATGTGGTGAAGACAAAAGAAATCACAATGGGAAAGTTGTGGAAGATTTGATGGATGTTAATAATTTGATTTGCCTAAATGATGGCTCATCAACAAGAATTTATCCCAGCAACCAAGCTAATTCAGTTTTAGATTTAACATTAATTTCTCATCACATGGCAAATTCTGCTGAATGGAACTACATCAACTATAGGCAGTGATCCTTTTCCAATTGTTTGCACAATAGGGAAGGAAAACCTCAGAATTGCAGTTAATTATATTAAAAGATGGCTATTCAGTACAGCTAACTGGGGGAAAATTTGGGTATTTAAGTGGGGAGGGTTTAAGTCGTCTCAAACCAAAACACTGATGATCTGAATGATAATATCTGCAACATTATTATTGATGCAGTAAAGCAAACCACAGAAGAAAGATCCAGAGGGAGTAGGGAGAAATTAGTGCTATGGTGGTCTGTAGTGTCATAATTCAGAACAAGAGAGAGCCTCAAACGCTGAACTACCACACCAAATGAACACTCAGACTCAGATGTAAAAATCTTCACCAGTTTATTGCAAAACAAAACCCTAACACACAAATCTAAATAAAGGTGCATGATTAAAGAAAAGAGCAAAACAAAACACACTTAAATTTAAACACAAAAACTGATGCCCGCTGGAGTGCAAGCAGCCTACGGGAAAAGAGCAGAAAGAGATGATTAGGGACAGAATCTCCACAAGTGGAGAATAAGATTAGGAGAACAGTCTTACTTCTGAGAGCAGAGGAGCCCAGCAGGGAACTCCTGTGTGGGACCAGGAAAACAGGGGGAAGACAGTTGACCTGGGTGGACATCCGGTGTCTTTGGGTCAGGCAAGTGAGATCAGCCCTGGAGTACACACCGCTAAGGTGGCAGCAAATCTGAAGGGACAGAAGGACACAGGAGTGAGAACACAGATCAACTGAGACAGAATTACTTAATGTGGTGTAGACTCAGGTAACAAACCTAATGATCCAGTGGTGAGCTCTTCACATGCTGGCTCTTAAATACGTTCGATAATCAGGAAGCAGCAGCTGTGTCAATCATGCAGGTGTAGGCAATACTCCAGCGCAGGGAAGACAGGAACAGGAGAGGAGGGGGAGCATGCTCGCCTGATCATCACAGCGCCCGTCCCCCCTTCCCCCAAGGGGTGCCTCCTGGTATCCCACTGGACTTTCACGGACACGCCCGATATAATGCTTGCACCATCTGCTTATCCATGATATAGGAACCTGGGATCCAAGACCCCTCTTCCGGACCGTCCCCTTTCCAATGTACCAAATACTGGCAACCACAACCCCATCGACGAATGTCCAGAATCTTCTCCACAGTGTAGGGGGATCCAGAGGAGGGCAGAGAGGGCTGGCGGAAAGCGGCTTGATGCAGGAGACATGGAACGTCGGATGGATTCGCATCGAAGGTGGCAGGTCCAACCGAACAGTAAAGTTGTTGATAGCGCTTGATGGGATACGGGCCCAGATAGCGTGGGGGAAGTCTCTGGGACTCCATTTTCAGTGGGATCTGTTCGGCCGAAAACCTGACCTTCTGTCCTACCGTGTACTTCGGCGACAGCACATGTCTGCAGTTAGCATACTGTTGATTCCGCTCCACAGACCGGAGGAGGGCAGTTCTTCTGGCCCTCCACAGACGGCGACAATGGCACCCGTGGACCTCCACGGATGGGATGGCGAGGCCCCTCTACACTCAAACGTGTAAGTCCAGTTGCAGAGGAGACAGCAGAGTTGTGGGAATATTCCACTCAGGTCAGGTGGGAGCTCCAGGTAGTGGGAGCACGCTCACCTGATCATCACATGTAGAGTGCAAGCAAGCAGTTAAAATTCGAAATCAAGCTTTTAGAGAATTTAAGAAAACAACGGAATTCAATAAATTCATAGAATATAAGAAGAAGCAGGCAATTTTAAGGAAAACAATTCGGGAGGCAAAAAGGAATTACTGGAGGCAATAGTACTGTGGAAAAAAATAGGGAGGGGTACATCAGTTAATGAGGTGTGAAGTGTTATCAAAAAGATGAGTGGTGTAATCAAGGATTGGACATATCCGGTATTAAAACATGAAGGAACCTTGGCCATCACAGATGAAGAGAAAGCAAACATGATGGTTAAAGTACTAGCTGATGTTCATAGTAATGGAAAACTTACAGATAAAGAAATAAAGTCAAGGGAAAACACAAAAAGACAAAATTTCAAGTACCTGGAGAACAATGAGGAACAGGAAAATTGTTTGAACTCCTTGTTTTCTCTTGAGGAAATGAAAAAAGCAATTAACAGAACAAAAATAACATCCCCTGGTAGAGATAAAATTAGTTATTTCATGTTGAAGCATGGCATAACTAATTACTATCTCCATCTGTGGCATTTCCCCCAGTTCCTCCATGACTGCTACTGCATCCAAATGTGGACCTAATGCTAGTGGAATCGCTACAGAAACACAGGGGTGTGGATGCTGGAAAGTTGGCAACAAGGTACATTGATCATTTCTACAGTTATCTTCAGATATTTACAGATGGCTCCAAGCAGCCAGAGTCAGGGAAATTAGATAATTTTTTTTCCATGATCACATAGCCTGAATCAACGTACATCGGCCGGGATCATGGGTCCCAAGAAAGCTTGGCAGACTGAGGAGGTGGACGATATTAAAAGATCACTCAACTTCTTGGCTGAAGAGATTTCTGCTGCTAAGCAGCAGCAAAAAAACATCCTGGGCCTGCTCAAGGAGGTGAAAGCACTGTGGATCCAGAACGCCGAGAAGGACAGGAGGCTGGCGTATCTGGAGAGCAGAGTGTCGGACCTGGAGCAGTAAACCCGGGTGAACGACGTGATCATCACTAGGCTCCACATTAAACCCTGATCATATGCTCGGGCGGTGGCCGCAGACAATGGAGGGAGGCTCGACACGCTGGAAGACGAATCAACGGAACAACAAGTGGTGGCCTTCATGCAGTCCAAAGGAATCCAGCTGGACTGTAACACCATTGAGGCCTGCCACCCTCTGCCCAGGAAAAACGGCGACAAACCGGCTGTAATCATGAGGTTTGTGAATAGAAAACACAAGACTGCGCTGCTAAAACAAGGGAGGAAACTGAAAGGAACGAACATCTGTATATAAACGAGCACCTTACAAAAGAAAACGCAGAAATAGCCAGAAAAGCAAGATGCATGAGAAAGCAGAAAACGATTCAAAACACCTGGACATCAAACTGTAAAATATACATAAAATTAAATGGATCACCTGAAGAAGCCAAGGTCATTAACATCCGAAATATTATGGAACTGGACAAATACCAATGAATATTATGTACTGGAGTCGACAGCAACAAGAGACAACTGTAGGACACTGAAGGATTATACTCATCTGCATCTGGACATTTAACAACATGAAACAAAAGATTAACAAACAGGAACAACAGGAACTGAAAGTTTTTTAATATACGGATCACAACCCACAGGACATAGAATATAACATAGACCCTGATAATAATTTATTTAGCTCCATCAATAATGACTGTAGTTACTACACGTATGTGTCATGGCGGCCTCTGGGCCGTCATCTGTCTCATCAGTCCCAGCTGCGCACAGACCAACAGGTGCCAATCAGCGGCTGTTAAAAGCCAGTGTTGCCCGGTACGGAGTCGTCTGTCTTCCTCATCGGAGCATGAGCCAGAACTTCGTTCTCAAGTTCAGCCAAGAACGTCTCGTCAGGAACTGCCACGCAAGAAAACTATCTGCTATTCTACTCCTTGCCTTTACCCCTGTGCACAGGTGGACCTCCCAGGCGGCGGACCAACTTCCCCAGCCGACGGGGCGTTGCCACCTCTATCACGTAGCTCCTCGCTACCACCACAGCTACGGGTACGTCTAACACCACAACTACAGGAACTGTTATTGTTACAGGTACAGGAGCTGTCATCGTCACGGTCACTGGTATCACCACCATCTCAGCTACAAGAACAACCATCACCACAGCGACAGGTGCATTCACCACCACAGCCACGAGCACATTCACCACCACGCTGCACGGCCGCTGGAAGTCAGCAGAACGTTACCTGTGGAACGCCCAAGTAAGCCTCACCATCCACAATTACTCGCTAGTGCTGAACAGCTGTAATTGTTTCTGCTTGTGTGTTACAGGGTTGCCAGGTCACCATCCGGACTGCTCAGTTCCAGTGACCAAACTTCTATACTTGCACTCACACACGCACTACACTCTCTCACGTTACAATAAAAGAATAATTGTCTAAATCTACTCGTGTCAGTGTCCGTCTCCTGGGTCCAGAACATGTCAGTATGAACAGTTTAACACAATGGTCACATCTGATCTCAATATTTCTATGATCCACTTCAACAGCAGAAGTCTCTATGCCAACTTTAATAACATTAAAGATTATTTACATCAGTTTAAAGAGCCATTCAATATTGTGGCAATATCAGAGACGTGGCTCAGTGAAGAGAAAGGAGTGGATTTTACCATGGATGGCTATGAATTAAATTATATAAATAGAAAAGTAAAAAAGGAGGAGGAGTTGCAATTTATGTTGACAAGAGCTTGAAATACAAGGTTGTTGAAAATCTGTCAGTAACTGGATGATTTATTTATTTATTTTTTTTTTAGATTTCGTATACTTTATTGATCCCCAGAGGGGAAATTGAGGGTCATCCACCACCTGGATGGATGAAGCAGCCACGATACGGCGCTATCCCTTAACCATTCACACCTAGGGCCACTTTAGAGTCTCCAATTAACCTAACCTGCATGTTTTTGGCATGTGGGAGGAAACCGGAGAAATCCCGGAGTAAACCCACGCAAACACGGGGAGAACATGCAAACTCCACACAGATCACTGTTGGTCGGGGGCTGGGATCGAACCCACGATCCCACGATCCCCTGGCCAAGGGTAAACTGTGCTGCCGCAGTGCTAACCACTGCGCCACCGTGCAGCCCCAATTTGAATGTATTACAATAGAAATCTGTCTGGACAATGTGAAGAATGTAGTAGTGAGCTGTGGATATAGAACACCTGGATCAAACATTGACTTATTTAAGGACTGGATGGAAAAAAATGTATGCAAAACTAACTCATAAAGTTATGTTCATCTGTGGGGATTTCAATATAGATCTGATGAACTCAAAACAACATAGTTTGACAGAAGAATTTATCAACACAATGTACAGTATGGGCTTACATCCAACAATTACCGGACCTAGCAGAATCACATCACACAGTGCCACACTAATAGATAACATATTCACAAACATTATGGAAAATAATATCAGGAGTGGGCTTTTATTGAATGATATCAGTGACCACCTGCCGATTTTTGTTGTCTATCAATGTGATTATAGGAAGAAAAAGTATACCAAAAATATTAAATATAAAAGAATAAGAACTGAAGAATCTATGTATTTACTGGCAAAGGAATTATTAATACAAGACTGGAAGATAGTTTATGATGAAAATGATATAAATAAAGCATATGATAAATTTTTACAAATATTTCAATCATTGTACAATAAAAACTGTCCTATAAAATAATACAGTGACAGACAACAACAACAAAAAAATATTCCTTGGGTCACCAAGGGGTTAATAAATGCATGTAAAAAGAAGAATACATTATATAAACAATTCATTAAGTGCAGAATGGTGGAAGCTGAGATCAAATATAAAAGATATAAAAACAAGCTTACTAATATTATGAGGACTTGTAAGAAAAAATATTACAACAGAATATTAGAGGATAATAAAAATAACTTAAGAGGAATATGGCAAGTACTCAATGGGATTATTAGTAATCGACCTAAGAATGCTAATTATCCAGAATATTTTATTGAAAATGGCAATTTGATAAATAATATGGAGGATGTGGTCAGTGGTTTCAATAAATTTTTTGTAAACGTTGGTCCTGAATTAGCAAAATCAATAGTGACACCAGAAACAAACAACAGTGGTTCTGTGAATGAAATAGAAGATAGAAATCCAAACACAATATTTTTGGGTGCAGTTACTGAAAAGGAAATTATTGAGACTGTGAGTAAATTTAAGAACAAAAAATCAACTGACTGGAATGAAATTGACATGACAATAGTGAAAAAAGTAATTGAAGGAATTGTTAAGCCACTCACCCACATCTGTAACCTGTCATTTCAAACTGGTACATTTCCAAACAAAATGAAAATAGCAAAAGTAATACCTCTATACAAAACAGGAGACAGTCATCGCTTCACAAATTACAGGCCAGTCTCTTTACTCTCACAATTCTCCAAAATACTTGAAAAAATCTTCACTAAGAGACTGGATGATTTCATTGAAAAACACAACCTCCTTACAGATAGCCAGTATGGTTTTAGAGCAGATAAATCTACATCTTTGGCACTGATTGAACTTATAGAAGAAATAACTAGTTGTATTGATAAAAAAAAATTTGCTGTAGGAGTATTTATAGATTTAAAGAAAGCTTTTGACACCATCTACCACAGAATTCTACTAAGGAAACTGGAAAGGTATGGGCTGCACGGTGGCGCAGTGGTTAGCACTGTGGCAGCACAGTTTTACCCTCGGCCGGGGGATCGCGGGGACCGTGAGATCGTGGGTTCGATCCCTGCTCCCGGCCAACAGTGATCTGTGTGGAGTTTGCATGTTCTCCCCATGTTTGTGTGGGTTTACTCCAGGATTTCTCCGGTTTCCTCCCACGTGTCAAAAACATGCAGGTTAGGGAGTTAAGGGGCACTTGCGCACGCAGCGACTGGCAGCTGATGGCTTGTCACCAGACTGCAAAACAAATCTACCTACGGGTACAAAATAAGTAATAAAAAAAAAATAAAAAAAGGTATGGGATAAGAGGGGTCGGACCGAGTTGGGTGGAAAGTTACTTAAGTAACAGACAACAATTTGTACAAATTGGTGAGCACAAATCACCCTTCATGGACATCACTTGTGGTGTGCCCCAGGGGTCAGTTTTGGGACCCAAACTCTTTATCTTGTATATAAATGACATATGCCAAGTATCAAAAATTCTGAAATTTATTTTGTTTGCGGATGACACAAATATCCTTTGCACTGGTGAGAATTTGCAGCAGGTTTTAGAGGTGGTCACAACTGAAATGAAAAGGTTAACGCAGTGGTTCAACAAAAATAAATTATCTCTAAATCTGAAAAAAAAAAAACAAACATTATGTTGTTTGGAAATTATAAAATAAATCATGAAATGATGGTAACGATAGATGATACTAGAATAGAAACAGTACAGGAAAATAAGTTTCTGGGGGTGACACTAGACAATAAAATCAACTGGAAACCTCACATCAGTCACATCCGGGCCAAGTTGGCAAAATGTACAGGCATACTGGGGAAGACAAGACACATCTTGGACTATAAATCATTGGTCTTACTGTACAATTCACTGTTTCTACCTTATCGTAACTACTGTGTAGAAGTCTGGGGAAACACCTACAAGACCAACCTACAGTCAATATGCACATTACAAAAAAGAGCTATAAGGATAATAAATAATGTAGGATATAGAGACCATACCAATTCGTTGTTTTTAAAGTCACATGTCATAAAGCTCATTGATTTAGTTAAATTTAAGACAGCACAAGTCATGTACTGTACAGGGCAATTAATAATCAACTCCCAACTAATATACAAAAAATATTCAAAAAAAGAGACAATGATTATAATTTGAGAGGAGACTTAAACTTTACAAAACCCAGGATACGAACAACCAAGAAAAGTCTGTGCATATCTGTCTGTGGGGTGGATTTGTGGAACAGTCTAGAGCCGGAACTGAAACTATGTACAAACAGAAATCAATTCAAAAAGAGGTATAAACATTATTTGCTGAAAGGATATATGCTAGAAGGGTAGTATTTATATGTATGATTCACTATGCTCACTCTGGGTCACTATGGGACACTATGGAATGGTGGGTGGGACAGCACTGTGTATATCTGTGTTGAGGCTGGTTTTGATGTATGGACATCAGTGTATGTTAGGATGGATGGGTGTTAATGTTGATACGTACAAAATATAGTTAATTGTTTACTTGGGGTCTTAAATGTGGTAATTTGTATATAATTCACATGGGTGTATTTATGGAAACGAGGAGTTGGAATTAATAAGTGTTCACTTCTTCCTTCTCCCTTTTGAACAGTGTATACTGTTACTTTATTGCATTTGTCATTTGTTTTGTTTTTGTTTTACTTTTTTGTTTGAAATAAAGCATCTATCTATCTATCTATAAAGGCTGTGTGTTTCTTTTAAGAGAAGTGTGTTTTGATATTTTTTCATAATTTTTTTTTCATTTTTTCATAATTATGTGACTAATAGACAAATTAAGTTAAACTCTACAAACACACCATATTTCAGTCAATGACTCTTTAACCTCAGACAATTGTCACAAATTCACCTCAGATCTCTTCCAGTGTGAATAAAGCCAAAGTGGTGTATGTATTGCACTAATACTGGTTGATGCATATTCCACGCATTCCCACCAGTTACACTGTTTCTCCTCTTGTAACTTTTTTGTGACTGTGATGCTGCAACAGCAATGATTGTTCAGAAACATGGACTTTCCCCATTGTGGGACTAATAAAGGCTTATTTTATTTTTCTGTTTTGTCCTGTTATTTCTGCCGTCACCTCTCACTTCTGTTTAATAAGCTTCTTGCATCTGTGCGCACTCAGTGTCATCTAATCACCCTCTTCAGCCTTCTGTTCACCTTTCATCGGTGTTTTTGTTAGCTTCAGGTTAGCCTCTAGCTATGGCTACTAGCTCTCCTTCCTCTCCTCCTCTGGTGTGCTCTCTCTGTCAGATGTTTAGCTACACCTCTGCCTCTTTTAGTGATAACGGTAAATGTAATAAATGTTGTCTTTTTGAGGCGCTTGAGGTGACGTTGTCTGATTTGGAATCCCAGCTCTGCTGCACTGAAACACCATCAGTGCCAGTTAATAATGACGGACTCCCCTTAGCTGCAGCAGAGCACCGTAGCATAGGGCCTGCAGCCGTCCCCTGACAACCACCTCTCCTGAGCAGTCAGGAGAGAACGGGTGGGTGACGGTGAGAAGGAAGCATAGTCACAAGCCTCTAGTTCACCACCAACCTGTTCATGTTTTTAATCTCTATTCCCCGCTCAGCGACACACCCACTGAGGAAAAAACTCTGATCATTGGCGACTCTGTAGTCAGAAACGTGAACCTAGAGACTCCAGCAGCCATAGTCAAATGCATTCCTGGGGCCAGAGCAGGCGATATCAAGTCAAATTTGAAAATGCTGGCTAAAAGTAATTGTAAATACTCCACAATTGTTATCCACGCCGGCATTAATGACGTCCGACTCCCGCAGTCAGAAGTTATAAAACTTAGTGTGGAATCAGTGTGTGACTTTGCCAAAACAATGTCTGCCTCTGTAGTATTCTCTGGGCCCCTCCCCAACCTGACCAGTGATGACGTGTTTAGCCGTTTGTCATCCTTCAACTGCTGGCTGTCTGTGTGGTGTCCTGCAAACAACTTGGGCTACAATGACAACTGGAGCTCATTTTGGGGAAAACCTGGTCTTTTTAGACGAGACTGCATCCATCCCACTTTGGATGGTGCTTCTCATTTATCTAACAATCTGGCATCATTTTTATCCAAAGTTCCAAACCCTTGACTACTCAGAGTTGGGACCAGGAAGCAGAGTCGCAGTCTTACACGCCTCTCTGCAGCTTCTCTCCATCCACCACCCCTCAACTTAGCCCCTGTCTTCCCCATCAGAGAATCATTGTCTGCTCCCTCTAAAGTAAATAAAAATATAATGTATAAGCATCCCAAAGTGATTAAACAAAAAATTGGCAAAAAGAAAATTAAACATGTAGCCTCTAATCTAATGACTTGGCCTCTGTTCCTCCTCATAATTAAAAAAATTAAATGTGATTTGTTAAATATTAGGTCTCTAACTCCCAAGTCTCTGCTAGTACATGATCTGTTAATTGATCATCAGATTGATTTAATATCCCTTACAGATACTTGGTTAGGACAAGAGGATTAAAGGACCTGCACTTATATAGCGCTATTCTAATCTCAAAGACCACTCAAAGCACTTCACTAGTACTAACCCTCTATTCTAAGGGCCTATAGGAGACAGATATCTAGGGACAATTTAGAACAACCAATTAACCTGACATGCATGTCTTTGGATTGTGGGAGGAAACTGGTGCCCCCGGAGTAAACCCACGCAGCACAGGGAGAACATGCAAACTCCACACAGAAAGGTTCCAACCCCTGCCAGCCTGGGGATTTGAACCTGGAACCTTCTAGCTGTTAGGCAACAGTGCTAACCACTGCACCACCGTGCTGCCATACCATACCACCATTATGTTGGTTTTAAGGGGGACCCATGCTGTGGTATTCCTCTCAGACTGGAAGGAAGGGAGAGCCAGTAAATTCCTCTGCTGGAAGAGCATGGGGGTTAAGCGGCTGGGGGACAATAGGAATTGTGATGCAAGAATGAATTGTGATGCAAGAACTCAGGCAGCAGGGGGTGTGAGGTTGTAATATAAAAGAGTGGCCCTGCAACATGAGGTCAATGTTTTTTCTGATTCTGAAAGATGTGAGAGAGTGAATAAAGTTTGTCTGCTTTGAATGCTTGGCCTGATTATTCCTCTCTCCACACTGGTGACCCTTGATGAATAATGGAACATGAGGCAAACACCCCGGAGATGACCCGGACAGGAAGCCCCAGCAACATGTGTGCCGTTTTGGTCAAACTACCAGACTTTTGGCTGCATGACCCGAAGTCTTGGTTCCTCCACACTGAGGCCCAGTTTGCGCTCCGGGGAATAACGGCAGATGACACCAGATATTACTATGTGGTCACAGCGCTGGGCGCTCACACGACTCAGCAAGTAGCGAGCCTGCTCCAACAGCCCTCAGCCCGCGACAAATACGGGGCTCTCAAAGCCGCACTGACCCGGCGCTACACGCTCTCGGACTGCGAGAGAGCAGAGAGGCTCCTGACACGCTCCAAGTTAGGGGATGGGTCGGCGGTCGAACTGATGGAGAAGATGTTGGCATTGATGGGTACGGATGATGGGCATTTTCTGTTTGCCCACCTTTTCCTCCGGAACCTTCCAACGGAGGCCAGAGCGGTCCTTGCCAACTCGCAGTTGCTGGCCACGCGTGACTACCGTGCGCTAGCCCAGGAGGCAGATCGGATCATCCTCACCACCGGAGCCCTCAAGGTGAACGCAGCGGCGTCGGAACCCAGCAAGATGGCCAGCGGAAGCGAGGAGCCAGCGATGGTAGCGGCAACGGGGGTCAGGAAGCGCCAGAGAGACACGCTCTGCTCCTACCACCGCCGTTTTGGAGAAGACGCACGCCGATGCGTGCCACCGTGCCAATTCAAGTGTTTGGGAAACGCCAAGACCGGCAGTCAGCAGCAGCTGCGACCACCAGTGAAGAAAGCAAGCTGCTCTATGTGACAGACTAGCGCTCGGGGAGACGGTTCCTCGTGGACTCCGGCTCCCAAAACAGCCTCATCCTGCCATCCTACGCCGACTGGCTAGCGGGTGATAGTAGCCCCGAGCTGACAGCCGCAAACGGCTCTGACATTAAGACTTTTGGTGAAAGGACACTGACTGTATCCCTACACGGCCGTACGTACCAGTGGACATTCGTCATAGCGGCATGCAGTTTCCCAATCTTAGGCGCTGATTTTTTGTGTGCACACGGACTACTAGTCGATGTTGCTAACAGATGCCTGGTTAATGCAATGTCTTTTGATTCCCTCCCCTGTACAGCTCGAGGAGCCGGGCCAACAACACTAGCCAACGTCACAGCTCCAGGTGGTAAGTTCCACACACTGCTCACCCAGTTCCCAGCACTCACGGTCCCGACGTTTTCGGCGGCCATCACTAAACACAGGGTGGAGCACTTTATTACCACCACCGGACCCCCCGTTTTCGCACGACCTCAGTGCCTGGACACAGCTAGACTGGCCATAGCACGCGAGAAGTTTGCCAACTTGGAAAGGCTGGGCATCATCAGGCGCTCAAACAGCCCATGGTCATCTCCACTGCATATGGTCCCTAAGGCCGAGGGATCGTGGCGACCTTGCAGAGATTTCCGCAGATTAAACAATGCCACAGCACACGACGGCTACCCGATCCCCCATATTCAGGATTTTTCTGTTCACCTCGCCAGGGCATGTATTTTTTCTAAGATAGACTTGGTCCGCGGTTACTACCAGGTCCCGGTGTGCACGGAGGACATACCTAAAACAGCAGTAATAACCCCGTTTGGTCTGTTTGAGTTTTTACCCATGCCTTTCGGATTAAAAGGCGCGGCACAGACATTCCAACGCATGATAGATGCGGTGTTGCGCGATCTGCCGTTTGTGTTCGTCTACCTGGATGACATCCTGGTGGCCAGCGCGTCTGAGGACGAACACGTCACCCACCCCAGGATGGTTTTCCGGAGGTTAGAGGAGCACGGGTTAATAATCAACCTGGTGAAATCATACCAGTTCAGCGTGGCGAGGATCGATTTTTTGGGACACCGCATCTCACCGGAGGGAGCGATACCCTTGCCGGACAAGGTGCGCGCAGTGGCGAATTTTCCCCGGCCTCAGACCGTCAGGGCGCTGCAGGAGGTTTTGGGGATAGTTAACTTTTATAACCATTTCCTTCCCCGCGCAGCCCAGCTTATGCAGCCGTTGTACACCGCACTCAAGAAACGGAAACCGGCAGATAGAGTCGACTGGACTCCTGAGTGGGAGCAAGCATTCTCTGAGGTTAAAACAGCCCTGGCAAATGCCACACTACTGGTGCACCCGGACCTGGCGGCTCAGATAGCGCTCACTACCAACGCCTCGGACGTGACCATAGGGGCTGTCGTGGAGCAATGCTTCGCCGGTTCTTGGCAGCCGCTAGCCTTTTTTAGCAGGTCTTTGCACAACAGTGAGCATAAATACAGCACATTCAACAGAGAGTTACTGGCTCTCCACCTGGCCATATGCCACTTCCAGTTCTGAATGCGTTTGTGGACCACAAGCTGGTAACGTATGCGATGGCCAAAGCTTCTGAACTATGGTCGGGCCGGCAGCACAGACAGCTGGCCACGATCTCAGAGTTTACGACTGATATTCAGCATGTGGCCGGTAAACTTAAGGTGGTGGCGGACTGCCTCTCGTGCGCAGTAGTGGCCCCAGTCTATGTAGGGATAGATTACACGGCCATGGCCGCAGAGCAGATTGGCGATGTGGACGTGTGCGCACGCCAGTCTGGACCAACCCTGATCCAGAGTTAAGGCTGGAGAGCAGGATACTGCAAGACGAGGGGCCCCCCCAATCTGTGACGTCTCCACAGGACACCCGCGCCCGGTGGTCCCACGCGCTTGGTGCTGCCGCGTTTGGAGCAAAGTTCATCTGGCCAAGCCTGCGCAAACAGGTGAAAGAGTGGGCTGCAGCCTGCGTAGTGTGCCAATGAGCTAAAGTGTACAGGCACACAAAGGCCCCTTTGGAGCCGTTCCATATCCCGGCTAAGAGATTTGACCACATTCACGTGGACCTCGTGGGCCTCCTCCCACCATCGCAGGGGTTCACGCACCTCCTGACAGTGGTGGACCGCACCACACGATGGCTAGAAGCAGTCCTACTAGCTTCCACCGCGGCCGCAGACGTGGCACACGCCTTTTTGACAACATGGGTGGCACGTTTTGGCACCCCTTCGGACATCACGTCTGATTGGGGCCCTCAGTTTGTTTCCGACCTCGGAGCCTGGGCATCACAATTCATCGCACAACCGCGTACAACCCACAGGCCAACGGGTTATGTGAGCATTTCCATAGGTCACTGAAAGCAGCCCTCAGGGCTTCGCTTACGGATGCAAATTGGGTGGACTGGTTGCCGTAGATTCTATTGGGGTTGCGTTCCGCACCAAAAGAGCATTTAGAGGCTTCCCCAGCAGAGCTGTTTTTTTCTCAGCCGCTGCGGCTCCCCGGGGAATTTTTACCAGATAACCCCGCGCCGAACAAACATCCGTCCACACGTTCACGGCATAGCGCAGACACAGGCACGCTACCTGGCCCGGCCCACCACTGTTTTCCACGCGCTTTTGTGCTGAAAACTTTGAAGAACGCGGCGTTCGTGTTTGTCAGGTACGATGCCCACCGGCCCCCATTGTACCCACCCTACGATGGCCCATTTAAAGTACTGGAACCAGGGGACAAACATTTTGTGTTAGACTTGGGGGGGTCGCCGGGAGAAAATCTGTATAGACAGGCTTAAGCCCACCTTTGTGGTGGCAGACAAGCAGGTGATGTTGGCTTGAGCTCCTCGGTGTGGAAGACCCCCGATGAGAACTCCCCAGGTAAACGATTCATCAGAGCAGTCACACAAGCATGCTGAATGCCCCTCCCCCCCAGTGTTCACCCACAGATGGACACACCCCCAGGAACCCCCCACCGACACAGCAGTGCCGCGGAGCCGAAGGCCCCTCGTTACAGCAGATATGGGAGGAGGGTGAAGCTGAGAGGACATGAGAGTTAACGCTCAATCTGAGACTCTGGGGGGGGGGGGGGGGGAATCCATGCTGTGGTATTCATCTCAGACTGGAAGGAAAGGAGAGGTAGTAAATTCCTCTGCCGGAAGAGCATGGGGATTAAGCGGCTGGGGGACAATAGGAATTGTGATGCAAGAATGAATTGTGATGCAAGACCTCAGGCAGCAGGGGTGTGAGGTTGTAATATAAAGGAGAGGCCCTGCAACATGAGGTCAATGTTTTTTCTGATTTTGAAAGATGTGAGAGAGTGAATAAAGTTTGTCTGCTTTGAATGCTTGGCCTGATTATTCCTCTCTCCACAGTTTAAATGAATCAACTCCCTCTGGTTATTTAAACTGTCAAAATCCCAGAAGTCCTGGTCGTGGAGGAGGAGTAGCAACAATTTAGCATTCCAAATTACTAGTTAATGTAAAGCAAAAAACATGTTTTAATTGCTTTGAGGGCCTGGTCCTCAGTATTGGGCATTTTAGTACATGCCCAATACTGGTTACATTACACAACATAACAAAAATATTTTTTTTTAAGTTGTCTGTGTTTTGTCAACTGATTTAAGACAATTTTGCACCGCTGAATCCGAAAATGACATCTGTTTCTCTTAATCAGGTCAGGTTTTTATGCTAAGTTGTAAGCAGTTGTACAGCAGTTGTACAGTTGTACTGTAAATTGAATAGTAGGCATTGATAAAGGTAAGTGCATGTAAATTGAATGTTACATCATCACTGTTCAAAATTCAGAGAATTTCAAGAAATAAAAAAGAATTTTGCATCATATAAAGCGAAAATACCCGTACATGTAAACAAAAATGTAAAAAAAACATGTGGCCATAGTTCAAAAAGTTGACCTGATTGAGCAAAACCAATGTGATTTTTGGATTCAGCACCTCAAAATTGTCCTAAACCAGATAAAAAAAACTTAGACAATAAATTTGGTGTTGACCAGTGTTATACATGCTCCCTTTGGGAGACATTATAAGGAAACATTCTATCCAAATCAAATCAAATCAAAATCAAATCAAATCAAACTTTATTGTCATATTGCTGTACATACAACTGTAGTGCAAGCAAGATGAAATTGCGTTTCTCTCGGCATCCATATAAGAAGCAGCATGATTTAAGACACACTCCCACATAGCTCCACCCACCCCCCACCCCCCCATCCATTCACACATCCCTGAGACATACTTGGGGAAAAAGAATAATTAACTATAATATACAAAATGTCCGTAGGTGCAGTAGTGTGTATGAGACATTCCGGGTCAGCTGTTCAGCATCCTGACAGCTTGTGGAAGGAAGCTGTTGATCAGTCTGGTGGTTCTGCCTCTGATGCTCCGGAATCGTTTACCAGATGGAAGGAGCTCAAAGTGTTTATGCAGAGGGTGAGAACGGTCCTTGACAATGTTCAGTGCCCTGCTCCTACAACGGTTCTGAAAAAGTTCTTGGACAGAGGGGAGGGAGACTCCAATTACCCTCTCCACCCCCTTGACTATCCTCTGCAGGGCTTTTTTGTCTGACATACTGCAGCTGGAGTACCATGTAGCAATGCAGTACGTCAGAACACTCTCCACCACACCTCTGTAGAAGGTCCTGAGGATGCAGATGGGGAGAGAGGCCTGTTTGAGTTTCCTCAAGAAGTGTAGTCTCTGCTGAGCCCGCTTCCTGATCTCCAAGGAATTCTTGCTCCAGGTCAGGTCCTGCGAGATCTGCACTCCGAGGAACTTGATGTTCTCTACTCTCTCCACTAAACAGCCGCCGATGCTGAGGGGGACGTTCTCAGGCTGTGACCGCCGGAAGTTGATAATCATCTCCTTCGTTTTGTCCACGTTGAGCACCAGATTGTTCTCCCTGCACCAGCCCTCCAGGTCTCTCACTTCTTCCCTGTACATTGATTCCTCATCCCTCTGAATAAGTCCCACCACCGTGGTGTCATCTGCAAACTTAATAATCTGGTTCCCCTCGTGTCTGGATACACAGTCATGTGTTAGAAGTGTAAACAACAGTGGACTGAGTACACAGCCTTGAGGGGATCCGGTACTCAGCGTGACAGAGTTGGAGATGTTGTTTCCAACCCGGACAGACTGAGGTCTCTCAGTCAGGAAATCCAGGATCCAGAGACATGTGGCGGTGTTCAGACCAAGAAGGAGTAATTTCTCCATCAGTCTCTGGGGAATAATGGTGTTGAATGCTGAACTGAAATCATTGTACAGGAGTCTGGCGTAGGTGTCTCTCTGGTCCAGGTGGGTGATGACAGAGTGTAGGGTGGTGACTATAGCATCCTCCGTGGAGTGGTTTGAATGATATGCAAACTGGAGCGGGTCGTGTGATGCAGGGAGGCAGGCTGTAATGTGTGGTTTGATAAGCCGTTCAAAACACTTCATCACAATTGGTGTCAGTGCAACAAGACGATAGTCATTCAAACAGGACACCACTGGTTTCTTTGCCACCGGTACAATGATAGAGGTCTTGAAGCATCTGGGAACGATGGCCTGACTCAGGGAGATGTTATAAATGTCAGTCAGGACATCCGCCAACTCGTTCGCGCAGTCTTGGAACACACGTCCCGGAATGTTGTCTGGACCTGCAGCTTTGCGTGGGTTGACTCTGGTTAGGGTCCTCCGTGTGTCCGCTGTGTTGATGGTAAAAGCTGGTCCGACCGATGGTGGGGGTGGGCCAGCCCTCCCTCTGATTGTCGAGTTTGATGCTTCAAAATGTGCAAAGAAGTCGTTAAGCCTGTCTGGAAGCGAAGTGTCGTCATCATCGACCCCCTGCCTAGACTTAAAGCCCGTCAGTGTCCGAACTCCCTGCCACATCTGCTTGGTGTTGCTAATGTCACAGAGGTGTCCCTGGATTTTCTCCGCATAGGCGCGCTTTGCCGCCTTAATTCCCTTTGAAAGCGCAGACCTGGCTGAGCGGAGGGTGATCCTGTCCTTCGCTCTGAAGGCTGCATCTCTGGCAGTAAGCAGTGAGCGCACCTCTGCAGTCATCCAGGGCTTATGATTACCCCGCATAGTGATGGTCTTCACTGTAGTGACATCCTCTGTGCACTTCACGATGTAGCTGGTGACCGTATCAGCATACTCCTCCACATCTGTCTTGTCTTCCTGGGAGGCTGCTATTTTGAAGACCTTCCAGTCTGTGTGCAGAAAACAGTCCTTCGGTGCAGAGGTTGCACTCTCTGGCCAAATCCTGATTTGTTTCACTGCTGGCCTGCTGCGCTTCAATAAAGGTTTGTAGGCAGGCAGCAGCATCACGGACATGCGATCAGAATGGCCAAGATGGGGGCGGGGTATTGCTTTATATGCATCTGTGTTTGTGTACACTAAGTCCAACATATTCTCTCCTCTGGTCTTAAAGTCTACACATTGTTTAAACTTGGGGAGCCCAGTCTTTAGGCTGGTGTGGTTAAAATCCCCCGCAACCACCACAAAACTGTCCGGGTGTGAAGTTTGGATTTCACTGATCGCATTGTGCAGTACCCTGAGTGCCTTCTTAGCATTAGCTTTAGCATTAGGGCTCGGCGCTATGTAAACACCAGCTACAAACACGTTGCTGAATTCCCTCGGCAAATAATAAGGCCGACAATTTACAATAAGGAACTCCGCCAACGGAGAGCAGTGTTTAGACACTAACGTGGCATTAATGCACCAGTTCTTGTTAACATAGATGCATAGCCCACCCCCCCAGCTCTTACCGGAGCTCGCCGTTTCCCGGTCGGCAAGGAACATCGCCATATCTTCCAGTTGAATGGCCTCGTCAGGAATGTTGCCGTGGAGCCATGTCTCGGTAAAAACAAACACACAGCAGTCCCTCCACTCTCTCCGGGTTTCTCTCAGCAGACGCAGTTCGTCCACCTTGTTTTCGGACGTTAGAGAGAAGAAGCGACGTACCGCTGGTCTGGAGGGGTTAGCCTTTAGCCTAGCATGGATCCCGGCCCTTTTTCCTCGCTTTTTCTTGCATTCGCTCCGCTTCCGCTTCCTCCTGTCTCGGGTAGCTTCCAGCGGGGACTCCACCAGAATTCCATGCTGGTGTAGAATGTCCAAATCACAACCGATCGCCGCGATTCTTGCAGCGTGCAGTACCTTGATGTTTAATAAGGTCTCACAGTTGTAAGTTTTACAGAATGTACGTCTGGGATGATTAAAACTCTCACACTCGCTGATGCCAAGAGGGGCCGCTGCGTCTAGACGCGCCGCCATCTCACGTCACCACGTCACGTATCCATTTTCATTGTTATGCTGACGGCACTCAGTTATATTTATCCATCAATCCAGATGATTCCAGCCATTTGGGTTCACTCCAGGAGTGTCTTAAGGATATTAAAACCTGGATGAACTACAACTTTCTATTGCTGAATACAGATAAAACTGAAGTCATTGTTCTTGGCCCCAAACATGCTAGAAATACTCTTTCTAGTAAGATAACAACACTAGATGGCATTGCACTGGCTTCTAAGTTTTCTGTTAGGAATCTTGGCATTGTCTTTGACCAAGATATGTCTTTTAACTCTCATATACAGCAAACCATTAAGACTGCCTTTTTCCATTGGCGTAATATTTCTAAAATTAGGTCCATGCTGTCTCATAAAGATGCAGAGAAACTTGTCCACGCCTTTATCACCTCTAGGCTAGACTATTGTAATTCACTTTTATCAGGTTGTCCTAGTAAGTCCATAAAGTTTCTCCAACTCATTCAGAATGCAGCTGTACATATCCTGATGAGAACAGGGAGAAGAGATCACATTACCCCAGTTTTAGCTTTTTTACACTGGCTCCCAATAAAATATAGAATTGAATTCAGGATATTACTCCTAACTTTTAAAGCCCTTAATGGTATGGCTCCTTCCTACCTGCAAGAACTCATAGTTCCCTATTATCCAACCAGAACTCTGCGCTCCCAAAAATCCAAACTACTGGTGGTCCCCAAGGTCTCCAGAAGTAGATTGGGAGGTAGAGGTTTTAGTTATCAAGCTCCCTTCCTGTGGAACCATCTTTCCAGTTCAGTTTGGGAGGCAGACACTCTCTCTTTATTCAAGAGTAAGTTGAAAACTTTTCTCTTGAAAAAGCCTATAGTTAAAAATGTTGCCGCTGCCAGACCTTCACATGCATGTGGAGCCTAATCCGGCTTGATACTGGAAGGTCTGGCTGTGAACGTTAATGTTGAATTGTATTTGTTACGTTTGTTTTGAATGAAGCTACTGCCAGGCCTCGCACTTTGTACCTCTTTTTTCAACCCAGCCGGTCGAAGCGGATGGCCATCCTCTATGAGCTATGGTTCTGCTCGAGGTTTCTGCCCGTTAAAGGGAAGTTTTTCCTCGCTTGTGTTGCCATAGTGCTTGCTCTTAGGGGTCTCTGCTGGGTTCTATAAATTTCAGAGAGTGGCCTAAACCAACTCTTTTTTGTAAAGTGCCTTGAGATGACCTATGTTGTGATTTGGCACTATATAAAAAAACTGAATTGAATAGTAATTTTAGGTTAAACCCAATTTTATTTGCCATAGTTTATCGTCCCCCTCAGCTTACTCAGAGTTTTTATCTTAATGTGCAGAATTCTTAGCTGATTAAGTGTTTAAATTGAATAGAATAATTATTGTAGGGGACTTTAATATACATGTAGATAGTGATTGCCTTAATATGGCATTTATTTCAATATTAGACTCAATCGGGTTTTCTCAAAATGTAGGAAATTCTACCCATTATCTCCACCACAAGTTGGACCTTGTGCTGACATATGGCATAGAAATAGAAAATCTGGTAGTGTCTCCTCATAACCCTGTACTGTCAGACCATTCCCTGTTAACTTTTGACTTTACTATTTCTGACTATTTGGCTCCTTAAGAAAAATATTACTACACTAGATGTCTCTCAGATAATGCTGTTACCAAATTTAAGCAGATTGTTTCCTCAATGCCATGTGTCAACACAACGGAAATAAGTTATGGAGATTTTACTCCTTCTGTAATTGATAGCATGGTAGATAGTGTGACAACTTCTCTGCATCAGACTCTATACATGGTGGCCCCTTTAAAAAAGAAAAAGTCTAATCAGAGATTTTTAAGTCCTTGGTTCAACACAGAAACTCGTAGCTTAAAACAAAAGACTCGTCAATTAGAAAGAAAATGGTGCTTCACTAAATTAGATGAAATCTATTTAACTTGGAGAAATCATCTTCTAATTTATTAAAAAAAAAATCTTTTAGGGAAGCTAGAACAAGTTATTATTCTGCATTAATAGAAGAGAAAAAGAATAATCCCAGGTTTCTTTTCAGTACTGTAGCCAGGCTGACAAAGAGTCAGGACTCTGTAAATCATAGCATTCCCTTAGAGCTTACTAGTCAGGACTTAATGAACTTCTTCAATAATAAAATTTCATCTATCAGAGATAAAATCAGTCAGATCCTTCCCACCATTAACTTAAATACAATAACTACTACAACTCCTTCAACTGACATCTGTTTGGATGAATTTACTCCAATTGACCTTTTAGAGTTAGATAAAAGTAATTTCCTCATCCAAGCCTTTAACATGTCTATACCCTATTCCTAACAGGTTATTTAAAGATGTCTTCCCATTTATTTGTAGCTCTATTCTTCAAATAATCAATCCTTCATTAACTCTTTGAGTGTGTAGAATTTTTGTCAGGAAAACGCAGAGTTTGACCTCAAATTTTCAAATGAAAATAGTTTCAGAATGGTAATAGTTAGAGGCAAAGTCCCAATTAGTCCCAATTTTTTTTTTCCCGGTTCCGGTTCCGCCAGACCGGCGGCGCCACACGAGTTGGCTGCCATTTGCAACTGCCTTTTTCTTATCTTCCTTCTTCTTTCTACACCTTTCACTCTATATATATATCACGGACACACAGATCACCCCAAGGGTCTCCCGAGTCGGCGGACGGAGCCACTGTTTGCAGCGGGGGACGATACAGCAGGGAAGAGCTAGCTAGCCGGCTAGCTAGCTCCAACTGCCACCCGGTGCTAACGGAGAAGCTCGACATGCCGAGGAACTGTGGCGAAAACTACGCGGGTGCCGGGCTGGAGTTTAGGCGGCGTGCAAGAAATATAAGACAGAATAATAAAGAGCGATGGCAAGAACCAAGCAGACCGCCCATAAATCTACTGGAGAAAAAGCCCCCCAGGAAGCAGCTAGCCACCAAGGCTGCTCGAAAAAAGCGCTCCGGCCACTGGCGGAGTGAAGAAGCCTCACCGTTACAGGCCCGGTACCGTGGCTCTAAGAGAGATCCGTCGCTACCAGAAATCCACGGAGCTGCTCATCCGTAGGCTGCCCTTCCAGCGCCTGGTGAGGGAGATCGCTCAGGACTTCAGGACCGACCTGCGCTTCCTGAGCTCCACCGTCATGGCTCTGCAGGAGGCCAGTGAGGCCTACCTGGTGGATCTCTTCGTGGACACCAACCTGTGTGCCATCCACGCCAAGAGGGTCACCACCATCATGCCCAAAGACATCCAGCTGGCCCGACGCACCCGCGGAGGGAGAGCTTAGACTTTCTGCTGCACATTCACCAACCACAATGCTCCGCACTGTGTGTCTACATATATATATATATATATATATATGTACGTATGTATACTAGCTGTTCTTCTTTTTTTCTTGCCTTCTGATTGTTGCTCTGAGTGTTGCTATCCCTGTGCTGTTGCAATCCTGGAATTTCCCCATTGTGGGACTAATAAAGGCTTATCTTATCTTATCTTATCTTATCTTAATTATAGAAATGTTGCAGGGAAACCCAAGTGTCTGCTAAGTGAACTTGCATCCATGCATAGTGCATAGTTGGACCTACTTTGCATATTCAGACAATCCAAATTTTATTATATTTGGTCATTGTGGTCATTTTGTCAGTAAGTCTCTGCCCTCATCTGTCAAGGTTGCCAAAATTACTAAAAATTATTCAAAAATTTTTTTTTTGTTTCACACTGTCACCCCACAGTCTTTTGTCCATTCCCTGCCAAAATTACTAAAAATCATGTAACAGAAATTCACTGTTTATGCATTTATTTGTTGAGTAACTAGAGATCATATGTTTTATGAGTGTGTCTCTATATATGAATTGTGTGTGTGTGAGACGACATATGAATTGTTCTTCTAACCATATATGAACTGTTTTTACACATTCTGTTTATTAGAACCGTATTAGGGAGTAAACTGCTTGATGTCCTTGAGCTCTGTGCCTGTATCTTATGATGTCCCTGAGTTCTACATCTGTGCCTTATCAGACATTCCAGAAGCTTCACTGAGGGCCAATAAAAGAGTGTGCTTCTCTCCTTTGGGAAGCAGAGCGAGCTGACTTTTTCCTGCTTCACTCATTGCTGGCAGCAATAAAAAAGGCCATTCAACCTACAGATCCGACTGATTATTTTACTACAGGACCTTTTAAAGTGTTTAGATAAATTCGGCTACATCAGTCATTAAAGAAAAACAAAATTGTTTCACACTATGTCACTATGTTACCACTAAAAATCATTCAAAAAAAAAAGCAATCGCCACTGCCCGTTGTTGACCTGCCACCGCCCACACGTGGCACACATCGATACTCACCGACTGTGCGCTCTTGCCCACCCAAACGTCGCCCATGGGCTGCTCTGGACCTTTTTGGCAAAGCAGAACAATCTGCAGATGACGCTCCTGTGCCATTTTGGGCATGGCTGGACACAGAAAACACAGCTGCAGCGTTGTGCGCAAGATGGCCATCATTCAGTGCCAAAATTACTAAAAATAATCCCCAAAAAACAATTTCATGACACATTTGTGGCACACTATCTAAACTAAAATAAAGCAAATGAAACACAGTTTATGCAACAAATATGTACCTGTTTGTTTCGTTGGTCAGAAGCTTCCAGAATTCCTCAGTCCAAAACAGCGGCACAAAATCAATGGCGGGCACAGATGACATGTCCTTCCCTCCACGATATCCAACTAGCTGTTCAAATGCTTCCAGCCACAGCTGATAAACTGGCAAAGCAGAACAATCTGCAGACGAGGCTCCTGTGCCATTCTGGGCGCGGCTGGACACAGAAAACGCAGCTGCAGCGTCACGCGCAAGATGTTCGTCTCCACTTTCGCCAGAACTGCTTGCACCATTGTCCGAAGGCACATAATGAGAGCTGGACTCTAACTCAGATGATGAACTAGGGCTAAGCTCTTCCTCTGAACCAGAAGGGGCGAATACCAGCGCTAAAATCTCTTCAGCTGAGATCATCTTCCTCGCCATCCTGTCTCCTCTGTGTCAAACAGCAGAATGAAAGGGGGCAGGCTTCAAACACTGATTTGACCTACTTATTGAATTGGACGGTTTCCAGTTCTCGCCATAAGTGAAAAGCCCCACCTCTCAGCCACCAAGTGGTGTTAAAAGGTTCGTACATTTCACACTCTATTCAGCTGTACAGGCTTTGTTTGCACTGATCAGCTGACAGTCGCACTTGTGCTACTTACACACTCAGAGGGTTAACATTAGGCCATGTACTACAGGCTTTTAAAACTGCTGTAATTAAACCCTTACTTAAAAAAACAATGCTGGATCCAGGAGTTTCAGCTAAGTATGGACCAATCTCTAATCTGCCTTTCATTTCAAAAATCTTAAAAAGAGTTGTTGTTACACAACTATCTGACTACTTCTAGGGCAATAGTTTATTTGAAGAGTTTCAATCAGGGTTTAGAATTCATCATAGTACTGAAACAGCTTTAGTGAAGGTCACTAATGACCTCCTTATCATATCTGATAATGGACTTGTATCTGTCCTTTTTGACCTTAGTGCAGCTTTTGATATATTCGATCATAATATTTTTCTTGATAGATTAGAACACGTTGTACTTAATGGAACTTTGTTGCAGTAGTTTAGATCATATTTATCTGATAGGTTCCAGTTTGTTCATGTCAGTAATGAGTTTTCTTCCAACTCAAAACTCAGTCACGGTCACCAGTGGTGAGGGGGACCATTAAGCTGAAGAAGGAGTCCTATCGAGCTTGGTTGGCTTGTGGGACTCCCGAAGCAGCTGAGGTGTACCAGCAGGCCAAGTGGAGTGCAGCTCAGGTGGTTGCTGAAGCAAAAACTCGGGTGAGGTAGGAGTTCGTTGAGGCCATGGACCAAGACTTTCGGTTGGCCTTGAAGAGATTCTGGTAAACTGTTCAGTGGCTCAGGAGGGCAGGAGAAGCAGCTGTATGTCCACACTGTGTATGGTGCTGATGGGGTGCTGCTTACTTCGACTGGGGATATCGTTGGGCGGTGGAAGGAATACTTCGAGGATCTCCTCAATCCCACTGACACACCTTCCACAGAGAAAGCAGGGCTTGTGGACGAGGGGGACGACTTGCTCATCACGGGGGCTAAGTTTGCCAAGGTGGTTGAAAAGCTCCTTGGTGGCCGGGTCCCGGAAGTGGACAAGATTCGCCCTGAGTACCTCAAGGCCCTGGATGATGTAGGACTGTCATGGTTGACACGCCTCTGCAACATTGCGTGGAGGTCGGGGACAGCGCATTAGGCATGGCAAACCAGGGTGGTGGTTCCTCTCTTCAAGAAAGGGGACCGGAGGGTGTGCTCCAACTTCACACTCCTCAGCCTCCCTGGGAAGGTCTATGTCCATGTACTTGAGAGGAGAGTCTGGCCATTGGTCAAACATCGGATTCAGGAGGAGCAATGTGGTTTTCGTCCTGGTTGTGGCACATCGGACGAACTCTTTTCCCTTTCGAAAATCCTTGAGGGTTTGTGGGAGTTTGCCCAACCAGTTTACATGTGTTTTGTGGACTCAGAGAAGGCATTCGACTGCATCCCTTGTGGTTTTTGTGGGGGTGCTTCGGGAGTATGGGGTATCGGGCTTGTCGTTACAAGCTATCCAGTCTCTATACGACCATTGTGAGAGTTTGGTTTGTATTGCCAACACTCAGTTGGACTCATTCCCAGTGAGAATTGGACTCCGCCAAGGCTGCCCTTTGTCACCAATCATGTTCATAATTTTCGTGGACAGGATTTCTAGGTGCAGCCAGGGAACGGAGGGTGTCATGCTTGGTGACCATAGGATCTCATCTCTGTTGTTTACAGATGATGTTGTCCTGTTGGCTTCATCCAGCAATGACCTACAGTTCTTACTGGGGTGGTTTGCTGCTGAGTGTGAGGCGGCTGGGATGAGAATCAGCACCTCCAAGTCTGAGTTCATGGTCCTCAGCCGGAAAAAGGTGGATTGTCCTTTCTGGGTTGGTGACAAGCTCCTACCCTAAGTGGAGGAGTTTAAGTATCTTGGGGTCTTATTCACAAGTGATGGGAGAATGGAACGAGAGATTGATATACGGATCGGAGCAGCATCTGCAGTGATGCGGACGTTGTACCGGTCTGTTGTGGTGAAGAGGGAGCTGAGCTCTAAGGCAAAGCTGTCGATTTACCGGTCAATCTACGTTCGTACCCTCACCTATGGTCATGAGCTTTGGGTAATGACTGAAAGAATGAAATTGCGGATACAAGTAGCTGAAATGAGCTTTCTTCGTAGGATCGCTGGACTCACCCTTAGAGAAAGGGTGAGGAGCAGTTATCCGGGAGAGGCTCACAATAGAACCACTGCTCCTCCACATTGAGAGGAGCCAGTTGAGGTGGTTTGGGCATCTGATTAGGATGCCTCCTGGACGCCTCCCACTTGAGGTGATTTGGGTACATCCCACTGGGAGCAGACCCCAGGGCAGACCCAGGACTCCCTAGAGAGACTGTGCCTCCCAGCTGGTCTGGTAACACCTTGGTATCCTGTCTGAAGAGCTGGAGTAGGTGGCTGTGGAGAGGAAGTCTGGGCTTCTCTGCTTGAGCTGCTGCCTCCGTGACCCGGGCCTCTGGAAAGCGGTAGAAGATGGATGGATGGATAAACTGAATTGAATTATGACTGAATTTTAAAGTCCTGTTTCTGCAATAGCATGTTCAATAAAATCTACTTACCTGAGACTGGAACATTTGTTTAATTACTTTTATAAGCTGTAAGCTATAATCATGAAAATTAAAAGAAATTAACACTTGCAATATATCACTCTGTGTGTAATGAATCTCTATATATGCCATGTCTGTACTGATCTGTGAAAATGTATTTCCCCTTGGGACAGACAACCAACCAACCAAAGCTGGTCCACAGCTAACCTTCCCTCTCTGATACTCTGACTGTGTGATGACTAATTTGCTGCAGACCAATGCTCAGCAGGTTCACAGAGCCCTCTTTACTTCTGGATGTGCTGCTGATCCTCCAGGAGATTATGATGTCACAGCAAAGTGCAAAGGCAAGGATCACAGTCAGGATTAAGTGCATGTAGGTAGCGGCGTATGGCCAGAGAATGGTCGGGAGCATCAGATGTGAGTTCAGAGCTTCTCCACTGTGGACCCCCACAGAAGTGAGCTGAAGAGGACAGCAGGTCAAGCAGTGAGAAACATCTGAGAGAATCTTTTTCAGGCAGTTTGGTAAGGTCACCAGTCAGCTACTGTTTGGTGGTAATTGTCAATTATGTGCAGTAGTCAGGATGTATTGTTTTTTTATCCAGTTCATGCATATAGCATTTCATAGCACACTAGCATTAGCACTTATATATTCCTAAACATTTTTTCCTAGACTGCCTCCTGATCATTAAAGCACTTAACAAGATGAAGGTGAAATGGACAATGCTGGGCATGATAGTCTTCTTCCTGCTGTCTGTGGTCATGACCTGCTGCTTCGTATGGCAGTACAGGATGCCAAAAGCAAAAACAGGTAAGTTACTCAACACTCATTCGTCTGATGTGGCTATTTCTGGACTCACCTTAGCTGGACTGGTGCAGCTTCTCATGTGGAGGAGATGGAGCACAATTGCACATGATGCAGAAATAGCAGGGTTAGGGTTCAAGTTAAACCAAGTTAAAGCAGGCTAACTCCTGCTAAGGGACAGCAGCAGGCAGAGGTTTACAGTTGGTGAGAGGACAGCAGCTTTGAGTTTTGGCCAGAAGCTCTGTCTTATAGTGTCTGACTGTAATAAACAGGAAGGACATGTTTACGGTCTCAACAGAATGGCACATAATACCTTTAGTTTCTTTTTATACGTCTGCGATGTATATCATCTCAGACTGCACATGTGTCAGCGTCGGTTTGACTTGTTTTGATGCTCTGAGATGCTGTTTTGATATTTTACACTCTCTTGGCTATTTTTGGTTGATTTTTCAACTGATTCTGTGTAGCTTAGTATAGTACAGTAGATTTACTTTATAGTCTAGTTTACAACCATTGACATACGGAATATATTAACTTCAGGATGACCCCAGCAACTTCGACTGACAACAACAAACTACAGGAAATACAGGAAGCATATAAAGTTATTGCTGACCTTAGGGAAGATAAGATGTCTTCTCCACTGAGAACTTGAGGATAGAAACATACTCCTCTCCAGCCTGACCACATGTCTTCCACTCCTGACGAGCACCTTAGCTGCACAACAAGCAAAGAAACCAGTCTTCGACAGCACTGACACCATTCTCTGGGACCCCACCACTTGCCCCCGGCATCCTTCCTGCTCCAAGCTGAACCATGAGTCAGCGTGGGCCCAGGAGGTGGTCCATGGCCAAAGGACTCTACCTGCTGAGCCTCCCTCCACTGCAGAGCTGACTCTCTCTAACCGCTTCTCTCCGCTGGATACAGAAAATCCAGTACTCCAGACAGATTCTGCCCCCACAATTATTCTCCCGCCGACAGCTGCAGCCTCGGTAGGTGGCCACAAGGTAAGCGACCATCCTGCATCTGAGCCTCAGCATCGTCCTTCCAGGTCAATAACTTCATCTACCAGATGTAAGCACCTGAGGGAGGCCGTCTGTTGATGCTTTGTGAGGCCTCCACCCCAGGAGCTGGGTGTAGCTGCTGATGTGGCAGCTGTCCTTGCTCCACCATGCTGCTCCCCTGCCCAAACTGGGACCAATGACGTCATCTCCCTCTTGATTGTTGGCAACTCAATTGTCCAACATGTTAAAACCAAATTATCTGTGATTCACTGGCTTCCCAGTGCTAAAGTCACTAATGTACTAAAACAGATTCCGGATCTCCTCACACAGCACCCTCATATTCAGAACGTTGTTATCCACTGTGGCAGAAACAACATCCACAAAAGACAATCTGAATTGTGAAAACAGGACTTCACCACACTCACTGAGTCAATTATGGACACCAGTAAAAGACTGATTATCTCCGGTCTTCTGCCATCACCCCGTTTTGGAAAAGTGAAGTTCATTTGGCTGTGCCAGCTTCACACCTGGCTGATGGGACTGTGTTGGGTCAGAAGAATTCCCTATTTAGATAATTTTTCATTTTTCATAACTGTCTTTACCTTTTTAAACCAGATCGCTTACACCCCAATCACAATGGTTCATTTATTCATTCTACCAACATCAATCTTACATTACAGTCTGTCATAATCACCATTCAGGGCAGGGAAAAAAGGCTCCACGCGCAGGCTGTGAGTTTACAGATTTATTGGGGAGAACACAAAGTGTCATGTTTATTAACAAGGACGGCCCACGTGTGAGGTGTAGCAACAAAGAGACTTGAAACACACAAAAACATATGAGTATTCATTTGAATTTCAGAACACTCCGGAGCACAGCTAGAGAAAACATCACTTGCCAGAGGAACAGGCCTGTGGAGACAGAGAAACGAGAGCCGTGAGCAGAGGAACAGAGACTGGGAATAGGCCAGCCTAATTACCACTTATGTTGAATAAACAGGAGAATTGGCAGAGACCCCAGCGGGGAAACAGACCACCCAGCAGGGTAAAACGGGTTGGCTGATGGTGTCTGGCCGGGTGGAGAGAAACTGCAGTTTGGTGTGGTGATGGGGCAGGTGACTGCACGCAGTCCCTGGAAACACACCCACATGATGGCAACAACCTGAGAAGAGAAAAGGAGAAACAAAGGTGAGGTGGAAAACAACTTACACAAGGAGAAAATGCAAACCAACGTCATTAGTGAGGCAGTATACCGCAACAAACCAGTGTTGAAGCACTGAAGAGATGGTCCTTATAAACGCTGGCTGATTAGAGGTAGCCGGTGCATCTCCTCTCCCAGGTGCGTTGATGACCTGAAGAGAAGTAGACAGGTAGGAGTGGGTGCGTGCTCTCCGGACCATGACAACAAAGTTATAACACAAATAAAAGAAAAGAATGCAGGCAAGTGAAAATAGCAAATGCTAAGGCAAGGGGAATCGCTGGCTAAACCTGGAGACAGCACTGGGAAAATGCAGGCATGCAAAAAATAGCGAACTGCTAAGGCGAGTGATATCGCTGGCTAAACCTGGAGATAAACTTAGGAACACACGTAGCCAAAATAACAAAGAACTTACGTGTATGCATAGTGAGAAGAAAGTAGGGTGCCACACTAGACAACAGTGCGCATCCCGTTAAATAGGAATCAGAACCCATAAACATAATAAACAGGTGTGGGTACCTGAACGGGCATGAGAAAGCAAGGATACATAATTGGAATCAGCTGAGGCAGTGAGAGGGAGGCGAACCAAAAACTGACAGCTGACGGGGCACACCCACACAAGGCTACATGCCCCTCATCCTCGTCAGAGGATAAAACAAAAGATATAAAGAATTAAATAACATACCAAATAAATATCAATAAATGCAAAATAGAAATATGACACTAACACAAACAGGAAAAATGGCAAGAAGGACATCAATACATAAAGCCAAAAAGGCATAAGTACAACAGATAAGTAGATAAGCAAAAAAAGCCATGAGACCAAGTCTGGTGGAGATCTCCAGCACTCGGCTCATGACAGAGCTCCCCTCTCAAGGAGTGGAGCCCAGACACCCCAGGTTAACACCAAATGAAAAGGAAAAAAGCTGTCCCCCCACCCAGGGTGGGTGGTGGGGGAACAGGCTAGTAGGGAACGAAACAAAACTCCGCTCAGGACCCACACCAGTCAAACCCTCAACCCCCCTAAGCCCCCTGGGCCAAGGAGCTGCACAGTGCGGGTGAGCAGAGTCCAAGGCCCGCCAGATAGTATGACAGTAAGAGTCAGGTGGCCTCCCAGAGAACATGGGCCGCCCAAGTCTGCAGCACAGTCTGGTGGGATGGCCTACAGAGCTCTTCCACCAGAACAGAAGAGGTGGCCCAGGAGGTGGCTTCCCGACGGGAAGGGCAAACAGAGGGTAGGAGAGGGGAGTCGAGGGAGCCACGACGACGTCAGGCAGAAGAGGAGGAACCACAACAGTGACTGGCAACGGAGAAGGAGCCACAACACCCTCGGTGGCTCTGGGCTGGAGCGGAGCTGCACCTTTGGTAGCGCCAGGCTGGAGCGGAGCTGCACCCTTGGTAGTGCAGGGCTGGAGCGGAGCTACACCCTCGGTAGCGCAGGGCTGGAGCGGAGCTGCACCCTTGGTGGCGCAGGGCTGGAGCGGAGCTGCACCCTTGGTAGCGCAGGGCTGGAGCGGAGCTGCACCCTTGGTAGCGCAGGGCTGGAGCAGAGCTGCACCCTTGGTGGCGCTGGGCTGGAGCGGAGCTGCACCCTCGGTTGCTCCGGGCAGGAGCGGAGCTGCACCCACGGTGGCTCCGGGAAGAATGGAGCTGCACCAGCTGTGGCTCCGGGCTGGAGCAAGGCTGCACCCGCGGTGGCTCTGGGCAGGAGCAAGGCTTCACCCGCAGTGGCTCCGGGCTGGAGTAAAGCTGAACCCGTGATGGCTCTGGGCTGGAGCAAGGCTGCACCCGGGATGGCCCCGGGCTGAGACATAGCTGCACCCTTGGTGGCTCCGGGCTGGAGCAAGGCTGCACCCGCAGTGGCTTTGGGCTGGAGCAAGGTTGCACCCTTGGTGGACCTGGACTGGGCCAAAGTTGCACCCTCAGATGCCCCGGGCTGGGACAGAGCACCCGCCATGACCTCAGCTGGGGGGAAGCAGCACCCACCAAGGTCCCGGGCTGGGACGGAGCACCCGTGATGACCTCAGCGGGGGGAGCTAGACCCATGGTAATCTCGGGTGGTGAGCCTGGATCCACGGAGACATCTGGCACAGGTGGATTACCCTCGCTTTCCCTGGGAGAAAACTCAGACAAAAGATGCACAGACATAGGGTCAGGGTCACCGGTGGTGGTGGAGCCTGGTGAGGTAAGCTCAGGTGTAGCTGATGGCCGCACTTGGCTCTCCCCACCTAGAACCAGGCAAGATTTCTCCAAAAGTGGAACAGAGACAAAGGAGTGTACTTGCCTGTTCTTAAGCTCCACCGCCACCCAGGACTCTGACGGTCCAGGCGATGATGTTTCAGTTGTGGTCTTTTGGGGGTCCTGCTCCAACTCTGCTGTGGTGGTCCCTGCAGCAGGCATGGTGGTTAGTGCAGTCCCAGGATCTCCGGGCGAGACAGCTGACGCCGATGGTTCATCTGACGTGGTGATTGGAGACTGCTTCACTGCTGACGTCGACTCCCGTGTAGGTGTAGCCAGGGGACACACTGCTGTCAGCGCAGACCCTGACACCAGCATGCCCCTAGCCCCGAGATGCAGGGCCTGGGACCCTCTCACCAATGGCACTGGGTCCCGTGTTGCCGAAACCAGGGGACGCTCCTTCGTCGGCTCAGGCTTCGGAGCACCAGAAGTGATCTTCTCCCTCATTGGGTGTGGTTGCGGGGCTGGACCGGACCTCTCCGGGACCACAGGCCTCTCCGTTGTCCGGCGGCTCCCTCCCAGGACTGGCAGACACTCAGAGGAATTGGAAAGGGACATAGAAGAAGCAGGTGAGGATAAAATAACAGCAGCAGATGGTGGACGCTCAGTCAAATTGGGCTGTTGCGGCTGAGCTTCACCACTGGGAATAAGGCAAGTCAATTCATTATTATTCATTCATTCATTCATTCATTCATTCATCTTCTTCCGCTTAATCCTTGATGTTGATAAATGAAAAGGTACTTGCTTTAAATCCCGGAGCTTGGTGGTGGCTGCTGCGGGTTCAGATGATGTCTCCTCGGGAGCTGCTAAGGTCATCAGGTGAGATGGGCAGAGCACCGGAGGGGACACACAGACTCTGCTCTGCCTGGTGAAGCTCCCTCCTGCTGCTGCAAAAACTCAGGAAGGATCCATGGTTTGCAATCCAAAATACGCTCCTTCTCTGCTGCCAAGACCCACTGGTGCTCGTCCAGTTCCTCCACGCTGGGACCGTCAGAGGTCACGAGGGATGTGTATCCAATACGGCAAGTGGCGGGCCACTGTTCAGGGGGAGGAGACGAGTCTGTAGCTGGATGACGGCAAGAGGCTTGGGGCTTCCGCGCCCGGGACCACTTCCTCGCAGGGGCATGCTGGGGTTTGGAGGAGATTTCCCCCAGCCCGTGGAGCATGGACGATGGGTTAATGATGGAGAGGAGAAGGTCCGTTAATTCCGGATGGCTTCACAGGCTGGGGCATGCTTCCAGAATTTGTGTGGCCCCAACCAAGCACTCCTGTACAGTCTTGGGAGTGTGGGAGACACGGGTCTCTGATAAGATGTTATGGATAATGTCCAGAGCCCAAGATTCCTCCTTACTAAATCCAATTTGTCCATGGTCAAAAAATGCTGCAATGTCAGCGAATAAACAGGCTTTAAAGAAAAACACGGGAAGGAAAAGAAAAAAAAGGCAAACTCACAGCTGCTGGTGCCCACACTGGCGGCACCCTTCTGTCATAATTGCCCTTCAGGGCAGGGAAAAAATGCTCCATGCGCAGGCTGTGAGTTTGCAAATTTATTGGGGAGAACACAAAGTTATAACACAAATAAAAGAAAAGAATGCAGGCAAGCGAAAGTAGCAATTGCTAAGGCGAGGGGAATCACCGACTAAACCTGGAAACAGCACTGGGAAAATGCAGGCAAGCTAAATAGCAAACTGCTAAGGCGAGTGATATTGCTGGCTAAACCTGGAGACAAACAGGAACACACGTAGCCAAAATAACAAAGAACTTACATGTATGCATAGCGAGAAGAAAGTAGGGTGCCGCACTAGACAACAGTGCGCAGCCCCATAAATAGGAATCAGAACCCATAAACATAATAAACAACAGGTGTGGGTACCTGAACAGGCAGGAGAAAGCAAGGACACATAATTGGGATCAGCTGAGGCAGTGAGAGGGAGGCGAACCAAAAACTGACAGCTGACGGGGCACACCCACACAAGGCTTCACACCCCTGACAGCTGTCAACAGTCAGAGGATAAAACTAAAGATATAAAGAATAAAATAACATACCAAATAAATATCAATAAATGCAAAATAGAAATATGACACTAACACAAACAGGAAAAACAGCAAGAAGGACATTAATACATAAAGCCGAAAAGGCATAAGTACAACAGATAAGTAGATAAGCAGAAAAAGCCATGAGACCAAGTCTGGCGGAAATCTCCAGCACTCTGCTCATGACACAGTCCTGTACCAATTATTATTCATGCTGACTGTCACCAAACAGTCCTGTCACCAAACTGTCTGCCTCACGGCCCCTTAGTTTAAATAATTTAAATACACAGCAAAAAAAATTAAATTCATGTCATCAAAAGATTGAAGCAAAATAACTTGAAATTAAAAAATACCACAGTCTCCTCTCTGAATTTAACAATCAAATGTGGTTTGTTAAACATTAGATCCCTTGCCTCTAAATCTTTACTAGCACATGACTTAATAACAGACAACCACATTGATTTATTCATTTACTGAAACAAGATTGCATGAGGATGACTCTGTGCTGCTGAATGAGTCTACCCCCCCCAAATTACTGTAACTTTCAAAAAATAGAACAACAGCACGAGGAGGCGGAACCACAGCAATTGCTCACTCCAAAATACTAACTAATATTAAAGGTAATTTATCCTATAAATCATTCGAAACCTTAGTATTACAAATCATGCACCATCATAAAACGAAGCCAATGCTGAAGCCAATCCTGTTAGCTGCAGTGTATCACCCACCATCCCCATAAACTGAAATTCTTATTGAATTCTCACAATTTCTATCTTACCTTCGTCTAATCTCAGACAAATTACTCCTGGTGATTTAAATATTTACATCAATGTGGAAGACAATAGTCTTAATGAATCATTTAACTCGATTCTACAATCATTCAGCATTTTATAACATGTCCAAAACTCCACCCATTATCTAGGCTACTCCCTCCACCTTGTGCTATCATATGGCATAAATATTGACAATTTAACTAGATCACCTCATAACCCTGTTCTGTCAGATCACTTTCTGGAGCTCATCTAATGTATTGGTGTGGAAGCTGGGGAGAAGGGGTGGAAGTCGATAAGTTTGTTCTTCTTCCTACTCCTTTATGAATGTGTGATTTTGGTTCACTCATTTTTTTTTGTTGAGATTTGTTTTGCTTTGGTTGTTTTGTCTTTTTCTGTTTGCTTGTTTACTACTATTTTTGACATTTCAGTATAAGGTATTCACTGTATGGCAACACATTCATAATAAAATGAATTGAATTGAATGTGTGAATTCACCATTGTTGATTATTCGATGCCCAAAAGACGAGTACTGTTACAGTAGGTGTCTCTCTGATGGTGCTGTAGTTTTGTAGAAAACCAAAGTGAAGGTTTATGCAGCTGCAGTTCTTTCTTTGCTTGCTCTATTCCATCGAATGTGCCACTCTTTACCGCAGACACATCAGGTTTCTGACAAGACTCCAGCTTCACCGCCTACGCTCCATCCTCAACATCAAGTGGCAAGACTGTATCCCAGACATTGAGGTACTGCGTCGTGCACACACAGTCAGTGTTGAAGCCCCAATAACAGTGTCACAGCTTCGCTGGGCAGAGCATATATGTCGGATGGCCAACAGTAGACTGCCAAAAGCTGTGTTCTACTCAGAACTGAGCCAAGGAAAAAGGAGCCATGGAGGACAAAAATTGCATTTCAAAGATGTCCTAAAGCGGCATATGAAGAGAACTGGCATCCCCTAAGAATACCTGGGAGGAAGAGGCACTCCGGAAAGTCAGCTGGCGAAGACTGTTGAGGAAAGCAGCGTCAGCTGTAGAAGAGCAACGCCAGCAAGAATGTCATCGTGTGCATGACCGATGACATTCAGCAGCTACTTCAAGCATTTTCCGGTGCAACAACTGTCAGCGTTTCTGCAGATCCCCAGCAGGTCTGATTGCCCACACAAGAGCCTGCTTGAGATAGACCTCAACTCAAACACAAGGCAAGACAGTCATCTTCGGCAATGAAGGACAGCCAGAGAGAGCTAAATTTAAATAAATAATTTCCTCACACTCACTTACGTATGCCAGGCAACACTAAAACAGAATCTGATCAATACTTTAATTTGCCTATATTAAATCATATCGTTGATCATGTCACAGATGTGCTACAGTCAGCATTAGACTCAGCAACCCCTCTAAAAAGGAAGAAATCTAATCATAGATCATTAACCCCATGGTAAAATGCAACAACCCGCAGTAAAGAAAATGGTGTTCCTGCAAATCAGACGAATTTTACTTAGTATGGAAAAATAAATTATTAATCTACAAAAAATCTTTAAAGAATGGTAGAACATCTTATTACTCATCATTAATTAAAGATAGCATAAATAATCCCAAATCTCTTTTCAGTACAGTGGCCAGACTGACTAGGAGTCAGGATTCAGTCAAACCCAGAATCCCCCTGAGCTTAATAGTGATGACTTTATGGACTTCTTTATCAAAGAAATTTCAGCTATTAGAGACCAAATTCATAGTGATCTTCATACAGACATTGCGCACCACAAACTCAATACAGCTGCTTTAAATGACTTTAGACAATTTTACACCAATTGATCTCTCAACTCTGATAAAATTAATCTCCTCATCCAAACCACCAAAGTGTTTATTAGATCCCATTCCCACTAAAATGCTCAAACAAATCTTACCATTCATTAGTAATTCACTTCTTCAGATTATTAACTTATCTCTAACCCAAGCTGTGTGTCCCAAGCCTTCAAGATTGCTGTAATTAAGCCTATACTTTAAAAACAGGATCAGATCCTCTTGTTTAAGCTAACTATAGGCCAATCTCTAATCTCCCTTTTTTCTCAAAAATCCTAGAAAGAGTTGTTGCTAATCACCTGTGTTTTAGAGCTCATCATAGTACTGAAACTGCTCTAGTGAAAGTCACTAATGATTTGCTGATAGCATCCGATAATGGATTTGTTTCCATACCTAGATTTCAGTGCAGCTTTAGACACTATTGACAATAATAATAATAATAATAATAACTTCATAGACTGGAGCATTATGTAGGGCTTAAAGGATCACCTTTGCAGCGGTTAAAATCATATTTGTCAGATAGACTTTCACATGTTTGTACGAAAATCCAGAAGCAGACACAGACTCGATTATAACTTACAATGATCTTTTATTAATATAGTGAATGCATGTATGAGTGAGTGGGTGTGTATGCAGAGTGAGAGAGAACTGGCAACCCTGTGGGAGGAGAAGAGAAGGGGAATTAATAGCAGTTCAAACCCAGAGACTCGAATGAGCTGAATAATAGATAATCTTACTGGGCACAGGAGTCGTTGAAGTGTCAAAGAATCATACAGTCCTCTCTAGGCTGCTGGAGCCCCGCTCCAGAGGTGCTAAGTGCAAGGTGAGGGAGAAGGAACAGGTGCAGCCCCAGCTGAGGGAAGAGGGAATGAGTGCATATAGTGCACTGGTCCGGTCCGCCGCCTGGAGGAGGGGTAAGTCCGCCGCCAGGAGGGAAGTCCACCTGTGCACAGGGGAGAGAGGAGGAGAGAAGCTGGAGATGAAGGTGAGGATTCCCGAGGGAACAGTCTTACTGTTAGTTAGGGAGGCGAAGCTCCCAGATGACAGGTGCCGAGATGATGCGAAGAAGGGAGGCGTGACTCCCAGTAGTTGCAGTAGGTGAGTTGAGGCAAGGAGAACTTCACCCAAGGAGTGTAGACATCTCCATGCCGGAGAGCAGGAATCCACTCCCGATAAAGGGTGCCTAACTGGGGAGAGCAGGTGTGAAAGCAGGCGCAGCTGGGAATAGTAATTAGTGAACAGAGGCACCCAGCACGGATCATTACAGACTTCAGTTTGTTCATGTTCATGATGAGCCAGCTTTACTCACAGAACTCAGTCAAGGGGTCCCTGACTGTGTTAGGAACAGTACTCTTAATTATATATTTGCTCCCCTTAGGTGATATTATCAGAAAACACGCCATAAATCTCCACTGTTATGTGGATGATACAGAGTTATACCTGTCAATGAAACCAGAAGACAGAAACCAATTGACAAGGTTACATACATCTCTTCAAGATATTAGAACCTGGATGAACCACAACTTTTTACTATTTAACTCAGACAAAACTGAAGTTATTGTAATTGGCCTGAAAAACATCAGAGACTCTGTCTTTGATCAGATATGTAGCTTAGATGGTTTTACACTAGCCCCTAGCACCACTGTCAGGAATCTTGGAGTCATTTTTGATCAGGATTTGTCTTTTAACTCACACATCAAACAAACCTCTAAAACTGCTTACTCCCACTTATGGACTATTGCTAAAGTTAGGAACATCCTGTCCCAAACTGATGCAGAGAAACTAATCCATGCCTTTGTCACTTCTAGATTAGATTATTGTAATTAACTATTGTCAGGTTGTCCTAAAAACTCTCTAAAAAAATTCTCCAATTAAATCTATCCCCCAGTTACTTCAAAGAATTGATCGTACCCTATTATCCTAACAGATTATTACACTCTCAGAATGCAGGATTCCTAGTAATCCCTAAGGTCTCTAAAACTACCATGGGGGTAGGGCTTTCACTTATCAGACCCCTCTTCTATGGAACCAATTCCAACCCCGGGTCTGTGAGGATGACACCCTGTCTGCCTTTTAGGTAAAACTGAAAACTTTTCTCTTTGACAAAGCTTTTGAATAGACTTCCCACATGTTATAGCTTATGTAACTAGTAGTGTGACAGTACTATGTGTACTGCTCCACTGCTAGACATGTGCATAGTGTTGTAGTCCACATCATTGGGGCCCATTTTGCATGCATTTGATTGTGTTTGATGGTATGTATGAGGTCTGTGACAGCTAGCTAGCTAGATGGTGAAATCATGTTTTAATTGGACGTCATTCACAAGTGTAGATTTGATTTTGCATGTCATAGTTTTGAATTTTATTATTAATGTCTACTATGGCCACACACACACACACACACACACACACACACACACACACACACACACACACACACACACACACACACACACACACACACACACACACACACACACGTAGCCTCAAGTCTTCTTGAATATGATGCCACAAGCTTGGCACGCCTATCTTTGGGCAGTTTCGCCCATTCCGCTTTGCAGCACCTCTCAAGCTCCATCAGGTTGGATAGGAACCATCGGTGCAGAGCCATTTTCAGATCTCTCCAGAGATGTTCAATTGGATTCAAGTCTGGGCTCTGGCTGGGCTACTCAAGGGCATTCACAGTGTTGTTCTGACATTTGATATCCTGGTGGTGTACTTAGGGTCGTCATCCTGCTGAAAGATTAACCGTCGCCCCAGTCTGAGGTCAAGAGCATGCTGGAGCAGGTTTTCATCCAGGTCTCTGTACATTGCTACATTCATCTTTCCCTCTATCCTGATTAGTCCCAGTTCCTGCTACTGAAAAACATCCCCACAGCATGATGCTACCACCACCATGCTTCACTGTAGGGATGGTATTGGCCTGGTGATGAGCAGTGCCTGGTTTCCTCCAAACAGGACGGCTGGTATTTATGCCAGAGTTCAATCTTTGTTTCATCAGACCAGAGAATTTTGTTTCTCATGGTCTGAGAGTCCTTCAGGAGCCTTTTGACAAACTCCAGGCGGGCTGCCATGTGCCTTTTACTTAGGAGTGGCTTCCGTCTGGCCTTTTTACCATACAGGGCTGATTGGTGGATTGCTGCAGAGATGGTTGTCCTCCTGGAATGCTCTCTCTTCTCAGAGGAATGCTGGAATGCTGACAGAGTGACCATTGGGTTCTTGGTCACCTCCCTGACCTCACCTCACTGATCGCTCAGTTTAGACAGCCGGCTAGCTCTAGGAAGAGTCCTGGTGATTCCCAACTTCTTCCATTTACGGATGATTGAGGATTGAGGCCACTGTGCTCATTGGGACCTTCAAAGCAGCAGAAATTTTTCTATACCGTTCTCCAGATTTGTGACTCGAGACAATCCTGTCTCGGAGGTCTGCAGACAATTCCTTTGACTTCTGCTTGGTTTGTGCTCTGACATGAACTGTCAACTGTGGGACCTTATATAGACAGGTGTGTGCCTTTCCACATCATGTCCAATCAACTGAATTTACCACAGGTGGACTCCAGTTAAGCTGTAGAAACATCTCAGGGATGATCAGTGGAAACAGGGTGAACCTGAGCTCAATTTTGAGCTTCATGGCAAAGGCTGTGAATACTTATGTACGTGTGATTTCTTAGTTTTTTATTTTTAATAAACTTGCAAAAAAAAAAAAAAAACTTTTTTCATGCTGTCATTATGCGGTATTGTGTGTAGAATTTTGAGGAAAAAAATAAATTTAATCCATTTTGGAATAAGGCTGTAACAGAAAAAACTGCTATTTATGCTCACTGTGAATAGTGTTTGGGCATTACACCACCTGTTTACGGTGTTTTCTACGAGATTTTTTAGTTAGCTTAATAGGCACGAAAAAAGCCCATAAAAATGTTTTAATCTTAGGTCAAATTAGCTTTGATAGAATTTGCACGTCATATCTGTCTACCTGCATGTTGTTGTTATGTTATGAATAGTATATCTCTTCTTTCTTCCTTGTCTATGTAGGCAAGATGGCGCCGTTGTGTGTGGCTGGATGTCTGCCTGTGCTATGTCTTATGTGTTTAGTTGTCTTCTTGTTTCTAGCTCAGAACGTGTCATCCCTACTGGTTTATGATCGCCTGACTCTTCTAAATATTCGCAATTCTGTGGTCAAATTCTTGACCTATGAATTTAATGGTCAGCCTCCTCCACCTCTGTTGGCGTCTCTACCATCCTATCTGAGATGTGCACCCAGCGGACTGTTTCGGAACAGCCTCCACAAAAGACGCCGCAAAAGAAGAGGTCGGAGAGGCGGAGTGTCATGCAGACTGAGGGCTTACCTGAGGGCTTACCTGGCTTCTTCTTCAACTCACAACCCTCGTCAACTGCTGACTGAGCTCTCCTGGAAGCGTATCGGCTTTGATGTACGTCAATCCATGGATTATCGCTACCGATGGCTGTCGCAGACTGTCCCAGGGGCTGGACACCCACTTCCCTGCCGCCGGCCCGTTTGGATTTGCAGAAGGGGCTGCGCACCGGAGAATCTTCACCCGAACAGTTGTGCTTCCCAGCAGGATGATCAGTGTTTGGTTCCCATGGCTCTGATTAACACCAGATCCATCGCAAATAAGACTTTTATTCTAAATGACTTTTTTACTTCACATTCCTTGGATTTTCTCCTGATGACAGAAACATGGGTTAAACCAGGTGAGACCGCCGCCTTCTCTGAGCTCCTCCCTCCCGGCTGTTCTTTCCTCAGCTCCCCGCAAGCATCTGGTCGGGGTGATCTGTGGGGACTTTAATATTTATGTCTGTTGTCCATCTCATCAGCTGGCATCTGATTTTAAAAGACTGTTGGCGACATTTAATTTAAATATTTTAGCGGACAAACCTACACACTGTCTTGGTCACACTCTGGACCTTGTTATCTCTTTTGAGCTCTCAATCTCTCTCAAAGAAATTTCTGAGTCTGTCATCTCAGATCATTTTCCCATCATTTTTGAATCGCTGACCCCTTCATCACCCAGCAATCCTGTGGCTCCATCATGCTGGCGTCGCATCATCACTTCTTCAACACCAGAGGAGTTTACTGCTGCTTTTAGGGATTCACAGTTTTTTGCCTTGAATGGACTCATTTCTCCCTCCCATCCAGATAATATTCTTTCCTCCTTTCATACCACCTGCTCTGGGATTTTGGACTCTATTGCCCCATTTTGGCTTAAATCGGCTAAACCAAAAACAGATCCCTGGCTAAACGACACTACCTGTGCCATTAGACAGCAGGTCAGGCAGGCTGAATGGAGATGGAAAAAGGACAAATTACATGTGTCTCTGGAAATTTTTAGGTATTGTCTTGTTGATTACCAGAGGACCGTGCAAAAGGCAAAATTTCAGTATCTCTCTGATATTATTTCTAGCAGCAGTCACTGTCCTAGAGTGCTGTTTAACACAATTAACTCTTTTATAAACCCATGCACTCAGACTGTTATAGATGATTCGTTTACAACATGTGAGACTTTTCTTCACTTTTTTTGTTGATAAAGTGGACTCTGTCATATGAGTTATTAATAACAGTTTTAAAAGGAGCTTGTCTGTTGTCCCGGGTTACTCTGCTGTGTTTGGGCAGGTTGAGCTGGTTTCTTCACCATCACTCACTGATATAGTGAAGTCTCTGAAGCCGACAAATTGCTCACTGGATGTTGTTCCCGCTGCAATACTGAAAAGGGTTTTTAATACTGTAGGACCTGGTCTTTTGGTTTTTATTAATTCCTGCCTTAGTTCAGGATTTGTCCCACCTGCTTTTAAACATGCTGTGGTTAGGCCCCTTCTTAAAAAACCTCACCTTGATCCTTCATCCATCCATCTTCTACCGCTTTTCCGGAGGTCCGGGTCGCGGAGGCAGCAGTTCAAGCAGAGAAGCCCAGACTTCCCTCTCCCCAGCCACCTGCTCCAGCTCTTCAGAGGGGATACCAAGGCGTTCCCAGACCAGCTGGGAGACATAGTCTCTCCACCGAGTCCTGGGTCTGCCCCGGGGTCTCCTCCCAGTGGGACGTGCCTGAAACACCTCAAGTGGGAGGCGTCCAGGAGGCATCCTAATCAGATGCCCATACCACCTCAACTGACTCCTTTCAATGTGGAGGAGCAGCGGTTCTACTCTGAGCCTCTCCCGGATGACTGAGCTCCTCACCCTATCTCTGAGGGTGAGTCCAGCAATCCTACGGAGAAAGCTCATTTCAGCCGCTTGTATCCGCGATCTCGTTCTTTCGGTCATTACCCAAAGCTCGTGACCATAGGTGAGAGTAGGAACGTAGATTGACTGGTAAATCGACAGCTTTGCCTTAGAACTAAGCTCCCTCTTCACCACAACAGACCGGTACAACGTCCGCATCACTGCAGATGCTGCTCCAATCCGTCTGTCGATCTCTCGCTCCATTTTCCCCTCACTCGTGAACAAGACCCCAAGATACTTAAACTCCTCCACTTGGGGCAGGAGCCTGTCCCCAACCCGGAGAGGACAATCCACCTTTTTCCGGCTGAGGACCATGGACTCGGACTTGGAGGTGCTGATTCTCATCCCAGCCGCTTCACACTCAGCGGCAAACCGTCCCAGCAAGAGCTGTAGGTCATTGCTGGATGAAGCCAACAGGACAACATCATCTGCAAACAACAGAGATGAGATCCTGTGGTCACCAAGCATGACACCCTCCATTCCCTGGCTGCGCCTAGAAATCCTGTCCATAAAAATTATGAACAGGACCGGTGACAAAGGGCAGCCCTGGCGGAGTCCAACTCTCACTGGGAATGACTCCGACCGAGTGTTGGCAATGCGAACTAAACTCTCACAACGGTCGTACAGAGACCGAATAGCTCGTAACAACAAGCCCGATACCCCATACTCCCGAAGCACCCCCCACAAAAATCCACGAGGGACGCGGTCAAATGCCTTCTCCAAGTCCACAAAACACATGTAAACTGGTTGGGCAAACTCCCACGAACCCTCAAGAATTCTCGAGAGGGTAAAGAGCTGGTCCGATGTGCCACGGCCAGGACGAAAACCACATTGCTCCTCCTGAATCCGAGGTTCGACCAACGGCCGGACTCTCCTCTCCAGTACCTTGGCATAGACCTTCCCAGGGAGGCTGAGGAGTGTGATCCCTCTAAAGTTGGAGCACACCCTCCGGTCCCCTTTTTTGAAGAGAGGAACCACCACCCCGGTTTGCCATGCCAAAGGCACTGCCCCCGACCTCCACGCAATGTTGCAGAGGCGTGTCAACCATGACAACCCAACAACATCCAGGGCCTTGAGGTACTCGGGGCGAATCTCGTCCACCCCCGGGGCCCGGCCACCAAGGAGATTTTTAACCACCTTGGTGACCTCAGCCCCTGTGATAGGCGAGTCATCCCCCTCGTCCCCAAACCCTGCTTCCTCTGTGGAAGGCGTATCAGTGGGATTGAGGAGATCCTCGAAGTATTCCTTCCACCGCCCGACGATATCCCCAGTTGAAGTCAACAGTGTCCCATCCGCACCATACACAGTGTGGACGGGGAGCTGCTTTCCCCTCCTGAGCCGCCGAACAGTTTGCCAGTTTGATCCTTCAGTTTTATCTAATTTTAGACCCATTTCTCATTTGCCCTTTTTATCTAAAGTTTTAGAAAAAGCTGTTTTTATACAGTTGCAATCTTTTTTAGAAGACAATTCTATTTTTGAGAAGTTTCAATCTGGGTCTAGATCTCGTCACAGCACTGAGTCTGCCCTGCTAAAGGTGCACAATGATATTATGCCTGTTGATGCCAAATGCCCCGTGCTCTTAGTGCTGCTAGATCTTACAGCAGCCTTTGACACTGTGGACCACACTATCCTTTCGTCATGCCTGAATCACCATGTTGGCATCCATGGCACTGCACTTAAATGGTTTGAATCTTACCTATCTAATAGAACTTTTTCTGTAATGATTGGTGACATGTCTTCTTCTAGTGCCTCTCTCTCCTGTGGGGTCCCACAGGGCTCTATCCTTGGCCCTATTCTGTTTTCATTATATATGCTGCCACTTGGGTCAATAATAGCCAGGCATAACATGTCTTTCCACTGCTATGCAGACAATTTGCAGCTTTATTTACCTTTGAACCCAGAACAAACTAACTCACAAAGTGTTCTATTGGACTGCATCACTGACATTAAAGTAGAACTGAACCCACCTTTTGGCGCAAAAAGTAGAATAGCAGATTAATTCCTTATTACCTATTGTATTTTTCAACACATAAAAGAAATTTTTGGGCCGTGCGATGGCCAAGCTATAAGCCGATAAACTTTTGCCTCTGGCTGGCAGTGCCAAACAAACCGGAAGTAGTGCAGACGACGCTGCGTGACGTCATGAGTGTGATCCCTAAACAAAACAACAATGGCAGATGATAGCAGTTCCAGCAGTTCCAGCAGTCAAGAAAACCAGAGTTTTCAGAGTGAAGAGGCATTCAGGATCGGTGACGAGACAGAGGAGGATGCAGGAGTGTGGCAGGTGGCAGACGTGCACAAAGGCGAGCCCGGGAGACAGAGACCTGATGCACCTGTGACAGCAGCTGGCAGACGGTGATGCAGAGGCGAATCCACCTGTGCACAGGGGAGAGACTGGAAAGGCAAAGGTAGGTATGCTTACGCTGTAGATCTTGCTGGGAGATGAGGGGGTTCCTCTGCAGCAAGAGGGCTGAAGGAATCAGACGGCTTCATGCCGAAACCCAGGGCAGAGTGGCTTATATCCCACGCTGCTGACGAGGCGCAAGTGTGCACGCAGCTGGCGCCGCTAATGAGCGGCGAGTTGTAACATATCCAGCCTGTGTTGTGTTGTAGCTTAGTTTTCTTTTTTCTCTGTCACATTTTGTCTTAGTTTTGTTTTGAATTGTAATCGCTCTTGCCTGTTTTCTCTTTTGAATTCTTGGATGGAATATGGGTGGGCAATATAAGCTGCGGCTTCAGCCATCACCCATTTCGGATAACTTACATTGAATTGTATAATCAGATGAGTCATTGTTCAATTTGACCTTGTTGTTATATCATTCAGTTTCTTTCAACCTGTACTGTACTATCCGAAATAAATAAATTCATTCATTCATTCAAAAAATTGGGCTATGTATTACAATACTTCTACAGACTATAGTGGCAATACACATGAACAGAACTGGCCTCTGCATTTGACTGTGCTATTTATAAATACAGTGATCCCTCACTACTTCGCGTTTCACCTTTCGCGCCTTCAGTGCATCGCGGATTTTTCAAAAATATTCATCAAAAATTCAAAATTGAGAAAAAATGGCACAAAAGTTGCCCGGGCGCTAGCAGAAGGCAGGGAGACTACATTAATCAGGTATCAACACAGAGAGCCTGCACAACTCAAAATCCACCTCTCTGACCACCGCTCCACTCCTCTCCGCCCACCTCTTCACAGCTAGGGAATCTTGCAAGCTGATTGGCCGAGACGTTTCACCTCGCAAGCTGATTGGCCGAGACGTTTTACCCAGCTTCTCTCCCTGCAGAGCGCCCATACCCAGCGAAGGAAGACCGCATTCATTGTTCTTAATCGCTCGTGTTGCTTAGTGGCACTTTTCGCTGTTCTCTTGTGCCTTTTGGTGCAAAATAGTGCTTGTGACGCCCTTGGGGGGGGGGGGTGACGCTACTTAGCGGTTTTTCACTTTTCGCGGTTGGTTCTGGTCTGCATTAAACGCGATAAGTGAGGGATCACTGTAATATCTATATCTAGAAACGCATCGCTTCCCGGTCGCTTTTCCTCCCCCTTTCTTTTCTTTCGTCACCATGACAGCTTTCCTTGGCCACTGAACAGATCTTCCCAGGTGTTGGAAGTGTTTTGTAGTCGACTATCACGACAAAATGCACCAAAAACAACCAGTGTCGACGTGCTGGCAATGGTAAACATTGAGGACTGTGTCACACTCGTGACGTCACGCGGAACTCCGGCTGCACTTCCGGTTAATCGGCGGATTTGTCTGATTTTTCAGGGCGGGAAATTCAAAATCGCGATTTTCTCCAAGATTCCGGGATTTGTGGAGGGGGTGCCAATGATAAATTATCTTTATAATTGTATGTACTATCACCCAGTGCCGTTCAATGCTGTTCAGTTCAGTTCTACTTTAAGTTGTGGTTAAGCCAAAATTTTCTCCACTTAAATGAAGAAAAAACAGAATGTATTGCGTTTGGGGATACTGTAACGGCTGGCTTTGGTACCCTCTCTTTAAGGCTCAGTTCAGCTGTCAGAAATTTGGGGGTGATTTTTGACAGCCATTTAAAATTTGATAAACAGATTGACAATGTAGTCAAGATGAGCTTTTATCAATTACGTCTGTTATCCAAAGCCAAACCTTTCCTGAGCCGTCATGATCTTGAGATAGCCATCCATGCTTTAGCCACGTCTCGACTTGATTACTGCAATGCACTTTATGTTGGCATCTCTCAGTCTTCAACTTGTGCAAAATGCAGCGGCTCGTCTTTTGACCAACACACCTAGGCAAAGCACATTACTCCGATCCTTTTTTCACTTCATTGGCCTCCAGTCCATTTTAGAATTAATTTTAAACTTTTGCTTTTTGTTTTTAAAGCTCTTAATAGCCTTGCTCCGGTTTATATGTCTGAGACTTTGACTGTCCGTGACCAAGGCAGGGCTTTGAGGTCATCCAATCAGCTTTTGCTGGATGTGCCCAGGTCAAGGTATAAACATTGGGGTGACTGAGCCTTTTCTGTTGCCGCCCCCAGGCTCTGAAATAATCTTCCCCCTGACCTACGTGCTATCTCTGACCTGGCCCTTTTTAAATCAGAACTTAAGACATATTTGTTTAGGATGGCTTTTAATACCCAGTAGTGGTGATATTTGTCTTGGCATTTGTTTTTAATTTATTCTCATTTTTAGGTATTTATTCTTATTTCTTTGTTTATGTTATTTGTTTTTAATGCTGTTTATTTTCTGTAAAGCACTTTGGTCACCTACGGGTTGTTTTAAAGGGCTATATAAATAAAGTACATTACATTACATTACATTGTCTTAGAGAAATTAGGGACTACAATGGAAATAAGTGTGTGCACTTTCTTGTGTCATCCCATTGTTTTTAAATATATGTTGTATTTTTTATGCAATGTTATTTTAAACAATGAATAAATCCTCCCCCCAACCAGTCGTGGCAGAAGACTGCCCCTCCCTGACCCTGGGTCTGCCAGAGATTTCTTCTTAGTATAAGGGAGTTTTTACTTCCCACTGTCACCTGTTGCTGCTCACAGGGGATCATCTGACTGTTGGGGCTTTCTCTAAATTATTTGATTTGTGCTTATGTATCTAGCACCTTGATATGACTTTTGTTGTGACTAGGTGCAATTATATATTACAGTATTATTAAATATTATTTATTATTATTATTATTATTATTATTATTATTATTTCAGATAAAGTTGAACTGAATATATAAAATTATCTCGGCAGCTTGCTTTCCCTGGGTAATTCCTTTTTCTACTATGCTGTGTACGTTTTGGTTGTCTACTGTCTTGCTGCTGTTACACTGTAGTTTCCCAGTTTAGGATCAATAAAGTACATCTATCTATCTATCTATCTATCTATCTATCTATCTATCTATCTATCTATCTATCTATCTATCTATCTATCTATCTATCTATCTATCTATCTATCTATCTATCTATCTATCTATCTATCTATCAATAGTCAGCTTGATTAACTACCCTTATAAACACTCAGTCGTCGGCCTCCATCGGTCTATGATGACCATGGAAGAGAATCCTAAACGTCTACTCTGCTGGAACAGCACCGCCTGTGGCTGAACAGGCCGATGCGCGAATGGCAGTCCCTGTCACACAGGTCGCACTTGTGGGTGGTCTCCGTGCTGCTGGGTCTGTGGCGGTTCTTCCTGCAGGTCCTTTTTTTATCTGCTGCAGCAGTCAGTCTCTCGCCTTGAGCTGTCTGGTCAGGGTGCCTCTCCATTTGGAGCGGTCCGTTGCAAGGTCCTCCCAGCGCTCTGTGTTGATCTCCAGGGCCTTCATGTCTCTCTTAGAGACGTCTCTAAAGCGCAGCTGTGGGCGGCCAACGTCTCTCCTGCCAGTCGCCAGTTCTCCGTAGAGGACATCTTTGGGGATTCTGCCATCCCCCATACGGTGAACGTGGCCTAGCCAGCGGAGCCTGCACTGCCTGAGTAGAGTGAACATGGAGGGAAGGCCGGTGCAGGACAGAACTTCTGTGTTGGGCACTTTGTCCTGCCAGGATATGTCCAGGATGTGGCGAATGCAGCGCAAGTGGAAGGAGTTCAGTCTCTTTTACTGCCGAGCGTATGTTGTCCACGTCTCACTCCCATAGAGCAATGTGCTGATAACGCAGGCGTTGTACACTGCCATCTTCGTCTTGACAGAGAGTTTGGGATTCTCCCACACTCGTGTGGTGAGGCGAGCGAGTGTGAAGGCTGATTTTCCAATCCTCTTGTCGATCTCTGTATCAAGGGAGAGGTTGTTGCTGATCGTGGACCCCAGGTACGTGAACTGATTCACGACCTCCAGCTCGTAGTCGTCGATGGTGATGGTTGGTGGTGCTTCCGTGCCTTGCGCCAAGACGTTAGTCTTCTTGAGGCTGATGGTAAGCCCGAAGTCCTTGCATGCCTGGAAGAAGCGGTCCATCAGGGTCTGAAGCTCCTGCTGTGTGTGGGTTGCGACTGCAGCATCGTCTGCAAACAGCATGTCTCTGATTAGAGCCTCGCGTACTTTGGTTCTGGCTTTCAGGCGGACGAGGTTGAAAAGCCTGTCGTCAGATCTTGTGTGCAGGTAGATTCCCTCTGTTGCTGTGCTGAAGGCATGCCTCAGGAGCATAGCAAAGAAAATCCCAAAGAGGGTTGGCGCAAGTACACAGCCCTGTTTCACTCCACTGCGTATGTTGAATGGCTCTGAGACGTTGCCGTTGTGCTGCACTATCCCCTGCATGTTGGTGTGAAACGATTCGATGAGGCTTTGCAACTTTGGTGAGCATCCTATCTTTGGCAGGATCTTGAAAAGGCCCTCTCTGCTGACCAGATCAAACGCTTTGGTGAGGTCGATGAAGGCGACGTATAGGGGCATGTTCTGTTCTCTGCATTTCTCCTGGAGTTGGCGGATGGAGAATATCAAGTCTACCGTCGATCGCTCAGCGCGGAAGCCACACTGAGACTCGGGGTAGACACGTTCGGCAAGCTTCTGTAGACGAACGAGAACAACTCGTGTGTAGACTTTGCCAACAACGCTGAGGAGGGAGATGCCCCTGTAGCTGTTGCAGTCGCTTCTCTCCACTTTGTTTTTGTAGAGGGTGATGATCTTGGTGTCCCTCATGTCCTGTGGTACAGCACCTTCCTTCCAGCACTGGCAGAGGACGTCATGCAATGGCAGCAGTAGGGCGGTCTTGCAGTGCTTGATCAGGTCGGGGGGTATGCCGTCGTTGCCGGGTGCCTTGCCAGCGGCCAAGCTATCAATGGCCTTGCTGAGTTTGTCAATGGTTGGCTCGGCGTCAAGTTCATCCATGGATGGCAGGCAGTCGATGTCATCAAGGGCTGACGGTGTCACGGTGTTCTGTCTGGAGTAGAGGTCGGAGTAGTGTTCCACCCATCTCTCCATCTGCTTGTTCTTTTCTGTGATCATCTCCCCAGTGGAGGATTTGAGGGGGGCCGTCTTGCTCTGAGCCGGACCAGGTGCTTTCTTGATGCCATCGTACATACCACGGATGTTCCCTGTTATGGCAGCGGTTTGAATGTCTTGGCTGAGCTGAGTCCAGTACTCGTTGGCACAGCGCCGAGCAGTCTGCTGAACTTTGCTTTTCGCAGCCCTGAGAATCTGGAGATTCTTCTCGTTTGGATACTTCTTGTACTCAGCAAGTGCTGAGCGCTTGGCTTCAATGACGGGGGTCATCTCGGTCAACTTGGCATCAAACCAGTCCTGTGACTTCGATGTCTTCCTCCCAAAGGTAGCCAAGGCTGTGTGGTGGATGGTGTTTCGCAGCTCTTCCCACTTCTGCTTTGCAGATTCTCCTTCTTGTGGTACACCAAGTTCCTTCTCAAAGGTGGAGGCAAACTGCTCAACAAGTTCTGGTTGGGCCATCTTGCTGGTGTCAATCCATGCCTTTCCAGGCTGTCTAGCACGATGGAATTTCTTCAGCTGCAGCTTGACCTTGCAACACACCAATGAATGGTCTGTGTCGCAATCTGCACTCTGGAACGAACGGGTGATTAGCACGTTCTTCAGTGAGGTGCGCCTGGTCAGGATCAAGTCCAGCTGGTGCCAGTGCTTTGAGAGCGGATGTCGCCAGGAAACCTTGTGTTGGGGCTTGGTCTTGAAGAACGAGTTTGTGATGCACAGATCATGATATATGCAGAACTCGAGCAGCTGCTGTCCGTTGTCGTTCATTCTGCCCATGCCAAATGGTCCAAGACAGGAGGGCCAGGAGTCATGGTCAGCACCCACTCTGGCATTGAAGTCTCCAAGGAGAATGAGTTGTTCAGAGTTGGGGATGATCCTGACAGTTGTTGCGAGATTCTCGTAGAACTCGTCTTTTGCCTCTGGTGTGGCTGTCAGTGTTGGGGCATACACACTGACGAGGGTGACTGGGCCTTGAGTGGTGTTCAGGCGGAGGGTGAGGAGTCGTGCAGAGCCATTGCTGCCCGGTTCCACCATCTTCAGCAAGGTGTTCTTCACTGCGAAGCCCACTCCGTGTTCCCTGTGTTCGTCACTGCCCTTTCCCTGCCAGTAGAACGTGTAGTCCTTCTCTCTCAGTGTTCCTGCGTCAGCCAACTGTGTTTCCTGGAGAGTGGCGATATCCACTTCCAGTCTCTTCAGCTCATTATTGATGATGGCAGTCTTCCTGGTGTCGTTGATGTCCTTGAGGTTAGCAGCGAGTCCTGTCATCATAGTGCAGACGTTCCAAGTTCCCAGTTTTAGAGTTGGTCTCTTTTGTTTTTTTGTCTTGCCTGGTGCGAAGGTTCTCAGCCTGCCGTTCGGACTTCTCCTCATCCCCATGCACCAGGCGTTGGTAGGATTCAAGCCTGGGCAGGAAGATTTGAAGGACAAGATGTTGCCCATGCAGCATTTCCCCCCTCTCCACGTCACTGATGAATCCAAAGGAACAGCAGGGCTGCTACAGTTTGGTACCAGCGCCGTCACAGGAGCTGCCAGAACAATGTTGAGCACAACAGAGAACTGTCTTAAGGATTCCGACTCCGGATTTTTCCTCAGGGTTGACTCCCGAAGCCTTTCCCGTGACCGGGTGTGCCGCAAGGCAGCGGAGGTTTGAAATCAGGGTTTACCTTCCCCTAGATGGGCTACCTTCCCAGGTTGACGAGCCACCATCTACCTGAAGCATCTGGTTTTAAGGCGCCAGAGATCCGCCCTCGCCCCTTCTCCTATTAGTAAAAGCAGTTCCGCCGGGCTTAGAGACTAAACCACACAGGCAGGCTAGGAGATGGACTTAGTTGTCAGAGGCTTTTCGAGACACACACCAAAAGGAGCATTTTATGAGCACTGGGAGCTTAACCCCAGTGCCGCTTCTGGCTATGACAACCTTGGAACCTTATAAACACTGGAGGTAGAGTAACACATGAAATAATGCAGTGCATGTTACGTGTGGCCCTCGCGAGCCACACAGAGAGAGCCAAGGGCGAGCCAGTGAGTTGTGATGTTTTATTATAATAAGGGATAAGGGATAAGGGACACGGCCTTGTAGACCGAAAGCACAGATACTCATACAGGGTAACACTCACGAGTAGTACAGCACAGGAGTAGAGAGCTGGCACCGGGCATAGGGGTTCCAAGGCATGAATACTCACAGCGGGTAACACTCACAAGAATGCTGCAAGAGGAGTAGAGGGCTGGCACCGGGCATAGGGGTTCCAGCCTACACAGTGCTTAAGTCACAGCCCCGAATGATCGGAGCTGCTCCTTTTTATCTTCATTAGCAGCGCCTCAGCTGATGAGGATTAATTGGGCCCCAGCCGTCCCATAACACCGACAGCTGGGAGCCCGCTGAGACGCTGACAAATGAGAGACAGAGATGAGGAGGGATATGGTCTGAGCGCCGGACGACCCTGCGTCTCATCCCATGGTGACAGAGCGTCCCCCTCACGGTTGGGCTCCGAACGACCCAAACTATCCGAGCCCCCCCCCCCCACCTAGGGTGGGTGGAAGGGAGGCAGGACCGGAGGGAGAGAAGCAGAGAAAAGAAAAAAAAAGACAAATAGACCATGAACAAATACAGAGTACCAGGGCAGAGAGAAAAAAACTCCCAAACAATACTCCATATCACAAAAAAAAAATAATTAGACCAGGGCACAAATGAGGAAAATACTGAGCATGGTTACAGGTAAAACACACTACTCAATAGCACCCAAATGATGTCTAGATCGGGCAGGGGAGAAGAAAAAAAAAACACCATGAAAGTGACAGGAACAAATGAGGCAATTACAGAGTACGGTTGAAAGGGAAACAAAACACATTACTCCATAATGCACAATCGAGGCTAGGAACAGGACAAGAATGAAGAAAATGCTGAGTACGGTTAATAAAAAACACAATACAAAGCACTACATACATAGATTCACCTAGAGGACAAAAAACTGCACCTGAGTGACCTTAATATTTACTGAAGGTAAGCGACACCCGAGGAAGACGGCAGGCAGAGTCCAATAAAGCCGGGACAGTTCCGGTGGTCTCTCCGCCCATTGTCTAGCTGGTGAACTGGGGAAAAGGGAATGTTCGGGCGGCCTACTCCAGACCCAGGTCCCAAGAAACAAGTCCTCCGGTGGCTGTGCCAGGCCACCCAGAAGCAAACTCAGTTCATCGGGGGGTCGGACCAGATCGCCGATCCGAAAGTCTTGCGGGTCGGGCGGCCGCACAAGCGAACCGAAGGGGCACGGTAGGCCCTCCGGTGGCCGACCCGCATCGCTAAACCACCAGGGCCGTTGGGACGGGCGAGAGGTCAAAGCGGACCCCGGTGGAAGAGGCTCGGGGGAGAGCCGATGACGAGGTGGACGAACGTCAGACCGCAGGGAAACAGCCACCCCCCTCACCGGACCTGGACGACACTGGTGCAGAACCCACGTCGGACCCCGATTGGGTCTCAGGAGAACCCACGTCGGACACCACTGGAGCGGAACCCACGTCGGACCCCAATTGGGTCTCGGACGAACCCAGGTCGGACACCGCAGGAGCAGCACCCACGACGGACCCCGACTGGGCCGGCACCGCACCAGAACCGACTTCTGACGTCGAACCTGGACCTTCCAGCACCACGAGAGATGGCAACTCCTCGCCGGCGACCCTGGAAGAAGGCTCAGGAGAGAAAACAGAACCGGGATCAGGATCACCGGCAGCGCCAGAACCCGGCAAGATGAGCTCGGACGCAGCGGACGGCTGCCCCGACTCATCTCCCCTAGAGACAGGCTAAAGTGCTCAAGGATATGAAGGAGAAAGAGAAAGTAGAGCACTCGCCTGATCTCGGGTTCTGACGCCGTCCAGGACTGCGAAGATCCAGGATCCGTCGTCAGGAGGTCGTCGTCAGGCTTCCACTCAGCTGCGTCGGGCCCCGCAGCCGGCATGATGGTCAGCGCAGCTTGGGATTCCTCCTGCCTTGGTAACCACGCCGATGGTCCACACGACGTGATGGCAGGAGAACCTCGTCCCGCTGGACCGAACCGCTTCTCCGTGGAGACCCGGGGATGCTTGGTCGTCGGCACGGACTCCACGTAGCAGTCAGTCTTCCTCCTCCGTCCACAACGTAGCTGCGGGACCGGAACCGCAGGCCCCCTCCTCATCCCACGACGTTGACCCGGCGCCGGGGACCGCTCAGCGGAGGGAGACACAGAGGGTGCAGGATTAATAACACAGGTTACAGCAGGTGGTGGGAGTTCAGGGCGCTGCGGACCCCGAACTCCACCTCCAGGAGTATGACAGAGCAAATCACTAAGTTGATGAGAACAAACTGGGACTTGCCTGTCTACTGGAGGCTGGGTGGTGCCTGCTGCAGTGGACGTTGCTTCTCCCTCTCCCCGCCGGGCGGCAACGGAGGACCCCATGGGAGGGCGTCTGGGAGCCGCTCGTGTTGTCTCCAGAAGAGGGCTCGCCAGGCCGGGATTCCAGGCGCACACAGCAGTCGGGGAGCACGTCGAGGAGTAGGGGGTGACAGCCGAGATGAGCTGGCCCGGATGCTCTGGCGTGACAGCGGGGGGGAGAGGCTCAGGAGACGAGGCTGTGAAATCTCCTCTCTGACGAGGCGAAGAGGTGACAGCTGCGTGGGAGGAAGGGACCTTGTGACAGCCCGGAACTGGATCTGGACGGGGTTTGTGCTGAGGCGACTTGGCGATGTGATGACGGCTATTCCCAGGGGCCGAAGCGAAGGAGAGACCCAGGAATCGCTGCTCCTGAGCAGGGACCGAGGCGAGGAGGGCGTTGAACTCGGGGTAGTTTCGTAGCCCTGGACTCCTCTCCACCAATCTCACCGCCGCCGCCACATGCCTGATGATGGTAGACGGGTGCACAGCGGAGCTCGCAGCAGCCACTTGGTTCCGGACCTTAACTGCTGTCTGCTGCAGATCCTTCGGGGGAATCCTGAGTGACGTCGTGCAGAACGGGGGAAGCCCTCTGGGTGGCGCAAACTCCCGGGCTGGAGTGGAGACAGGAACGGGATCCCGATGCGGGGGGTGACGTCTCCTCCTCTTCGGCTTCCTGCCGGGGTTTCCTTCCAACTCGCGGAGCTCTTCTCGCTGTGCAGCGATGGCGTCCCTCCTGGCACAGACCTCAGGATGGTAGGAATAGCGAAGGTGGCTGTCCAGGAGATTCTCAGCACGGTCCAGATGCCAGCGTCTCGTGTTGGAGGCGTCGAACAGGGTGGCGGTAAAGAGCGTCCCGTCGACACCCTCCAAGATGGACATCAGCTCGTCACCCTGGCGTCGGACGTGACTCCTGGGAGATGGCATGCTAAAAGCGCTGACACCCGGACTGGAAGGTACAAGTCCACCAACAACTCACGGCCGCCGGCCACTCGTCTGACTGCGACTTACTGTTACGTGTGGCCCTCGCGAGCCACACAGAGAGAGCCAAGGGCGAGCCAGTGAGTTGTGATGTTTTATTATAATAAGGGATAAGGGATAAGGGACACGGCCTTGTAGACCGAAAGCACAGATACTCATATAGGGTAACACTCACGAGTAGTACAGCACAGGAGTAGAGAGCTGGCACCGGGCATAGGGGTTCCAAGGCATGAATACTCACAGCGGGTAACACTCACAAGAATGCTGCAAGAGGAGTAGAGGGCTGGCACCGGGCATAGGGGTTCCAGCCTACACAGTGCTTAAGTCGCAGCCCCGAATGATCGGAACTGCTCCTTTTTATCTTCATTAGCAGCGCCTCAGCTGATGAGGATTAATTGGGCCCCAGCCGTCCCGTAACACCGACAGCTGGGAGCCCGCTGAGACGCTGATAAATGAGAGACAGAGATGAGGAGGGATATGGTCTGAGCGCCGGACGACCCGGCGTCTCATCCCATGGTGACAGTACATCCATTTTTTCACCCATTACAAACAAAGTGCTGTTAGAAGAGATAGCTAATCATGCAATGTATAGATGTAAAGACTACAGAAGCTGAATGAGGTGCATGGTTGACTCAATGCAATATACACACGTGGACTAAATTGTTGGTACCCCCTCTATTAATGAAAGAAAAACCCACAATGGTCACAGAAATAACTTGAATCTGACAAAAGTGGTAATAAATAAAAATTCTATGAACATTAACCAATGAAAATCAGACAATGCTTTTGAATTGTGGCTCAACAGAATTATTTTAAAAAACAAACTCATGAAACAGGCCTGGACAAAAATGATGGTACCCCTAGAAAAGATTGAAAATAATGTGACCATAGGGACATGTTCAACCAAGATGTGTCCTCTAATTAACATCACAGGTGTCTACAAACTTGTAATCAGTCAGTCAGCCTATTTAAAGGGTGACAAATAGTCACTGTGCCGTTTGGTGACATGGTGTGTACCACACTAAACATGGACCAGAGGAAGCAAAGGAGAGAGTTGTCTCAGGAGATTAGAAAGAAAATTATAGACAAGCATGTTAAAGGTAAAGGCTATAAGACCATCTCCAAGCAGCTTGATGTTCCTGTGACTACAGTTGCACATATTATTCAGAAATTTAAGATTCACGGGACTGTAGCCAACCTCCCTGGACGTGGCTGCAGGAGGAGACGGATAATACGAATGGTAACAAAAGAGCCCAGAACAACCTCTAAACACATCCATGGTGAACTCCAAGGTCAAGGTACATCAGTGTAAGATCACACCATCCGTCGTTGTTTGAGCCAAAGTGGACTTCATGGGAGACGATCAAGGAAGACACCAATGTTGAAAACAAATCATAAAAAGGCCAGACTGGAATTTGCCAAACTGCATGTTGACAAGCCACAAAGCTTCTGGGAGAATGTCCTATGGATAGACAAGACAAAACTGGAACTTTTTGGCAAGGCACATCAGCTCTATGTTCACAGATGCAAAAATGAAGCATACCAAGAAAAGAACACTGTCCCTGCTGTGAAACATGGAGGAGGTTCTGTTATGTTCTGGGGCTGCTTTGCTGCATCTGGCACAGGGTGTCTTGAATCTGTGCAGGGTACAATGAAATCTCAAGACTATCAAGGTATTCTAGAGAGAAATGTGCTGCCCAGTGTCAGACAGCTTGGTCTCAGTGGCAGGTCATGGGTCTTGCAACAGGATAATGACCCAAAACACACAGCTAAAAACACCCAAGAATAGCTAAGAGCCAAACATTGGACTATTCTAAAGTGGCCTTCTGTGAGCCCTGATCTAAATCCCATTGAACATTTGTGGAAGGAACTGAAACATGCCGTCTGGAGAAGGCACCCTTCAAACCTGAGACAACTGGAGCAGTTTGCTCATGAGGAGTGGACCAGAATACCTGCTGAGAGGTGCAGAAGTCTCATTGACAGCTACAGAAATCGTTTGATTGCAGTGATTGCCTCAAAAGGTTGTGCAACAAAATATTAAGTTAAGGGTACCATCATTTTTGTCCAGGCCTGTTTCATGAGTTTGTTTTTTAAAATAATTCTGTTGAACCACAATTCAAAAGCATTGTCTGATTTTCATTGGTTAACTTTCATAGAATTTTTATTTATTACCACTTTTGTCAGATTTAAGTTATTTCTGTGACCATTGTGGGTTTTTCTTTCATTAACAGAGGGGTACCAACAATTTTGTCCACAGCTGTACATCCCCTACCAGCATGTAGGGGGCAATGTCTGCAAGTTTATTTCAAGAATACGTCTTATAAAGGTTGTTTGCACATTGGCAAGATGTCAGGTAGACGTTGGGATTTTAAGAAAAAAGTTGTGAATTTTTTGGGAAAAAAAGGTTCAAATTTACAACAAAAAGCTACAAATTTACAGGAAAAAATTTAGAAAAAAGTTGCAATTTTTGAGAAAAAAGTCACACATTTATGAGAAAAAAGTTGCAGATTTATGAGAGAAAAGTTGGAAAGTTTTGAAAAAAAAGTTAGTTCTGAGAAAAAAATAGCAAATTTTCAAGAAAAAAAATGTGCAAATTTATGAGAAAAAGTTGCACATTTTTGATAAAACAGTTACATTTATGAAAAAAAAAAGTTGAAAAATGTATATTTTTTTTGCAAATTTATGCGATTATGCCAATGTCTAGCCAACATGTGGCAAATGTGAAAACAACCTCTGTAGGACATATTGCTGATGTAAACTTGGTACCCCAGGCCGATGTTGGCACAGCATACAGTATGTGTGCTGTTGGGGTCTTAGCTAGGGATGGCTTACCCCAACAGCACACATACGTCGGGCCAATGTCGGCACAACATCAGCAAGTTAACATTGCCAGCACTGAGTTTGGAATCAAAGGTGAAAGGTCAGGATTTTAACTCTATAGGGCGGTAAAAGTCATGGGTCTCCATCTCTGTTGAGTGCATTCTGGTTCTTTTATTTTTTGCAGTACCTTACAGTTATATTTGCTGTTGATTTCAATGACTCTCCTTTCCACAGTAGTGCTTCTAAAAAAAGGTAAACTGGAGGAGATGTGCCCTCGGTTTCCAGAGCCTGTGCCTCTCAACCATCCCCTCATACCCCTAAGGGTGGCCTTAGAAAAGGCAAGTGTAACTGGCTCAGTTTTAAAGTGCTACAGTTCTATTCTGTATCATGCAGAACTCTTGGGGTTAATGAGGATTTTTTCCATCAGGTCGATGTACTCCTGAGGATGAGCATCCATAAGACCAAGCTACCAGCAATATCAGCCATCGTAGTTCTAAATGACTCTGTTCTGTGGAATGGACACTTTGGCAAGAAGAACATAAGTGACCCCTCCTCTAAAGCACCTAATGAGTACACCGTGTACAGGTGAGGTGGGAGCAGTGAAGGCAGCTATGGCTCATGTAAAGGCAGGGTGGTCATTTCTCTTTATGTCAGCAGTTATTCTCAGTTGGTGATTTGAGGGGGATGGGGGCAGGGGGGGGGGTTGCTACAACCCCTTGTTAGCAAAGTGACTCAAAATCATCCCCTTGCTGTCTTCACAGCGCTTCACTTTTTCCACATTTTGTTGTTACAGCCTTATTCCAAAAGGGATTAAATTATTTTTTTTCCTCAAAATTCTACACACAATACCCCATAATGACAACATGAAAAATGTTTTTTTTAGATTTTTGCAAATTTATTAAAAATAAAAAATTAAGAAATCACATGTACATAAGTATTCACAGCCTTTGCCATGAAGCTCAAAATTGAGCTCAGGTTCATCCTGTTTCCACTGATCATCCTTGAGATGTTTCTACAGCTTAACTGGAGTCCACCTGTAGTAAATTCAGTTGATTGGACATGATTTGGAAAGGCACACACCTGTTTATATAAGGTCCCACAGTTGACAGTGCATGTCAGAGCACAAACCAAGAATGAAGTCAAAGGAATTGTCTGCAGACCTCCGAGACAGGATTGTCTCGAGGCACAAATCTGGGGAAGGGTACAGAAAAATTTCTGCTGCTTTGAAGGTCCCAATGAGCACAGCGGCCTCCATCATCCACAAATGGAAGAAGTTCGGAACCACAAGGACTCTTCCTAGAGCTAGCCGGCCATCTAAACTGAGCGATCGGGGAGAAGGGCCTTAGTCAGGGAGGTGACCAAGAACCCAATGGTCACTCTGTCAGAGCTCCAGTGTTGCTCTGTCAAGAGAGGAGAACCTTCCAGAAGGACAACCATCTCTGTAACAATCCACCAATCAGACCTGTATGGTAGAGTGGCCAGACGGAAGCCGCTCCTTAGTAAACGGCACATGGCAGTCCACCTGGAGTTTGCCAAAAGTCACCTGAAGGACTCTAGACCATGAGAAACAAAATTCTCTGGTCTGATGAAACAAAGATTGAACTCTTTGGCGTGAATGTCAGGCGTCATGTTTGGAGGAAACGAGGCACGGTTCATAACCCCACCAGTGGTGGTGGCAGCATCATGCTGTGGGGATGTTTTTCAGCAGCAGGAACTGGGAGACTAGTCAGGATAGAGGAAAAAATGAATGCAGCAATGTACAGAGATGTTCTGGGTGAAAATCTGCTCCAGAGTGCTCTTGGCCTCAGACTGGGGTTACGGTTCATCTTTCAGCAGGACAACGACTCTAAGCACACAGCCAAGATATCAAAGGAGTGGCTTCAGGACAACTCTGTGAATGTCCTTGAGTGGCCCAGCCAGAGCCCAGACTTGAAACCAACTGAACATCTCCGGAGAGATCTGAAAATGGCTGTGCACCGACGCTTCCCATCCAACCTGATGGAGCTTGAGAGATGCTGCAAAAAGGAATGGGCAGAACTGCCCAAACTGCCCAAAGATAGGTGTGCCAAGCTTGTGGCATCATATTCAAAAAGACTTGAGGCTGTAATTGCTGCCAAAGGTGCATCAACAAAGTATTGAGCAAAGGCTGTGAATACTTATGCACATGTGATTTCTTAGTTTTTTATTTTTAATAAATTTGCAAAAAATTCAAAAAAAACTTTTCCACATTGTCATTATGGGGTATTGTGTGTAGAATTTTGAGGAAAAAAAATGAATTTAATCCCTTTTGGAATAAGGCTGTAACATAACAAAATGTGGAAAAAGTGATGCGCTGTGAAGACTTTCCGGATGCACTGTACATATACACAGTATCTCACAAAAGTGAAGATATGACACTTTGATACAATGTAAAGTAGTTGGTTTACAGCTAGTATAACAGTGTTACTTTGCTGTCCCCTCAAAATAACTCAACACACAGCCACTAATGTCTAAATCACTGGTAACAAAAGTGAGTACACTCCTAAGTGAAAATGTCCAAATTGTGCCCAAAGTTTCAATATTTTGTGGGGCTACCATTATTTTCCAGCACTGCCTTAACTCTCTTGGGCATGGAGTTCACTAGAGCTTCACAGGTTGCCACTGGAATCCTCTTCCACTCCTCCATGATGACATCAAAGAGCTGGTGGATGTTAGAGATCTTGCGCTCCTCCACCTTCCCTTTGAGGATGCCCCACAGATGCTCAATAGGGTTTAGGTGTGGAGACATACTTGGCCAGTCCATCACCTTTACCCTCAGTTTCTTTAGCAAGGCAGCGGTCGTCTTGGAGGTGTGTTTGGGGTCGTTATCATGTTGGAATACTGCCCTGCGGCCCAGTTTCTGAAGTGAGGGGCTCATGCTCTGCTTCAGTATGTCACAGTACATGTTGGCATTCATGATTCCTTCAATGAACTGTAGCTCCACAGTGCCAGCAGCACTTATGCAGCCCCAAACCATGACACTCCCACCACCATGCTTGGCTGTAGGCAAGACACACTTGTTTTTGTACTCCTCACCTGGTTGCCGCCACACACACTTGACACCATCTGAACCAAATACATAAGTTTATGTTGGTCTCATCAGACCACAGGACATGGTTTCAGTAATCCATGTCCTTAGTCTGCTTGTCTTCAGCAAACTGTTTGCGGGCTTTCTTGTGCATCATCTTTTTTTTTTTTTTCCCCTTGTCCTGTCAGGCAACTAGGCAAGCAGAACAGGGATCTGTCACCCTTACTGTGCCAAAACAGATTTACTTTGCCAAGAGGAGCTTATACAGTACCTAACTATGTATTGTATATTGTTGTAAACTCCTCCTGCAATAACTTTTAATACTTTGATTATTTTACCCATGGAAAACCCAACAGGATGGGGAAGAGGAAGAGGAAGTGTGTGGAGGGGGGAAGAAAAAGGAGGGGAACAGACAAAAAGACAAATAAGCAAACAACTAAAACAAACAAAAGAAACTGCTTCTTCCACCAAAGATGTCTCAACACGAGTCTGGTTTCCACACCTGTTAAAGGAGAGACACTTGTGCGTGTATGTCTGTGTGCGTATATATGAGAGCACGTGCAAAATAAATGTGTGCATGTGAGTGGTTTGTCAGGAAACATATGAAGCGGGGGGGCCGGTCGCAGCAACTTTCCCCCCGAGAACCCCAAGCAGTCAAGGCAGCGTCACCAGCCCCCACAGGGCACAAACGTCTGAGGTCAGCAATCCCCAGGAAAGCCAGGCATCTGCCCCCGGAGGGACGATCGAGGGAGGCCAGGTCTCCAGGTGGCCAGCACGGCGAGCCCACACCCCCGGACCCGCCTGCCCCCTATCCCCCAGCGGGGCCAAAACCCGCCCCCGGGCCCCAAGAGCCAGGAAGCCAGCGACCCCACCCCCCGGTCTGGCCTTTAAAAGGGGCTTCCTTCTGGGGTGACAGCCATCGAGACCAATTTGATGCAGTGTGCAGTGTATGGTCTGAGCACTGACAGGCTGACCCCCCACCCCTTCAACCTCTGCAGCAATGTTGGCAGCACTCATACGTCTATTTTCAAAAGACAACCTCTAGATATGATGCTGAGCACATGCACTCATCTTCTTTGGTCGACCATGGCAAGGCCTGTTCTGAGTGGAACCTGTCCTGTTAAACTGCTGTATGGTCTTGGCCACTGTCCTGCAGCTCAGTTTCAGGGTGTTGACAACCTTCTTATAATCTAGGCCATCTTTATGTAGACCAACAATTCTTTTTTTCAGATCCTCAAAGAGTTCTTTGCCATGAGGTGCCATGTTGAACTTCCAGTGACCAGTATGAGAGAGTGTGAGAGTGATAACACCAAATTTAACACGCCTGCTCCCCATTCACACCTGAGACCTTGTAACACTAACAAGTCACATTACACCGGGGAGGGAAAATGGCTAATTGGGCACAATTTGGACATGTTCTCTTAGGGGTGTACTCACTTTTGTTGCCAGCAGTTTAGACATTAATGGCTGTGTGTTGAGTTATTTTGAGGGGACAGCAAATTTACACTGTTATACAAGCTGTACACTGACTACTTTACATTGTATCAAAGTGTCATATCTTCAGTGGTGTCCCATGAAAAGATATAATAAAATATTTACAAAAATGTGAGGAGTGTACTCACTTCTATGAGATACTGTACACACACACACACACACACACACACACACACACACACACACACACACACACACACACACAGAGATTCTTTTCTCTTTAAAGATATTTCTGATGGAGCCACTGACCTGAGGTTTTCACCAGGTATCAGTAACAACGCAAGTAATCCATACATACAAAGAAATCAAGACAACTGTGGTCACAAAACAAGTTATGTTTAATAAAGTGGAATGGCAAAGGGAATGAGTACTGAACACACTTGGTGAAATTCAATTAATGTTTAGTAGAAAAGCCTTTGTTGGTAAGAACAGTTTCCAGACGTCTCCTGAATGGAGAAACTAGGTGCAGGCATTACTCAGGAGTGATTTTAGCCCATTTTTTCCACACAAAGTGTCTTCAAATCTCAGAGGTTCCGTGGGTGTCTTCTGTGAACTCTGATCTTCAGTTCATTCCATAGATTTTCAATTGTTTTCAGGTCAGGTGACTGACTGGGCCATTCTAGCAGATTTATTTTCCTTCTCTGGAGCCAGATGACAGTTTCCTTGGCTGTGTGTTTGAGATCATTGTCTTGCTGAAATGTCCATCCTTGTTTCATCTTCAGCATCTTAGCAGATGGCAACAGGTTCTTATCAAGGATCTCTGTGTACATTTGTCAATTCATCTTTCCTTCAATTATACAAAGTCAAGTACGCTTCTCGTCCAAACATGCTGTGTGTTGTGGCATCTAAAAACCTCAATTTTGGTCTCATCTGACCAGATGATATTCTCCCAGTATTTTACTGGCTTGCCCAAATGCAGCAAAAGTTTAAACGAGCTTCAACATGCTTTTTCTTCAGCAATGGAGTCTTGTAGGTGAGCAGGCATAGAGCCCATGTTGGTTGAGTGCATTACTTATTGTTTTCTTTGAAACAGCAGTACCTTCTAACTCCAGGTCTTTCTAGAGCTCTCCACAAATGGGCTTTGGCTTTTGGATAACTCTTCTGATAATTCCTTTGACTCCTCTGTCAGAAATCTGGCAAGCAGCTCCTGGTCGTGGCCGGTTTATGATAAAATGATGTTCTTTCCACTTTTGAATGATGGCTCCAACAGTGATCACTGGAACATTCAGCAGTTTAGAAATGCTCCTGTAACCAATGCTATCATTATGTTTTCCAACAATAAGGTTGTGAAGGTCTAGAGAGAGCTCTTTGCTTCTACCCATCATGAGTTATTTGTGGTGTGACAATTTGATATTCACAGACCTTTTTAAAGGATAATTGTCAGGATTTAACCAGCTGAAATTAATTTGCACTGATGGGGGATGGGATGGTTTCCTAAATTCTGATGGATTTCAGCTGGTTTCTTGACATTCTATACCTTTTTGCACCTCTTTTTCTTAATGTGTTCCTTACTTATTCCCTGCGACATTCTGCTTTATTAATATAACTTGTTTTGTGAACAGAGTTGGCATGATTTCTTTGTATGTATGGATTACTTGGGTTGTTACTGATATCTGATGAAAATCTCAGGTCAATGGCTCCATCAGAAATATCTAGGGGAAGATTTACTAAGGCAGTGCAAATTAGCAAGTGCACAATTTAGATAGAGTGCCTGAGGGAGTGGCCAATTTTTTCCAGTGATCTACTAACAACACGCAAAATTATGAACACAGACGCAGCCACTTCATCTCAAAAATGACCACCCATTCACCAAGAACACCGCAAAATTGCACACAGGCACAACGGAAGTGGGTCATCAACACAGGCACAGCCAGTTCGGAGGAGCATAATATATAAAGCTTTTTTTAAAAGTTTTTGTCTAAGTGCAAACCCCACTAAAATAGTTTATTTTTGTTTATTATATTTCAAAATTTAGATTTTCATTTAACGTGGCAGACTTTTTGTTTAATATGTATAAATAAGATAAGCCTTTATTAGTCCCACAACGGGGAAATTCCAGGATTGCAACAGCACAGGGATAGCAACACTCAGAGCAACAATCAGAAGGCAAGAAAAAAAACAAGCAAGCAAGAGCAGCTAATATACATATGTACATATTACTATAAAATATATATATACACACACACACACAGACACACAGTGCAGAGCATTGTAGCTGGATGGAATAAATATATGAATATATGAACACACAGTGCAGAGCATTGTAGCTAGATGGAATAAATATGTAAATATATAAACACCCACAGTACGGAGCATTGCAGCTAGGTGGAATAAATATGCAAGTATATAAACACACACAGTGCGGAGCAATGTAGCTAGATGGAATAATATGTAGATATATAAAAACACAGTGCGGAGCATTGTAGCTAGATGGAATAAATATATAGATATATAAATATAAACACACCCAGTGCTGAGCATTGTAGCTAGATGGAATAAATATGTAAATATATAAACACACACAGTGCAGAGCATTGTAGCTAGATGGAATAAATATGTAAATATATAAACACACCCAGTGCAGAGCATTGTAGCTAGATGGAATAAATATGTAAATATATAAACACACCCAGTGCAGAGCATTGTAGCTAGATGGAATAAATATGTAAATATATAAACACACACAGTGCAGAGCATTGTTGCTAGGTGGGATGAAACAGCATAACCGTCTATTTAGTTATCCTACATGGTATGATTATGTGCCCATACATATTCTCACCCTCCATAGCGACCAGTATTTTCCTAGTTGTATGCCGGAGGGGACCATTGTGTAAGTCTATTGCATCTTTTGCATTCAAAAAAAACTATTAGTTTGTTACGTCTTTTTGCTATCTCTGCGAGCAGCCCTGCTTAGGTTGTACAGTCTGACAGCCGTTGGTAGGAAGGACCTACGAAACCTCTCGGTTGTGCACCTGGGATGATGTAGTCTGCTGCTAAATGAGCTCCTCAGTGCATCCAGTATGTCCTGCATAGGGTGGAACTCGGACTCCAGCAGAGATGACAGTTTAGCCACCGTCCTTCTCTCTCCTATCTCCTCCATCGGATCAAGGCGCTGCCCCAGGACAGAGCTAGCTTTCTTAATCAGTTTGTTCAGTCTCTTCCTATCGGCTGCAGTAATGCCACTGCCCCAGCAGACCACTCCAAAAGTGATGGCTGATGCCACCACCGTGTCATAGAATGACTTCAGCAGCGCCCCTTGTACACCAAAAGACCTGAGTCTCCTCAGCAGGAACAGCCTGCGCTGTCCTTTCTTGTAGAGTGCGTCAGTATTGTGTGACCAGTCTAGTTTATTGTTCAGATGAATATCCAGGTACTTATAGGATGTCACCATCTCGATGTCTGTTCCCTGTATATTTACTGGTGCTATGAGGGGCTGCCCATGCCTGCGGCAGTCCACCACCAGCTCCTTAGTTTTCCTCGCGTTGATCTGGAGGCAGTTCCGATGGCACCAGTCCACAAAGTCCTGGATAAGCCCTCTGTACTCAGCTTCATCTCCGTTGGAGATGAGACCAACGATCGCAGAGTCATCAGAGAACTTCTGTAGATGGCAATGTGTTGTGTTGTGTGAGAAGTCCGCAGTATAAAGAGTGAACAGGAAGGGAGCCAGCACCGTTCCCTGGGGGGCCCCCGTGCTACTGATGATCGTGTCGGAAACACAGTCCCGGGTTCTCACAAACTGAGGCCGGTTCGTGAGGTAGTCCAGGATCCATGATGACAGGTGCTGGTCCACCCCTGCGCGCAGCAGCTTGTCCTTCAGGATCATCGGTTGGATGGTGTTGAAAGCACTGGAGAAGTCAAAGAACATGATCCTCACCATATTCCCGGGCTTCTCCAGGTGGGACAGAGAACGGTGAAGGAGGAAGATCACCGCATCCTCCACCCCAATGCCATGCTGGTAGGCGAACTGGAGTGGATCCATCGCTGGTTCCACCAGGGGGCGGAGATGAGCAAGGAGCAGTCTCTCCAGGGTCTTCATCAAGTGGGACGTCAAGGCCACCGGTCTGTAGCTGTTCAGGTCTTTGGGGTGGGAAGTTTTTGGTACAGGTACCACACAAGATGTTTTCCACAGCTGTGGTACCCTCCCCAGTTTCAGGCTCATGTTGAAGATATACGTCACAATCCCACACAGCTGGTCTGCACAGGACTTGAGGAGCTTTGCGCTGATGCCGTCCGGTCCCGCCGCCTTCCTCGCCTTGATCTTCCTCAGCTCCGTCCTCACCTGGGTCTTGGTCAGGGTCAGGATGGGGGGCTGTGTGTTGGGAGTGGGGGGGGTGTCGGTGGAGTGGGGAGTGGGCAGCAGGACTTGATTTCTTAGAGGCAGCAGTGGTTGTTGTGCAGACAGGGGGGAGGGCGGTTGGTCAAATCTATTGAAAAACAGATTCAGGTTGTTCGCCCACTCCCTGCCCCCCGTGGCCTGGGGGGAGGTATTCTGGAGCCCCGAGATGGTTTTGAGGTTTCTCCAGACCCCGCTGATGTCGCTCTGTTGCAGCTTGTCCTCCATCTTCTTCCTGAAGCTGTCCTTGCCTTCTCTGATCTTTCTCCTCAGCTCCCTCTGTACGGACTTCAGCATCTCCCTGTTCCCCGACCTGAAGATCCTCTTCTTCTCTCTCAGAAGTGTTTTTATCTCAGGGTTGATCCAGGGTTTGTTGTTTGAGTGACGCCGTATGGTCTTGGTGGGAACGGATTTGTCCACACAGAAGCTGAGGTAGCCCGTGAAGGTGTGAATGAGGCCATCGATGTCCTCACCATGTGGATCGCAGAGCTGCTTCCAGGCAGTGGCTTCAAAACAGTCCTTTAGAGTGTCCATTGTCTCCTCAGACCATAACTCCACAGTGTGCATGGCCGGAGGTTGTCTGTGCACTAGGGGTTTGTACACCGGTCGGAGATGAACCAAGTTGTGATCCGATCTCCCAAGTGGGGGGAGTTGTGATGAGGTGTACGCCTCCTTAGTGTTTGCGTAGAACAAATCCAGTGTTTTATTGTCTCTAGTGTGGCATGTGACATACTGGGTGAAAGTGGGCAGAATGGGAGACAGTGAAACGTGGTTGAAATTGCCTGAGATGAGGAGAAGAGCATCTGGGTGTTCTGTCTGCAGCCTGCTGGTTACTGAATGGATGACGTCACGCGCTGTCCCAGCATTCGCCGTCGGATTTGCATAAACAACAATGCAGATCACGTGTGAGTGTTCTCTCGGGAGATATGTAGGCCTCATGCTAACAGCTAGCAACTCAATGTCTTTGCTGCAGTGTCGTTGTTTAACAGTGATATGTCCCGGTCTGCACCAGTTGTTGTTAACATACATTATCACTCCACCGCCCCTAGTTTTGCCACTCTCTGGTGTTCGGTCAGCTCGTATCATGTGAAAACCCTCCAGCTCAATGTTAGCATCTGCTGCTAGTTCAGTTAGCCACGTCTCAGTAAACAAAAGGAGAGAGCACTCCCGGTAAGTGCTATCGTAACGGGAGATAGCCGCTAGCTCATCTAACTTTCCCAGTATCGACCGTACATTTCCCATGACAACAGATGGAAGGGAGGGTCTGTACCTTATATTTTTTGTCCTCCGCCTTACTCCAGCCCGGCAGCCGCGACGCTTTCGCCTCAATTCTCTCGGTATGTCGAGTTTTTCCAGTGGGACCGGGTGGCGGTTAAATGCTAGCAGCTCTTCCCTGTTGTATCGTATCCTGCTATAAACAGTGGCTCCGTCCACCGGCTCAGGAGACATTTGGGACGATCTGTGTGTCCGTGATATAAGTGGGGTGAAAAAAAAAAAAAAAAAAGTGATCAAAAGAGAGAGGAAGGGAAAAAAAACTCGGAATCGAGCCGCTGTTGCAAAAGGCAGCCTACTGGTGTGGCGCCGAGAATAAATGAAGCATTTGCATCTAATTTGATAAAGGACTACTGGCAATGTGGAAGATTTTGTTTCAAGAGTTATGGGGAGCTGATTGGAGAGGAAAACTCCACAGTCCAAGCCTGAACCTCCACAAAAAGGAGAAAAAAAACCTCACTATTGGCTGACACCATATGTAAGTCTACTGTAGGTATAAGGGCTCCTATTGTATCCTATTTTATGGATACAAATTCATGTAGTAGGCTATATACAGTATAAACAAATGGAAAAAAAACAACAACTTCTGGCTGATGTCCAGTTCAGCATAACAGTGATCTCTGTGAGACCGTTGATATTCATATAATTTGTTCTTCTGTCATGCCAAATAAAGTCACGGGCAGAGAGAAGATTCTGCCACGTGCCCTCGGTTCTCACCAGTATCTCCTCCTGGCACCAACGATCGCTATCATGTCAGGCGCAAATGGATTAAGACAAGCTTTTTTGGGGTGTTAAATCTTGGTGCATTTAACACAAGATTGACAACCACGAACCTTAGTAAATCACTTTGCCCCGTCTTCCGGTTATGGCTGCCACGTAGGACGGACGTGTCTCGCTCTGCTCTGCTCCTGGAAAAAAAAAAAATCGGCAAATAACTCTCTCATTTGGGACAGAACGTATCCCAGCATTTGGGCGAGGATATGTCGGCGAAGCCTAAGGCTGGAAAACCAGGAAAAGGAAAAAGCGAGCCGCCGAAACAGTCCAAATTAACGGACTTTCAGGTCTGTGACGCAGCAAACAAAACTCCATATATGGCGGAGGAGGCTGGCAACGCTGCGATTTCTGCGGGGAATGGCGCAGATGCGCTGATGGCTGCCATGAGCTCAATGAGAGCGGACTTTTCCTCTAGATTTGATGGGATTATGACAGCGTTGGAAGGAATAAGAAAGGAATTGGGTGACTGTGTAGAACGAACGGCGCAGATGGAGCTCCGTCTCGCTAGTGCTGAAGATGACGTCACCCGTCTTCAATTAAAGGTGCGCACTTTGGAAAAAAAAAATAAATCTCTGGAAGATAATATTTTGGATTTGGAATCTCGGTCGAGACAGAATAATTTGAGGCTGGTGGGTCTTCCAGAGGAATCAGAAGGTCGGGACGTATGTTCCTTTCTGGAAAAGTGGATTCCGGAGGTGCTGGGCAGCGAGGAGTTGCAATCAGCAGTGGTTCTGGAAAAAGCACATCGTATTGGCCCACGGAGAGATAAGGGACCGCCGAGGACCTTAATTATGAAGTTTCTTAGCAACAGAGACAGGATGAAGATCTTCAACGCTGCACGTGCTAAAGGAGAAATTAAACACCAGGACCAGCAGGTGCGGTTCTACCCAGATTTGGCCACAGGAATCCAGCAATTGAGGAAGCAGTTTGATCCCGTACGTAAGGAGCTGCGCAACCTTGGGATTCGTCATGGTGTAATCTATCCTGCGAGACTGCTGACCACGTATGAGGGCAGAACCCACATCTTCAAGACCCCAGAGGAGGCGCAGGAGTTCATCAAGAAGATCAAAGAAGAAGAAGAGACTGGTGGGAGCTAAGCATGAACAAAATATAAGGTAGAATAATTAAGCATTTGCACAGGCATCTGACTGACTTGAAGTAAATAGTAAGTTTACAAAATATAGACTGTATTATATATTAAAAAAAACAAAACAAAAACAAAACAAACAAACAAAAAAAAACTATGATGTACAAAGTTGTTAAAAATTTTGGAGTTAAGTTGGAAAACTACAGAGGAGAGTTAATGTTACGTCATTAAAAGCAGTAGAGTTAGGGTGATTGGGAGGATGAAGAAGGAGTGGCTTAGGCTGTTCCCCGTGGGTGTGGAACGGTCGATGGCTATATCGGGAGACAGAATTTTTCTTTTGATTTTGGGGGGTTTGCCACAAGGGGAAATTTGTTTGTGTGTAGTTTGTAGGATGAATGTTCAACCACTCATGTTTTTGCTTCTCTGTATGAGCATGTTTACACAGCAAGGTAATCCCAAACTCTCTATTGATCATGGACCAAAGTGTTAATCTTAATTTAACTTCATGGAATTGCAGAGGTCTACAAAATTTAAAAAAACTTAAACAAGTTATGAATAAAATAAAGGACATGGGTTCAAGAATTGTGTTTTTACAAGAAACTCATCTGATAGAGGAGGATGTTAAAAGAATTAGGAGTAGATGGCAGGGAAGTGTTTTCACCTCTTCATTTTCATCCCGAGCCAGGGGAGTTATGACTCTCATACATAAATCAGTTCCTTTTCAAGTGAAAAATGTAATTGGAGACAAATTTGGAAGATATGTAATCATTCAAGGTTCTTTGCTATTAGAAAATATAAATCTTGTGAACTTATATGGTCCCAATATAGATGATCAGAAGTTCTTTGCTAATTTATTTCTCATCTTATCATCACTTACAGGGCAACATATAATAGCAGGGGATTTTAATTGTACATTGAATCCAGGTGTGGATAGATCAACAGGACTGGATTGTACGCACATTGGATGTAGGATGACTATTAATCATTTTATGAAAGAATTGAGATTGTTAGATATATGGAGAGAAATGAAACCACAAGTTAAAGCCTATTCTTGTTATTCCAGTACCTACAAGACATTCTCACGTATTGATTATTTTTTGATTTCCACAGAATTAAGGTCCAAGATTCAAAACTGCTTTTATGATAACATCGTGATCTCTGATCATGCACCCTGTTGTCTAATATATGTAGATAAAAAATTGACAAAGGAATCAGGTAGATGGCAATTTCAGCATAAATGGCTTCAGGATGAGGAATTTGTCAAGTATATAGAAAAACAGATAGACGAGTTCTTTGACATCAATACTACACAAACATCAGCATGTGTAAAGTGGGAGGCTTTCAAAGCTTTTATTAGGGGACATATTATTAGTTATACAGGATCAAAATCTAAGAAGACTCGAGAGGAGAGAGCTAAATTGGAACATAAAATAAAAAATCTTCAGGAAAAAGTGTATGCAGGAGACATAGTATGTATGCAACCCAAGGTTGGAGAATGAATTACTGATTTTGAGAGCTGAATACGACAAAAAATCAGCGAATAGAGCTGCCTCGAGTCTTCTAAGATTGAAACAATCTTTTTATGAACAAGGTGAAAAATCAGGAAAATTATTAGCATGGCAGATTAAACAATTGGAAATTAAAACACCAATTACCAGTATTATAAGTAACGGACAGGTAGTTATAGATCCTTTAGAAATTAATAGAGCCTTTAGAGATTACTATGAAAAATTATATGATACCAAAAATGAACCTGATTTAACAAAACTAAATGGGTTTTTGAACGAACTATCTATACCGTGTATTCCAAATGAAAACAGGGAGATATTGGAGTCTAAAATTAGTCAAGAAGAAGTTGGGCTAGCCATTGATAATATGAAATCAGGAAAAAGTGCAGGACCAGATGGTCTTCCAGTTGACCTTTATAAAAAATTTAAGAATAAATTAATAAAACCTTTTTTGGAAATGGTTTTAGAAGCATTTCAAAATAATAATTTACCATCATACATAAATAATGCCTTAATTATACTGCTGCCAAAACCAGGTAAGCCCTCTAATAAATGTGAAAATATGAGACCAATAAGCCTATTAAACGCCGACCTTAAGATAATCTGTAAAATTTTAGCAAGACGAATACAAGAAATTTTACCAAATATTATTAATCGAGATCAGAATGGCTTTATAAAGGGTAGACAAGGCTTCCATAATGTAAGAAGACTATTTAATATTATCTATTTTAATAAAGAAGCACCGGATACAGCTCTCCTATCATTGGACGCCGAAAAGGCCTTTGATAGAGTTGAATGGCCCTTTCTTTTTGAAGTCCTACAAAGATTTGGACTTGGAAATAATTTCATAAAATGGGTTCAAATAATATACAATAATGCTACAGCAGAAATCCTAACAAATAACAATATTTCAAAACCAATAAAAATCAATAGAGGATGTCGACAAGGCTGTCCACTTTCACCTTTACTGTTTACTATGGCAATTGAACCTTTAGCGATAGCGATACGTTTACATTCACAAATATATGGAATTAAAGTTGGACCAACAGAACATAAAATCTCCCTGTACGCCGATGATATAATTTTGTTTATGTCGAATCTAAAAAAATCAATTCCAACCTTGTTGAATTTAATAAAGAATTTTGGGGAAATATCAGGATATAAAATAAATAAAACTAAATCTTCAATATTAATGCTAAATGAGACCCAGAGAAATTACCCAGCCCCTGAGGTAAATCAATTCAATGTTGTAAATCAGTTTAAATATTTAGGAATCCAAATTATGCCTAAGCTAGAATCAGTCGCCAGTGTCAACTATGAAGCCTTAATGTCAGATATCAGTGAGTTAACTCAGAGATGGATGTCACTACCAATGTCGATGATCGGGAGAATCAATATACTTAAAAGTAATATTTTACCTAAAATACTTTATTTATTTCAATACATTCCCTTATCACCACCTTTAGATCTATTCTCAAGAATAAAAAAAAAGTTAGTGGAATTTATATGGAACAACAGGAGGGCTAGATTACGTTTGTCTTTATTATATTTACCATTTGATCGTGGAGGTCTGAAATGTCCAAATTTTATGTTGTATTATTGGTCGGCACAACTGAGGTCTATGACATATTATTTTTCATCAAATGATCTCCCTCACTGGACTGAAATGGAATCATACAATTTACCTTTACCTCTTCCCATATTCATATACTCAGATTCGGCAAAAAAATTACAAAAACAAGTTAAAAATCCATTTGTAAAGCATATGATCAAAATATGGTGTGAAGCTAAAAACTATTTAAAAGAACCACAGTTATTGTCACAATTTAGTCCAATATGGGGTAATCAATATTTTAAACCAGGGAGAGCGGACGCTGTATTTAAAGTATGGAATTTAAAAGGGATACAAAAGATTCAGGATTTATATTTGCCATGTGCAGACAACATAATGTCTTTTGAAGAGCTGAGGATCAAATTTAATCTCAATAGAACACATTTTTTTAAATATCTTCAACTTAGAAACTTTATTCGATCAAATCAAAATAAAGCTCTCACTCGACCTATTTATTCATCCTTGGAAAAAATGATGATGAAAGATAGTAAAAGAAAGGGTATTATTTCAGAGTTTTATAACTCATTGACACTATCTTCAAGTGAAAATTCACTGAAAAGATTAAACTACTGGAAAGAAGATCTGCAAATTGAAATTTCAGAGGAACAATGGGAATTGGCTTGTACAGAAGCTCAAACCAAATCAATAAATGCACGCCTTAAATTGATACATTTCAAATGGTTAATGCGGATGTATGTTACACCTGAGGAGTTAAATAGATATAACAAAAATATACCAGATACATGCACAAAATGCATGGAAAGTAAAGGAACCCTATTTCATTGTTTATGGGAATGTAGATTAATAAGAATGTTTTGGGAAGAGGTGAGGGTAACAATTGAAAAAATAATCTCAAAACAAATCATATTGAATCCTAAACTGTTTTTGTTGGGTCTGTACCCAGAAAAGCATAATTTTAATAAAAGTGAAAGAACATTCATAGACCTCAGTTTGCTTAATGCCAAAAAATGTATTGCACTATTATGGAAAAAGACTCATAGACCAGATGTGACTCAGTGGTTAAGACAGATGTTAACAAACCTTCCATTAGAAAGAATAACATATATACTAAAATCAAAGGAAATTGTGTTTGAGAATATATGGAGACCTTTTATTGATTATGTAAAAAATTTAAACATAACTCTTGAAGAAGAAGGTGAATGATGTGTGTGGACCTTGTAAATTCCAAACTGGTGAACATAATATGTATACTTATGTATTGGATTGTCTAGACTAAACAGAGGAGCATTGTTGAAGACTTGATTTTGTTGGTGGTTGTTGGTGTTTTTAGTGCATTTTTTTTTTTTGTAGTACTTTAGTGTTAGTGTTTGATTGTTTGTATTATGTTTGTTAAAAAAAAAAAAAAAGGTTCAATAAAGATATTGTGGAAAAAAAAAAAATCACTTTGCCCCAGTTATTTCCCTCCCTCCCCTCCCTCAAAATTTGTGCTTTGACATGACATCTCCCACAAACACATATGCAATGAGGCCAGGTGCAAAATTAACATAGTCCACACCTTTCCGCTGCTAATTTTGCCCTGAGCCCTTTAGTAAATCTTGACAGTAGTTTTTTAATGCCAAAAGAGGGTTTTGCGATGGCACAGCACGTTAGTGAATCTGCCCCCAATGAGAAAAATGCTGACATGCTCAAAACTTTTCATGCTGTGTGTGTATATATACGTACATATACATATATATATGTATATATGTACAGTATATATATATATTTTTTTCTTGCCTTCTGATTGTTGCTCTGAGTGTTGCTATCCCTGTGCTGTTGCAATCCTGGAATTTCCCCATTGTGGGACTAATAAAGGCTTATCTTATCTTATCTTATATATACACACACAGAGCATGAAAATAAGTTATATATATATATATATATATATATATATATATATATATATATATATATATATACAGTATATATATATATATATATATATATATATATAAGTTTTATATATATATGTTATATACAGTATATATATACTGTATATATATATATATATAGAGAGAGAGAGAGAGAGAGAGTGAGAGAGAATTAAATCTTTTAAATCTGCATTTTTTCTCATAAATTTGCAACTTTTTTCTCATAATTTGCATATTTTTTACTTTTAAATCTGCAACTTTTCCTCATAGATTTGCAAGTTTTTTCTTTAAAATTTGTGACATTTTCTCATAAATTTGCTATTTTGTCATGTAATTTTTCATCTTTTTTCTCATAAATTTGCAACTTCTTATAAATTTGCAGTTTCTTTCTCAAAAATTTGCAACACTCATCTGGATGTTGGTTATTTTTAAGTCTGTGTAATTAAACTGTAATTTGTGACTAATTTTTAAATTGGCATCTTTTATCAGCTTTGCAGCTTTATTCTTGCAAATTTGTACCTAAGTTATATTTGCATATTTGCACCTCATGTAAAATTGGTCCATATCTCCCATCCCCCTTGTTAAAAAATAACACATCACCTTATTCTCATCCATAAAACTTCATTTTGCACTTCACTGCATGATAGTATCCCCTTCAGATGAAGGTATCATCAGGACTTATGTGCAATGCACTGGATCTGAGATTCATTTATAGTGATAATAGTTAGGATTAGACCGTCATTGTATGCACCAAGCCTCATGACTACATGCCTTGGGATAACCAAAGCTAAACCACTCTCAATATTAGTTTCTTACTGTACAGTAGCAAAAGTAACCTGTTACTGAGCCAGGCTAGATTTTGACAGCTTCTGTTTTATGCTTACTGCAGAATTGCGAGCCTCTCCAAGATCTTTCCCACACTGATGCTGTACAAACTGTGGGAGGATGGACTGGTGGACTCTCTAGATGATCCTCTTGAAAAGTACACAGACAACTTCATCATCAAGAACCCACTGGAGAAAAAAGTTAAGGCGGCATCCCCGTCAGTGAAACCAAACAGCATCAATACTCCTGCACTCACTCTACGCAGGATGGCCAGCCAGCTCTCTGGTAACCCTACAAAGCATGCATGACACATTACACCACAGTCCAAATTGTTGTATCTGCTCACTATGCAAATGCGCTTGTGGTACATTACGGGGTGCATAATGCGAAAACATTTTGCACTACTTTGCTGCTAGTCTGGCTGTGCTCAGCACATGCATACATGACTTCTGCAAGTAGAACTGTGTTGTGCAGTACATGTCTCATTTTGGCCTCTCTTGCATGCGTTATTGCAGTGCTGCTTCTTATCCAGAAAAAAAACTGTACGTTGACGAGTCAGTTACACCACATTCCAAATTGTTATGCAAATGATATTTGTCTTTGATTTTCCTAGATACTTGATGCAAATGACAGTCAGTATAATTTTCAAGTCATCAATCGTTAGAGCATAATTCAAATTTTATTGAACAAACATCCCAATAATAACTTTTTTTTCTAAAATTTAAATAACTCAAAATGCACTGTTACAAATTATTATGCACAACAGAGTTTTAAAACATTTTATTGATTGTAAAGAACTGAAAATGGTCATTTGTTGAATTTGCAACATTAGGAGGTCATATTTACTGAAATCAAAATCTATTTCAATTAAAAACATCTTGACAGGCCAAGTTACATGTTAACATAGGACCCTTTCTTTAACATAGCATTCACAATTCTTGCATCCATTGAACTTGAGAGTTTTTGGAGATTTCCTGCTGAATTTCTTTGCAAGATGTCAGAATAGCCTTCCACAGCTGCTGTTTTGATGTGAACTGCTTCCCACCCTCATAGATCTTTTGCTTGAGGATGCTCCAAAGGTTCTCAATAGGGTTGAGGTCAGGGGAGAATGGGGGCCACACCATGAGTTTCTCTCCGTTTATTTCCATAGCAGCCAATGACACAGAGGTATTCTTTGCAGCATGAGATGGTGCATTGTCATGCATGAAGATAATTTTTCTACAGAGGCACAGTTCTTCTTTTTGTACCATGGAAGAAAGTGGTCAGTCAGAAACTCTATATACATTGCAAAGGTCATTTTCACACCTTCAGGGACCATAAAGGGACCTACTGGCTCTCTCTCCATGATTCCGGCCCAAAACATGACTTTGCCACCTCCTTGCTGACGTCGCAGCCTTATTGGGACATGGTGGACCAACCATCCACTACTCCATCCATCTGGACCATCCAGGGTTGCACGGTACTCCTCAGTAAACAAGACTGTTTGAAAATTAGTCTTCATGTATTTCTTAGCCCACTGCAACCGTTTCTGCTTGTGAGTGTTGGTTAGGGGTGGCCGAATAGTAGGTTTATGCACAACTGCAAGTCTCTGGAGGATCCTACACCTTGATGTTCATGGGACTCCAGAGGCACCAGCAGCTTCAAATACCTGTTTGCTTCTTTGTAATGGCATTTTAGCAGCTGCTCTCTTAATCCGATGAATTTGTCTGGTAGAAACCTTCCTTGTTATTCCTTTATCTGCATGAACCCATCTGTGCTCTGAATCAGCCACAAATTTCTTCACAGTGCGATTATCATGCTTTAGTTTTTGTGAAATATCTAATGATTTCATACCTTGTGCAAGGCATTGCACTATTTGATACTTTTTGGCAGCAGAGAGATGCTTTTTCTTTCCCATATTGCTTGAAACCTGTGGCATGCTTAATAATGTGGAACATCCTTCTTAAGTAGTTTTCCTTTAATTGGGCTCATCTGACAAACTAACTACGACAGGTGTCTGAGACTGATATACCTGAGACATAATACCATCCATGAGTTTAACTGAAAAACAAAAAATTGAATGTTTATGACACTAAAATCCTGTTTGCATAATAATTTGGAACACGGTGCTGGGTTCACATCTTGATGGCAAGTGGTACACTCAAGACCAGACATTTAATTATTTTCAGTGAGACAGTGATATAAAATTCAACTACTCCTGCACTGTCAGATGGAACATGGCTTCAAAAGTTCAAAATTTTTAACTTTTTCCATTAAGGGTGGGCTCAAAAGATTGATTCTCTGATTCAAATCGATTCATGTTTGACTGAGCCGATATTGATTCACAAACTCTGTTGATCAATCTTTTAATATGATGCTTTTACATCTATGAGACAGCAGAACTCTTGCGTGATTGAACAATTGTGCGAGTGTTAAGCCGCGGGTCAAAGTGGATCAACATCGTGGCGAGTAGCTGACAGATTGGATTCAAGAACTGTGAAGGTCACAAAGAGCTTGACAAAACCAAAGCTGTCATGTTTAAGTTTATAACGTTATCGCGGGGGCTCTCACCTGGAAATTTGTCACAGCCTCGTCCAAAAGTACACCTGGATGATGGTTGTTTACGTTGCTAGCCTGCTAGCCGTCATTAGCATGTCCGTGCCAGGTATACATGGGATGAATGGGGGGATGGTGAGTGCCAGTCTCATTTTTAAACTAGTTTGCTTTCCAGTGTTGATAATTTTAATCTGGTAACGGCAGAATCTCAAGGTTAATTACTAGCAAGCCCTCGTTAGCACAATCCCTCAGATGTGAATGTATGTGCTTTCTGTATGTTTACATATATTCTTTGCTGCAAATATGATACATGCTGTGAAAATAATGAGCCAGTTGCACGTTGGCTGTTTTGCACATGTATGGTGGTGATGGTGGGGGGGGGGAGGGGGGTTTGAAAAGTTTATAGTGATCAAATTTGACCAAATGTGGTTTATTTTTCAACCACAGGGACCCAAGTGCTGCAATACTGAGGGAGGAAGTGTGTGGATCGAAGGGAGACTATGTTGAAAAACTATGAACTTTTCAGCCTATGAACTCTAAGCCCCCTCCCCCCTTACTCAATTTAGCCTCATAAGTGAAGCATTTTCTCAGCTATGGTATTACTGTCTACAAAAAGTATGTTCTAGTTGCACTGAATGACTGATACATTTGAAATCTAAAGTTGCTGGCAAATCCACTGAGCTTATATCTACATGCTTCATGCATTGAATTTGTTTTCTGACTCTGGGTTGTTAACTTGACACTACACATCCTTTGCACTAGAGAAAGCACTTGTTAGCACTTTGTGAAATCATAAGTTAATAAAAAGTGCTTTTTTGGGTCAGTTCTTTATGTAATACTTTATGTATCAACAAAATTAGAGTATTCCAGGTCCAATTTGCAGTATTAGGTCTCTAAGAATTTTTTTCCTGGCAGGTAAAATAGCTATTAAAATGGTAATTTCCCTGATTGCACTGGGATCGGATCAAATTGAATTGGATTTGAATTGATTCAGAACCTTAAGAATCAGAATCAAATTCATTCTGAAAATGACTGATGACTCCCAGCCCTACTCGCCTGCCTTAGTCATCTCGAATAATCTAAACACTAAAACTAGAACTGCAAAGTTAAAGTTTACAAGGGTGGGCATAATTTTAACATACGGGGATAAAAAGCTGTATTTTTCACTGCAGATTTGATTCCTCAGACTAATTAGTTTGGGTATACCTAATTAGTCCTACCTTTAACCACACATCTGCTTTTCTTGAAAGAAATAAACTTTTTTTTTAGCTTTTACTTTGTATCCATTCACAGATGTGTGTATTTTTGGGCACTTGTGTTGTTTCTCATGATCCGTCCCACAGCAAAGAGAGTTTTATTTTTTAAACTCTCTCAACACACTGTAATAGCAAAGAAAAGTTGAGATTCTTCTGAAACACTCCTGCTACTCTCGCACCAATTCAGGTCTTCTACTGTCATCTGCCACTTAAGTGTAGTGGTAGTAAACAGATATTCTGCTGCCATCGGTGGCAGAGGGGTTTTTCTGCCATCAACACGGAAACCCAACAAATTCTGTGTTTAAAATTTATCTACTTTCATTCTCAGCAAAGAGAATCACCAAACACTACAAAGCATTATATGAAATCCTGGACACAAAGTTTATTAAAAAAAATTATATTAATACTCCCAAAATAATTATAAATTGTGCAACACTGGGGGGGGGGGGGGGTTAACCACGTGATTTAAAGTGAAAATAAAATCTATTAACCCTTTAAGGTCCGCACCAAGAAAAAAGCAATGGAAAAATTTTTTCTTTGCATTTTTTACTCACTTAGGATAGCAATAACAACAATCAACTGTTTTTCCAAAATCAGACCCCACAGTTTTTTAGATATAGGCCTCTACCAAACGGTTGAGAGGTCTGTTCATAGTAAAAGTATTATATACCTTTAAATGCATACAAAAAACACTGAGAACAAGTCAAATAAATTGCTAATTTTCTTCAACAAATGAGTAGAATTTGCTCATGGGTTAGGGTTAGGGACTGCTCAAACACGCAGTGCCATCTAGAGGATTTTTTTAGCATAGCGCAACTAAACCAAGTGGCAGAGATGGCTCATTCAGGTTGAGTTAAGCTCAATGCATTATTCAATGAGATATTGTGACTCAAAGTGTGGTCGACCAAACGGTTGCGCAGAACCTTAAAGGGTTAAAGTAAAACACATTGGGACTGAAACAAATTTTATAAAAAGCCAAGTTTAAAAGGAGAGTATAACCTTTACATTGCACTGGGGCAGAGGTGAACAGTTTCTTCAGGTGGTGGATGGTGCCTCATGTCATGTTTGATCAGATAAACTGAGCCTCGGCAGAGGTGAACTGAGTGAAGAACCCAGCTGTAGCTCCAAGTAAAACAGAGGTAGAAGTTGATGAAGCCAAAACCAATCAGTCTTCACCTTTAACTTCCAATGATGAATCTCAGATGTTACACTATAGAGACATTAAATTCACACTTTTCACCTTTGGCATATAAGCAACCTTTGTAGCAACTCACAGATGCACACTCGGTGTTCAGCAAGGGTTCTGGGAGAAAATGAAAATGACAGCCAGGTAAACAAACACTAAAATATTCAAAAAGTCCCCAAAAAGGTCATTTACCAAAGGCTGAAACAACAATTTAAAACACATTACCAGATACTCATTGTGGCCCAAGGGGTTTCTGCATACCGTCTTCCACTTATCTCGCTCCCTGATGCTCACCAAGTCTTCCAAAGGTCGTTGAGTAAACACTTATCCCTTTTCCACCAAAAAAGAGCTGATGCTAGTTTGATTCTGGTGCCTGTGCCAGTGCTTAACCAGTTCAACTGTCGTGCCTTGTAAAAACCAGCTGGTTTTCAACCAACATGGAGCTAGCTGGGGCTATGCAGTGTAAAGCGTCTTTACACAACCCACAGCACACTGTTAGCTTGTTAGCATGGCTAATGGAAAAGATTATAGGCATAAGAGTGGGTAAAAAATATCCGCACTTTGGCCGTTACATATCAATAAATGCATATATATGTGTGTGTGTATGTATATATATATGTGTGTGTGTGTGTGTGTGTGTGTGTGTGTGTGTGTGTGTGTATAATATATAAATATATATTTGGGCATTTTAAAGATGATCCACTTACCAGAATTAGCAGTGTTTGGAGCCGTTTGTACAACAGCTTCATTCAGTTAATCCTGCCCATGGCAGTGGATGTAACCAACGTCATGTGGTTCGCAGCTTTCGCCCAGCAAGTTGTTGAAGCCAGCTTAGCACCAATTTTGAAAGCCTGGAGCTAGTGCTTAGGCGGTCATCAAGCAAAGAATTGGTGTCAAGTCAGGCTCTGACTCCAGTTAAGCACTGGAACCAGCTTGGTGGAAAAGGGGTTACAGAAGCTTCCTGCAACAGCTCAGGCAACAACAACAAGATGTGTATGTCAACTTAGTGGGTGTATTGATGCGACCTGCGATATCCATGTTAGACGTGGACGTCCCCAGGGTCGGTGCCATGGGGACAATCCACAAGAATCTACATGGCTGGGACCTTGTTTCCCAGACAAGCGTTGTGACCCAGAAGTTAAAGTCTTCTTTGTGGTTGCCAGCTCTGGCATACAGCTCTTCATTGGTAACATGGTGGAACCAAGGCATGCCTAAGATATACTGGAGGCAGTTTCGGTGGTAACCATCAAGGCAGTGAGTGGCTGAGATGGTCCATGTCTTGGAACTGTATAGGAGGATAGAAACCACGCAGGTATTAAAGATGTGCAGCTTTGTTGCTGTACAGATCTTGCCACTTCTCCAAACTCTGCGTAGGTGACCAAAGACGATGCAGGTCTGCTGAATGTGCCTAATGATCTCAGGGTCTGATGAGCTGTCGCTCAAGATCTTGGAGCCAAGGTAATTAAGTCATTTGCTACTTTGACTTCCTTGTTGTTGACCAGAATGAGGTGTGGTGGTGGCGGCACCCAATGGCTCAAAAGCAGAATTATTTAATTTTGATTCTTGTGTTATTAAGGTACTATAGTCAGTCTGTAAAATATAATGAGGGGGTTGTTAAAAACATTACTTACTTGGTTCTTTAAAACCAGGTGAAGAGTCAGGTAGCAATCAAAGGGGAAACTTTAAAATGAGGATGTTCAAAGGAATTTTATTACAATAAAATATGTACAAATAAATACCCACTTAAATAAAAAGCCTAACCTAAAACCTAAGAATTAAAATTAAGTTAAATTAAGCTAAAATAGAAAAAAAATACTAACTAAAAATACTTAAGCTAAAAAGACTAAAAGTGGGCTAAAACAAAACAATGAAAGTCCTTAAAAACTGAGGAGGAGGATCCACTCTTCCAGGCCAGGCTCCATCTGCCATCACGACACTGACGCCCTCAGGAAACCTATACAGGAGAAGACACTTGCCAGCTGGATATCCAGATTTCTCATTGTCATCATCAACATCATCATCATGGTCATGGGGTGCTGCTATCTGGAAACCAGATACTTACAGCCCAGGTAGAACCCCTCACTCTGCCTCTTGCTGTCCTTCACCTGCAGCTGCTCAACTGCTCCACACCGAAATGTCCTCTCCCAAATGCCAGCATCATGGTGGTCCTAGGCCATAACTGCAACTCCTCTTCTTCAGTCATCCCTTCCTTCAGCCATCTTTCTGGGACCAGCAGCCTCCTCTTGTCCTGGCAGGGCTCTCCTCCGGCCAGAGCCTCTCCTCCAGGCAAAACTCTCTCCCAAGCAGGCTCTCATCCAGCCGGGCTTCCCTCAGGCAGGGCTCTCTCCTCAGGCAGGGCTTCTTCAAGTAGGCTCTCTCCTCCCAGCAAAAGCTCTCAACTGGCAGGGCCCCCACCCAGGGCCATCTCCTCAGCCAGGGCCCTCTCCTCAAGCAGGGCTTTCTCTGGACTTGAACGTATCCTGTGATAAGATAAGATAAGATAAGATAAGCCTTTATTAGTCCCACAATGGGGAAATTCCAGGATTGCAACAGCACAGGGACAGCAACACTCAGAGCAACAATCAGAAGGCAAGAAAAAACAACATCTAGCAAACATATGTCCATATTACTATAAATGTATATATATAGACACACAGTGCAGAGCATTATGGCTGGTGGATGTGCAGCAGAAAGTCTAAGCTCTCTCTCCGCGGATGCAGCGGGCCAGCTGGAAGTCTTTGGGCATGATGGTGACCCCCTTAGCGAAGAAGAGACCACCAGGTGGGTCTCGCTGGTCTCCTGCAGAGCCATGACGGCGAAGCTCAGGAAACGCAGGACGGTCTTGAAGTCCTGAGCGATCTCCCTCACCAGGCGCTGGACGGGCAGCTTACGGATGAGCAGCTCCGTGGATTTCTGGTAGCGACGGATCTCTCTCAGAGCCACGGACCTGTGACGGCGAGGCCTCTTCACTCTGCCGGTGGCCAGAGCGCCTCTCCGAGCAGCCCTGGTGGCTAGCTGTCTCCTGGGGGGCTTCTTCCTCCAGTAGATTTTACGGGCGGTCTGCTTGGTTCTTGCCATCGCTCTTTATTATTCTGTCTTATATTTCTTTCACGCCGCCTAAACTCCAGTCCGGCACCCGCTTCGTTTTCGCTACAGCTCCCGGTATGTCGAGTTTCCCATTAGCACCGGGCGGCGGCCAAGTGCTAGCTAGCACTAGCTCCTCCCCGCTGTAACGTCTCCCGCTGCAAACCGTGGCTCCGTCCGCCGACCCGGGAGACCCCCGGGGCGATCCGTGCGTCCGTGATATATATACAGAGTGAAAGGTGTAGAAAGAAGAAGGAAGATAAAAAAAAGGCTGTTGCAACAGGCAGCCGACTCGTGTGGCGCCGCTGGTCATGATCATGCCTGATCATGACCGTGATCATGCCCAGACAGAAATCCCTTTGAAATCTTGATCTTTGTGTTGATGATCGTACGTCCAACTTTTTGTCTCACACACATTTGATTTAATGAAGGCCATGATGAATGCACTGAGGGAGTCCTTAATGTCTATCTGTATTAGGCTGACTGAACAGGCTGATCAAAAAAGCTAGCTCTGTACTGGGGCGACGCCTCAACCCAGCAGAGGAGTTAGGAGAGAGGAGGATGGTGACTAAGCTGTTATCTCTGCTGAAGTCTGAGCCCACCCCATGCAGGACATGCTGAACACACTGAGGAGCTCATTTAGCGGTAGGCTGTGTCATCCTAGGTGCATGACGGAGAGGTTCCATAGGTCCTTCCTACCTATGGCTGTCAGACTCTATAGAGGTTGTATTAAATGTACTAAACGTAACAACTTTGCACAGTAGAGATTGTCCCCCAGTACACAACTAGGACAATAACAATTATTACTGAGGGTAGCAACAACACTGCTGATTCAAATGCGAAATGTACTGTCAGGGTACATATTCATATTTTGCAGGGTAATTTAACAAACCATAATGCTGTTTATTCCATCTAGCTGCAGTGCTCCTGCACTGGGTATACATCTGTGTTCATCTGCTGCTTTGGCTAACCAGTTTTTATTATCTTGTTGACTATTGCTCTGAGTGTTGCTATCCCTTTGCTGCTGTAATCCTGGAATTTCCCCATTGTGGGACTAATCAAAGCTTATTTTATCTTTATTTTATCTTATCTTATTAACTCCCGCTTGGAGTGAGACATCCACAAACAGATGCATTTGTCATCACTGAGAGAAAGCTCAGCTCACGTGCAAGATGCTACACCAATGAATGCACACAACACAGAGAGGCAACGTTTAAACACAGTTTTATTTAACAAATAAACTCAAAGCTAAGGAAAAGTGCCACGTGCCAGATGAACACACAGGCTTCAAAAGAGGGAGACAAGAACAGGTTACAATGAGGAGGGAGACTAGTGGCAAAGGATAACAAGGGTAGATCTTACGATTAGTGAGTAGAGAGCCCGGCAGAGGAACCCAGTGGAAAACTGAGGAACTAGCAAGGCAGAGCTGGTAGGGAGTTGAGGAAGAATGGAGCTGGGAGGAATGTCTGACCGAGTGGAGAAGGCAGCCTTGAGTGATGGTGATGATGATGATGGGGCAGGTGAGCGTGCAGCAGCCCCGGAGACGCACAACTGAGATAGCAGCAACCTGAGAAAGAGGAGGAGGAGAAAAGGAGCTTAGGGTAGTGATGGGATGGCCGGCTCCGGCGCTCCGAGCTTATCCAGGAAATATTTGGCAAAGCGCATTTCGAGGCGTGTATTGCTGACATATGTGTTGACGTCATACCACGTGACTGGGTCAGGAAGCCATTCATGATTTTGCACGCAACATGAAATAAAGTGAGCAGCGATACACAATGGAAATCCCCGTCCCTCATATTTTGTGTTGTCATGTTTGACTGTGTAAGGGATCTGTCACACCCAATTTTCACAGCCAGCAGCAAAAACACGGACTTTTCCCATTTGGGAACATTTTGAGCACATTTTTCCCATTGGTGCATTTTCACAAATACTGGATATTTATTGTAACTGAGGTGATGGCTTAGCAGTAAAACATGTGCTTTACAAGTGAGAGGCCTGGGTTTGAATCCCAGCTGAGTCATTCTTGTAATTTTATTTTTATGTGCAAAGTGAAGTGTCTGTAGAATTTCAAAGAGCTTGGATCATTATTTTGCATTGTTATGCTGAGACACTATTGCCATTGTGACCTGCATGAGAATAAGGACAGAGTTGAATATACTGGTAAAGACAGTATAAGACTGTTGAAAATTTATTATTTCTTAATAAAAATGGTATACATACACCAAGTAACACAGGCACATTGACTGTAGTCACCCCAGTTTTATTATTTTTTTCCCTTATTATCATTGATATTTCTTAAAAGACAGCACATTTATTGAAATGGAACAAAATACACATCTAACCAATAATGCCCTTGTAAAAATCTGCATGCTGTATACTTTTTGTTGACGACATGGCCTAGTAGAGCAAATGAAGTTTCACAAGGCCTATTGGAACCATTTTGATGGAAAGTCTCAAGTGTTCAAGAAAGTCTTATCTGGCCATCACTAAGTGGTAGCTTGTTATCTGGAGAGCTGGGGTTCAAATCCCAGTGGTGTTATACTTATTTTTATTTGCAAGGTGAAGTTTCTGTTGTGTTTCAAAAAGCTTGGATTCAACAATAACACACCATTATGCTGAGGCGCTATTGTGTCCTGCATGACAATAAGGACAGAGATGAATGCACTGGGAAAGACAGTATAAGACTGTAGAAAAGTTATTTCTTTAAAAAATGGATAAGTAAGACAAGCACATTCACTTTTGTCACCTCAGTTTTATTATTTCTTTTTTCCCTTATGATCATTGATATTTCTTAAAAGACAGTGCATTTATTGAAATGAAAAAATACACAAACCAATAACACCCTTGTAAAAATCTGCATGCTGTATACGCTTTGTCCACTAAATGGCCTAGTAGAGAAAATGAAGTTTCACATGAAGCCTCATCTATATGAGCCACTTTGATGAAAGGCCTCACGTCCTCCAGAAAGCCTCATCTGGCCACCAGTAGTTTAGCACTGAGTTCCTTAATAACATGTGCAACAACTTACTTCACTCTAGAGGCAGCTATACCCAACGAATCAATGCTGGAGCATTCACAAACTGGTCCTTTTAAGCACTGGCAGGGAAGAGGCAGCAGGTGCATCCACTCGCGCAGGTGTGTTGATCACCTGCTGAGCCAGGAAGTAGATGGAGAACCTCCCACAGAAAGGGAGGGGGAGCGCGCTCACCTGATCATAACAGCATTAACTGATTACTATATGTCCCCGTTTCACCGAGGCATAACAACCTAATAAATTTGCATGCAAAAAAATGACAAAAATATAAAAATGTTACAGATTTATGGGGGGAAAGTCTGCAGATTTAGCATTAAAAAGCTGCAAATTTATGGTAAAAAAAATATCAAAGTTTCAACAGAAATATTGCAAAGTTGCAAGTAAAATGTCACAGTTTTTACGGAAAATTTGAAATTTATATGCAGAAAAGTCGCAAAATCATGATAAAATTTATTTACGTATGTGGAAAAGTCAAAACCTTCCAGGAAAAACCTCATGAATTTATAATAGAAAAGATTACAAATATAATAGCAATAAGTAGCAAAAAAATCTAGAATTTAGGAAAAAGCTGCAAATTTACAGTAAAAAGCTGTCAAAATTATTGACAATAAAGTTAAAAAAATGCAATAGACACAAATTTGCACAGAGAAAGTTAAAAATGTACAATAGAAAAATTTGCAAATTCTGCAAATTTGAGAGCAAAACAAATAGTTTCAGAAGAAAAATTAGCAAGTTGAAAAAAAACAAGTAAGAAAATTTGACATATTTGATGACAAAAAAAATACTTTTCAATTAGAAAAATCTTTTCAGAAAAACATTTAAAGTTTTGAGGGGGAAAATACAGATTTACAAGTAAAAGCTGATTTCTAAGACAATAGCATATTTATATAAAAGGAAAATATATTTTGTGGCTCAATGCAGATTTTTCTAGGGAAAAATCGCTTAAAGCAGCTCTTTTCATAGTAGAGGTTGCAGACCCCTGACCTAGGTCTTAAAACTATATTGAAGCTGCTGTTAGAAGAGCTTCTAGCTCCTGACAGAGACGGTTCAAACAGCAGTGTACAAAATGTTGGTCTACTGTTATGTGACACCATGTGTGTCCTCGTCAATGTCATGTTCAGGGTTGTTTTCAACCCCGTCCACGACTTGTGGCTGTAGGTTTTTGGTTATTGTTTATTAATTCCAGCTGACAGATGCTCTCTGCCAGTCCTACAGCCACACCTCCTCCTCACCAGACATTCACCGGCTGTATGGTCTCACCACATGCACACACACACACACACACACACACTCACACATGCATACACATACATTTCCATTTAATCATGCACTGGCTTGCCACACGGCTGTGTTCACTTGCCTTCGTTAGTGTATGGTGTACTTATGGGGAGGCAGTGTGACCAGTCAGTGTGGCAGCTTCAGTCAAGCTTGGACATCCTGACTCACCAATGTTTGGCTTTCTTCCCCTGGACTTATTGTGTTGTTTCTTTGAGCCTTTCTGCTCCAACATGTGTGTAAGTCTTTCCTTTTGTGCCTTTTCCCTTCACTCCTGACTGTTTGTAGCGTGTTAGGCATTTCCTCTAAGCCAACGAGGTTTGTAGCGGGTTGTCTCACTCATTCGCAACAGTGACTGTTATTTGGACATTTTGTGTACATTTTTTCCTGTAATAAACACGCTTACTTTACTGCATGTTGGGCTCGCTTCCCATTTCATTGTCACATGACAGTCAGAACAGACCTACCACCCACAATAAGATGGCTCTCCTTGGTCCAAATTTAAAAAGAGAGAGAGAAGCTATAATTAGAGCCAGCCCTGTCCAGAGATAGAGCTAATCAGCTCCGTGCTGCCAGAATGAAAAAGATGGATTAGGAGAGGAAGAATCCTTGCTGAGTATTAGAGGACAAACCCACGCAGGAAAGAATTTTAGGTTCTAGAACATTTTTGTCATATGAACTGAATGATGTTTTTTCCTCAGTCTTATTCATTAAATAGACTAAGTTAGACAGTAGACAGTGGGGAAAATAAGTATTGAACACGTTACCATTTTTCTCATTAAACAAATTTCTGATGGAACCATTGGCCTGAGATTTTCACCAGATATCAGTTACAAGCCAAGTAATCCATTCATGCATACAAAGAAACCAAGGTAATTGTGGTCACAAAACAAGTTATATTAAATAAAGTGGAATGACATAGGGAATAAGTATCGAACACATGAAGAAAAAGAGGTGCAAAAAGGATTAGAAAGCCAAGAAACCAGCTGAAATCCATCAGAATTTAGGAAACCATCTCATCCCCCATCAGTGCAAATTAATTTCAGCTGGTTAAATCCTGACTGATAGCCTTTAAAAAGGTGTGTAAATATCAGATTGCCACACCACAAAGAACTCATGATGGGTAGAAGCAAAGAGCTCTGTCTAGATCTTCACAACCTTATTGTTGCAAAACATAATAATAGCATTGGTTACAGGTGCATTTCTAAACTGCTGAATGTTCCAGTGAGCGCTGCTGGAGTCATCATTTGAAAGTGGAAAGAACATCATTTTACCATAAACCGGCCACGACCAGGAGCTCCTTGCAAAATTTCTGACAAAGGAGTCAAAAGAATTAACAGAAGAGTTATCCAAGAGCAAAAGACCACTGATGAAGAGCTCCAGAAAGACCTGGAGTTAGCAGGTACTGCTGTTTCAGAGAGAACAATAAGTAATGCACTCAACTGACATGGGCTCTATGCCTGTCCCAGGGCTTGTTGGCCTTGGGACACCTGTGCCCAGTGGAGGATGGTAGCGTTGTCCTGCTTGCTCGGGGTTTCCGGTGGGGGGGTTGGGGTGGGGGGTGCTGTGACTGGCCACCCTCTTTGTATGCTCCCTGAAAAACTACTCACATGCACATATTTATTTTGCACGCACTCTCATACACACGCACACAAATGCATACGCACATATGTCTCTCCTTTAATAGATGCAGATACCAGAGTCATGTTGAGACCTCTTCAGGTCAAGAAACAGTCTGTCTTCTGTTTGTTTTAGTTGTTTGTCTTCTTTGTTTGTTCCTCTCCCTTTTCTTTCCCCCTCCCCGCCCCTCCTTTCCCCAATCCTCCCCTGTCGGGTCCTTCATGGGTAAAACAATTTAAATAAAGTATTAAAAGTTATTACAAGAGGAGTTTATAAACAATATACAGTACATATACTGTATATGTACTGTATAAAACTCCTTTTAGCAAAGTAAATCTGTTTGGTACAATAAGGGAAGCGGATTTCTGTTCTGTTCACTTAGCTGCCTGACAGGACAAGGGGGGAAAAAAAGTAATGCACTCAACCGACATGGGCTCTATGCCTGCTCACCTCACAAGACTCCATTGCTGAAGAAAAAGCATGTTAAAACTCATTTAAAGTTTGCTGCACAACTGTGTCGTCCCACAGTTATTCGTTGTAGGTATGTGCAGGACGACCCACGAGTTTGGTGCCGTGTTTGGGCTGCAAAAGCAGGAGGAAGTTCTGCTTTGCTGAGCCAACAGTGGCCTGGCAAACTGCAACTTCTTCTCCTGGACGGATTGGGATGAGGATGGTATAAATCTGTAAAGGTCTTAGTTTGTTAGATGGTCTTTTGAGGAGATGTTGAAGGTTGTTCTAAACATTCCTGTAAAGGCACCGTCAGAAGTTTAAAAGAGTCCAAGATGTTAATCTGTACACCAGGACAGATTCACCGGTGACATAGAAGAAGCTCCATTTAAGGTCTGCAGGTAGGTTAGATTTCCAAACAAACTCGACAAGGTAAGGAAGAGCAACCTCCCAAACAAATTAAAATGTGACCTCTTTAAGTCAGTTATTCAGCCTATACTGAGATACGGCTCAGAAACGTGGATACTAAAGGCCAAGGACATAAAGTGGGTTGATGGCCACAACACGAACCTCTTTCAGAGAATCCAAGGTATATCAAGGAGGCAACATCTTGCCCTGTCTGAAATATACGGGGAGCTGCAGCCGCTGTCAGTTACACTTGCCAAGCGCAGAGCCTAGTTTGCTGGCCATGCATTTAGGGCCAAGGGAGAAATTATCTCTGACCTCCTCTTTTGGGAAGCCACATCATCACAGAAACTGACCTTCCCCAATACTATAGCTCAGGGGTCACCAACTGGCAGACTCCAGTCAGGATCCAGACCCCGAGAGTCTTCCGTCCGGACCCCAAAGCCTTTTGATATAATTTGGGGGAAAAGGATACTTTTATTTTGGTGGGGAAAAAAGGCGGAAAAAGCAGAACTGGACTGCTGCATTAGCAACCGTCAGACAGATTATGGCGCAAGCCCTTGGGCGCGCTCCTCCTGCTGCAGACTCCCTCTTCGCTGTCCCACAAACGCCATTATCTGCAGAGACTCTGCGGCTCCCATTGCTCCAGAGAGTCAGCGGGTTGCAAAATCAGGTTTGCTGCAGGCACACACACGCACGCACGCACGCACGCATGCACGCATGCACGCACAAGGATGATAGCCAGGACATCCACCCCAGACAGACGTTTCAGGTCTGTACCCACAAAAAGAAGCACTGTTGTTAAACTGAATGTACAGTACCTTTGCTGGTATCACTTAAAAACTCATTAAAAGCTCTGTGTGTTACTGAGCATAAAAAGTTGCACCTCCCCTCTCCCTGTAACTACGGAGTTACCGCTCCATCCATGCTGTAACAGAGTTTACTGTGGAGATTTTTAAAAAATGTCGGAGGAATTCTGTCCTGTGGAATTATATTTTGTGTCTGTTTTTTTTGTTTTAGTTTGAAACTGTTTTTTCTGCACTGAAAATATTGTATAGAGGTGGACTTTTTGTGAAATTTAGGGTTTTTTTTAGATATTAATCTTTTTTAAAGTGCAATACAAATGAGTTTGGATTCTCCTGTAAAACATTTTTAGGATTTTATTATGTTTTGTTTAAAATGGAACAAAGAATTCATTTTAATACTGTTTTTTGTTTAAAAATTAATATAGAGCTGAACTTCCGGGAAGATGGCGGAGAGTCATAACGCTTAAACAGAGAGCTCTCCCTAGCCGGATTAAAAATCATCGGTAAATGGCCAACTCGACATAAGCGGATCAATAAACTAAGGGATGAAAACACGAAGGAGCCGGGCACAAGGGCAAAAGCAGAGTAAAATTAAAGAATTCCTCTTCAACAACGCAGGAGAAACCGCTGAACACGGGGCCCAAAAAAACGAGGTGACTGCAGCAGAGAAAATGGAGGACACAAAACTCGATACCATGAACACTGGCATCGCCAGTTTGGGTAAAGAGTTGAGAGACTTCAAACGGCAGCTACAACAGGATTTAGCGGCTCTTAAGGAGGAGCTGAAAAAAGAGATTAAGGAGGAAATTATGGGCCTCCGAAGAGAAATGGAGCGCAAGCTAGCAGAAAACATGGAGGAGCTGCGCTCCCAGCGGGCGTGTATGACAGAAGCGCAGGCCCGAATATCAGAGCTGGAAGATTGGAATAGCGAGGCAAGCGAACAGCTGCAGACCCTGACGGCACAAATGCAGAGGATGCAGGAGAAAGTAACCGACTTGGAGAGCAGGTCCAGACGGGGCAATATACGCATCTTCGGGATCCCGGAGGGCATTGAAGGCAACTCGATGACGAAATTCATGGATCAGTTCTTAAAAAAAGAGCTTGAGCTGCCCAGCGAAGCGGATCTGCAGATTCAACGAGCGCACAGAGCCTCGGCACAGAACCCGAACCCACGCTCTACACCCAGGTCAGTTGTGGTAAACTTTCTGAAATATGATGTAAAGGAAAGAATGAATCCTGAAACGAGCGTGGAAAAAAAAGATACGAATCGGCGACAAGCAGATATTCTTTGATCATGACTACCCGGCAGAAATTGTGCAGCAGCGGAAGAAATATGCCAACATTAAAAAAACGCTGAAAGAAAAAAAAATTAGATTCCAAACGCCGCTAACGAAGATGAGGATTCATTGGGAGAACGGCGTAAGAACCTACAACACAGCCAGAGAGGCAGCGCAGGACATGATGGAGCGGGGCCTTGAGGTGTACGTGCCGGAGGAAACGGTAGGAGCAGCGGAGGCCCTGAACGCATCACGACAGCCGGAGTGGAGGCGAGTGATCGGCAAAAGACGGGGGGAGACGTGGAGCAGCGGGCCCAGGAAAGACGACAAGGCTTTCAACTGAAAGCCTAGATTATAACAAAGATTAAGAAAGACACAGAAGAAATGAAGGCCAAGAAGACAAGGTAAAAGAGAAACAGACGGCTAGGAGAGGTTTAAGTGATATTTGTTGGACATTTCTAGACTAATGACTATTTCTTGGATAGTAAATACAGGTCTAGGGAGGGCCCTACACTCGGTGAGGACATTCCCTCCACCCACCAACAGGGACCAGTGGGCAGAAGAAAGGCCCAAAGTACGGAGGTCGAGATTTTTTAATGTGTTTTTATATAAATATGTGTTATTTTTGTTGTTAAAGGGGCTAGGAGCACAAGTTAAAAAAATGGAAAAACATGATTATGGGTAAAAATCTTAAGATAATAACACTAAACGTGAATGGTCTGAACTCACCTGTTAAAAGGGAAAGAATAATAAGAAAATTCAAGAAAGAAAAAGCCGAAATTATATTTATGCAAGAGACACATTTGAGCAAGACAGAACATGTGAAACTAAAGAGATTTGGCTATAAGAACTCCTACTACAGTTCATTTAAGGGAGGAGCTAAAAGGGGGGTTATGATACTAATCTCAAATAAAATACAATTTGAATGTGAACAGGAAATCCAGGATAAAGAAGGCAGGTATGTAATAATAAAGGGAAGAATAGATGGTATGCAGATCACATTAGTGAACATCTATGCCCCACCAGAAAGTGACAAGGGTTTTTTTCAACATCTGTTTGATCTCATAGCAACACACAGTGAAGGAGTCCTAATTTGTGGAGGAGACTTAAATGCTGTCATGGATCATGAAGTTGACACAACAAGTGTTAAGAAGACAAAAAAACATGTAACAAAGTTCATAAGAACCTCACTGGCAGAAATGGGTATGGTAGACATATGGAGGGACCTGCACCCACTCGAAAAAGACTATACACATTATTCAGCAGCCCATAAAGTACACTCTAGAATAGATTACTTCCTTATGAATGAAGGTGACAGACACAGGGTGAGAAATTGTTGGATTGGAGGGGCAGAAATATCAGATCATAATCCTATATACATGGAAATAAATTTAAACAATAGAAAACGACAAACAACATGGAAACTTAATGTAGGACTGTTAAATGATGATAAAATGAAAGAAAGAATAAAAGTAAACATAAATGAATATATCCAAGAGAATGACAATGAAGAAGTGGACCCAACAATACTATGGGATGCATTAAAAGCCGTGTTAAGAGGTAAATTAATTGTTGAAACAGGAAAAGCAAATAAGACTAAACTGGAAGCGTATGAACAAAGATGTGAGAGACTGAGGGAATTAGAACATAAACATCAAAGCACAAATGACCCAAAAATATATCAAGAAATTAAAGAAGAAAAAATAAAGATAAAAGAAACACAAATGGATGAAATTGAAAGGAAAAATAGATATCTAAAGCAAAAATATTATGAAACGGGACCAAAAGCCACAAAACTGCTGGCAAAACGGTTAAGAAAACAACAAACAATGAATAATGTATACAAGATTAAAGACCCCACCACAAATAAAACCACAGTTAACCCAGAAAACATCGAAGAAATATTCCATAATTTCTACCAAGAATTATACTCGCAACCTGAAGAAACAAATACTAAAGATATTAAAAAATTTCTATGCACATTGGACTTGCCATCAATAGGAAATCAACAAAATGAAAAGCTAACAGCAGAAATAACAACACAAGAGATCAGAGATGTGATTAAGTCACTTAAAAAAGGTAAATCACCAGGTAGTGATGGATACCCCTCTGAGTTTTATAAACTGTTTATAGAAGAACTCATGCCACAACTCCTAAAGTCATTTAATTGGACGTTGAACAACAACAAAATACCTCCATCATGGAACGAAGCAATCATTTCAGTCATTTTAAAGCCAGGGAAAGATAGAGAACAATGTGGAAACTATAGGCCAATCTCTTTATTAAATGTGGATTATAAAATATATACAACAATTATATGTAAACGAATAAAGACATTCTTGACGGAATTGATAGAAGATGATCAAACTGGTTTCATAGAGGGACGCCAAACACATGACAATATCAGGAGAACAATACATATAATTAATCAAATACATAAAGAAAAGAAAAGCGCAGTAATAATGAGTTTAGACGCAGAAAAAGCATTTGACAGGGTTAACTGGAAATTCCTATATAGTGTGCTGGAACGCTTTGGATTTAACGAAAAATCAGTACAATGCATAAGGACACTGTATCAAGAACCTGTGGCAAGAATCAAGATAAACGGTAGCTTAACAGACAAAGTAAATATACAAAGATCAACTAGGCAGGGATGCTGCTTATGGCCCACCTTGTTTGCTCTGTTCATAGAGCCACTGGCTCAAGCGATACGACAAAATAAGAAATTAAAAGGTGTAACAATAAAGGGGGCGGAACACAAGATTGGGCTATTTGCAGACGATATTATACTTTACCTTGAACAACCAGATGAATCAATAATGGAAATGATGAACTTGATAGAAAATTTTGGAAAATTATCAGGATACAAGATAAACATAACAAAAACACAAATACTGACATTCCACTATAACCCTCTAAACCAGATAACTGATAAGATCAAACTAAACTGGAAACAAAAAGAAATAAAATACCTTGGAGTGAACATACCTAAAGATCTAAGCAAAATCTATAAAGCAAACTATGATAGGTTGGAACAAGAAATAAAAAAAGATATTGATAGATGGTCAATCTTAAATATGGATCTGAATTCAAAAATTGAGACAGTCAAAATCAGCATACAACCTAGATTACTTTACCTCTTCCAGGCTATACCAACAGAGATTCCAGATGCCCAATTCTCAAAGTGGGACAGGATGATATCGAGATTTGTTTGGGGAGGTAAAAAACCAAGAGTGAAATATAAAACTCTCCAGTTACCAAAAGAGAAAGGAGGCATGGGCCTACCGAGTCTAAAGGAATATTACTACTCAGCACAAATAAGATATATCATATGTTGGTGCGACGAGGGATATGAGGCAAAATGGAAAGAAATGGAAAAGGAAATTGAGGGACTCCCAGTACAAAGCATAATAGGAGATAAAGATGCATATAAGCAAATCAAACAAATAGACCCAATCACTAAATTTACTTTAGAACTGTGGTATAAAATAGTACAAAAGTATAATATAAAGGAAGACATAAAACTATTGAAATGGGTAGCATTTGACAGTCAGTTTGAACCGGCAAAACAAGATAGGGGATACAAAAATCTGGTGAACAAGGGAATCACAGCATGGGGCAATATTGGAAAAAAAGATCTCGGGAGCTTTGTAAACATCAGGAGAAAATTTAAACTAGAAAGATCGGAATTCTTCAGATATCTGCAGATGAGAGACTATTATATGAAGAAGATTAGGCATAACCTCCAAACAGATGTGAGCGAGATTATACAATTCATTTTAAGCTCATATACAGGAAATAAAACAAGAATTATTTCAAAGCTATATCAGAAACTTATGGCAAACAATCATTCAAGTAACTATATAAAGGAGAAATGGGAGAAAGAGCTCAATTTAAACATAACAGAAGAAAGCTGGCAGGAAATATGGAAAACACAACACACGTCAACAAATTCAAGAACATGGAGGGAATTTGGATGGAAAAACCTGATTCGCTTTTTCATTACACCACAGATTCAAGGAAAGTATACAAATACTAAATCTATATGCTGGAGGGGATGTGGGGCTCAAAATGCAGACCACTCGCATATGTTTTGGAAATGCTGCAAAATCTCATCATTCTGGAAATCTATACATGTGACAATACAGAGGATATTAGGATATAATATACCAATGAACTGTAACCTGATGTACTTATGTGATCTTAAAAGAGACAATGTTATACAGGCTGAGGACAGATATCTAGTTAAAATCTTGTTGATTGCATGTAAAAAAACAATCACAAAAAAATGGCGATCAGAAGTTCTTCCTGACCAAGAGCAATGGACTGACATTATTGAGGACATACGTATGATGGAAAAACTAACATATCGACAAAGAATGCAAGAAGGACTATGGGGAAAAAATGGCGGAAATGGACACACTACAAAGTGCAACAACGAGACAGATATTGAAAGAATAACCAAAGACGCTGGAAAAACCAGAAGAATTAAGAGATGGAAACTAAAAACTTGATGCTCCAACATTTGTCCCCCCCCTTTTTTTTTTTTTTTTCTTTTTCTTTTTTACTCTAGCCCCTTTGTTTTTTTTTAAATGTAGACTGTGATCTGAATGCAATATATATAATGAAAAATGAATAAAAATCTTAAGTTACAAAAAAAAAATTAATATAGAGCTAAAACCAACTAAAACACAAGCTGAATAAAATCATGTGTGAAAGCAAGTTAAATGATATTGGCCTGTCTGGAGACAGCTGTGGTCTTCTGAAAGAATGTCCATGAAAGGATGACAGTTCTTAAACGCACATTTTGAGAAAATTTGTCCATGTTTTTTATTTAACCTTTATTTATACAGGGTAGTTCCACTGAGAGGCAACCTCTCTTTTTCAAGGACGCCCTGTTCACACTCACAACAGGAAGCTACCCAGGACAACCACAGACTGACCTGTGGCCACTGAGCAGCTGCACTGGAGCAGCTGGGGTTAAGGGCCTTGCTCAAGGACACCACAGTGGGGTTAAGGGGGGTGAGGCAAGCACTGCTATGTTATCTGTCCCACCCAGATCTAATCCTGCCAGTCCTGGGGTCAAACCCTCCACCCTCCGCTCACCAGTCCACATCCCTAACCATTAGGCCACCACTGCCCACCATGTGTCAGATTTTTCTTCCATTAGTTTAATTAAAGATGTTGGAAGTAAGTTCATGGGTCATTGCAAATACTTGGCTTTAAAAGGGCCAACTTGTCACACAGTGGGAAGGAAAAATCTTGAACAGAAAAAAAATGTGTCAAGATGCATTGAGAATTGTTTTAGAATCAAGTCGCAGTTGTGAATCATAATCAAATCATGAGGTGCCTAAAGATTCCCACACCTACCTCGGACCTCGACTGGGGAGCAAAACTGACTTATCAGACCTTTTGCAGTTTTAATTGGAGACCCCTGCTATAGCTAGAGACACAGAGATCAAGGCTGAAGATCTATCTGTCGCCATGGTGGATAAGGCAGTGTGGCATAGAATTGTGTGGGACATCTCGGCCACGGTCGCAAGATAATGATGATGATGCGGAGCGGGCGGTGTGGTGGCGCAGTGCTAACCACTGTGGCAGCATAGCAGCTCACCCTTGGCCATGGGATCCCTGGTTCGATCCCAGCCCCTGACCAACAGTGATCTGTGTGGAGTTTGCATGTTCTACCCGTGTCTGCATGGGTTTACTCCGGGATTTCGCTGGTTTCCTCCCACAGGCAAAAAACATGCAGGTTAGGTTAGGTTAATTGTAGACTCTAAATTGGCCCTAGGTGTGAAAGTGTGTGTGAAGGGTAAAGGAATAGCGCCGTACCGTGGCTGCTTCATCCATCCAGGTGGATGCCCTCAATTTCCCCTCTGGGGATCAATAAAGTATACAAAATCAAATCAAAAATCAAAAATGATGTTGATGATCATCATCATCAGGAACACATCTTATAGAGGTCGTTTGCACATTGCCGATGTGCAAACGACCTCTATAAGATGTAATCCTGATGTAAACTCGCCAATGTTGGCCGACATACGTGTGCTGTTGGGGCAGTCGTGTATTCTGTCTATTCTGTCCTTTATGTTAAGTTTTGATTAGTTGGTCGGTTGGTTGATTAGTTCGGCATAAAAATCGACATGCGATTCATGGCGATATAAGGTGATGATTTAAATTGAATTGAATAAACTTTATTGTCCAGTCCTGGACAATAAAGAGGAAGAGAGGAACAGGAAGAGGAAAGAGGCGAACAGGAAGATAGTCCAAAATCATGTCAAAGAGCCAAGGTGCAATGGGTCACTCAGGATTTCTGAGAATTCAACAACTTAATCGATGCTTTAACACTCTGGCGTTCTAAATCTCCTCCCCGATGGCAATGGTTCATATTTAGAGAAAAGGGAACGGTGAGAGTCTGCTGTCACCTTTGTTGCTTGTCTCATAACTGACGGTTCATACACTACTCACAAAAAGTTAGACATTTGGCTTTCGGGTGAAATTTCAGGATGCACCTAAAATGCACTAGAACCTTGACAGGTGAACTTAATTTGACCTTCTCTAACCTTTTGAATGCATACGTATGTCCATCTGTTCAATGTTTCAGTACTTTTTGCACAACTTGCTGTTCTCTAACAAGGCACTTAACGGCAAAATTCACAACAGGTGTTTGATCCATGAATCGATCAATAAATTTTCTGGTTCTATTAGAACTGGTATTCAAACAGTCCTTTTCATCATGCTGTTCACATTATGATGTCATGAGGCCAAGACGACACCTAACAATTGAACAACAGTACCTTGCCATTGCAAAGCTTCAAACAGGAAATTCTCAGAGGGAAGTAGCCACTGAGCTTGGAGTGTCACAGAGTGTCATCAGCAGGCTGCAACGGAGATACAGAGAAACTGGAAGAGTCACAGAAAGGCATAGAAGTGGGCGTCCTTTGGCCACATCCCACACTGATGACCGCTCCATTGTGAACAGTGCCCTGCGGAAATGGATGATGAATATCACTCAACTCCAGGCACATTTAAGGGAGGTGAGAGGCACCCAAGTGTCATGTTAGACCATTTGAAATGTTTACATCAGAGTGGTCTGTGTGCTAGATGATCTGCAAGGGTACTTGACCACACCATCAGGCACAGGCGTCATTGTCTTGCATGGGCCAGGGAGCATTTATGCTGGACAAGGGACCATGGGGCCTCAGTGCTGTTCTCTGAGAAAAGTCGATTCACGCTGAGCAGAAACGATGGCCGCCAACAATGTTGGACATCAAGGACAGCGCTATGCAACAGCCATTGTTGTCACCATGTTACAGTTTGGGCAGGAGTGTCTAGTCAATACAGAACTGCCTTCCACCTTGTGAATGGTACAGTGACAAGCCAATACTACCTGAATAACATCATTAATCCAGTCATTGTGCCCCTGCATGAACAACGCAGGCCTAATTTCATCTTCATGGACAACAATGCTCCAGCTCATTGAGATTGTATCATTAGGGAATGGGTGCTGGAGGCTGGGGTACCTCAAATGGAGTGGCCTGCACTTTCTCCAGACCTGAATCCCATAGAAAACCTATGGGATCAGCTGAGTCGCCATGTAGAGGCTGGTAACCCTGCACGCCACAACCTCAATGACCTGAGGGCCACCCTTCAAGAAAAGTGGAATGCAATGCCTCAGCAGACAATAAGTCGACTTGTGAACAGCATGAGATGTTGCTGTCAAGCTGTAATTGATGCTCAAGGGCACATGACAAGTTATTGAGACACTGACACTTTTTGTTGTGGTATATCCACCACTGTTGCTGGCTTTTGTTTCAATAAGTTGCTTGAGATGAGGAAGTCACAATTGCATGCTTATGCTTAAATGCCCTCTTTCACTGTAGTGTGAACTTTTTACATTTTGCATAAATTTCACCTAAAAGCCAAATATCCATAACTTCTTGTGGATAGATAGATAGATAGATAGATAGATAGATAGATAGATAGATAGATGCACTTTATTGATCCCAAAATGGGAAATTACAGTGTAATAGCAGCATGACACAGACAACCCAACCAACAACATAATATACACACAGCATAATAGGAAAGGAATTACCCAGGGAAGTAAAGTAAAAATGCTTAGATAACTTTATATACAACATAGGCTACTACTATGTTAAATAGATGATAGATGAGGCACCAATTATACTGTAAGGTGCAGTATGGCAGCATTGTTATGACCAAAAATTCAACATTAGAGTTAATTATTGTACAGTGAAATGGCATGTGGCAGGAAAGATTTCCTGTACCTAACCATTCAGCAGCAAAGCTGTAGCAGTCTGCTGGAGAAAGTGCTCCGCTGTCTGTCCAGTGTGTGGTGGAGGGGGTGATGAGGATTGTCCATGATGGATTGCAGTTTGTTCAGTGTCCTCCTCTCCACCACAGATTCAAAGGTCTTCAGCCTTAGACCATTTACAGAGCCAGCTTTCTTGATAATCTTGTCAATTCTATTGGTGTTGCTGGCTCTGATACTGCTACCCCAACAGACAGCAGCAAAGAAGATGGCGCTGGCAACAACGGCCAGGTAGAAAAGCTCCAACATCTTGTTGCACACATTGAAGGATCTCAGCTTCCTCATCCCCTTCTTGTACACAGCATTGGTGTTAGATTTCCAGTCCAGTCCACTGCTGATCGCGACACCCAGGTGTTTGTAGTCCTCCCCTATCTCCACATCCGCCCCCCGCTAATCCACAATGGCTGTGAAGGCGTCCTCTTCTTCCTTTTTTTTTTTTTTTTTTTTTGTTACTTGTTTTGTACCCATAGGTAGATTTGTTTTGCAGTCTGGTGACAAGCCACCAGCTGCCGGTCGCTGCGTGCGCAAGCGCCCCGTATCCCTAACCTGCATGTTAGGGATACGTTGATTCCTGAAGTCAATCACCATCTCTCTGGTCTTGCTGACATTCATCAGGTGATTCTGCTCGGTCCAGGCCACAAATCTGTCTACCAGTGTCCTGTATTCCTCCTCCTCTCCCCCTGTTACACACCCCACAACAGCCGAGCCATCAGAGAATTTCTGCAGGTGGCATGACTCGGTGTTGTACTAAAAGTCACTGGTGTATAAGGTGAAGAGAAAAGGAGAAAGCAACATCCCCTGTGGAGCTCCTGTATCATTAACTACCACATCAGACAAGACACTGCACAGCCGGACAAACTGTGGCCAGCCTGTCAGGTAGTCAGTAATCCAGGAGATCACAGAGCTGTCAGCCCCCATCATCCGCAGCTTCTCACCCAGCAGCAGTGGCTGGATGGTATTAAAGGCGCTGGAGAAATCAAAAAATGTGCTTCTCACAGTGTCTTCTTCTCCATTGTAGCATGACCTTCAGTTCCAATTTATTAAAATCATTCTATGCTGAAGGAAAATTGTTTCACCTCAAAGATCTGGACATGAACTGTTTTTCTCACCCAAGGACTAGAGCTGTAACACTATCCATCGGCCATAAAGTGGAAGTTAATCCCTTTCTCCAAGACTCTTTGGCAAAGGAATGTTCCAAATTGATAGATTTATGGTTGACATTATCCAGAGGGGGAAGTCCAGATTTTCCAGTGAACAACCACAGTTTCACAGTGCCATCTGGTGGATGAATCAGGAATATTTAACCTTTTCCCTTTGCAGTGGAATTTATGCATTATGGACAATGACCTAACTCATTCTTTCTCTGAAGACAGTATCTGCTACTGAAGACCTGATTGAACTCTGGGGACAGACAATGTGGTTTCAAATGCTTTTATTGATATTATTTTGATATGTTCTGCTTTATTTTCAGGAAGAAATTAATGTTTGCATGCTTACTATCACAAATTAGTGTCACAGTTACAATGCAGAGACATTGTGTGTTCCTTTATCAAGTAGAATATCTTAGTCACTAAAGTTAAGGAATTTATGCTTTATTCAGCACATCTACTTGAAGGAGGATTTCGCTCCTCATATCAAGTGTCTCTATCTCTGCTCTGGGGGAGGTCTCCACCATAGCTGCACTTAACTGACCAATAGAGCTCCAGGCTTTACTTTTGTTGAACAAAACTCAAATGTAATTGGGTTATCTCAGGTTTCATGAAGTTTTGGTCCACCCTGCAACACCCGAGAAAACTTGATTTTCATTTACTTGAGTTTAGGAGCTTCTCTGCTCCTCCAATTTTTTTTTCCTATCTTTAAGCAGTCCCAGAGTCTGTCATGCTCTGAGAAACTTCTTTTTCTTTTCTTTAAAATTCAATTTTCTTATTTTATTTTTTTTCTTTAAATTACAGTGCAAGAAGATTTTGTTTGATTTTTTCTAAGCTTAAACCAACTCATTTAAACCACCAACATCGGAAGAAATGAATTTGTAACATGTTTTATCCCAATTTGACTTTCTGATTGGACTTTGCACAATAAACTAATTCCTTCTTTAGTGCCTCAGAAGACCTCACCCAGTTTGATGAAGAACAGCATTTGCGATCTCAGGAGTAGGGCATAACAGTGGTAAGGAGTCTGTCTATCAGCCTCTTTATCAACAGAACCCACACTGGTCCAGTTGAACAGAAAAGTGGACTGCCTGCTACCCTCTGGGATGCAACGACGCTGTGGCTGGTGGTCTGTTGTTTAATTAACCTTTATTCTTCAGAATTTTCCTGGTATATAAGTTCTTTTAACTTAACCTTTTGAATGTGTCTGCCACCGAATTGCGACATAACCCCTAGTGATCAAGAGTGGTAAATATTTTTTGTCAATAAAATAGTTCAGATTTCCAAGGCTATAACTTGAAAGTGGTAAGAGATAATGGCTTACTGTCAATTAGAAAGATGTAAAATATGATCCAAAGTTTCAGATAGAAATAAATTTATGCATCTAATTTGCATAATGTTGCAGCACCTCTTTAAATTCCATAACTCAGTCAAAACTTGACTTTGGACATATTTACACAAAGAATGGTTCAGTCTTTTGACACCATTTTTTTTGTACAGAGGTACCTAATCATCTTATCTTCAAAGTATATGAACAAGAAATCAGTACATTAAAAAAAACCCCAGAAATTCCTCATTTACTTTTGACAAAGGGGGCTGGTTGGCTGGCATGGTCACTGTGTTTTCACCCATCGTGGTCCAGTCATTTACGTTCTCTACCACATCTACAAAGTCGTCTTATGATTATCCCACATAAATTTGGCTTGTTTCCCGTGGCTATTTCCCGCGTACAAAGCCGACAAAGTGACGGTGACGATGACCAATCGCGGCCATATTAGCTTTCTGGGCTAAAATGCTAAAAACAGGAAAAGGAAATGAGGAGTTCTTCTTTGGTGTATTACGTGTCATCCATTGAGTCCTCCAATGGATGTATGCCACCTTCTGAAACTGGCAGATCAGTACAAATCAGTACAAATCCTGAATGGAGCCGATCATGTCAGAGTGAGATGACAGGCGCATGCCGCGCTCTGTCACTAGGGGCACGCAAATTCACACACTCAGAGGGTTAATTTCCTGCAAACCCTCATCAGAATTTCAAAATGCATGTTGTCTTTCATTAATCTACATTCTTTTTCAGAGTAACACAAATTTTCTAATTTTTAAAAAAAAGTTAATCATCATTTTCTTCATAAAATTGCATCCACTTTTCTTAACCAATGCTATTTTATGGTTTTCAGTTTCCAGTATACTGACAAATTAAACTATGCTTCATTTGGTTTCACAACGGCTTGATTCATAAGTAACTCAGTAATAGTCTATAATGCCCATGATACACGTGAATTCTCTGTTTTAAAGTTATCCAAATATGTTAATCTATTCTGACATTTCTTATTAAACCATTGGAAGACATATGGGAGTTATTGTTTGATTTCATGTCCATCTTCTTGATTATCAAGAGACAAGAACTCATGAGGATTTGTTTTGAGACTGATTCATAATTGGTACAAAGAATTGTTAATAAAATTGTCCTTTTGGACTGGTGCCCTAACGAGGATTTGAGTGTAATGAAAGCAAATCATTCCTACTCACATTCATATTTACATTAATACTTGTACCAACATTAAATTACCTATAAAAACCCATAAATCCACTACACCATCCGGGTGCAAGTGAGCTTGTTGCAGCAGGTAGATGACGGCGTCTGCAATTCCTGAATGGGGCTGACATGCAAATTGCAGAGGGTCCAGCCACGTCTTCATCTGCGGCCTCATGTGGGCTAAAACAAGACTCTTCAGGACTTTCATCACATGTGATGTGAGGGTATCTGGTCAATAGTCATTCAGGTCCAATGGAGACAACTTCTTGGGAACAAGAACCAGGCAGGATGTCTTCCACAGCACCAGTACTCTCTCCAGACTCAGGCTCAGATTGTACAGGTGTTTTAGTATTGGAGCTAGCTGGTTGGCACAGGTCCTCAGGATCCATGGGGAGATGTGATCAGGGCCTGCAGCCTTCCGCTGATGAAGTTTCTCCAGCTGTTTCCTCACCTGGCCTGTAGTCACAGTGATGTGGGGGTTGGTGCTGATGTCGTCAGTGGAGAGGAGGGGGGCTTAGGGGAGAGAGAGGTGGTGCACAGGGGAGTAAGGGGAAGGGGTTTGTGGGGGTCTAGCTGTGTTGTGGGGGTAACAGACGGTGAGTTGAATCTATTAAAAAACAGATTCAGCTCATTGGCTCTCTCATGGCTCCCCACTGTCTGTCTGACTTTCCCCTTACACCCAGTGATGTTTTTCATTCCAGACCTCATCTCTCTCATATTCTTCTGCTGTATTTTATCCTCCAACTTCCTCCTGTAATGTATGTGTGTCTCAGTCTGCATCCTGTGTGGTGTCCTTGTCTCATGTTGACGTATCACCCATGCTTCTGTTTAGTCTGTAAGTAACTCTGCCCCTAATCCTGTGTTTGAAGCCTGCCATGTTTTTGCTTTTGGTTCAGCCCACAAGCTGTATTTTTTGTGTTCTATTAATAAACGATCATGCTGAAAGCTTGCCCAGCAAATGAGTTCTCTTCCATAACCCGGACGGGCAATTATAACAGAAGGACACCGCCAGTTATGGACTCAGTTGGTGAGATCAACAGGAGAAGGAGGGGGCTCCCTCGGGAGGTGCATGAGGAGGTGTTTGACCAGGTTCTCCATCTTATTAACCAGAATTTGGGTCACCCCAATCCGATGGAGAGAGTAAGGGATCTTTTTTTAGTGGAGGACCTTCTGCTCAGCCACCTGGACCTGTTACTAGCTCCTGAGTTGGCTTGACTGCATGCCTGCATCTCCCGACTTTGGGACTCGCTCAGGCATACTGGCACCACACACTGCACCCCTCAGCCTGGCTCCAGTTCATCGGCTTCTACTCCTGTCATCAGTAAACTGCTGTCCTCCATCCCCGTCAGTCCTACACTACCTGCCGTATCCATGCCACCAGCCATGGCAGTGGACACCATGGAGCAGGAGGAGCGGAGGCAAGTGGCCCTCACACAGACTGGCATCCTGCTGGAATACAAGGGCTGGCTCACTCCAGGGGTTTTATTCCCGGCATGTGAGGATCAGCTGGTATCTAAAGGGACAGTGGGGAAGCAAGCCTCTGGGAAGTGTTACTTCGCTCACCATCCGAGCCCTTCACTCAAGGTCTCCCCCAGGGTTTCTGCTGCCGCAGCCCCACCTTCCTCAAGTGCTTCAGCAGTGGTAGCTTCAGTGGCTGCAAAGCGGGAGGTCAACGCACCACAGCCATCTGTCCCAGAGGTGCCCGTCACAGCTCCACCAGTCCCTGAGGTGCACAGAACTCCAACCATCCCAGAGATGCACACAACAGTTCCAGCCAACCCCGAGGTGCGCACAACAGCTCCTGCTGTCTCCGAGGTGCATGCAATGGTCCTCCCTGTCTTCGAGACGCACGCCACAGCTCCAGCTATCTTCACGGCACACACAAAAGCTCGCGCTCCACCTGTTTCACCTGTCATTACGCCTGCAGCTTCACCTGTCTTCACGCCTGCAGTTTCGTCTGTCTTCATGCCTGCAGTTTCACCTGTCATCACATCTGCAGTGCCAGCTCCCACGTATTCGATGCTGGTTCCCATGACTGCTGCTGTGCCTCAGATTGTCACATTTGCTGTTCCTCCAGCATCTCTTGCGATTGTCATCACCTCTCACAGCAGCAGAGTTGCTGGGGTCCTCGCCGGCAGTGGAGCAGGAGTTAAGGCAAGTACCTTATTCTGTATTCTTAATATCTACACTGGGGTGGCAGTGGCTCAGGAGGTAGAGCAGGTGGTCCAATAACCGCATGGTTGGCGGTTCAAATCCCGCTCTCTCCGGATATCCTGCCGTTGTGTCCCTGGGCAAGACACTTCACCCTCAATTGCTCCTGGTGGGTCTGGAAGCACCATGTTAGGTAGCATGATTATGCTAACATGGTAGCATGTTAGGTAGCACACACATTCACACACCATCAGTGTGTGAATGTGTGTGTGAATGGGTGGATAGCAGGATCTGTAAAGCGCTTTGGTCACCAAGAGATGAGAGTCATCATCATCATCATAGCAGTCTGTCCCAAGTGACAATGACTGTTTCATTTAGGTCTGACCAGATTCCTCTACGCAGCGCCGTCCCCCGCCCTCTGCTGCCAGGATCTCCTAACCTTGCCAACCCGGGCGACGTCCGAGCCGGTATGAATTGCTTTCTGACTGACCATTTCATGAAACTGCTTGCAAAGTATTTGAGTACCGCTAGCTTTTGCTGGACTAGCGGCACATTCTTGGCAGATAGAGGTATTATCAGTAGCAAGGACTGGCCAAGACAAACTGACTCCACTATCTGTTGCAGTGACTGACCAGATGATAGGTTTGTTTATCTCTGCTCTTTGTGTAGTGCATGTCACAATGCACTGACTGGCAAAAGTCCACCAAAGACCTTGTGACAGATGTGCTTATCTGCCAGGATGTCCAGTCTCACCCCGTGTAACTGGGAGTGGTCCACCACAAACCTGTGACAGATATTGTTTTTAGTTCTGCCAGGATGCCCAGTTTCACCCTCCATGCAAATGGGTGCTAAAAGCTAAAGCACAATGCTGCCATGTTTTATTAAACTCTCAAAATACTCAAATTCTAAGTGCTATAGTCACAATAGACCAATTGTATGACTTAAATGATGAGTAAACAGTGATCTGCAGTTTCACAATTAAAATCGATGATATCCGTATGAAGCAGTTTAGTCCAGTTAAAGCTACGGTCACAAAAACAGTACCCTTACGAATGGCTGGAAACACTGTATGAATTATTTTTGGACCATTTTGTACGGCCTTCTTAAGGTGGCCATAGGAGAATCCAGCATTCGTAGCCCATTCGTGGCCAGGTTGATGGTCTTGTCCAAGATTTCTACGAACACCCCACGAAAACCCCTCATCGTAGGGCGGCCATACAAATGCCATAGGAACAATGTAAGAACTACGCAAGAAGTTGGCCATATGCCTCAAGAACACCTTAAGTTGTTCTTGAGGGCCCCCTACAGCGGTCATAGGAAACGCTGTACGAATCCCCATTCATACGGAGATTCATACAGCATTCGTAAGGCGGTAGTGAGGTGCTCATAAGGTGGAAGTACGTCATTGGTGCAACATTTGTGCTGAGAAAATGTGCCGACAGCTGTAAGATCTTCCTACCAGCGACTTGAGAGTGCTGTGAGTTGCACAAAAAATTTTGTAAGATAGCAGTAAGTATGTCGTAGGAAGATCCCAAGGAACCCTTACGAAGAACGTGAGAACTCCAGGGCCATTGTACGACAGAAAAGCACCTCATTTCTCAAGAATGCCTCATGTTGCTCTTGCGAATTGAACAGCAGCTGTAAGAAACTATGCCCCCCCTCCATGAATGTCTGCAAACTCCAGAATTCGTAGGAACTGGGAGATTCTTACGTACCCATCGTTCATAAGAATCTTTGTGACCATAGCTTTAGTAAGGCTAAGGTGGTATTACTAGCAAGTACGCTAACAGACTTACTGACAAGTGACTATAAGTGTGATCGACATATAAAGTAATATTAACATTTAACAATCCACTCTTATTAGAGGACATGTATCTTTAACAGAGACATATGCCATATAAAAACCATCACAATATGGAGCAGCCACGCTAGCAGCTATAGTGCTAACAGCTACAATGCTAACAGTTACAATGCTAACAGCTAAAAACAACACGAAGCTTCTTCCTGTAATAAAGTGGGAAAGAAGTCATGAGAACTTCATATGTTTCCTCTGTTACCTGCCAATGCATTGGATTGAAACATGACTGGCCCTGTTTCTGAATGAATGAATGAATGAATTGAATGAATGAATGAATGAATGAATGAATGAATGAATGAATTTATTTCTGATAATACAGTACAGGTTAAAAGAAACTGTATAATATAACAACAAGGTCAATTTAGACAAAGACTCCTTCTACTAAACAATTCCACGTGAGTTATCCGAAATGGGTGATGGCTGAAGCCGCAGCTTATATTGCCCACCCATATTCCATCCAAGAATTCAAAGAAAAAAGAGTAAACAAGACAAGAGTGATTACAATTTAGAACAAAGCTAAGACAAAGTGTGACTGAGAGAAAAAAAAAAAAAAAAAAAGAAGACTAAGCTAAGCTAAGTTAAGCGGTTACTATTCAAGACAAATCTAAGACAGAATGTCACAGAGAGAGAAAAAAAACAAAAAACAAAAAACAAAAACTAAGCTACAACACAACACAGGCTGGATATGTCAATCCTTATGTGAGTTTACATGTCGTCTTGTAAATATGTTTGGAGTATTTCTTCCTTTAGTTTTTGTTTAAATTGTCCAAGCGTTGTACATGATTTTAATTCAGGTCCATAATCGTTCCTGTGGTAGACTGCAAGTCTAAAATAGAACATTACTGGCACATGCCTCTAGGGGGAACTACCTGTATTGTTCAGCACTACTATGAAGGGGACACATTAGAACAAGAGTGTGAAAACCCCGCGCAGAATCCATGTTCAGTCATATTATGTGTGTTGCAGAATAAACGGCAGAGTTAGCCAAAGAAATAACTCAAGTGTGATCATTGCTACACGGTAGGATATCACACAATTGGCGACGAGGATTAAAAGAAAAAAATCAGCGGCGAGAAACAGAGAACATTGCAAGTGTGGCGAACTCAAGTGACTCCAGTAGTTCGAGTGCAAGTTCAGAGGAGGAAAAACGAGGTTTCCCCACCACGACGAGCAATGGCGGCTGTAATCGGAACGGTAACCCCTTTTGATAACTCGACTCAGTCATGGGAAGAATATAGTGAAATGTTGGACTTTTTCTTCCAAGCTAATGACATTGAGGAGCCAGACAAAAGGAAGGCTGTACTGTTGAGTGGAGTTGGTGCAACTACTTACAGCTTGTTGAGAAATTTAATAAGCCCTGCATTACCGAAAGATAAAACGTACGACCAGCTTACTGCTGAGCTTCAGAAGCACTTCAGCCCCAAACCGAGTGAAATCGTGCAACGATTCAAATTTAATTCACGCATAAGGAGGAACACTGAGTCCATAGCAGAGTATGTGGCAGAATTGAGGAAATTAACACTGCACTGTGATTACAAAGACTCATTGGAAGAAATGTTAAGAGACAGACTTGTGTGTGGAGTGAATGATGACCGAATGCAACGGCGACTTTTATCTGAAACAAAACTCACTTTTGCAAAGGCTTTGGAATTATGCCAAGCGATGGAAACAGCAGCTAAAGATGTGAGAGAGATGCAAGGGAAGCTAACAGAGGACACAGCAACGCATGTTCGTGTGCCTAAGACCCAAGTAGGTGTCCACAAAGTGTCAACTGATAAAACTCAGCACAAATTCCCCAGTTGTTATCGCTGCAAAGGCCAGCACAATGCCGCCGAGTGCAAATTTGCCACTGAGCTGTGTCATAATTGTGGCAAGCGAGGGCACATTAAGAAAGCATGTAGAATAAAGGTGGACAGCGCACAGGTGCTGAAAGCGACAGTTAATGGGCAAAAGTATGAAAACAAGGGCCCAGGAAAGGAACAGCAAGCGAATCAACTGAGAGGGGAGGGAGAAAGTGATACAGAAGACATGGGTTTTCACACAATTTACAACACGTCAGAGGAGCTGACCAAGGTAGCGCCCATCACGCGTACCATGAATGTTAATGGAATGAAAGTAACATTTGAAGTTGATACAGGCTGTGGAGTAACCATATTAAGTAAACAGCAATATACACAACTGTGGAAGAAAACAGACACAGCAGAATTAAATCCCTGTTCATTAAAATTAAAAACATACACAGGAGAGAAGCTAGACGTGCTAGGCATGGCACAAGTGAAGGTGCAACACGAAAACAAAGAAAAGGACTTACCTGTAGTAGTAGTTGGGAGCGAAGGACCAAATCTACTAGGGCGAAGTTGGCTACAAGAACTGGCCATGATTGATCAGTTGGTGAATAAAGTGGAATCTCAGCCCAAATTGCAGCTGGAGGAGATCCTCGAAAGACACGCTGAGGTGTTCAAAGAAGGCGTAGGACAGCTAAAAGGTGTCACTGCAAAGATTAATGTGGACAAGGAGGCCCAACCACGATTCTGCAAACCCCGACCGGTGCCCTATGCAGTCAAGCCACTGGTCGAAAGCGAGCTACAGAGGCTGCTGGATGACAAGATCATTGAGCCAGTGCAGGTTGCAGAATGGGCGGCGCCCATAGTCCCAGTGAGAAAGCCGGATGGCTCCATTAGAATATGTGGAGATTACAAACTCACTGTCAATCGAGCATCACGGGTGGATCAGTATCCAATTCCTAAAGTGGAGGACCTCTTCGCACAGCTGAACGGCGGCCGACACTTCACGAAATTAGACATGAGTCACGCCTACCAACAAGTAGTCCTGGAAGAAGAATCAAGAAAGTATGTAACCATCAATACACACAAAGGCTTATATACCTACACACGCTTACCATTTGGAGTAGCTTCCAGTCCTGCTATATTCCAGAGAACTATGGAGGGCATCCTAGGTGGAATTCCGAATGTTGCCGTTTATTTGGATGACATCCTTTGTACAGGACCAAATGAACAAGAACATCTGAAAACGCTGAAGGAAGTGCTTCAACGGTTGGAGAAAAGCGGTCTGAGGTTGAAAAGAAGCAAGTGTGAGTTCATGGGAAAAGAGGTGGTGTTCCTAGGCCACAAGATCAACGCCAGTGGTCTACACCCTCTAACAGACAAAGTGGAAGCCATTGCGGAGGCGCCTGAGCCACAAAATGTTACTGAGTTAAAAGCCTACCTGGGCTTGTTGAACTATTACCATAGGTTCCTCCCAAAGCTCTCCACGCTGCTGGCACCACTACATACCTTACTTAAGAAGGAAGAAAAATGGTCATGGGGGGTCAAGCAGCAGAAGGCGTTTGAAGAGTCCAAAGCGCTACTTCAGTCCTGTAGTGTGTTAGTGCACTATGATTCAAACAAACCACTCATCCTGGCGTGTGACGCATCACCCTACGGTGTGGGTGCTGTACTCTCTCATCGTATGGAGGATGGCTCAGAGAGACCCATAGGGTTCGTCTCAAGAACTCTTAGTGCAGCTGAGAAAAACTACTCCCAGCTAGACAAGGAGGGCCTTGCAGTAGTATTTGGTGTAAAAAAATTCCACAAATACCTGTACGGGAGACAGTTCGCTATAGTGACTGACCACAAGCCACTAATTTCACTGTTCAGTGAAATGAGAGCCATACCCCAGATGACATCTCAGAGAATTCAGAGATGGGCCGTTACATTAGCAGCGTATGAGTACACCATCGTTTACAAAGCCGGACGGGACCATACGAATGCTGACGCGATGAGTAGGCTACCCTTGGATGGAGGAAGAGACAGCACGCCTGAGGAGGAGGAGAGAGTGCTATTGTTTGAAGATATCGGCGTGCCCCTGGTGAACGCGCAACAAATAAAGAAATGGACAGACAAAGACCCTGTTCTAGCAAGAGTGCGAGAATACATCTTGCGAGGATGGCCGAAGATGAACAGTCCTGAGTTCATTCCCTATGCCAGACGACAGGATGAGCTCAGCACCCAGGAAGGTTGTATCCTGTGGGGAGGACGCGTGGTTGTTCCACCACCTGGTAGGAATGCCTTACTGCAACAACTACACCAAGCACACCCTGGCATCACTCGCATGAAAGCGTTGGCGAGGAGCTACATGTGGTGGCCCAACATGGATGCAGAGGTGGAGGCGCTTGTGAAGTCATGTGCGGCATGCCAGGAGAACAGGAACAGTCCTCCAGCAGCCCCACTACATCTCTGGGAAGTTCCAGATAAACCATGGAAAAGAATTCACATTGACTACGCAGGTCCATGGATGGGAAGAATGTTCCTGATCATAGTTGACGCATACTCAAAGTGGATCGATGCATATTCTGTGAGTAGCTCTACTTCTACTGTTACCATTGAATGTCTTAGAAAGAGTTTCAGCCAACATGGCATACCTGAAATCATAGTATCAGATAACGGTACATGTTTTACGAGTGAACAGTTCCAAGAGTTTTCTGAAAAGAATGGCATACGTCACATCACGACTGCGCCATACCATCCTTCTTCTAACGGCTTAGCCGAGAGGGCCGTGCAGACGTTCAAGTCACTCATGAAAAAGATGACAGGAGACTCTATTGAAACCCGAATGTCGAGAGCTCTGTTCAGCTATCGAATAACACCCCAATCTACAACTGGCAAGTCACCAGCTGAGCTGTTGTGTGGAAGGAAGTTGAGGTCAACATTTGACTTAATACATCCAGACTTCAGAAACAAAGTGCATGATAAACAAGAGAGACAAAAAGGTTATCATGACATGCATGCTAGAGAGAGAATACTGAGAGAAGGAGACGTGGTCTACACCCGCAACTTCGGCTCAGGACCAGCCTGGGTACCAGGAGAAATAACAGAAAAGACAGGCCCTGTGTCATTCAAGGTGACATTAGGTCATGGACAAGTGGTGAGGCGACACATCGACCAAGTTCGTGGTAGGAGCTCCATTCCCCTGCCGATGGCACCAGAGGTGTTGTCTGACACCCATCCTGAGGAGAGCATCAACGAACCACCACTTCAGGTGAAACCTGAGGTAACCGTCTCTGCAGATTCTACGGGCAGCACTGCAGCAGCCGAAACAGTGGAGCAGTCTGAGTCTTCACCTGCAGTTGGCTCACCCGCCGTGAGAAGATCTCAGCGAGCTAGGAAAGCTCCAGACTACTTGAAGGACTATACTTAGTCAGTAGTGAGTTCCCCAGCCACAGGACAAGAATGCGTCCTGGAACCTCACTGGGATGCGGTAGTCAAACCAAATCCCCAGTTAGACTGTTATGTGTGTTATACATGTGAAAAAAAAAAAAAAAGAAAGAAATTATGTGTATGACACATGTGTTTAAGAAATTAAAAAGTAACTGTGATAGTTCAGGGTTAAATGGGAGTTCCAGGATGTCTAGTAATTGGCTAGTGTAATTAAGAGTAGTTTAATCTAGAGGGGAGGGATGTGGTAGACTGCAAGTCTAAAATAGAACATTACTGGCACATGCCTCTAGGGGGAACTACCTGTATTGTTCAGCACTACTATGAAGGGGACACATTAGAACAAGAGTGTGAAAACCCCGCGCAGAATCCATGTTCAGTCATATTATGTGTGTTGCAGAATAAACGGCAGAGTTAGCCAAAGAAATAACTCAAGTGTGATCATTGCTACACGGTAGGATATCACAGTTCCATAATCTGACTCCTTGCACTGAAATACAGTGTTGCTTGGTGGTTGTTCTCACTGTAGGCTTTTGAAATATACATGTTCTTCTGAAGTGATATCGTTTCTCCCTTGTTTGGAACAACTTTTGGATATTTGCGGGCAGTGATAAATTCTTCACTTTGAACATTATTATTGCGGTTTTAAAGTCAACCAGATCTTTCAACTTGAGAGTTTTTTGTTTAAGAAAAAGTGGGTTTGTTGGTTCCCTGTAAGCTGCTTTGTTGATTATTCTAATAGCTCTCTTTTGAAGCATAAAGCGTGGATATATGTTTGTTTTGTATGTATTTCCCCATACTTCATTACAATATGTCATGTATGGGAGTATTAATGAATGATACAAGGTGTATAGTGTGGGTTGATTCAGCAAATATTTCACTCTGTGTAATATTGCAATTGATTTGGAAACTTTACCTTTGATATAATTAATATGTGACTTCCAACACAGTTTGTTATCAATTATTACTCCAAGGAATTTAGTTTCAGATACCCTTTCAATCTCTACACCATTTACACTGAGTTTGGGTACTGGATTGTTGTGATGGTTGTTAAAGACTATAAATTTTGTCTTACTTAAATTGAGCGTTAATTTGTTTGAATCAAACCACAGTTTAAGCTTTCCTAATTCCTTCCCGAGTGTATCCAGAAGTTGTTCCAAATTGTTTCCACTGCATAGCAGATTAGTGTCATCAGCAAACAATATTAAGTCCATTTTTTCTGAGACTTTACATATATCATTTATATACATATTGAATAATAATGGTCCCAAAACTGAACCCTGTGGGACTCCACAGGTGACCTTCAGCAACTCTGAGTTTTTGTTGCTAATGTGACAGAGATCATCCTGCACAGTTCGCCCCACACGAGACACGAACCCGCGACCTCTCAGTCAACTACACAGTTCGAGCATGGGAGACACAGCACGATCACGCTGAGCTAAAGGTCCGACCGATAGCTCAGCGCTACCGATACTGTATGAGGCTTTGGGAGGGAGGTTTACTAACGTTCTACGCCGAACAGTACTAGTTGGCATCCGTTACACTCTCCCCCTTAAACCTCACTCCCATCCGGGTCACGGCACCATTGTGACAGAGATCATCAGAATCAGCTTTATTGGCCAAGTATGCACAACACATACAAGGAATTTGACTTTGGCTAAAAACTTGCTCTCGTTGTTCAGGTGAAGGATTTAAATAAGGATTCAATGACAACCAGAGTATGTACAGTAAATTACAGTCTGTCCACGTTTCTATAAAAGGATGCAAATATATACAGGAATATATGCAGTTATTTACTCGGACTAACCACACTTTGCAGAAATATATGAAAAAATATACAATCACACAGTATTTCAATGTGGACTCAGATTCAGTGATATAATGTGAATGAAGTAAAAAGCAGTGTGAGAGTTATGTGCAATGTAATAATGGATGAAAAGTCATGAGTACAGCAACAGGTAGGACTAGGTGAATGTTAGGAGTTCATCAGAGTGATGGCTTGAGGAAAGAAACTGTTCCTGTGACGGGTGGTTTTGACCTTCAGTGATCTGTAACGACGACCAGAAGATAGAAGTTCAAACAGTTTGTGGCCGGGGTGTGATGGGTCAGCACAGATGTTTCCCGCCCGTTTCCTGGTTATGGACCGATATAAGTTCTCAATGGAGGGTAGGTCGGTACCAATGATCCTCTCCGCAGACTTAATGATCCGCTGCAGTCTGGTCTTGTCCTGTTTAGTGGCAGATCCAAACCAGACAGTGATGGAAAAGCAGAGGACAGATTGGATGATGGCGGTGTAGAAGACAACCAGCAGCTCCTGAGGCAAATCAAACTTCTTGAGCTGACGCAGAAAAAACAACCTCTGCTGGGCCTTTTTCCGGACAGTGTCAATATGGGAGGACCACTTCAGGTTCCGGGAGATTGTGGTACCCAGAAACTTGAAGGAGTCCACAGTGGACACTGTGCTGTTGAGGATGGTGAGTGGGGGGAATGAAGGGGGGTGTCGCCTGAAATCCACAGTCATCTCCACCGTTTTGGCTGGGTTAAGTTCAAGATGGTTCTGGCTGCACCAGAGGATCAGCTGCTCCACCTCCCGCCTGTATGCAGACTCATCATCATCCCGGATCAAACCGATGACTGTGGTGTCGTCCGCAAACTTCAGGAGCTTCACCGAAGGGTCCTCTGAGGTGCAGTCGTTGGAGTAGAGGGAGAAGAGCAGTGGGGAAAGGACACATCCTTGGGGGGCGCCAGTACTAATTTTTCGGGAGCTGGATGTAAATCTCCCTAGCTTCACCTGTTGCCACCTGTCAGTCAGAAAGCTGGAGATCCACTGGCAGGTGGAGGGGGGCACCTTGAGCTGGAGGAGTTTCTGATGAAGAATGCCTGGGATGATGGTGTTGAACGCTGAGCTGAAGTCGACAAACAGGATCCTGGCGTACGTCCCTGGGGAGTCGAGGTGTTGCAGGATGTAATGTAGTCCCATATTCACTGCATCATCCACTGACCTGTTTGACCGGTAGGCAAACTGCAGTGGGTCCATCAGGGGGCCTGTGATGACCTTCAGGTGGTTCAGCACCAATCTCTCCAAGGATTTCATGACCACAGAGGTCAGGGCAACAGGTCTGTAGTCGTTTAATCCTGTAATAGAGGGTTTCTTGGGAACTGGAATGATGATGGAGCGTTTGAAGCAGGAAGGCACTTCACGCAGCTCCAGTGATCTGTTAAAGATCCGGGTGAAGATGGGGGCCAACTCGTTGGAGCAGACTCTCAGGCAGGACGGAGACACACCATCAGGTCCTGCAGCCTTCTTGATCTTTTGTCTCTGAAAGACCCGGCGCACCTCCTCTTCACAGATCATTAGTGCTGGTGGGAGGTCAGAGTGGAGGAGGGATGGAGTTCCTGGGGCTGCAGATAATCCTTTTGTGTGGGTGGGAGGTGAGAACTGTAGGTTCTTTTCAAACCTGCAGTAAAAGCTGTTTAGGTCATTAGCCAGCTGGAGGTTTTCCGCAGGGTGGGGGGATGGTCTCCTGTAGTTGGTGATATTCCGTAGGCCTCTCCAGACAGAAGCAGAGTTGTTAGCTGAGAAGTTTTTTTGTAACTTCACACTGTAGCTCCTCTTAGCAAGCCTGGTCTCCTTCGTCAGCATGTTTCTGGCCCGCTTGTACAGAGTCCAGTCACCAGTCCTGTAGGCCTCCTCCTTGGTCTGACGTAGCTGCTTCAGTTTAGGAATGAACCAGGGTTTATTGTTGTTGTATATGCAGAAGGTCTTGGTCTGCACACACATGTCCTCGCAGAAACAGGTGTATGATGTCACAGTGTCAGTGAGTTCATTTAAGTTAATGGCTGCAGCTTCAAAAACACTCCAATCTGTGCAGTCAAAGCAGGCTTGTAACTTCAGCTTTGATTCCTCAGTCCATTTCTTCACAGTCCTTACAACAGGCTTGGAAGTTTTTAGTTTCTGTCTGTATGTTGGAATAAGATGGAGCAGGCAGTGGTCAGAAAAACCCAGAGCTGCACGGGGGACGGCATGATAGGCATTTCTTAAAACTGTGTAACAGTGGTCAAGTGTATTTGTGTCCCTGGTGGGACATTTAATATGCTGTCTGTATTTAGGAAGCTCATTTGTGAGATTAGCTCTATTGAAATCACCCAGAATGATAAGCAGAGAGTCTGGATGTTTTTCCTCCACCTCTGCTATCTGGTCAGCGAGGTGCTGCAGTGCCTCCGTTGTACAAGCAGCAGGCGGGATATAAATACCGACCAGAATAAACGAGGAGAACTCTCGCGGTGAATAAAAGGGTTTACAGTTTATGAACAGTGACTCTAGGTTAGGGCTACAAAACTTCTTCAACACTGTGACATCAGTACACCAACCTTCGTTTATGTAGAAGCAGATTCCACCACCCTTAGTCTTTCCAGAAAATTCTCGGCTGCGATCAGCGCGAAACAGTTGAAATCCGTCCAGACGGACCGCGCTGTCCGGGATGTGTTCACTCAGCCAGGACTCCGTGAAACAAAGGGCGCCAGATCTGCTAAAATCCCGGTTTTTGTGAGTCAGGAGCAGCAGTTCATCCATTTTGTTCGCCAAACTGCGGATATTTGCCAGATGGATCGATGGGAGCGGCGTGCGAAATCCTCGTTTCTTCAGCCTGACTAACGCACCGGCACGTTTACCACGCCGCCTTCGTTTCCGGCCAGCGCCAATAGCCGCTGCTCCCACAGCTAAGATGGACTGAAAAAACTTCAGATCAGCAGCAGTAACTGGCGGAGAAGTTGCATTGGGAGGTAGTCTGAGTGAAAGTAGTTCCTCCCTTGAATAGGTGATTCGGACAGAAGAGCAGAAGTCCAAAAAAACACACAAAATTATCAGAGAGCAGAAGCCAGTGGCTGCCATCCGCGGCGCCATCTTGGATTTTTTATCCTTTCTGCGCAGTTCGCCCCACACGGGACACGAACCCGCGACCTCTCAGTCAACTACACAGTTCGAGCATGGGAGACACAGCACGATCGCGCTGAGCTAAAGGTCCGACCGATAGCTCAGCGCTACCGATACTGTATGAGGCTTTGGGAGGGAGGTTTACTAACGTTCTACGCCGAACAGTACTAGTTGGCATCCGTTACACTAACACATACATACTGATATCTATTCTTTAAGTAACTACTTAACCAGGACAGTGCTACCCCTCTAATACCAGAATTTTGTAGTTTCTTTAATAATAAATTATGATCTACTGTATCAAATGCTTTTTTAAGATCTAGGAATACTCCAACTGAATACTCTTTATTTTCAATGGCTGTTGATATTTTTTCTGTAAATTCCATTAGGGCATATGCAGAGTCCTCTTGTGTCCTCTTGTGTCTGAACCCATATTGCTGCTCACATAATAAATCATTCTTCAGTGTGAAGTTGTCAGTTCTCTCATAGAATATTTTTTCAAGTATCTTGGAAAATTGCGGTAATAGTGAAATTGGTCTATAGTTTGAGAGTTCCCCTCTGTCGCCCGTCTTGTATATCGGAATTACTTTAGCTATTTTCATTGCATTGGGAAATATACCTGATTGGAGAGACAGGTTGCAGATATACGTCAGTGGTTTTACTATGCATTCGATAACAGTTTTGACTAGTAGCATGTCAATACCATCACAGTCAGTAGATGTTTTACTTTTGAACGATTTAACAATTTCAATGACCTCTCTTTCGTCTGTGTTCTTTATGAAGATGGTGTCTTTTACAGCAGTGTTATTGCATATTGTATCACCTGTAGGCACCGTAGTGGGTATTTCTCGGGCCAGTTTAGGTCCAATGTTAACAAAAAAATTATTAAATTCATCTGCAGGTGAAGCAATATTCACACTCTGAGTCGTTTTATTGTTTTTTGGAATATTAGTTGGGTAGCTTGTATTTCTGCTTTTATTTCCAAGGATACTGTTGAGTATTGTCCATGTATTTTTAATATTGTCAATGTTTTTCTCCAGTTCTTTACTGTAATAGTCTCTTTTACTACATCTTATTATATATGTTAACTTATTTTTGTATGTTTTATACCACTGCTCTGCTTCTTTTGTCCTTTTCTTTAGGAAAGCTTTATATAATAAATTTTTCTTTTTACACGCCTTTTGTAGTCCTTTGGTTAACCATGGCTTATTAGCAAATTTGTGTTTAAGCTTTTTTATTACTAATGGGCATTTTTTTTCATAAAGAGTGGTTACAATGTTTATAAATGTGTCATAGGCTTCATTTACATCTGATACATAGACTTCTGTCCAGTCTTGCTTCAGCAAGTCCTCTTTAAGAGAAGTGATTGCATTTGGTGATTTGTGTCTGAACGATTTTGAAGTTTTTTCTGCGTTGGGCCCCATGTGGCCATGGATAAGTGCAAAGGTTGGCAAGTGGTCACTTATATCATTTATCAATAATCCACTTTCTATTTTCTTATCGAAAACATTGACAAACAGGTTGTCAATAAGTGTAGCAGAGTGAACTGTGATTCTATTGGGATGTGTTATTGTGGGATATAGACTCATGCTGTACATAGAGTTCATGAACTCTGTAACTACATTTTGTTGATGAGGATTCAGTAAGTCAATATTGAAATCTCCACAAATTGCTACCATTTTCTTACTAGTAATATTATTGTACAGCTCGACTAATTTATCTCTGAATGTCTCAATGCAAGTTCCCGGCGTTCTATATATGCAGCTTATGATTAGATTTTTTGTTTTGTTTAGGTCAATCTCAACAGTAACACATTCCAAAATCCCTGGTAGTGCTAAGGACATTTCATTTACAAGCTTACACCTGTACAGGTCATCAATATACAGTGCAACACCACCACCCTTTTTTTGAGTTCTGTTAATATAAAACATCTGATATCCCTCTATTGCCATCAGGGGAGCCTGTTCTTCATTAAGCCAAGTTTCAGAGACTGCAATAGCTGTGAATTTTCTGTCTAGCTGTTTTAAATAGTCCTGAATCTGTGGAAAGTTTTTGTTAAGACTTCTGCTATTGAAGTGTATTATTGACAGTTTACCATCTAATTGCATTTGACTTTTGAATTGTTTTTCAGTGTAATATTCACAGTGGTTATGAATATTGTTGAAAAAGTGGTTATCAGGATCAATATCATTCTCCATCTCTTGTGGTTTATGTTCAGCATAATGGTATGTTTTCAGAGTTTGAGTTTCCTCATTCTGTGTCAAATGACTTCCTCCAACTGGGGATAATTGATGTCTACTTGAGTCGGTCATAAGTTTTTGTTTGTTTTGGTTATTTTTATTAAAGTACTTTGGCATGGTGTATCAAAAGAACTATTCTTATCGTGTGTATGAATATGGATTATCATTGGCTCATAATTTTCTAATCAGTGTTCATCTGTATTTATCTAAGTCAGTAGCATCTCTGATCATTATATTCCTTGCTTGCTCAGGTGATCCATTTAGTTTAATCCAAATTCTACAATTTCTTGTCCAGGTTGCTTGTATCTTATCTTGTTTTTTTAGCATCCGTGCCTGTCGTGCTAATTCAGCGTTTTTTTTTGTCAGGTGTTCATTTATGTAAACTTGAGTTTCCTTTAGCTTTTTGGCCTGCCTCAGTATGTTATTCTTTACCCTTCTGTTCACAAAGCGCATCACAATTGATTTCTTTGTTTTGTTATCTTTCTTCGGTAGAGCATAGCAGGCTGAGATTGCATTGGCTACTACCTTAATGTCTTTATCATTAAGGAACTGAAGCACTTGATTTTCTAAGGACAATGACTCCCTCATGGGTGCATCTTCACCACTCAGACCTACTGTGGCATGGGCGTATGACTGATATCTGATGTCTAGTCCACTTATAACTAGGTCATCAATACGAGAACCTTGTTCAAGATCCTCGACGCGTTGCTCCAAAAGACGCCCGTGTTGCTCCAGGTCCATAATTTTTTTGTCTTTTTCTTGAATTATTAAATTTAGGGCTTGTACCTGTTCTATTAGGCCTATTATTTTGTCCTGTTGGCTAGTCAATTTGGCCAATTCTTCTGACATAAAGCTCAGAGCTTTTTTGATTTCTTCCATTTCCTCTTTCTTTGGTGGCATCTTGCTGACCTGTAGATAGAAGTAAACAGAGAATCCGGCTAGGCTTCAAATAGCCCGGCCGCTGCTGAACTCGCCACAACAGCTCCTGCACAGCTCCTCCGCCAAGTAGTGCTGCTCAGCTCCGCAGATCACCCCCATCATTCGCCACCGCCTGCCGCCGTCTGCCTGGCCGGTTATGCCGCACACCGCCGGCGCAGCCGAACTTCACCGATCACCGCCACCGCTCGCCGCCGTCTGGCTGGGTGGCACCTCCGCTAGGCCCCGTCACCGACCGCCGTCAGTCTGGTAGTTCCTCAGCTGGACCTCGCAACTGGGTTCCGACTCAGGCCACTGTCCTGCTGGGTCCAGGTGGCCCCGTCTCTCACCAACGCCGCGCTCGAGCTCCCAACTGCCGCCTCGATTGGTTCCTCCGATAGGCCCTCACATTGCCCCATCTAACAACCATAGACTGCCTTCTGTACCAGTATAGCAGGATGCTAACAATGGGATATAAAGCGCACCAACTTAAGTTTATCAAGATAGCTTTGAAGCCCAACAGGAGAGTCGTTCAACGAGGCTGATCGTTAGGTTGGCGGGGCTAGCGTTAGCTAGCGTTAGTTAGGGCTAGCGTTAGCGTAGCATTAGCTTAGCATTAGCGTTAGCATAATATAGACTGTAATTGTACTCATATGTGAATTAATACACGTGCGCCAATGGTTCCACCGTACTGCAGATCAGATCGCCCTCCGGGGAATAACGGTAGACGACACCAGATTTTACTTCATCTCGTGCAGGTGACCATTTGCCGGACCTCGTGAATACCTTCTCACTGCCACTGTATCTCTGGGGTAGCAGCAGGGGCGAGGATCAGACTTTAAAAGTCGGAAACGGGGCAAAACGGGGCCAGAGCTGCCAGAACCATCACCGGGTCAGCACTGGGTCCCAAGAGTACTCCACACATTTGTTGGTGGCCAACAAAAGTCCTTATTTTTGAAGGTTTTGCTTAGAATTCTCGGCTCGTAACAGTCATTGCAACTTCACCGGAAGCTGCACCGGAAGGTGCAGGACTACTCCAAGACTACTAGGAAGTAGTCTTCCCAACACAAAAATAAAACATCCCTTTTTGAGAAGGACTGTGAATTTTTCAAATGGGAATATCTCTAGGCTGTAATGCTGCTACGGCTGTAACGGTTATTTAAAAATCCATATTTTTTTTTCTTGCAGATAATTCCTTTAACTGTTCCTTACACAGCTGAATGCCATTTACCAATTATACTTAAAAGATTTTGCCAAACTCCTGACGGGGAAACCCAGTTGCAGCTCTCATCTGCTTCTGGCCTTCTTCCACCGGGCTCCACTGCCTGTTCCTGTACTGACCCGTTCTCCATCTCTTCCTCCACATCTGAGGTGTCTTTGTCAGGGATGGTGCTTCATGCCATAGCTCCAGCTGTCAACGAGGTGCACGCCGCAGCTCCACCACCAGCCAAGCTGCACGGTCCACCATCACCTGAGCTGCATGTTCCAGAGGTCAGGGGACCTCCACCCATCATTCCAGAGATCAGGTGACCTCCACCCAATGTTCCTGAGGTTAGGGGACCTCCACCCATTGTTCCAGAGATCAGGGGAACTACACCCATCACCCAAGAGGTCAGGGGACCACCACCCATTGTCCAAGAGGTCGAGCAATCCTCTCCACCTGTCGTCCAAGACATTGAGCAGTCTGCTCCACCTGGGCCGTCTGAGCAGTTTGCTCTATCTTTGCCACCTGGGGTTGCTGCTTTGCAGCTGCTGTTAGCCCCTGCACCGAAGGCCCCTCAGGTACTGTCCCCAGAGCAAAAAGCTCCAATATTGGTATCTGCAGAGCTAAAAACTCCAATGTTGTTGTCTCCAGAGCAAAGAGCTCCTTTGTTGTCTCCAAAGCAAAGAGCTCCTTTGTGGTTTCCAGATCAAAAAGCTCCCATGTCATCTCCTGAGTTTTAAAGTTCTATGTTGGCATCCCCTGGGTTTAAAGGTTCCATGTTGTCATCTCCTGAGTTTAAACGGTCCATGTTGTCATCTCAGTTCAATTCAATTCAATTCAACATTATTTATATAGCACCATTTCACAACAACAGTCATCTCATAGCACTTTCAACTGTAGGGAAAACCCCCACAATTGCAGAAAGACCCCAGCAATCAGGCGATCCCCTGTGAGCAAGCACTTGGTGATGGTGGAGAGGAAAATATCCCTTTTATCCCTTAGCAAGAAGAAACCTCCAGCAGAACCAGGCTCAGGGAGGGGCAGTCATCTGCTGCGACTGGCTGGAAGGTGAAGGGACAGAGAAGAAGAAAAGAACAGACATGTAGAGAGCAAACAGCATGACGGGGACTCAATCTATGAGAGAGAACAAACAAATGTTAATGACCAGCAAAAATATTTCATTGAGAGTGAAGAAAGGAGTGAAGCCAAGTGCATTATTGGAGGTCCCCCAGCTATTGAAACCTATTAGCAGCATAACTAAGGGAGGGTTCAGGGACACCTAATTATAGGCTATGTCAAAAAGGAAGGTTTTAACCCTATTCTTAAAAACAGAGATTGAGCCTGACTCCCGAATCCAGATTGGCAGCTGGTGCCAAAGGAGAGGAGCTTGATAACTTAAGGCTCTGCCTCCCATTGTACTTTTGGAGATTCTAGGTATTACGAATAATCCAGTATTTTGGGAGTGTAGTGCTCTGTTTCAATGATAGGATAGTATTAGAGCTTTTAAATGAATAGGGGCCTGATTATTTAGAGTTTAGCAAGTGAGAAGAATGACTTTAAATTTAATTCTAAATTCTATGAGAAGCCAATGAAGGGAGGCCAGAACCAGAGGGATGTGACCTCTCTTTCTAGTACCTGTTAAAACTCTTGCTGCAGCATATTGGATCAGCTGAAGACTTTTTAAAGATGCTTTAGTACAGCCTGATAATAAAGAGTTACAATAATCTAATCTAGCGCTAATAGATAGATAGATAGATAGATAGATAGATAGATAGATAGATAGATAGATATGTAGAAGAGCCTGAAATAACAAGGCGATGTGATTTATAAACCAAAGTTTAATATCAGCTTCGCTCCTCTAACAAGTCTCATCTCAGTGCAGAAGCAGAATAAGAGGTCGAACACAGTCAGACCTTCATACTTATACCTACACACAACAAAAGACATTGCATATCAAAGCTGACATCCCGCATTAACTTAATCCCCCCTCCTTTGTCCTCCGTCTCCTCCACCTGACCCTGGGTGGTCAGGGAGATCGATCTGGTCTCCACAGCTGTCCTGTTCTGAGGCGTGAGGTCATTCAACATATGTAATCACTAAACATCTTAATACACTAATTCAATTCAATTCAATTCAATTCAATTCAATTCAATTCAACTTTATTTATATAGCGCCATTTCACAACAACAGTCATCTCATAGCACTATCAACTGTAGGGAGGACCCCCACAGTTGCAGAAAGACCCCAGCAATCAGGCGATCCCCTGTGAGCAAGCACTTGGCGACGGTGGAGAGGAAAAACTCCCTTTTAACAGGAAGAAACCTCCAGCAGAACCAGGCTCAGGGAGGGGCAGTCATCTGCTGCGACTGGCTGGGGGGTGAGGGGATAGAGAAGAAGAAAAGAACAGACATGTAGAGAGCAAACAGCACGATGGGGACTCAATCTATGGGAGAGAACAAACAAATGTTAATGACCAGCAAAAAAAAAATATTTCATAGAGAGTGAGGAAAGGAGTGAGGCCCAGTGCATTACTGGAGGTCCCCCGGCTGACTAAACCTATTAGCAGCATAACTAAGGGAGGGTTCAGAAAACACATGATCCCTCCCTAATTGTAGGCTATATCAAAAAGGTAGGTTTTCGCCCTATTCTTAAAAACAGAGATCGAGTCTGACTCCCGAATCCACATTGGCAGCTGATTCCACAGGAGAGGAGCTTGATAACTGAAGGCTCTGCCTCCCATTGTACTTTTGGAGATTCTAGGTATTACAAGTAAACCTGCATTTTGGGAGCGTAGTGCTCTGTTAGGATGATACGGTAGTATCAGATCTTTTAAATAAAAAGGAGCCTGATTGTTTAGAGCTTTGTAAGTAAGAAGAAGGATTTTAAACTTAATTCTAAACTCTATGGGAAGCCAATGAAGGGAGGCCAGAACCGGAGAGATATGATCTCTCTTTCTAGTACCTGTTAAAACTCTTGCTGCAGCATTTTGGATCAGCTGAAGACTTTTTAAAGATGTTTTAGGACAACCTGATAATAAAGAATTACAATAATCTAATCTCGAGCTAACAAAAGCGTGGATCAGCTTCTCAGCATCACTCTGAGACAAGATGCTCCTAATCTTGGCAATATTACGCAAATGATAGAAGGCAGTCTTAGAAACAAATTTAATATGTGAATTGAAGGACAAATCCTGATCAAAAATAACTCCAAGGTTCCTCACAGAGCTATTAAGAGAAAGAGTAACTGCATCCAAACTGAAAGTTTGATTTGGAAAGGAATTTCTAAGGTTTTTTGGACCAACAAGAATGACTTCAGTCTTATCTGAATTTAATAGCAGGAAATTACAAGTCATCCAAACTTTGATTTCCTTAAGACAGGCTTCTAACTTGGCTAAATGATTAGTATCATCTGGCTTCATTGACAGGTATAATTGTGTGTCATCTGCATAACAGTGAAAATGTATACAGTGCTTTCTAATAATGTTGCCTAACGGAAGCATATATAAACTAAAAAGAGTAGGGCCAAGCACAGATCCCTGTGGAACTCCATGACTAAGCTTTGAGCTGAGAGAAAACTCATCATTTACATGAACAAACTGGAACCTATCAGATAAATAAGATCTAAACCACTGCAACGAAGTTCCATTAAGTCCAACATAGTGTTCTAATCTATCAAGTAGAATATTATGATCAATAGTATCAAAAGCTGCACTAAGATCTAAAAGGACAAGTACAGAAACTAGTCCATTATCAGATGCAATGAGGAGGTCGTTAGTGACCTTCGCTAAGGCTGTTTCAGTGCTATGATGGATTCTAAACCCAGATTGAAACTCCTCAAATAAACCATTTCCCTGCAGGTGGTCAAATAATTGCATAGCAACAACTCTTTCTAAGATTTTTGAAATGAAAGGGAGATTAGAGATTGGTCTATAGTTAGCTAAAGCTCCTGGATCTAGCGTTGGCTTTTTGAGTAAGGGTTTAATTACAGCCGTTTTAAAAGCCTGCGGTACATGGCCTAAAGTTAATGAAGAATTGATTATATGAAGAATAAAGCTACCAATAAGTGGGAAGACTTCTTTAAATAACCTGGTAGGAATAGGGTCTAAAAGACAAGTTGAAGGTTTGGATGAGGAAACTATTTTGTCTAACTCACAAAGGTCGATTGGAGTAAACTCATCAAGACAGACATCAATAGAAGGAGTTGTAGTAGTTACAGTATTTAAGTTAACTGTGGGAAGAATCTGATTGATTTTATCTCTGATGGATGAAATTTTATTATTGAAAAAGTTCATAAAGTCCTGACTAGTAAGCTCTAAGGGGATGCTAGGATTGACAGAGTCCTGACTCTTTGTCAACCTGGCTACAGTACTGAAAAGAAACCTGGGATTATTCTTGTTCTCTTCTATTAATGCAGAGTAATAACTCGTTCTAGCTTTTCTAAGAGATTTTTTATAAATTAAAAGATGATTTCTCCAAGCTAAATAGATTTCATCTAAATTAGTAGAGCGCCATTTTCTTTCTAATTGACGAGTCTTCTGTTTTAAGCTACGAGTTTCTGTGTTGAACCAAGGAGTTAAAAATCTCTGATTAGACTTTTTCTTTTTTAAGGGGGCCACCAAGTCTAGAGCCTGATGCAGAGAAGCTGAAACACTATCCACCATGTTATCAATTACAGAAGGAGCAAGCTGTCTATAGCTTATTTCCGTTGTGTTGACACATGGCATAGAGGAAACGATCTGCATAAATTTGGAAACAGCATCATCTGAGAGGCATCTACTGTGATAATATTTTTCTTTAGGAGCCAAATAGTCAGAAATAGTAAAATCAAAGGTTAACAGACAATGGTCTGACAGTACAGGGTTATGAGGAGACACTACAAGATTTTCTATTTCTATGCCATATGTCAGAACAAGGTCCAATGTATGGTGGAGGTAATGAGTAGAATTTCCTACTTTCTGAGAAAACCCAATCGAGTCTAATATTGAATTAAAAGCCACATTAAGGCAGTCACTATCTACATCCACATGTATATTAAAGTCCCCTACTATAATTATTCTATCAGATTTCAGCACTAAATCAGCTAAGAAATCAGCAAATTCGGATAAAAATTCTGAATAGGTTGATGGGGGACGATAAACTATGGCAAATAAAATTGGGTTTAACCTGGAATTGCTAAAGTGCCCAATACTGAGGACCAGGCCCTCAAAGGAATTATAACATGTTTTTTGCTTTACATTAACTAGTAATTTGGAATGGTAAATTGATGCTACTCCTCCTCCACGACCAGAACTTCTGGGATTTTGACAGTTTAAATAACCAGAGGGAGTTGATTCATTTAAACCAACATAATCCTCTTGTCCTAACCAAGTCTCTGTAAGGGAAATTAAATCAATCTGATGATCAATTAACAGATCATGGACTAACAGAGACTTGGGAGTTAGAGACCTAATATTTAATAAACCACATTTAATTTTTAAATTATGAGGAGGAACAGAGGCCAAATCATTCAATTTAGAGGCTTTATGTTTAATTTGAGTTTTACCAATATTTTGCTTTATCACTTTGGGATGCTTATACATTATATTTTTATTTACTTTGGAGGGAGCAGACAACGATTCTCTGATGGGGAAGACAGGGGCTAAGCTGAGGGGTGGCAGATGAAGAGGAGCTGCAGAGAGGCGTGTAAGACTGCGACTCTGCTTCCTGGTCCCAACTCTGAGTAGTCAGGGTTTTGGAAATTTGGATAAAAAAGATGCCAGATTGTTAGATAAATGAGAAGCACCATCCAAAGTGGGATGAATGCTGTCTCGTCTCATAAGACCAGGTTTTCCCCAAAAAGAGCTCCAATTGTCAATGTAGCCCACGTCATTTTTAGGACACCACACAGACACTACCGTTCAAAAGTTTGGGGTCACTTAGAAATTTCCTTATTTTTGAAAGAAAAGCACTTTTTTTCAATGAAGATAACTTTAAACTAATCAGAAATACACTCTATACATTGCTAATGTGGTAAATGACTATTCTAGCTGCAAATGTTTGGTTTTTGGTGCAATATCTACATAGGTGTATAGAGGCCCATTTCCAGCAACTATCACTCCAGTGTTCTAATGGTACAATGTGTTTGCTCATTGCGTCAGAAGGCTAATGGATGATTAGAAAATCCTTGTGCAATCATGTTAGGTCTGCAATGCTGTAATTGCTGCAAATGGAGGATTCTTTGGCGAAAGCAAGGTTTGAAGGAAAAAATTATTATTTCAAATAGAGATCATTATTTCTAACCTTGTCAATGTCTTGACTATATTTTCTATTCATTTTACAACTCATGGTGGTAAATAAGTGTGACTTTTCATGGAAAACACAAAATAATTGTCTGGGTGACCCCAAACTTTTGAACGGTAGTGTATGTCTATACATATGTAGGTATGGAATATATGATTAATATAAACCACAGCCCCCCCAAACGACTAAGAAAAGGACAATCAAAGTAAGTTTACAGTTTAAGATAATCTCTATGACATCAGAATCAGAATCAGAATCAGAATCAGCTTTATTGCCATTGTTCATGTGATACACAAACTAGGAATTTGTCTCGGTGCCATGCTGCAACATTAAAAACATAATGAGAAAAAGGGATAAACTAAAAAACTAAAGGACTAGAAACGTGCAATAAGTGTAGAAAAATAAGTAATAATAAGTAATAATAATAATAATACTAGTAATAATGAGTAGTACTAGTCAAGGCAGTTTTAAAAAATTAGCATGTAGCAGATAATGTGACATACTATACTGTTAAACCTCTTGACAGAGAAAACAAGGAAGAATCTTTCCAGCAGTCATGCTCCTGTAGAGAATTCAGTGGTAACCATAACAGTATAGTAATATCACAAATCAGCCTTAAAACTGTCACGGCACAATCTGATAACATAGTTAACAACTCTTGGTTAATTTGCATCAGTCCCTGTGCCGTCTGGGTTTTAATCTTCTCCCGAATCTGCTGAGGTCCGCTTTGGCGTCCTGGTGGGACCTTCCTGTAAGGAATCTGCAGCTTGGGGAGGAGAGTGGTTATTTGTTCCCTGCAGGGGGGTTGAGTCTTTTTTCTTGGGTGGTCTACCCCGCCGAGGTGCCCTCGCCACCCGTGCAGGTTCGTCTCTCAACAAGAAAGCAGGTTTAAGTCTGTCAGTGCTGACTGTTTCTTTTCTGTCCCCTAAATCAAGCACAAAATGCTTATCACCAGGTTCCAGCACTGGAACAATGGTCCTTCGTATGGTGGACGGAGGGTTGATTTTAAAGCTTCATGCCTAACAAAAACAAACTCGGCATTCTTTAAAGCTTGGGGGACAAAAACCCGTGGAAAAGAGTGATGTGCCGGTCCGGGGAGAGTGTCCGGTCCGGTGCTGCCTAAAGGCCTCAGGGCTGGAAGATGCCCAGGCTCTGGGTTCTCTGGTAAAAACTCACCTGGGAGTCTGAGAGGTTGTGCAAAAACTAACTCTGCTGGGGAGGCGTCTAGATCCTCTTTAGGCGCAGCACGCAACCCCAATAAAACCCAGGGAAGTTTATTTACCCAATTTGTATCCGTTAGCGAGGCCCTGAGGGCGGCCTTTAAAGATCTGTGAAAACGCTCGCATAACGCTCGCATAAGGGCAGCGCCTTGATCCGATGGAGGAGATAGGAGAGAGAAGGACGGTGGCTAAACTGTCATCTCTGCTGGAGTCCGAGTTCCACCCTATACAGGACATACTGGATGCACTGAGGAGCTCATTTAGCAGCAGACTACATCATCCCAGGTGCACAACCGAGAGGTTTCGTAGGTCCTTCCTACCAACGGCTGTCAGACTGTACAACCTAAGCAGGGCTGCTCACCAGAGATAGCAAAAAGACGTAACAAACTAATAGTTTTTTGAATGCAAAAGATGCAATAGACTTACACAATGGTCCCCTCCGGCATACAACTAGGAACATACCGGTCGCTATGGAGAGTGAGAATATGTATGGGCACATAATCATACCATGTAGGATAACTAAGTAGACGGTTATGCTGTTTCATCCCATCTAGCAACAATGCTCTGCACTGTGTGTTTATATATTTACATATTTATTCCATCTAGCTACAATGCTCCGCACTGTGTTTTTATATATCTACATATTATTCCATCTAGCTACATTGCTCCGCACTGTGTGTGTTTATATACTTGCATATTTATTCCACCTAGCTGCAATGCTCCGTACTGTGGGTGTTTATATATTTACATATTTATTCCATCTAGCTACAATGCTCTGCACTGTGTGTTCATATACTCATATATTTATTCCATCCAGCTACAATGCTCTGCACTGTGTGTCTGTGTGTGTGTGTGTATATATTTATTTTATAGTAATATGTACATATGTATATTAGCCGCTCTTGCTTGCTTGTTTTTTTTCTTGCCTTCTGATTGTTGCTCTGAGTGTTGCTATCCCTGTGCTGTTGCAATCCTGGAATTTCCCCGTTGTGGGACTAATAAAGGCTTATCTTATCTTATCTTATCTTATCTTAACCCATTAGCCTGAGGGTGATAAGCGGTGGTGCGGTGAATTGTTGCCCCTAAGCTGCTGGCCATGGCTGACCAAAGCTCTGAGACAAATTGAGGCCCCCTATTGGACGTGATGTCCGATGGGACGCCGAAACGTGCCACCCAGTTTGTCAAAAAAACGCGAGCGACTTCCGCCGCTGTGGTTGACGCCAGAGGGACCGCCTCAGGCCAGCGCGTAGTACGGTCTATCATTGTTAACAGGTGTGTGAAGCCTTGAGACGAAGGTAGTGGTCCCACGAGGTCGACATGAACGTGGTCAAACCTTCTAGCTGGGATTCGAAAAGGCTCTAGAGGGGCTTTTGTGTGTTTGTGTATTTTGGCGCGCTGACAAGACATGCAAGTTTTTGCCCATTCCTTTACATTTTTGCGCAGGCCCGGCCAAACAAAACTCGGCGACCATTTTAACCGAGGCGCGCACCCCTGGGTGCGCGAGGGAGTGAACCAAGTCGAAAATGCGGCGGTGCCATGCAGCTGGGACTACCGGGCGAGGTCGGCCGGTTGAAACGTCGCAGATTAGGGGGGTTACACCGTCACGTAAACCCCTTTCCTCCTGTCTTAACCCTGTTGGTCCAGACAGGAGTGCGCGCACGTCCGCGTCGCTGCTTTGTTCCTCTGCCATGGCTGCATAATCTATCCCTACGTGAATTGGGGCCGCGTACGCGTACGTGTTGGCGAAGAGTTCTGCGGCTGAGGTAGTATAATCTGTCTCCTCGTGCTCTGGCGATGTCACAGCGCGAGAGAGGCAGTCTGCTACCACGTTAAGTTTGCCTGCCACATGTCGAATGTCTGTGGTGAACTCTGAAATTGCAGCTAGCTGTCTTTGTTGCCTGCCTGACCATGGTTCTGAAATTTTAGCCATCGCAAAAGTGAGCGGTTTGTGGTCTACAAAAGCCGTGAAACGCTGCCCTTCTAACCAGAACTGGAAGTGGCGGATGGATAAATGAAGCGCTAGCAGCTCCCTGTCAAAAGTGTTTTATTTACGCTCGGTTTAGTTTAAAGATTTGCTAAAAAATGCTAAAGGTTGCCAGGTTCCGCCAACGTGTTGTTCCACGACTGCCCCTATGGCCAGGTCTGAAGCATCTGTGGTTAACGCTATGCGGGCCGAGGGATCGGGGTGAACCAACAATGTGGCATTCGTTAGAGCACTTTTTACTTCCGCGAAGGCGCGTTCGCGCTCCGGGGTCCATTCAACCGTGTTGGAAGGCTTTTGTTTTCTGAGCGTGGCATACAGGGGCTGCATGAGTTGAGCTGAGCGGGGGAGGAAACGGTTGTAAAAATTCACCATTCCCAAAAATTCTTGCAGCGATTTGACCGTTTGTGGTCGTGGAAAATTTTTTACCGCGTGGACTTTGTCTGGCAATGGGACTGCCCCCTTCGGTGAAACTCTGTGCCCCAAAAAATCAATTTGTGACACGCCGAATTTGCATTTGGCTGGGTTGATTATTAACCCGTGCTCTTCTAGTCTCTGAAAAACTGTAGTGAGGTGTTGTTCGTGTTCTTCCTCTGACGGGCTGGCTACCAGCATATCGTCGAGGTAGACGAACACGAAGGGGAGGTCACGTAATACCGCATCCATCATGCGCTGAAAGGTTTGAGCAGCGCCTTTGAGGCCAAACGGCATCCGCAAAAATTCAAAAAGACCGAAAGGGGTTATTACAGCTGTTTTAGGAATGTCTTCCGCTCGAACGGGGACTTGGTGATAGCCATGGACCAGGTCTATTTTAGAAAAAATGCACACACCCGCCAGATGTAGTGAGAAATCTTGGATGTGAGGAATTGGGTAGCGGTCATGCGCTGTCGCATTGTTTAATCTGCGGTAATCGCCGCACGGTCTCCAAGAACCGTCGGTTTTCGGGACCATGTGGAGTGGCGATGCCCAGGGGCTTTTCGAGCGTCTAATAATGCCTAATTTTTCCAGGGTGGTAAACTCGTCCCGTGCTATGGCGAGCTTTGTCGCGTCTAAGTGCCGAGCTTTGGCGAACACGGGTGGGCCCGTTGTGGGAATGAAGTGTTCAACCCCGTGTTTCGCTACTGTTAAGATAAGATAAGATAAGATAAGATAAGCCTTTATTAGTCCCACAATGGGGAAATTCCAGGATTGCAACAGCACAGGGATAGCAACACTCAGAGCAACAATCAGAAGGCAAGAAAAAAAAAACAAGCAAGCAAGAGCAGCTAATATACATATGTACATATTACTATAAAATATATATATACACACACACAGACACACAGTGCAGAGCATTGTAGCTGGATGGAATAAATATATGAATATGTAAACACAGTGCGGAGCAATGTAGCTAGATGGAATAATATGTAGATATATAAACACAGTGCGGAGCATTGTAGCTAGATGGAATAAATATATAGATATATAAACATAAACACACCCAGTGCGGAGCATTGTAGCTAGATGGAATAAATATGTAAATATATAAACACACACAGTGCAGATCATTGTTGCTAGATGGGATGAAACAGCACAACCGTCTACTTAGTTATCCTACATGGTATGATTATGTGCCCATACATATTCTCACTCTCCATAGCGACCGGTATTTTCCTAGTTGTATGCCGGAGGGGGACCATTGTGTAAGTCTATTGCATCTTTTGCATTCAAAAAACTATTAGTTTGTTACATCTTTTTGCTATCTCTGCGAGCAGCCCTGCTTAGGTTGTACAGTCTGACAGCTGTTGGTAGGAAGGACCTGCGAAACCTCTCGGTTGTGCACCTGGGATGATGTAGTCTGCTGCTAAATGAGCTCCTCAGTGCATTCAGTATGTCCTGCATAGGGTGGAACTCGGACTCTAGCAGAGATGACAGTTTAGCCACCGTCCTTCTCTCTCCTATCTCCTCCACCGGATCAAGGCGCTGCCCCAGGACAGAGCTAGCTTTCTTGATCAGTTTGTTCAGTCTCTTCCTATCGGCTGCAGTAATGCCACTGCCCCAGCAGACCACTCCAAAAGTGATGGCTGATGCCACCACCGTGTCATAGAATGTCTTCAGCAGCGCGCCTTGTACACCAAAAGACCTGAGTCTCCTCAGCAGGAACAGCCTGCGCTGTCCCTTCTTGTAGAGTGCGTCAGTATTGTGTGACCAGTCTAGTTTATTGTTCAGATGAACACCCAGGTACTTGTAGGATGTCACCATCTCGATGTCTGTTCCCTGTATATTTACTGGTGCTGTGAGGGGTTGTCCTTGCCTGCGGCAGTCCACCACCAGCTTCTTAATTTTTCTCGCGTTGATCTGGAGGTAGTTCCGATGGCACCAGTCCACGAAGTCCTGGATAAGCCCTCTGTACTCAGCTTCATCTCCATTGGAGATGAGGCCAACGATCGCAGAGTCATCAGAGAACTTCTGTAGATGGCAGTGTGTTGTGTTGTGTGAGAAGTCCGCAGTATAAAGAGTGAACAGGAAGGGAGCCAGCACCGTTCCCTGGGGGGCCCCCGTGCTACTGATGATCGTGTCGGACACACAGTCCCGGGTTCTCACAAACTGAGGCCGGTTCGTGAGGTAGTCCAGGATCCATGATGACAGCTGCTGGTCCACCCCTGCGCGCAGCAGCTTGTCCTTCAGGATCATCGGTTGGATGGTGTTGAAAGCACTGGAGAAGTCAAAGAACATGATCCTCACCATATTCCCGGGCTTCTCCAGGTGGGACAGAGAACGGTGAAGGAGGAAGATCACCGCATCCTCCACCCCAATGCCATGCTGGTAGGCGAACTGGAGTGGATCCATCGCTGGTTCCACCAGGGGGCGGAGGTGAGCAAGGAGCAGTCTCTCCAGGGTCTTCATCAAGTGGGACGTCAAGGCCACCGGTCTGTAGCTGTTCAGGTCTTTGGGGTGGGAAGTTTTTGGTACAGGTACCACACAAGATGTTTTCCACAGCTGTGGTACCCTCCCCAGTTTCAGGCTCAGGTTGAAGATGTACGTCACAATCCCACACAGCTGGTCTGCACAGGACTTGAGGAGCTTTGCGCTGATGCCGTCCGGTCCCGACGCCTTCCTCGCCTTGATCTTCCTCAGCTCCGTCCTCACCTGGGTCTTGGTCAGGGTCAGGATGGGGGGCTGTGTGTTGGGAGTGGGGGGGTGTTGGTGGAGTGGGGAGTGGGCAGCAGGACTTGATTTCTTTAGAGGCAGCAGTGGTTGTTGTGCAGACAGGGGGGAGGGCGGTTGGTCAAACCTATTGAAAAACAGATTCAGGTTGTTCGCCCACTCCCTGCCCCCCGTGGTCTGGGGGGAGGTATTCTGGAGCCCAGAGATGGTTTTGAGGTTTCTCCAGACCCCGCTGATGTCGCTCTGTTGCAGCTTGTCCTCCATCTTCTTCCTGAAGCTGTCCTTGCCTTCTCTGATCTTTCTCCTCAGCTCCCTCTGTACGGACTTCAACATCTCCCTGTTCCCCGACCTGAAGATCCTCTTCTTCTCTCTCAGAAGTGTTTTTATCTCAGGGTTGATCCAGGGTTTGTTGTTTGAGTGACGCCGTATGGTCTTGGTGGGAACGGATTTGTCCACACAGAAGCTGAGGTAGCCCGTGAAGGTATGAATGAGGCCATCGATGTCCTCACCATGTGGATCGCAGAGCTGCTTCCAGGCTTTGGCTTCAAAACAGCCCTTTAGAGTGTCCATTGTCTCCTCAGACCATAACTCCACAGTGTGCATGGCCGGAGGTTGTCTGTGTACTAGGGGTTTGTACACCGGCCGTAGATGAACCAAGTTGTGATCCGATCTCCCGAGTGGGGGGAGTTGTGATGAGGTGTACGCCTCCTTAGTGTTTGCGTAGAATAAGTCCAGTGTTTTATTGTCTCTAGTGTGGCATGTGACATACTGGGTGAACGTGGGTAGAATGGGAGATAGTGAAACATGGTTGAAATCGCCTGAGATGAGGAGAAGAGCATCTGGGTGTTCTGTCTGCAGCCTGCTGGTTACTGAATGGATGACGTCACGCGCTGTCCCAGCGTTCGCCGTCAGATTTGCATAAACAACAATGCAGATCACGTGTGAGTGTTCTCTCGGGAGATATGTAGGCCTCATGCTAACAGCTAGCAACTCAATGTCTTTGCTGCAGTGTCGTTGTTTAACAGTGATATGTCCCGGTCTGCACCAGTTGTTGTTAACATACATTATCACTCCACCGCCCCTTGCTTTGCCACTGTCTGATGTTCGGTCAGCCCGTATCATGTGAAAACTCTCCAGCTCAATGTTAGCATCTGCTGCTAGTTCAGTTAGCCACGTCTCAGTAAACAAAAGGAGAGAGCACTCCCGGTAAGTGCGAAACGGGAGATAGCCGCTAGCTCATCTACCTTTCCCAGTATCGACCGTACATTTCCCATGACAATAGATGGAAGGGAGGGTCTGTACCTTATATTTTTTGTCCTCCGCCTTACTCCAGCCCGGCAGCCGCGGCGTTTTCGCCTCAGTTCTCTCGGTATGTCGAGTTTTTCCAATGGGACCGGGTGGCGGTTGAATGCTAGCAGCTCTTCCCTGCTGTATCGTATCCTGCTATAAACAGTGGCTCCGTCCACCGGCTCAGGAGACATTGGGACGATCTGTGTGTCCGTGATATAAGTGGAGTGAAAAAAGACGGATCAAAAAGAGAGGAGGGGAAAAAAGACTCGGAATCGAGCCGCTGTTGCAAAGGGCAGCCTACTCGTGTGGCGCCGGGAGAGAAAAAAAAAAAAAATTGCTGTTGCTGAAAATTTGGGAACTGTGAGTGCTGGAAATTGGGTGAGGAGTTGGTCAAACGTACCTCCTGCTGTTGTGACGTTGGCCTGCACAGGTGGTGGAGAAACTCGAGCTCAGCAGGGGATAGAAGAAAATGACCAAGCGTCTATTTGCTAGATCGACTAACAACCCATGTGCACACAAAAAATCAGCGCCCAACAAGTTAAAACTCACCGCCGCTACAATAAATGTCCATCTATAGTTGCGGCCGTGAATGCAAAGAGGCAGGCTCCTTTCACCGTAAGTGTCGATGATCGAGCCGTTGGCTGCCATCGCCCCATTACCCCGGGGACCCATGGCCCGATCTGCGTGGGAAGGGGTGATAAAACTCAGTTGAGCTCCGGTGTCGATCAGGAACTGTCTCCCAGTGTGTCCGTCAGTCACATAAAGAAGCTTATTTTTTTCGCCGAGAACCGCAGCCGTTAACGGTTCTCGGCTTTGGCGTTTTCCCGAACTTTTGAACTTGCAGGGGGGAACGCATTTGTATTTGTATGTGATAAAATTTTGTGTCGTCTGCCGTTATGCCAGCCAGTGCAAACTGAGCCTCAGCTTGCTGGAACCACGAGCTCGGGTCTTCCTGACGGTGACGGCACTTGTGTGGGCCGTCCCTGATGTGTCCGCCGTGTGAGAGCGCCTTTCTTCAGCTCTCACGGCGGGGCTGGTGCTCGGTTAAGCCCTCTCTGTAGCTTCTGCCGTGGGGAAACGTCGTCCATCTGTTCCCCTGTCTGCATGGGCGCCGGCACTTGCCTGGGTCATCTCTGATGAGTCAATCGCGGGAGAACGTCTCTGTTCCATCCTCGCGTCAGGGTCACCAGTGTAGAAGAGCCTGAAATAACGAGGCGATATGATTTATAAACCAAAGTTTAATATCATCTTTGCTCCTCTAACAAGTCTCATCTCAGTGCAGAAGCAGAATAAGAGGTCGAACACAGTCAGACCTTCATACTTATACCTACACACAACAAAAGACATTGCATATCAAAGCTGACATCCCGCATTAACTTAATCCCCCCTCCTTTGTCCTCCGTCTCCTCCACCTGACCCTGGGTGGTCAGGGAGATCGATCTGGTCTCCACAGCTGTCCTGTTCTGAGGCATGAGGTCATTCCACATATGTAATCACTAAACATCTTAATATGTCTATACATATGTAGGTATGGAATATATGATTAATATAAACCACAGATAGATAGATAGATAGATACTTTATTTCGAACAAAAAAGTAAAAAAACAAAAAAAAAACAAATGACAAGTGCGACAAAGTAACAGTATACAGTGCTCGAAAGGGAGAAGGAAGAAGTGAACACTTATTAACTCCAACTCCTCTTTTACATAAGTACAACCCATGTGAATTATATACAAAATACCACATTTAGGACCCCAAGTAAACAATTAACTATATTTTGTACATATCAACATTAACACCCATCCATCCCAACATACATACAGCCCATACATCAAAACCCAGCCCCAAACAACAGATATACACAGTACTGTCCCACCCATCATTCCATAGTGTTCCAGAGTGAGCATAGTGAATCGAACATATAAATATTACCCTTCTAACAAATGTTCTTTCAGCAAATAATGTTTATATCTATTTTTGAATTGATTTCTGTTTGTACATAGTTTCAGTTCCGGCTCCAGACTGTTCCACAAATCCACCCCCAGACAGATATTCACAGACTTTTCTTAGCTGTTCATATCTTAGGTTTTGTAGTTTAAGTCTCCTCTCAAATTATAATCATTGTCTCTTTTTTTGAATATTTTTTGTATATTAGTTGGGAGTTGATTATTAATTGCCCTGTACATGACTTGTGCTGTCTTAAATTTAACTAAATCCATGAACTTTATGACATGTGACTTTAAAAACAACGAATTGGTATGGTCTCTATATCCTACATTATTTATTATCCTTATAGCTTTTTTTTGTAATGTGCATATTGACTGTAGGTTGGTCTTGTAGGTGTTTCCCCAAACCTCTACACAGCAGTTAAGATAAGGTAGAAACAGTGAATTGTACAGTAAGACCAATGATTTATAGTCCAAGATGTGTCTTGTCTTCCCCAGTATGCCTATACATTTTGCCAACTTGGCCCAGATGTGACTGATGTGAGGTTTCCAGCAGATTTTATTGTCTAGCGTCACCCCCAGAAACTTATTTTCCGGTACTGTTTCTATTCTAGTATCATCTATCATTGCCATTATTTCATGATTTATTTTATAATTTCCAAACAACATAATGTTTGGGGTTTTTTTTTCAGATTTAGAGATAATTTATTTTTGTTGAACCACTGCGTTAACCTTTTCATTTCAGTTATGACCACCTCTAAAACCTGCTGCAAATTCTCACCAGTGCAAAGGACTGGTTTTGACTGGAGAAAGGACTGGATTTGTGTCATCCGCAAACAAAATAAATTTCAGAATTTTTGATACTTGGCATATGTCATTTATATACAAGATAAAGAGTTTGGGTCCCAAAACTGACCCCTGGGGCACACCACAAGTGATGTCCATGAAGGGTGATTTGTGCTCACCTATTTGTACAAATTGTTGTTTTTTACTTAAATAACTTTCCACCCAACTCAGTCCGACCCCTCTTATCCCATACCTTTCCAATTTCCTCAGCAGAATTCTGTGGTCAATGGTGTCAAAAGCTTTCTTTAAATCTATACATACTCCTACAGCAAACTTTTTTTTATCTATACAACTAGAAATTTCTTCTAGAAGTTCGATCAGTGCCAAAGATGTAGATTTATCTGCTCTAAAACCATACTGGCTGTCTGTAAGGAGGTTGTGTTTTTCAATGAAATCATCCAGTCTCTTAGTGAAGATTTTTTCAAGTATTTTGGAGAATTGTGAGAGTAAAGAGACTGGCCTGTAATTTGTGAAACAATGACTGTCTCCTGTTTTGTATAGAGGTATTACTTTTGCTATTTTCATTTTGTTTGGAAATGTACCAGTTTGAAATGACAGGTTACAGATGTGGGTGAGTGGCTTAACAATTCCTTCAATTACTTTTTTCACTATTGTCATGTCAATTTCATTCCAGTCAGTTGATTTTTTGTTCTTAAATTTACTCACAGGCTCGATAATTTCCTTTTCAGTAAATGCACCCAAAAAGATTGTGTTTGGATTTCTATCTTCTATTTCATTTACAGAACCGCTGTTGTTTGTTTCTGCTGTCACTATTGATTTTGCTAATTCAGGACCAACGTTTACAAAACATTTATTGAAACCACTGACCACATCCTCCATATTATTTATCAAATTGTCATTTTCAATAAAATATTCTGGATAATTAGCATTCTTAGGTCGGTTACTAATAATCCTATTGAGTACTTGCCATATTCCTCTTAAGTTATTTTTATTATCCTCTAATATTCTGTTGTAGTATTCTTTCTTACAAGTCCTCATTATATTAGTAAGCTTGTTTATATATCTTTTATATTTGATCTCAGCCTCCACCCTTCTGCACTTAATAAATTGTTTATATAATGTATCCTTCTTTTTACATGCATTTATTAACCCCTTGGTGACCCAAGGAATATTTTTGTTTTGTTGTCTGTCACTGTATTGTTTTATAGGACAGTTTTTGTTGTACAATGATTGAAATATTTGTAAAAATTTATCATATGCTTTATTTATATCATTTTCATCACAAACTATCTGTTATCTATTAGTGTGGCAGTGTGTGACGTGATTCTGCTAGGTCTGGTGATCGTTGGATGTAAGCCCATACTGTACTTTGTGTTGATAAATTCTTCTGTCAAACTACGTTGTTTTGAATTCATAAGATCTATATTGAAATGCCCAAAATGAACATAACTTTATGAGTTAGTTTTGCATACATTTTTTCCATCCAGTCCTTAAATAAGTCAATGTCTGATCCAGGTGTTCTATATACACAGCTCGCTACTATATTCTTCACATTGTCCAGACAGATTTCTATTGTAATACATTCAAATAAATCATCCACAGTTACTGACAGATTTTCATCAACCTTGTATTGCAAGCTCTTGTCAACATAAATTGCAACTCCTCCTCCTTTTTTCACTTTTCTATTTATATAATTTAATTCATAGCCATCCTTGGTAAAATCTACTCCTTTCTCTTCACTGAGCCACGTCTCTGATATTGCCACAATATTGAATGGCTTTTTAAACTGATGTAAATAATCTTTAATGTTATTAAAGTTGGCATAGAGACTTCTGCTGTTGAAGTGGATCATAGAAATATTGAAATCAGATGTGACCATTGTGTTAAACTGTTCATCCATGTAGTAACTAGTTATTATTGATGGAGCTAAATAAATTATTATCAGGGTCTATGTTATATTCTACGTCCTGTGGGTTGTGATCTGTATATTCAAAAACTTTCAGTTCCTGTTGTTCCTGTTTGTTGATCTTTTGTTTCATGTTGTTAAATGTCCTGTTGCAGATGAGTATAATCCTTCAATGTCTTACAGTTATCATTTGTTGCTGTCAACTCCAGTTCATAACATTCATTGATATTTGTCCAGTTCCATAATATTTCGGATGTTAATGACCTTGGCTTCTTCAGGTGATCCATTTAATTTTATGTATATTTTACAGTTTGATGTCCAGGTGTTTTGAATCTTTTTCTGCTTTCTCATGTATCTTGCTTTTCTGGCTATTTCTGCATTTTCTTTTGTGAGGTGCTCATTTATGTAAATGTTCGTTCCTTTCAGTTTTCTACCTTGTTTTAGCAGCGCAGTCTTGTGTTTTCTATTGACAAACCTCATGATCACAGCCGGTTTGTCGCTGTTTTTCCTGGGCAGAGGGTGGCAGGCCTCAATGGTGTCACAGTCCAGCTGGATTCCTTTGGACTGCAGGAAGGCCGCCACTTGTCGTTCTGTGGATTTGTCTTCCAGTGCATCAAGCCTTCCTCCGCTGTCTGTGGCTGACATAACGCACGGCTCAGGAGACGCACACACACAGGCTCAGAGTAGTTCAAACAGTTTATTAACAACGGGCGTGAATGGGTGCGTGTCTGCGGGGTGTAAATGTGTTGGTGGCGGTGTCCGCTTCAGACACAGAGGCAGGTGACCGTACAGCCGGGCAACCCTATGGAGAAGACACAGGGAGAGGGTGACAGGCATACACCAACACAGGAGGGATTATGGCAAGAGAAGGACTTACTTGGATGACAGGTCAGCTGGCACAGCAAGGGACGAAACCCGGGAGACAGCCACCTGGAGAGTTCGGTGCAACAGCGAGGAATGGGCGTGGAGAGAAGACGTCCGCCGCCGCCGGGAAATCCACCTGTGCACAGGGGAGCAGACTGGAGAGAGAAGGTAAGGCTTCTTACCCAAATAATTGCGCTGAAGATAGTAGATGACTCACAACGGTGAGGAACGAAGTCTGACGGCTTCAGGCCGAGCCTCCGGGCGAGGCGGCTTTTCTCCTTCGCCGCTGATGAGGATCAGGTGTGTGAGCAGGTGGCGCCGCTGATGAACGGCGCGGCGTGACAGTACTCCCCCCTCTAGCAGCGCCTCCTGGCGATGGCTTATCCGGGTGCGCTCGGTGGAAGTCCGCGATGAGCGATGGGTCCAACACAAACGACGAGGGTACCCACTGTCGATGCTCGGGCCCATAGCCCTCCCAGTCCACCAAGTACTGCAACCCACGACCCCGGCGTCGAGAGTCCAGGATGGAAGCGACAGACCAGGCCGGATGGCCATCAATCATCCGGGGCGCGGGTTGCGCAGCAGGAGGGGGGCAAAGGGGGTCGGTGACTGCCAGCTTCACCTTCGACACGTGGAAGGTGGGATGGATGCGGAGGGAGGGGGGAATAGCCACGCGCACAGCCACCGGGTTGATGATCCGGGTGATGGGATAGGGACCCATGAAGCGCTGTGCCAGCTTTCTCCTCTCACCTTTTAGGGTGACGTCCTGGGTGGAAACGTAGACACGTTGCCCAACTCTGTACGCCGGGGCAGGTCTTCTATGCCGGTCCGCCACAGTCCTGTTGCGCTCCGCTGTGCGTAAAAGCGCCTTGCGCGCGGCAGCCCAGATGGAGCGGAACTGCCTGAGATGTGCTCTAACCGAGGGGACGGTCACCTCACTCTCCTGCTCTGGAAAGAGCGGGGGGTCGTAACCCAGGGACGCCTTGAATGGAGACATCCCCGTAGCAGAAGAGCGAGCGGTATTATGAGCATACTCGACCCAGGCGAGATGGTTGCTCCAGGACGTTGGTTTAGATGAGGTCACACAGCGGAGCGCAGCCTCCAGCTCCTGGTTGGTCCGCTCACACTGCCCGTTGGACTGGGGGTGATGGCCGGAGGAGAGGCTCACCTTGGCTCCGATGGCGTTACAGAACGACCTCCAAACCTCGGATGAAAATTGGGGACCCCGGTCCGAGACCACGTCCACCGGAATCCCGTGCAGCCTGACCACGTGTTGGACAAGGAGACCCGCCGTCTCCAGGGCAGTAGGGAGACCTCGCAGGGGGACGAAGTGCGCCGCCTTGGAGAAACGGTCCACGATGGTCAGGATGGAGTCAAAGGAGTTGGAAACGGGGAGACCGGTGACGAAATCCAACGCGATGTGCGACCAGGGCCTGCCAGGAACGGGCAGGGGCTGGAGCAGACCCGCTGGAGGGGCGTTTCCCGACTTGCAGGTGGCACAGATAGGGCAAGCCCGGGCGTAGCGGGCCGCGTCCCTCCGCAGGCCTGGCCACCAAAAGGACCGTTGGAGGAGGTTGATCATCCGGGAGGTGCCGGGATGACAGGTGAGCCGGGAGGTGTGGAGCCAGTGGATGACCTCTCCTCGGACCGCAGATGGCACGAACAGTCTTCCCTCCGGTCCGCCGCCAGGATCAGGTTCCACCTCCTGCGCCTTCCGGATCTTGCTCTTGATGTCCCAAGAGATGGCACCCACGACGCACGACCTGGGCAGGATGGTGTGGGGCGTCTCCTCAGCCCCCACGGGGGTAAACTGCCTAGAGAGGGCATCAGGCAGGCCGTTCTTGGAGCCTGGCCTGAAGGTGATGGTAAAATGGAACCTGGCGAAGAACAAAGACCAGCGCGCCTGGCGGGCGTTCAGGCGCTTGGCAGATCGTAAATATTCTAAGTTCTTGTGGTCCGTCAGGACCACGAACGGCAGGTCCGCCCCCTCTAGCCAGTGGCGCCACTCCTGTAAGGCGAGTTTGATGGCCAGGAGCTCCCTGTCCCCCACATCGTAGTTCCTCTCCGCCGGGGACAAGCGCTGGGAGAAGAAGGCACAGGGTCGTTTGGCGCCATCGTCCGGTGACCGCTGGGATAGAACTGCTCCCACTCCCGTGTCCGAGGCATCCACCTCCACTATGCACTGCAGCGCGGGGTCGACCTGGCGAAGAACCCGGGAGGAGGAGAATTCCGCCTTCAGCGCCTTAAAGGCAGCAGCGACCTCCTCCGTCCACCGGAAAGGGACCTTCGGGGACGTGAGGCGGGTCAGCGGTCCGACGATCGAGCTGAAGTTGGGCACAAAGCGGCGGTAGAAATTGGCGAAGCCAACAAATTGTTGCACCTGCTTCCGGGATGCGGGAGTAGGCCACTCCACCACCGCCTTCACCTTCTCTGGGTCTGGAAGCACCTGGTCTTGAGAGATGATAAATCCCAGGAAGGATGTGGTCCTAGCGTAGAATTCGCACTTCTCAGCCTTCACGTAGAGCCGATTCTCCAGCAGTCTTTGGAGGACCCGCCTCACATGGACCTGGTGCTCGTCCCTGGACCTGGAGAAGATAAGGATGTCGTCCAGGTAGACGAACACGAAGAGGCCGATGAAATCCCGGAGGAAATCGTTGATGAGGCGCTGAAAGACGGCAGGAGCGTTGGTTAACCCGAACGGCATGACTAGGTATTCAAAGTGGCCGTTCGGGGTACGGAAGGCTGTCTTCCACTCATCTCCCTCCCGGATCCTGACGAGGTGGTAAGCGCTGCGTAGATCCAGCTTGGTAAACCAGGTCGCCCCCTGGAGGGAGTGGAAGGCAGTGTCCATGAGGGGCAGGGTGTAACGGTCCCTCTCAGTGATGTCGTTGAGCGCACGGTAGTCTATGCAGGGGCGGAGGGACCCGTCCTTTTTCCCGACGAAGAAGAACCCTGCCCCCACGGGTGACGACGATGGGCGAATTATCCCAGCGCTCAGTGATTCCTTCAGGTAGGTGTTCATTGTCTCCTTCTCTGGCGCAGACAGGCTGTAGAGCCGACCAGAAGGTAAGGGGGCCCCCTGGCGGAGGTTGATGGCACAGTCATAGGGCCGATGAGGGGGAAGAGACATAGCTTTCGCCTTGCTGAACACCATACCCAGGTCGTGAAACTCCGGAGGCACCAGAGACAGGTCCGGGGGTGCTGCGTCCGCCACAGGGGGGGAAGCGGACGGGGAGCAGGCAGCGGACTGAAGGCAGGTGCCCATACAAAACGTGCTCCATGCCGCTACCCCAGCTGACTTCCAGTCCAGGACAGGGTTGTGGAGGCGTAGCCAGGGATACCCCAGGATGACGGGCGACACAGAGTTGGGCAGGACGTAGAAAACCATCTCCTCCCGGTGGTTCCCTGAGATGATGACCGGGACGGGGACGGTCTGATGTGAGACTCTCCCAAGGGAGGCACGAGAGAGATTGACCAGGGAGATGGGGTTTCTCAGTGCCTGACAGCGGATGCCCAATCGGGTTGCCAGGCTTTGTGAAATGAAGCTGCCTTCTGCGCCCGAATCCACCAGTGCGTGGGTGAGATGCCCAGTGGGGTTGTGGCAGAAACGGATGGGCAGCTTCAATTGGGTGAGGGGATTTGGCCGATTGACGTCCGTGAGGCCCCCTACAGTGACTCGCGGACCCCGCCGTTTGGCTTCAGCGGACAAAGCTCCACCGTGTGCTGATTGTCTCCGCAATACATGCAGAGACCCAACTCACGGCGGCGTTGTCTCTCTGCCGGGGAGAGCTTTGTCCAGCCCGTCACCATCGGCTCCGACTCCTCGGGGCGCGATGGTGGCGGCGTCGCCAGGGGGCGAACTTGGGGCAGGCGCAGCGAGGCTCCCCGAGGGCGAGAAGTAGACGACTTCCGTCCTGAGGAGCGCTCGCGCAGCCTGTTGTCCAAGCTAATGGCTAGTGAGGTTAGCTCCGCTAGCGTTCCGGGGACATCCCGTCCAGCCAGTTCATCCCTCAGATCGTCATTGAGGCTGCGGAGGAACAGGCCACAGAGGGAACGTTCGTCCCAGCCCAATTCCTCCGCTGCTACCCGGTAGTCGATAGCATAGTCCGCGGCTGACCGGCTTCCCTGCTGGAGAGCGAGAAGCCGATCGACCTGGACCGTCTCGGTGCGAGAATGGTCGAACACCTCCAGGAAGCGCCTCACGAACTCGGCATAGGTGAGGGTGGCATAACTGGGTCTCGCCATTATAGCGTAGGCCCAGGTTAAAGCGCGCCCCTCCAGAAGGTTACCTATGTAGCCGATTCGGCTGTGATCTGAGGGAAAGTCCCCGGGCACACGGTCGAACACGGACTCACACTGCATCACAAACCCCCGCGCTCCGCCGAGCTTTCCGCTAAAGCGAGCGGGGGTCGGAATTGGTGTGAGACGGGCCGGTGCCACTGGAGCTGGCTGAACGGCCGCAGGAACAGCAGGAGCTGCGCCACCCTGGGGAGCCGGGGGGAACGGCTGCTGGGGGTCCAGACGGTCCAATCGGTTTGTTATAGCAACTAATTGGTTCAGGATCACCTGTTGTTGATAAGCGATCTGATCTACTCGAACCTCGAGAGTGGTAAGACGGTGTGCGAGCCCGCCGTCTGCCGAGCCGCTCTGCTGAAGCCGTACTGACATAACGCACGGCTCAGGAGACGCACACACACAGGCTCAGAGTAGTTCAAACAGTTTATTAACAACGGGCGTGAATGGGTGCGTGTCTGCGGGGTGTAAATGTGTTGGTGGCGGTGTCCGCTTCAGACACAGAGGCAGGTGACCGTACAGCCGGGCAACCCTATGGAGAAGACACAGGGAGAGGGTGACAGGCATACACCAACACAGGAGGGATTATGGCAAGAGAAGGACTTACTTGGATGACAGGTCAGCTGGCACAGCAAGGGACGAAACCCGGGAGACAGCCACCTGGAGAGTTCGGTGCAACAGCGAGGAATGGGCGTGGAGAGAAGACGTCCGCCGCCGCCGGGAAATCCACCTGTGCACAGGGGAGCAGACTGGAGAGAGAAGGTAAGGCTTCTTACCCAAATAATTGCGCTGAAGATAGTAGATGACTCACAACGGTGAGGAACGAAGTCTGACGGCTTCAGGCCGAGCCTCCGGGCGAGGCGGCTTTTCTCCTTCGCCGCTGATGAGGATCAGGTGTGTGAGCAGGTGGCGCCGCTGATGAACGGCGCGGCGTGACAGTGGCCACCGCCCAAGCATATGATCGGGGTTTAATGTAGAGCCCAGTGATGGTCACGTCGTTCACCCGGGTGTACTGCTCCACGTCTGACACCCTGCTCTCCAGATACGCCAGCCTCTTGTCCTTCTTGGCGTTCTGGATCCGCAGCGCTTTCACCTCCTCGAGCAGGCCCAGGATGTTTTTTTGCTGCAGCTTAACAGCAGAAATCTCTTCAGCCTAGAAGTCGAGCGATCTTTTAATATCGTCCACCTCCTCAGTCTGCTGAGCTTCCTTAGGACCCATGGTCCCAGATGGTGTATGTTGACTAAACAGCTAATGAACAGCTGTTTAGCTAGCTGAATGGCGGGCCGCTCCGCTCCGCTCTCATTTCCCAGTGACAAAAGCATGGATTAGTTTCTCAGCATCACTCTGAGACAAGATGCTCCTAATTTTGGCAATATTACGCAAATGACAGAAGGCAGTCTTAGAAACAAGTTTAATATGTGAATTAAAGAACAGATCTTGATCAAAAATAGCTCCTGAGTTTAAAGGTTTTATGGTGTCATCACCTGAGTTTAAAATTTCCATGTTTTCATCACCTGAGCTTAAAATTTCCATGTTGTCATCTCCTGAGTTTAAAGTTTCCATGTTGTCATTACCTCCTGAGTTTAAAGCGTCTATGTTTTCTCCAGAGCAAAAATGCTCCTATGTTACCTCCTGAGTTTTGGGCTCCTGTGGTGTTTTCTAGAGATCAAAAAAACTTCAATGTTGTTGTGTCCAGACGTACAACCCCCTATGTTGGTACCTCCAGAGATAAATGTCTTATATTGGTTGCTCCAGAACTAGAAACTTCTGTGTTTTTTCCTCCTGAACAAAAGGCTCCAATGTTATCTTCTGAATTTAAAACCCCCATGTTGTTTTCTTCCGAGCAAAGAACTCCTTTGTTGTTTTCTCGAGAGTTTAGAGCTCCTATATTGTTTTCCCAGAGCAAGGAGTTCCCATATTGTTTTCTCCTGAGTTTTAAACTCCTATATTTTCATTATCATTATTCCTGTGGCAACATATCGTCACTTCCTGTGTTGCTGGCTGTTGTTGTGGTTTGCTCTGCGCTTAGCTCTCCTCACTCTCCTGAGGATTATTGCCTTTAATTGTATTTTAATTGCTTTTTCCTCCCCATCTAATGTCACCTCTCACTTCTGTTTAACAAGCCTCTTGCACCTGTGTGCGCACTCAGTGTCACCTAATCACCCTCTTTTGCCTTCTGTTCACCTTTCATCGGTGTTTGTGTTAGCTTTTGGGTTAGCCTCTAACCATGGCTACTAGCCCTCCTTCCCGTTCTCCTCTGGTGTGCTCTCTGTGTCAGATGTTTAGCTACACCTCTGCCTCTTTTAGTGATGAATGAATGAATGAATGAATCTTTTATTTTGGATAGATTAAAAGGAAAGATTAAAAGAAAGGATCAGAATAATATAACAAAAAGGGAAAAAATCCAACAAGGTCAAATTAGACAATAACTCCTCTGATTATGAATGAATGAATGAATGAATGAATGAATTTTATTTATTTCGGATAGTACATTACAGGTTAAAAGAAACTGTATAATATAACAACAAGGTCAAATTAGACAAAGACTCCTTCTACTATACAATTCCACGTGAGTTATCCGAAATGGGTGATGGCTGAAGCCGCAGCTTATATTGCCCACCCATATTCCATCCAAGAATTCAAAGGAGAAAAAAGAGAAAACAAGACAAGAGCGATTACAATTTAAAACAAGGCTAAGACAAAATGTGACTGAGAGAAAAAGAAAACTGAGCTAGTCTAAGTTAAGCGGTTACTATTCAAAAACAAATCTAAGACATAGTGTCACAGAGAAAAAAAGAAAAAAAGAAAAAACTAAGCTACAACACAACACAGGCTGGAAATGTCAATCCTTATGTGAGTTTACATGTCGTCTTGTAAATATGTTTGGAGTATTTCTTCCTTTAGTTTTTGTTTAAATTGTCCAAGCTTTGTACATGATTTTAATTCAGGTCCAAAATCGTTCCATAATCTGACTCCTTGCACTGAAATACAGTGTTGCTTGGTGGTTGTTCTCACTGTAGGCTTTTGAAATATACATGTTCCTCTGAAGTGATATCGTTTCTCCCTTGTTTGGAACAACTTTTGGATATTTGCGGGCAGTGATAGATTCTTCACTTTGAACATTATTATTGCGGTTTTAAAGTCAATCAGATCTTTCAACTTGAGAGTTTTTTGTTTAAGAAAAAGTGGGTTTGTTGGTTCCCTGTAAGCTGCTTTGTTGATTATTCTAATAGCTCTCTTTTGAAGCATAAAGAGTGGATATATGTTTGTTTTATATGTATTTCCCCATACTTCATTACAATATGTCATGTATGGGAGTATTAATGAATGGTACAAGGTGTATAGTGTGGGTTGATTCAGCAAATTTTTCACTCTGTGTAATATTGCAATTGATTTGGATACTTTACCTTTTATATAATTAATATGTGGCTTCCAACACAGTTTGTTATCAATTATTACTCCAAGGAATTTAGTTTCGGATACCCTTTCAATCTCTACACCATTTACACTGAGTTTGGGTACTGGGTAGTTGTGATGGTTGTTAAAGACTATAAATTTTGTCTTGCTTAAATTGAGCGTTAATTTGTTTGAATCAAACCACAGTTTCAGCTTTCCTAATTCCTTTCCGAGTGTATCCAGAAGTTGTTCCAAATTGTTTCCACTGCATAGCAGATTAGTGTCATCAGCAAACAATATTAAGTCCATTTTTTCTGAAACTTTGCATATATCATTTATATACATATTGAATAATAATGGTCCCAAAACTGAACCCTGTGGGACTCCACAGGTGACCTTCAGTAACTCTGAAAATTGCGGTAACAGTGAAATTGGTCTGTAGTTGGAGAGTTCCCCTCTGTCGCCTGTCTTGTAAATCAGAATTGCTTTAGCTATTTTCATTGCATTGGGAAATATACCTGATTGGAGAGACAGGTTACAGATATACGTCAGTGGTTTCACTATGCATTCGATAACAGTTTTGACTAGTAGCATGTCAATACCATCGCAGTCAGTAGATGTTTTACTTTTGAACGATTTAACAATTTCAATGACCTCTCTTTCGTCTGTGTTCTTTATGAAGATGGTGTCTTTTACAGCAGTGTTATTGCATATTGTATCACCTGTAGGCGCCGTAGTGGGTATTTCTCGGGCCAGTTTAGGTCCAATGTTAACAAAAAAATTATTAAATTCATCTGCAGGTGAAGCTATATTCACATTCGGAGTTGATTTGTTATTTTTTGGAATATTAGTTGGGTAGCTAGTATTTCTGCTTTTATTTCCAAGGATACTGTTGATTATTGTCCATGTATTTTTAATATTGTCTTTGTTTTTTTCCAGTTCTTTACTGTAATAGTCTCTTTTACTGCATCTTATTATATATGTTAACTTATTTTTGTATGTTTATACCGTTGTTCTGCTTCTTTTGTCCTTTTCTTTATGAAAGCTTTATATAATAAATTTTTCTTTTTACACGTCTTTTGTAGTCCTTTGGTTAACCATGGTTTGTCAGCACATTTGTGTTTAAGCTTTTTTTTTAACTAATGGGCAGTTTTTTTCATAAAGAGTGGTTACAATGTTTATAAATGTGTCATAGGCTTCATTTACATCTGATACATAGACTTCTATCCAGTCTTGCTTCAGCAAGTCCTCTTTAAAAGAACTGATTGCGTTTGGTGATTTGTGTCTGAACGATTTTGAGATTTTTTCTGGGTTGGGCCCCGTGTGGCCATGGATAAGTGCAAAGATTGGCAAGTGGTCGCTTATATCATTTATCAATAATCCACTTTCTATTTTCTTATCGAGAACATTGACAAACAGGTTGTCAATAAGTGTAGCAGAGTGAACTGTGATTCTACTGGGATGTGTTATTGTGGGATATAGACTCATGCTGTACATAGAGTTCATGAACTCTGTAACTACATTTTGTTGATGCAGATTAAGTAGGTCAATATTGAAATCTCCACAAATTGCTACCATTTTCTTACTAGTAATATTATTGTACAGCTCGACTAATTTATCTCTGAATGTCTCAATGCAAGTTCCCGGCGTTCTGTATATGCAGCTTATGATTAGATTTTTTGTTTTGTCTAGGTCAATCTCAACAGTAACACATTCCAAAATCCCTGGTAGTGCTGAGGACATTTCATTTACAAGCTTACATCTATATAGGTCATCAACATACAGTGCAACACCACCACCCTTTTTTTGAGATCTGTTAATGTTAAACATCTGATATCCCTCTATTGCCATCAGGGCAGCCTTGTCTTCATTAAGCCAGGTTTCCGAGACTGCAATGGCTGTGAATTTTCTGTTTAGCTGTTTTAAATAGTCCTGAATCTGTGAATTATACAGTTCAACATAAGTTATCAGAAATGGGTGATGGCTGAAGCCGCAGCTTATATTGCCCACCCATATTCCATCCAAGAATTCAAAAGAAAAACAAAACAAGAGCGATTACAATTCAGAACAAAGCTAAGACAAAACATGACAAAAAAAAACAACAACTAAGCAACAACACAACACAGACTGAATATGATAATTCTTATGTGATTTTACATGTCATCTTGTATATATGTTTGGAGTATTTCTTCCTTCAGTTTTTGTTTAAATTGTCCAAGCGTTGTACATGATTTTAATTCAGGTCCAAAATCGTTCCATAATCTGACTCCTTGCACTGAAACACAGTGTTGCTTGGTGGTAGTTCTCACTGAAGGTTTTTGAAATATACATGTTCCTCTGAAATGATATTGTTTCTCCCTTATTTGGAACAGCTTTTGGATATTTGCGGGCAGTGATAGATTCTTCACTTTAAACATTATTACTGCAGTTTTAAAGTCAACCAGATATTTCAACTTGAGAGCTTTTAATTTAAGAAAAAGTGGGTTTGTTGGTTCCCTGTAAGCAGCTTTGTTTATTATTCTAATAGCTCTCTTCTGAAGCATAAAGACTGGATATATGTTTGTTTTATATGTATTTCCCCATACTTCAGTACAATATGCCATGAATGGGAGTATTAATGAATGATACAAGGTATATAGTGTGGGTTGATTCAGCAAATATTTCACTCTGTGTAGAATTGCAATTGATTTGGATATTTTACCTTTAATATAATTAATATGTGACTTCCAACATAGTTTATTATCAATTATTACTCCAAGAAATTTAGTTTCAGATACCCTTTCAATCTCTACACCATTTACACTGAGTTTAGATACTGAGTTGTTGTGGTGGTTGTTAAAAATTATAAATTTTGTCTTACTTAAACTGAGTGTTAATTTGTTTGAATCAAACCACAGTTTAAGTTTTCCTAATTCTTTTCTGAGTGTGTCCAAAAGCTGTTCCAAATTGCTTCCACTGCATAATAAATTAGTGCCATCTGCAAACAATACTACTCTCACCTATGGTCATGAGCTTTGGGTAATGACCGAAAGAACAAGATCGCGGATACAAGCGGCTGAAATGAGCTTTCTCCGTAGGATTGCTGGACTCACCCTCAGAGATAGGGTGAGGAGCTCAGTCACCCGGGAGAGGCTCAGAGTAGAACCACTGCTCCTCCACATTGAAAGGAGTCAGTTGAGGTGGTATGGGCATCTGATTTGGATGCCTCCTGGATGCCTCCCACTTGAGGTGTTTCAGGCACGTCCCACTGGGAGGAGACCCCGGGGCAGACCCAGGACTCGGTGGAGAGACTATGTCTCCCAGCTGGTCTGGGAACACCTTGGTATCCTCTCTGAAGAGCTGGAGCAGGTGGCTGGGGAGAGGGAAGTCTGGGCTTCTCTGCTTGAACTGCTGCCTCCGCGACCCGGCCCTCCGGAAAAGTGGTAGAAGATGGATGGATGGATGGATGGATGCAAACAATATTAAATCCATTTTTTCCAAAACTTTGCATATATCATTTATATACATATTGAATAACAATGGCCCCAAAACTGAACCCTGAGGGACTCCGCAAGTAACCTTCAGCAACTGAGTTTTTGCTACCAACACATACATACTGATATCTGTTCTTTAAGTAACTACATAACCAGGGCAGTGCTACCCCCCAATACCATAATTTTGTAGTTTCATTAATAATAATTTATGATCCACTGTATCAAAGGCTTTTTTAAGATCCAGGAACACCCCAACTGAATACTCTTTATTTTCAACGGCAGTTGATATTTTTTCTATAAATTCCATTAGAGCAAATGCAGTTGTCCTCTTGTGTCTGAACCCATATTGCTGCTCACACAATAAATTATTCTTCATTATGAAGTTGTCAGTTCTCTCACAGAATATTTTTTCAAGTATCTCGGAAAATTGGGCAATAGTGAAATTGGTCTATAGTTTGAGAATTCCCCTCTGTCACCCGTCTTGTATATTGGAATTACTTTAACTATTTTCATTGCACTGGGAAATATACCTGTTTGGAGAGACAGGTTTCAGATATATGTCAGTGGCTTCACTAAGCATTCAATGATAGTTTTGACTAAGAGCATGTCAATACCATTACAGTCCGTAGATGTTTTACTTTCAAACGATATAACAATTTCAATGACCTCTCTCTCGTCTGTGTTCTTTATGAAAATGGAGTCTTTTGTAGCAGTGTTTTTGCTTATTGTATCACCTGTAAGTGCCGTAATGGGTATTTCTCGAGCCAAATTAGGACCAATGTTAACAAAAAATTTATTAAATTCATCTGCAGGTGAGACTGCATTCACACTCTGAGTCGGGTTTTTTTGTTTGTTTTTTTTGTTTTTTTTGAAAGATTGGTTGGGTAGCTTGTATTTCTGTCTTTATTTCCAAGAATATGTTGACATATACATCGGCCCAGGAAACACGCACGCAGGCTCAGGTAAGATTTAACAGCTTTATTCAACAGCAGAGTGGTGTTTGGGTGCGTGTATGAGATATGTATGTGGGTTGTGGGTGGACGATGAGAGTCGGGAACAGAGCAGCACGCCGTGCAGCCAGGCAACCTTGCATAAGGGAAGGTGGCTGGCGTTGGCTAGGATCTTTGGCCTGCGAGACAGCGCCCTGCTATGCACACGACGTGACGTGGAGATGCGGGAGGAGGAGATGGCGAAGATGGGAGAGTCCGCCGCCAGGGAATCCACCTGTGCACAGGGGAAGACTGATAGGCAAGTAAGTGGCAAACAGCTTACGTGTAGAAGCGATGAGTGGCAGGATGGGAAGAGACGATCCTGCTGAGGGTTTGAGCGCGTAGTAGAACAGATGGCTCCAGACCGATGCTCAGGGCCGAGTGGACTAAATAGCCCATCACTGACGAGGCGCAGGTGTGTACGCAGCTGAGGTGGATGCCTGAGAGCGGCGAGTTGTGACAGTACTCCCCCCCCAGCAGCGCCTCCTGGTGCTGGTTTATCCGGGTGCGCCCGGTGGAACTCCGTGATGAGATCTTTGTCCAGCACAAAAGAAGACCGCACCCAGGATCTCCACTCTGGGCCATATCCCTCCCAATCCACCAAGTACTGCAGCCCACGACCTCGACACCGGGAGTCCAGGATGGAAGCGACTCCCCACGCCGGGTGGCCGTCGATCATCATCGGAGTGGGCGGCGCCCTAGGAGGAGGACAGAGTGGGTTGGAGATCACGGGCTTGATCCTAGACACATGAAAAGTGGGGCACACATGGAGGGGGGGAGGGCCAAAGGCACAGCCATCGGGTTGATAATTTTGGAGATGGTGAAGGGACCGATGAAACGTGGAGCCAGCTTCCTCTTCTCGGCCTTGAGATTGATGTCCTGAGATGACAACCAGACCTGTTGGCCCACCTGGTAACTGGGAGCCGGCCTCCTGTGGCGATTGGCTGTGGTGCTGTTGCGCGCCGCCGTGCGTAAAAGCGCCTCGCGCGCCCTGGTCCACAAGCTCAGGCAGCGTCTCACATGCGCCTGGATAGATGGAACGGCCAACTCACTCTCCTGCTTGGGAAACAAGGGGGGGTCGTAGCCCAATGACGCCCTGAAGGGGGACATCCTGGTAGCCGATGACCGTGTCGTATTGTGGGCGTACTCCACCCAGGCCAAGTAAGAGCTCCAGGAGGATGGGTTGGAAGAGGTGACGCAGCTCAGGGCAGCCTCCAGCTCCTGATTGGCACGCTCACACTGCCCGTTGGATTGAGGGTGGTGACTGGAGGAAAGACTCACCATGGCACCCAGGGCGTTGCAAAAGCACCCCCACACTTGGGACACGAACTGAGGCCCCCGATCAGACACAACGTCCACTGGGATCCCGTGCAGCCTGACCACATGTTGGACGAGAAGATCGGCTGTCTCTCATGCCGAAGGGAGACCCTGGAGGGGCACAAAGTGGGCAGCCTTGGAGAACCAATCCACAACCGTCAGAACCGTGTCGTAGGTGTTGGAGACAGGGAGACCAGTAACGAAGTCGAGGGCGATGTGCGACCAGGGCCTGCCCGGGACCGGCAGGGGCTGAAGTAGGCCCTCGGGGGTGGGGGTGGGTGGGGGGGGCGGGATTCGGGGTCTAGCCAATTGCACACTGGGGGCAAGCCCGGACGTAATTGCCGACGTCCTTTTGGAGACCGGGCCACCAGAAGGAGCGTTGAAGGAGGTCCACCGGTCGGGAGACGCCAGGGTGACAGGCGAGCTTGGACGTGTGGGCCCAGTGAATGACCTCCCCCCGAGCCGCTGATGGAAAGAAGAGCCTCCCATCCTGACCGCCGCCAGGGTCCGGTTCAGCCTCCAGCGCCTTCCGGATCTTGTCCCTGATGGACCAGGAGACCACCCCCACAACACACGAGCTGGGCAGGATGGTGTGGTCCAGCTCCTCCGGAGCCTCAGGAGCGAACTGTCTAGACAGGGCGTCGGGCAACCCATTCTTGGAGCCTGGATGGTAGGTGATGGTGAACTGGAACCGAGCAAAAAACAGAGACCAGCGCACCTGGCGGGCATTCAGATGCCTGGCTGACCTCAAATACTCTAGATTCTTGTGGTCCGTCCAAACCACAAAAGGCTGAGCTGCCCCCTCCAGCCAGTGACGCCACTCCTGCAGCGCAAGCTTGACAGCCAGCAGTTCCCTGTCGCCGACATCATAGTTTCGCTCGGCCGCTGACAGCCGCCGGGAGAAGAAGGCACAGGGCCGCTTGACTCCATCCACCAGTGATCGCTGGGAAAGCACCGCCCCCCACCCCCGTGTCAGAAGCATCCACCTCAACCAGACACTGCAGCGCGGGGTCAACCTGGGTTAGGACCTGGGAGGAAGAGAACTCCGTCTTCAGGGTCTCTAACGCGGTCGCTGCCTCCTCGGTCCACTGGAAGGGCACCTTGAGAGAAATGAGGCGGGTCAGGGGAGTAACGATGGCACCAAAGTTGGGGACAAAGCAACGGTAGAAACTGGCAAAGTCGATGAATTGCTGCACCTGTTTCCTGGAGGTGGGCATGGGCCACTCGACCACCGCCTTAACCTTGGCGGGGTCGGGGAGAATCTGGTTATGGGAAATGACGAATCCCAGGAAAGAGGTGGTTTTGGCATAAAACTCACATTTCTCCGCCTTGATGTAAAGCCTGTTCTCCAACAGCCGCTGCAGAACCCGCCTCACGTGAGCCTGGTGCTCCTCCTGAGACCTGGAGAAGATGAGAATGTCATCCAAGTATATGAAGACGAAGACCCCCAGGAAATCTTGCAGGACATCGTTGATGAGTCGCTGGAAGACGGAGGGAGCATTGGTGAGCCCAAACGGCATTACTAAGTACTCAAAGTGGCGGCTGGGCGTCCGAAAGGCCGTCTTCCACTCATCGTCCTCCCGGATCCGGACGAGATGGTAGGCGCTGCGGAGGTCTAACTTCGTGAACCAGGTCGCCCCCTGGAGGGAGTGGATAGCGGTGTCCATAAGAGGCAGGGTGTACCGGTCCTTCACCGTGATGTCATTGAGGGCCCTAAAGTCGATACACGGACGAAGGGACCCATCCTTCTTGGAGACGAAGAAGAAACCGCACCAAGCAGGGACGAGGAGGGGCGGATGATCCCGGCGCTGAGTGACTCCCTGATGTACGTGTCCATTGCCTCACGTTCAGGAGCAGAAAAGCTGTATAGACGGCCGGATGGTAATGGCGCCCCCGGGTGGAGGTTTATGGTACAATCATACGGGTGGTGAGGAGGGAGAGACATCGCCTTGGACTTGCTGAACACGATTCCCAAGTCGTGGAACTCCTGGGGCACCAGAGTGAGGTCCGGAGGAGAGGAGACTGGAGCGGGCGGAGGAGAGGATGGGGCGCATGCCGCAGACTGGAGACAAGTGCTCATGCAGAAGGGACTCCATGAAAGGACACTTCCAGATTGCCAGTTGAGGACAGGGTTGTGCAGGCGCAGCCACGGGTAACCCAAGATGACGGGAGCTGCAGAGGAAGACAATACATACAGGCTGAGGTCCTCACGGTGGTTGCCAGAAATTATTATTGGCACCGGCCTGGTGCGGTGTGTCACTACTCCCAGGGGCGAGCGAGAAAGGGTGACAAGGTTGAGTGGAGCTGACAACGGCTGACAGGGTATACCCAAACGGGTTGCCAGGCTCTTGGAAATAAAGCTTTGCTCTGCCCCCGAGTCCACCAGTGCGCAAGTGAGGTGCCCGGTGGAGTTGTGGCAAAATCTAATGGGCAGAGAGCAGTTGGAGAGGGGATTTGGCCGGTTAGAGTCTGCGAGGCCCCCTACAGTGACTCACGGACACCCCCGTTTGGCTTGACCGGGCACTGCTCCACGGTATGCTGGTCGCCTCCGCAATACATGCAGAGGCCCAGCTCCCGTCGGCGTTGTCTCTCCACTAGAGGGAGCCTGGTTCGCCCGATCAACATAGCCTCTGGCTCATCGGCGGAATCCGGAGCGGGTAACGCCAGGGGGCGAGACTGAGGGGCGCGGGCGGAGAATCCGCGCGGGCGGCTGACAGCCTTCCGCTCGGCGGCCCGTTCCCACAGCCTGTTATACAAATTAATGGTTAGAGAGATTAGCTCGGACAGCCGCCCTGGAAGGTCCCGGCTGGCCAACTCATTCCGCAGACCAGAACTGAGGCTACGGAGGAAAATGCTGCAGAGAGATGCCTCACCCCAGCCAACCTCCTCCGCTGCCACCCGGAAGTCAACAGCGTAATCCGCCGCCGACTGGCTACCCTGTTGAAGGCCAAGGAGCCGGTCGGCGAGGACGCTGTCACGATGCGAGTGGTCAAACACCTCGAGAAAGTCCCGCACGAACTGGTCATAGGAGAGGCTCGCGTAGCTGGGCTTCGACATGACGGTGTAGGCCCAAGCTAACGCTCGCCCCTCCAAGAGATTAGCCATATAGCCAATTCGGCTGTGGTCTGAGGGGAAATCCCCGGGAACACGCAGGAACACAGACTCACGTTGTAAGATGAACCCCAGTGCCTCACCAAGCTTCCCGTTGAAGCGAGCGGGGGTTGGAATCGGAGTGAGCCGGGTCGGCGCTCCCGAGCTAGGCTTGCCAGCCACGGAGGCGGCCGAAGCCGGTCCGCCCTGATGAGCCAGGGGGAACGCCTGCTGGGGGTCAAGACGGTCCAACCGGTGAGTCATCATGGCCAATTGATTGAGTATCACCTGCTGTTGATGAGCTATCATATCCACCCGAGCCTCGAGGGTGGAAAAATGGCTATCAGCCCAGGATATCAGCCCAGGAAACACACACACAGGCTCAGGTAAGATTTAATAGCTTTATTCAACAGCAGAGTGGTGTTTGGGTGCGTGTATGAGATATGTATGTGGGTTGTGGGATGAGAGTCGGGAACAGAGCAGCACGTGCAGCCAGGCAACCTTGCAGAAGGGAAGGTGGCTGGCGTTGGCTAGGATCTTCGGCCTGCGAGACAGCACCCTGCTGCACACACGACGTTACGTGGAGATGCGGGAGGAGGAGATGGCGAAGATGGGAGAGTCCGCCGCCAGGGAATCCACCTGTGCACAGGGGAAGACTGATAGACAAGTAAGTGGCAAACAGCTTACGTGTAGAAGGGATGAGTGACAGGATGGGAAGAGACAATCCTGCTGAGGGTTTGAGCGCGTAGTAGAACAGACGGCTCCAGACTGATGCTCAGGGCCGAGTGGACTAAATAGCCCATCACTGATGAGGCGCAGGTGTGCGCGCAGCTGAGGTGGATGCCTGAGAGCGGCGAGTTGTGACATATGTTAAGTATTGTCAATGTATTTTTAATGTTATCTCTGTTTTTCTCCAGCTCTTTACTATAATAGTCTCTTTTACTACATCTCATTATATATATTAACTTATTTTTGTATGTTTTATACTCTGCTTCTTTTGTCCTTTTGTTTTTTTAATATATATATATATATATATTTTGGTTACAATGTTCATGAACGTGTCATAGGCTTCATTTACATCTGATACATAGACTTTTGTCCAGACTTGCTTCAGCAGGTCTTTTTTAAAAGAACCATTTTGTGATTTGTATCTGAAAGATTTTAAAGTTTTTTTCTGTATTGGCCCCATGTGGCCATGGATAACTGCAAAGACTGGCAGATGGTCACTTATGTCATTTATCAATATCAATCAATCAATCAATCAAACTTTATTCCAGACTCAAGGTCCATCAAAATAAAATAAACAAGACAATTAAAACAGTTAATAAAAAAACAAGACAATTAAAAAGTTACAAAACAATAAGAAACAATTACTAAAAGAAGTACAAAAACAGTACAGACTTTAAAAAGACTTAAAAAAGACAGCTGTACCAGTGCCTTCTAAACTGTGACTGACAGCGAATAGAACTGAGCTTAATGCTAGACATAACCTGAATGATTTCATTTCAAGATACATCAAGCCGACAGATGAATTTATCTGAATTTATTTTAAGATTCTTTATTACTGCATGCAGTGTATTTACACGTGATGATACAAATAACTCAGAAGCACTGCACCATTGAGGCTTTTTAAGTAAAATTCTTAAAGCATCATTGTAAGCAACCTGTAATCTCTGCATGCTTTGTTTCCTATAGTTCATCCATAAATGAGCAGTGTATAAAGGTGTACAATAGGTTTTAAAAAGAACCAGCTTCACCTCATCTGAACAAAAGCCAAACCTACGTGCAAGAATATTTGCTTGCATGTAGATTTTGCAGCGTTGTCTTAAAATATCATCATCATCAGTCATTCTATCATTAATAAAATGTCCCAGATATTTAACTTTATCCCTGACAATTAATTCCCTGCCTGCCAAATCAAAGACAGGGAATTTCATTAACAAATCTTCTTTAGTGCGGCAAATCAGCACACAACTCTTATTTGTATTATATTTTATGTCATTTTCATCTCCATAAGCAGTACACACTCTTAATAACTCCTGAAGACCAGCACTACTTGGACTGAGAAGAACTAGATCAGGGGTGTCCAACCATGTGCCATGGAGAGCCAAGACCCTGCAGGTTTTACCTCCAACCAGTGTCTTCAGCAGCAGATTTCAGTGAACTTCTTCCCACTGATTGCTGATAAGTGAAAACACCTGCTGAAGAGACTGGGTAGAAGAGAAAACCTGCAGGGTCTTGGCTCTCCATGGCACATGGTTGGACACCCCTGAACTAGATCGTCAGCATACATAAAATGATTCACTAACTTATTCCCTATTAAACACCCAGTTTTACAGGTATTCAGTTGTTTTGACAAATCATCCATATAAAGATTAAATAGAATAGGAGACAATATACTGCCCTGTCTGACACCACTGCTCACACCAAATGGGGATGAATGACTCTTCCCCCAGTTCACCAGCATCTTCTGATGTGCATACCAGTAAATCAGGATACGTACTAAGTACTTGGGAACCCCCCTATCAATCGTTTTCCTAAACAATATCCTGTGATTAACTCGATCAAATGCTTTAGAGGCGTCAATAAAACACAAAAAAACTGATGAATTTTGATTTCGATACTTACTTATAATTTCTTTTAAAGCATATAGGCACAGATCTGTTCCATGATGATAAATCCAAATTGATGATCAGTAGATTTGATGAATACATTTAATTTTTCAAACAGGATTCTTTCCAGTACTTTAGATATTATATTGGCTATAGCTATGGGCCTGTAATTGTCTAGGCTACACAGCTTGCCAGCTTTATCTTTAATGACTGGTACCAACACAACAGACAGTAATGATTCTGGTAACATCCCATGAATCATGAAGCTGGTGAAACAGATTACAAAAAGAGGAGCAATTCTTGAGCTAGCATATTTAAGATGCTCAGCAGAAATATTGTCACGGTGGCCCTCGCGAGCCACCTATAAGACGCACACAAGTCCACCAGTGAGTTTTAGTGAGTTTTATTACGGTGAAAGGGTGTTTACACAAGCTGCTGAGCTGATGACAGAGTCCTTGCAGAACAGGAAGCATAGGCAATTAAGCACACTACAGGTCCAGGGCAGGAAACAGTCACACACAGACAAGCCAGGTAATAATTGCACTCGGACTGCTAAGCAGGGACTTACAGCACAAATTACACCGGAGGGAATAAGGCTAATACAGCACACTTACTATTGCCGGTGAAAAGACGGTCAAGCCCTTAGGCAGCCGAGGTGTATATAGTCCAGGCATCCATGACGATGAGTGAACAAAATAACGATCAGTTTAACGATCCATGCGATCAGATTCGTGACCATTAGCGATCAGACACTGCTGCGTCTTAATGACGCCAGCACACAGCTTAAATAACCCAGGGACTGATGACAGATGACACACAGCTGACCGACCGTTGACAGGCGGAAACCCCTCCGAGCACTTTCACAATAAGAGCCCGGAGAGGCCAAAATAACGCCCGCAGCTGTCAAGGCCGGCAGCGAGACATAACTTTAACCCGAGTACGATCAGAACCAACGCTCGGGTCATTACAAATATAGTCTAAACCACTCGCTTTGTTATCTGATAACTCTCTAATGGCTTTGGTCACTGCATAAGTGTCAATCAGGAATGAATCGTCCCTTTCTACTTTCCCTACTTTATAAGTTTCATCCTTAGTTGAATTAAATAATGAATAAAAATGCTGCCGCCATAAATCCACAATATTTTCTATACCTGAAATGCCTTCCAGGATACAGGGTAAAGACGTTTTACTATTACTAATCCATCTAAGCTCCTTCCAAAAATCTGTGACATTCTTATCTAACAATTTCTTGGCCAAGGAATTACTTCTCATTAGCTGCTCATTTTTAGAAATATAACGAATAGCATACTTAAAGTTTGCAATCACACATTTCTTCATCTCAAATTCTAGCCCTTGTCTGGGTCTCCCAGCCACCACCCAGGCTTTATATGCTTCCCGAGCTTCAGAATAAGGCACAGCTACGGCCTCAATCCAGCCAGGTCTTACATTATGTGTCTTATGTATCTTCCTATAATAAGGCTTACTGTCCTTATACAGGGAGTTAACTGTAGCATCATACATACTACAAAGGTCTTTCTTATGTTCAACAATGCTACAGTTCACATCGTTGCACATTACAGCATCTCTAGGAAGACATACTTTACTCAAGGATTTACCTGTACGGACACAGTATTCTACAATTTCTTCCTTAGAAAGAGTGTCCCAGTCTAATTTTTCCACCTCATCCTGACTGACATTCTGACAAAGTGCAGGTAGACAGTCAACATTAATTATCATCTCATACGGTATATGATCAGACATTGCTAACCCATAATAAATACTGATGCCACCCAAGGAGGCATGTGCATCACCAGTGCTGATGCAATGATCTAGCCAGGACGTAGTGTGCCAAGCCTCACTTATATAGGTATAACTATCAGAAGGCATTAACACCTTACTTGACAAAATTAAGTAATATAATAATTCACTTTCTATTTTCTTATCAATAATATTAACAAACAGGTTATCAATAAGTGTAGCAGTGTGAACTGTGATTCTACTGGGATGTGTTATATTGGGATATAGACTCATACTGTACATAGAATTCATGAACTCTCTAATTTCATTTTGTTGAAATGGATTTAGTAAATCAATATTGAAATCTCCACAAAGTACAACCATTTTCTTACTAGTAATATTATTGTACAGCTCGACTAACTTACCTTTGAATGTCTCAACGCCAGTTCCCGGCATTCTATATATACAACTTATAATTAGATTTTTTGTTTTATCTCGGTCGGTCTCGACAGTAATACATTCCAGAACCCCTGGTAGTGCAAAGGACATTTCATTTACAAGCTTACACCTATACAGGTCATCAATATACAGTGCAACACCACCACCCTTTTTTTGAGATCTGTTAATATAAAACATCTGATATCCCTCTATTGCCATCAGAGAAGCCTGTTCTTCATTAAGCCAAGTTTCAGAGACTGCGATAGCTGTAAATTTTCTATCTAGCCGTTTTAAATAGTCGTGAATCTGTGGAATGTTTTTGTTAAGACTTCTGCTGTTGAAGTGTATTAATGATAGTTTACCATCTAATTGCACTTGACTTTTGAATTGCTTTTCAGTATAATATTCACAGTGATTATGAATATTATTACCTCCGCCAAGGAGGTTATGTTTTCTTCGGCGTTGGTTTGTCTGTCTGTCTGTCTGTCTGTTTGTTTGTTAGCAAGAAAACTCAAAAAGTTATGGACGGATTTTCATGAAATTTTCAGAGATTGTCAGAAATGGGGTATCCTACAGATGATTAGATTTTGGTGATGATCTGAGAGTGCATACCTCCACCAAGGGCTTTGTTTGTATTTGTTCAGCAGGATTACAGAAAAACTATTGCATGGATTTGGACTGTCAGAAATGGGGTATCCTACAGATGTTTACATTTTGGTGATGACCTGAGAGTGCATACCTCCACCAAGGGCTTTGTTTGTAGTTGTGCAGCAGGATTACAGAAAAACTACTGCATGGATTTGGATGAAATTTTTTACCAGAGGTAGTTCTTGGGCTACAGAGGAGCCCATTATATTTTGGTGATGATCTGAGAATGCATACCTCAGCCAAGGCTCTTATCTTCTCACAGTGTGTTAGCAACAATACTCCAAAACGGATGGACACACTTTGATGCAATTTTCACCACAAGTGGCTATAGGCCTACACACAAACCCATTACATTTTGGAGGTGATCCATGAGAAACGGAAGGAGCCTTGGTGGAGGTATGCGCTCTATGAGTGCTTTTCTAGTTGAAGAAGTGGTTATCAGGATCAATATCATTCTCCATCTCTTGTAGTTTATGTTCAGCATAATGGCATATTTTCAGAGTCTGAATTTCTTCACTCTGTGTCAAATGACTTCCTCCAACTGGGGATGATTGATATCTACTAAAGTCAGTCATAAGTTTTTTGTTTTGTTTTGTTTTTTAAAGTACATTGACATGGTATGTCACAAAAGAGTTGTTCTTGCCATGTGTGTGGATATGGATTATCGTGGTCTCTTAATTTTCTTAATCAGTGTTCATCTATATTTATTTAAATCAGTGAGATCTCTGATTATTATGGCCTTTGCTTCCTCAGGTGTTCCATTTAGTTTGATCCAAACGCTACAGTTTCTTGTCCATGTTGCTTGTATCTTGTTTTGTCTTTTCAGCATCCGTGCTTGCCGTGCTATTTCAGCATTAGTCTTTGTTAAATGTTCATTTAGGTAAACTTCTGTTCCCCGTAGCTTTCTGGCCTGCCTCAGTATGTCATTCTTTACCCTTCTGTTCACAAAGCGCATCACAATTGATTTCTTTGTTTTATTATCCTTTCTGGGTAAAGTATGACAGGCTGAAATTGCATTTACTTCAACCTTTATGTTTCTACTTTCAAGGAACTGAAGCACCCGGTTTTTCAGGGAGACTGATTCACTTAGGGGAGCCTCCTCACCTCTCATTCCTGCTGTCGCATTGGCATATGATTGGTATTTAATGTCTAGTCCACTAAATCATCCATATGAGAATATTGTTCAAGATTCTCGATGCGTCGCTCCAAGTCTGCAATTTTGATAATGGTAAATGTTGTCTTTTTGAGGCAGTCGAGGCAAGGTTGTGTGATTTGGAATCCCGGCTCCGCTGCATTGAAACACCATCAGTGCCAGTTAATAATGATGGACTCCCTATAGCTGCAGCGGAGCACTGTAGCACAGGGCGGCCTGCTAGCCGTCCCCCGGCTTCAACTTCTCCTGAGCAGCAAGGAGAGAATGGGTGGGTGACATTGAGAAGAAAGCATAGTCGCAAGCCCCTAGTTCACCACCAAACTGTTCATGTTTCTAATCACTTTTCCACTCTCAGTGACACACCCGCTGAGGAAAAAACTCTGATCATTGGCGACTCTATAGTCAGAAACGTGAACCTAGAGACTCCAGCGGCCATAGTCAAATGCATTTCCCGGGGCCAGAGCAGGCAAACATTGAATCAAATTTGAAAATGCTGGCTAAAAGTAGCTGTAAATACTCCACAATTGTTTTCCACGCCGGCATTAACGACATCTGACTCCGGCAGTCGGAAGTCGGAAGTCACAAAACTTAGTGTGGAATCGGTGTGCAACTTCGCCAAAACAATGTCTGCCTCTGTAGTATTCTCTGGGCCCCTCCCCAATCTGACCACTGATGACATGTTTAGACATGTGTCATCCTTCAACCGCTGTCTGTCTGTGTGGTGTCCTGCAAGCAATGTGGGCTACATAGACAATTGGAAATTAAATGTGGTTTTGTGGCGTAACATTTTGTAGCCCACATATTCCGCTGCAGAGACCCCAACTTAAAAGGACTTTAAGCTCGCGGTGTGTATTGACATCACGCCTCAGATGGACAATGAGTCTGGACCACCTGCGAACTTGGGAGGAAGTGAGAAGAACTGGAGAGAGGACCTGAAAGGACTGTCTGACCTCCTGGGGTCAGACAGAGGAGCCAAGAGGACAATGGAGGGATTAAATGCAAATGTGATTCTGTGTTTGATGTGATGGTATAAATGTATGTGGTTTACTGCAGCTCAGTCTCTGATTTCCTGACTGAGAGAAGGAGCTGTGGGACGTGAGATGAAATAAACCAATACTGAGAAATCATCCAGTCTCATCATTTCATGATTCCCACAGTTTGTTAAATATTAGGTCTCTAACTCCCAAGTCTCTGCTAGTCCATGAGCTGTTAATCGATCATCAGATTGATTTACTATCCCTTACAGAGACTTGGTTATGGCAAGAAGATTATATTGATTTAAATGAATCAACTCCCTCTGGTTATTTAAACTGTCAAAACCACAGAAGTCCTGGTCATGAAGGAGGATGAGTGACAATTTACCATTCCAAAATATGAGTTAATGTAAAGCAAAAAACATGTTATTATTCCTTTGAGGGCCTGGTCCTCAGTATTGGGCATGTTAGCAATTTTAGGTTAAACCCAATTTTATTTGCCATAGTTTTTTGTCCTCCCTCAGCTTTCTCAGAGTTTTTATCCAAACATGCCGAGTTCTTAGCAGATTTAGTGCTGAAATCAGATAGAATAATTATAGTAGGGGACTTTAATATACATGTAGATGTATATTAAAGTCTGGGATAAGCCTCAGGTACAGGCAGGATGGAAGGCTCTTCAACCCCAAGAAGACTCCAGGCTATCACCAAGGTAAAAGAGACTGTATGCATGGGAAAGACAGGGCATTAGCCTAGAAACGAAGCTAAAGGTCTACCGTGCTGTTGTGCTCCCTACACTCCTCTATGCCTGTGAAACATGGACGGTGTATGCAAGGCATGCCAGACAGCTCAACCGTTTCCACCTCACCTGTCTTCGAAGCATCTTCAGCATCAAATGGCAGGACAAGGTACCTGATACAGAAGTCCTTGAGCGGGCTAAAATGGAAATGGTCCACACCATGCTAATAAGAGCGCAAGCCAGGTGGGCAGGTCATGTTGTCAGGATGCCTGATGAACGCATTCCAAAGCAGCTGTTCTACAGGGAACTCTAAGAAGGAAAAAGGTTGAGAGGGGGACAAAAGAAACGCTACAAGGACACCCTGAAGGCCTCTCTGAAATCCCTCAATATAGACGTGGTCTCCTGGGAAACTCTAGCACAAGACCGCTTGGCCTGGCATATGAGCATTAAGGATGGCTGCAGAAGTCTCGAAGCCAGACGTATTGATGGAGCTAAAGCCAAGCGCGAACTGCGCAAGACTAGACAGCCCAGCACATCAGCTAACGTGTTGATGCATGCCTGCCCCACATGTGCCAGGACATTCCATGCCAAAATTGGATTGATCGGTCATCTCAGGACTCACCGTCAACTGTCAACTGATCAATAGGATTACGAGGTCATCATCGACAACAATGGACAAACAACAGATGTAGGTAGTGATTGCCTTGATATGGCATTTAATTCAATATTAGACTTAATGGTGTTTTTTCAGAAAGTAGGAAATTCTACTCATTATCTCCACCACATTTTGGACCATGTTCTGACAATCATTCATCTTCTTCCGCTTAATCCTTTTCGGGTCGCGGGGAGGCTGGAGCCTATCCCAGCATCTTTGGGCGAGAGGCAGGGTACACCCTGGACAGATCACCAGTCCATCACAGGGCCAACACAGAGAGACAGACAACCATTCACTCTCACAGTCACACCTAAGGACAATTTAGAATCCCCAGTTTTGATGCCAATTAACTTAGCTTGCATGTTTTTGGCGTGTGGGAGGAAACCGGAGAAATCCCGGAGTAAACCCACGCAGACACGGGGAGAACATAAAACTCCACACAGATCACTGTTGGTCGGGGGCTGGGATTGAGCCCAGGATCCCCCCGGCCAAGGGTGAGTTGCTGTAGTCTCTCTGATAGTGTCTGGTAGTGTCTCCTCATAACCCTGTACTGTCAGACCATTATCTGTTAACCTTTGATTTTACTATTTCTGACTATGTGGCTTAGAAAGAAAAATATTACTACAGTAGATGCCTCTTAGATGATGTTGTTACCAAATTTAAGTAGATTGTTTCCTCTCTTCATTTCAACTTTATTTATATATCACCATTTCACAACAATAGTCATCTCATAGCACTATCGGTGCTAAACTGTCATCTCTGCTGGAGTCCGAGTTCCACCCTATGCAGGACATACTGGATGCACTGAGGAGCTCATTTAGCAGCAGACTACATCATCCCAGGTGCACAACCGAGAGGTTTCGTAGGTCCTTCCTACCAACGGCTGTCAGACTGTACAACCTAAGCAGGGCTGCTCGCAGAGATAGCAAAAAGACGAAACAAACTAATAGTTTTTTGAATGCAAAAGATGCAATAGACTTGGACAATGGTCCTCTCCGGCATACAACTAGGAACATACCGGTCGCTATGGAGGGTGAGAATATGTATGGGCACATAATCATACCATGTAGGATAACTAAGTAGACGGTTATGCTGTTTCATCCCATCTAGCAACAATGCTCTGCACTGTGTGTGTTTATATATTTACATATTTATTCCATCTAGCTACAATGCTCAGCACTGGGTGTGTTTATATTTATATATCTATATATTTATTCCATCTAGCTACAATGCTCCGCACTGTGTTTTTATATATCTACATATTATTCCATCTAGCTATATTGCTCCGTACTGTGGGTGTTTATATATTTACATATTTATTCCATCTAGCTACAATGCTCTGCACTGTGTGTTCATATATTCATATATTTATTCCATCCAGCTACAATGCTCTGCACTGTGTGTGTGTGTATATATACAGTATATATTTTATAGTAATATGTACATATGTATATTAGCTGCTCTTGCTTGCTTGTTTTTTTTTCTTGCCTTCTGATTGTTGCTCTGAGTGTTGCTATCCCTGTGCTGTTGCAATCCTGGAATTTCCCCGTTGTGGGACTAATAAAGGCTTATCTTATCTTATCTTATCTTATCTTATCAACTGTAGGGGAAACCCCCACAATTGTAGAAAGACCCCGGTAATCAAGCGATCCCCTGTGAGCAGCACTTGGTGATGGTGGAGAGGAAAAACTCTCTTTTAACAGGAAGAAACCTCCAGCAGAACCAGGCTCTGGGAGGGGCAGTCATCTGCTGCGACTGGCTGGGGGGTGAGGGGATAGAGAAGAAGAAGAAAAGAACAGACATGTAGAGAGCAAACAGCACGATAGGGACTTAATCTATGGGAGAGAACAAACAGGTGTTAATGACCAGCAAAAATATTTCATTGAGAGTGAAGGAGTGAAGCTCAGTGCATTGTTGGAGGTCCCCCGGCTGTCTAAACCTATTAGTAGCATAACTAAGGGAGGGTTCAGAGGCACATGATCCCTCCCTAATTATAGGCTGTATCAAAAAAGTAGGTTTTAACCCTATTCTTAAAAACAGAAATCAAGTCTGACTTCTGAATCCAGATTGGCAGCTGGTTCCACAGGAGAGGAACTTGATAACTCAAGGCTCTGCCTCCCATTGTACTTTTGGAGATTCTAGGTATTACAAGTAATCCTGCATTTTGGGAGCGTAGTGCTGTTAGGATAATAGGGTAGTATTAGATCTTTTTTTTTTTTTTTAAAAAGGGGGGGGGGGCTGATTATTTAGAGCTTTGTAAGTGAGAAGAAGGATTTTAAACTTAATTCTAAACTCTACAGGAAGCCAATGAAGGAAGGCCAGAACCAGAGAGATATGATCTCTCTTTCTAGTACCTGTTAAAACTCTTGCTGCAGCATTTTGGATCAGCTGAAGACTTTTTTAAGATGTTTTAGAACAACCTGATAATAAAGAGTTACAATAATCTAATCTAGAGCTAACAGAAGCGTGGATCAGTTTCTCAGCATCACTCTGAGATAATATGCTCCTAATCTTGGCAAGATTACGCAAATGATCGAAGGCAGTCTTAGAAACAGATTTAATATATGAATTGAAAAACAGATCTTGATCAAAAATAACTCCAATGTTCCTCACAGAACTATTCTGAGAAAGAGTGACCACATCCAAATTAAGAGTTTGATTTGGAAAGGTATTTCTAAGGTTTTTTTGACCAACTAGAATGACTTCAGTCTTATTTGAATTTAATAGCAGGGAATTACAAGTCATCCAAGCTTTGATTTCCTTAAGACAGGCCTCAAACTTGGCTAATTGATTACTATCATCTGGCTTCATTGACAGGTATAATTGTGTGTCATCTGCATAACAATGAAAATGTATACAGTGCTTTCTAATAATGTTGCCTAACGGAAGCATATATAAACTAAAAACAATAGGGCCTAGCACAGATCCCTGTGGAACTCCATGACTGAGCTTTGAGTTGAAAGAAAACTCATTATTGACATGAACAAACTGGAACCTATCAGATAAATAAGATCTAAACCACTGCAACGAAGTTCCACTAAGTCCAACATAGTGTTCTAATCTATCAAGTAGAATATTGTGATTAATCGTATTGTAGAGAATGTGGAAGGACGAGGCTGAGTTTATTTCACAAGTCAGATTTATTCACATTCTCCAACATCATCCAAAAACAGAAAGAGGACGAATCCCCCAACATCTTTCCCTTTTCTACCCAGGACATCAAAACACACAGTCACATGGTACTTAATCCCCAGTAACAATGTAGCTTCCTCGCGATCTTAACACCCCCCACCTCCAGTTTCTGGCCGCTGGGCGAAATCCCCCACGGCTGTCTCTTTGCCTGCCAAAGACTGTTATCTCCAGAGCGGCTCAGTCCTTTGTTCCGTCTCAGATGTGAAGCCTAAGGTGGTATACGTATGAATCATGCAATGATATACATATGTGCATATATGTGTCCCACATGACCCCCCCCCCCCCAAACGTCTAAGATGGAACAACGTAATAACAGTCTGCAAGTCATGGTAAAATTATTACACATCAGTCCACGTGTTGCTTGGGCCTCAGTCGCCTCCCATATCTGCTGTAAGCGGGCTTAACCACTTTCGCAGCGCCCTCCTGCTGGGGAGCTGCTGTCTGAGGATGAGAACTGTTAGTCAATCCCTGTGGGTGTTCTGATGAATGCTCCTTAGGGGGTCTGCTGCTCTGAGGAGCCGTAGCCAACAGCACATCCTCGTCGGCCAACACAAAGGCGGGTTTGAGTCTGTTTATGCCAATCTTTTCTTTCCTGCCCCCCAAATCTAGCAAAAAATGCTTATCCCCTGTTTCCAGCACTCTAAATGGTCCATCATAAGGTGGTCGCAATGGAGGGCGATGCACATCTTGTCTGACAAAAACAAACTCCGCATTTTTTAGAGCCTTAGGCACAAAAACGCGCGGAAAACTGTGGTGAACGGGGCCGGGAAGCATGCCCGCTTCTGCGTCACTCTGCAACCGCTGAGCCGGGAAACATTCTGGCGCAGGATTATCCGGGAGAAATTCCCCGGGCAGCCGGAGTGGCTGCGCAAAAACTTACTCAGCCAGGGAGGCTTCTAAATCCTCTTTAGGTGCAGAACGCAACCCCAATAAAACCCATGGTAGTCTGTCCACCCAATTTGCATCCGTAAGCGACGCTCTGAGGGCCGCCTTCAATGACCTATGGAAACGTTCGCATAACCCATTAGCCTGCGGGTTGTACGCGGTAGTGCGGTGGATCGTTACCCCCAGGCTGCGGGCCATCGCTGACCAAAGCTCGGAAACAAATTGAGGACCTCTGTCGGACGTAATGTCCGACGGAACTCCAAAGCGCGCTACCCATGCCGTTAAAAACGCACGCGCCACCTCCGCGGCTGTGGTTGATGACAGTGGGACCACTTCTGGCCAGCGCGTGGTGCAGTCTACCATTGTCAGAAGGTGTGTGCACCCCTGCGACGGCGGAAGGGGGCCTACGAGGTCCACGTGAACGTGGTCGAAACTCTTAGCCGGGATGTGAAACGGCTCCAAGGGAGCTCTCGTGTGCTTGTGAACCTTGGCTCGTTGGCAAGCCATGCAGGCTGCTGCCCACTCTCTAACTTGCTTGCGCAGGCTCGTCCATACAAATTTCTCTCCTACCATTTTGACTGACGCGCGCACTCCCAGGTGCGCCAGAGAATGAATCGAGTCAAAAACGCGGCGGCGCCACGCGGTCGGTACCACCGGGCGCGGTCGCCCCTTGGAGACATCGCAGATTAGGGGGGGCATACCATCTTGCAGCACCCTGTTCTCCAGCCTTAACCCTGTTGGTCCAGACTGGAGCGCGCGCACGTCCACGTCGCTCGCCTGCTCCGCGGCCATGGCTGCATAATCTATCCCTACGCGGACTGTGGCCGCTACGGCGTGTGAGAGACAGTCTGCCACTACATTAAGTTTACCCGCTACGTGCTGAATATCGGTAGTAAACTCTGAGATTGCAAACAGCTGCCTCTGCTGCCGACCCGACCACGGTTCTGAAACCTTGGCCATCGCGAAAGTCAGCAGCTTGTGGTCAACGAACACGGTGAAACGGCGTCCTTCCAGCCAGAACTGGAAGTGGCGAATGGCCAAGTGGAGAGCTAACAACTCCCTGTCAAATGCGCTGTATTTTTGCTCACTATCGCGCAACGTCCTGCTGAAAAAGGCGAGCGGCTGCCAAGCCCCGTTTACATGCTGCTCCACGACCGCCCCTATGGCCACATCTGACGCGTCAGTAGTGAGTGCTATGCGGGCCGTTGGGTCTGGATGCGCTAACAACGCAGCGTTTGCCAGGGCTGTTTTGACCTCCGCAAATGCCCGCTCTTGCTCAGGAGACCATTCGATTTTGCTTGTGGGTTTTTGTTTTTTTTAGCGCAGCATACAGTGGTTGCATGAGCTGTGCTGCGCGGGGGAGGAAACGGTTATAAAAATTTACCATTCCCAAAAACTCCTGTAACGCTTTGACCGTTTGTGGCTGGGGAAAATTTGTTACTGCGCGCACTTTGTCAGGCAGAGGAACCGCTCCTTCTGGAGAGACGCGATGCCCCAAAAAATCAATCTGCGTCACCCCAAACTGACACTTCGCTGGGTTGATTATTAACCTGTGCTCTCCCAACCTCCGGAAAACTGCCGTGAGGTGGTTTTTGTGTTCGTCTTCGGACGCGCTGGCTACCAAGATGTCGTCCAGGTAGATGAACACGAAGGGGAGATCGCGCAACACCGCGTCCATCATGCGTTGGAACGTCTGCGCAGCGCCTTTAAGCCCAAACGGCATGCACAAAAAGTCGAAAAGGCCAAACGGAGTTATTACCGCTGTTTTGGGTATGTCCTCAGCGCGTACTGGGACTTGATGGTACCCGCAGACCAAGTCTATCTTAGAAAAAATGCACGCCCCCGCCAAATGAACGGAAAAATCTTGGATATGCGGGATTGGGTAGCGGTCGTGTGCTGTAGCATTGTTCAACCTGCAGAAATCTCCGCAAGGACGCCACGAGCCGTCAGCTTTAGGGACCATGTGAAGCGGGGAAGCCCATGGGCTTTTCGAACGCCTGATGATGCCCAACTTTTCCAGGTTGGCGAACTCCTCGCGCGCTATGGACAGTTTAGCTGCATCCAAGCGCCGAACTTTTGCAAAAACGGGCGGTCCGGTGGTAGTAATAAAATGTTCCACTCCGTGTTTAGCGACAGCTGCTGAAAATGTGGGAACCGTGAGTGCTGGGAACTGAGTGAGTAGTGTGTGGAACTTACCACCTGCTGTTGCGACGTTGGCTTCTGCTGTGGGCGGGGTCACTCGGGCTGCACAGGGAATAGAATAAAAAGAAAGTGCATTAACCAGGCGCCTATTAGCAAGAGCAACCAACAAATCATGTGAGCACAGAAAATCAGCACCTAACATATTGAAGCTCACTGCAGCTATAACAAAAGTCCACTCAAATGTACAGCCGTGCAGGGACAGAAGCAGAGTCTTCTCACCAAAGGTCTTAATCCTCGAGCCATTTGCTGCTGACGCTCCGTGACCTCCGGAACCCGCCAGCTGGTCAGCATATGTAGGCATGACGAAACTCACTTGGGAGCCTGTGTCCACGAGGAAATGCCTCCCTGAACGCGCGTCCGTCAAGCAGAGCAGCTTGTTCTCTTCCCCGAGGGCCGCGGCTGCTACCGACCCCCGGTCTTGGCGTTTCCCGAGCTCTTGAACTGGCACGGTGGTATACATTTGCGTGCCCTCTCTGCAAAGCGGCGATGGTAGAAACAGAGGTCGTCTCCTCCGCGATCCCTGGCCCTCGCCGCTGCCATTGTCGGTGGGTCTGCTACCGCCGCCTCTGGCCCCCTGCCATCTTGGGCCGTTGTGCCAAGCTCCGTCGCTGCTGCGGTGGCCACGCGCTGTCTGCTGGTGTTGAGAATCCGTTGTGCCTCCTGGGCCAGCACGTGGAAGTCCCGCTGGGCCAACAACGGTGAACCGGCCAGGGTCGCTCTCGTGGCCGACGGGAGGGTTCTCAGGAAAATGTGGGTGAAGAGGAAATCATCGCCGTCTGAGCCCCTCAGCTTCAGCATGTCCTCCATCAGGTCAATGGGCGTGCTGTCTCCCAAGTTGTTCAGAGCCAGGAGCCTCTCCACTCTCTCCTGGACTGAGGGAGTGAAACGCTGGATGAGCGCAGCCTTCAACCCACCGTATTTGTCGTCGGCCGGTGGGCGCTCCAAAAGGCTCCGCACATGTCGAGCCGTGCGGTTGTCGAGCTTGGCAATAACGTGGTAGAATCTTGTGTCATCTGCCGTTATCCCCCAGAGAGCGAACTGTGGTCGAACTAAGATCTAAACCACTGCAACGAAGTTCCACTAAGTCCAACATAGTGTTCTAATCTATCAAGTAGAATATTGTAATTGATCGTATTGTAGAGAATGTGGAAGGACGAGGCTGAGTTTATTTTACAAGTCAGATTTATTCACATTCTCCAACATCATCCAAAAACAGAAAGAGGACGAATCCCCCAACATCATTAACCTTTTCTACCCAGGACATCAAAACACACAGTCACATGGTACTTAATCCCCAGTAACAATGTAACTTCCTCCCGATCTTAACACCCCCCACCTCCAGTCTCTGGCCGCTGGGCGAAATCCCCCACGGCTGTCTCTTTGCCTGCCAAAGACTAAACTTTCACATCCTCGTGTTATCTCCAGAGCGGCTCAGTCCTTTGTTCCGTCTCAGATGTGAAGCCTAAGGTGGTATACGTATGAATCATGCAATGATATACATATGTGCATATATGTGTCCCACAGTATCAAAAGCTACACTAAGGTCTAAATGGACACGTACAGAAACAAGTCCATTATCAGATGCATTAAGGAGGTCGTTAGTGACCTTCGCTAAGGCTGTTTCAGTACTATGATGGATTCTAAACCCAGATTGAAACTCTTCAAATAAACCATTTCCCTGCAAGTGGTCAAATAATTGCACAGCAACAACTCTTTCTAAGATTTTTGAAATGAAAGGCAGACTAGAGAGTGGTCTATAGTTAGCTAAAACTCCTGGATCCAGCATTGGCTTTGTGAGTAAGGGTTTAATTACAGCAGTTTTAAAAGCCTGCAGTACATGGCCTAATGTTATTGAAGAATTGATTATTTGAAGAATAGAGCTACCAATAAATGGGAAGACTTCTTTAAATAACCTGGTAGGAATAGTGTCTAAAAGACAAGTTGAAGGCTTGGATGAGGAAATTATTTTATCTAACTCTAAAAGGTCAATTGGAGTAAACTCATCCAAACAGATATCAACTGAAGGAGTCATAGTAGTTACTGTATTTAAGTTAATGGTGGGAAGAATGACTGATTTTATCTCTTCTTTTTTTTTCCACAATATTTTTATTGAACCTTTTTTTTTTACAAACATAACATAACACAAACAATCAAGCACTATCACTAAAGTAATAAAAAAAAATACTAAAAAAACACCAACAACCACTAAAAGACAGGTCTTCAACAATGCTCCTCTGTTTAGTCTAGACAATCCATTACATAAGTATACATATTATACATTCACCAATTTGGAATTTACAAGGTCCACACACATCATTCACCTTCTTCTTCAAAAGTTATGTTTAAATTCTTTACATAATCAATGAAAGGTCTCCATATATTCTCAAACACAATTTCCTTTGATTTCAGTATGTATGTTATTCTTTCTAGTGGAAGGTTTGTTAACATCTGTTTTAACCACTGAGTCACATCTGGTCTATGAGTCTTTTTCCACAATAGTGCAATACATTTTTTGGCATTAAGCAAACTGAGGTCTATGAATGCCCTTTCACTTTTATTAAAATTATACTTTTCTGGATACAGACCCAACAAAAACAATTTAGGATTCAATATGATTTGTTTTGAAATTATTTTTTCAATTGTTACCCTCACCTCTTCCCAAAACACTCTAATTTTCCTACATTCCCATACACAATGAAATAAAGTTCCTTTACTTTCCATACATTTTGTGCACGTATCTGGTATGTTTTTGTTATATCTATTTAATTCCACCGGTGTAACATACATCCGCATTAACCATTTAAAATGTATCAATTTAAGACGTACATTTATTGATTTGGTTTGAGCTTCTGTACAAGCCAATTCCCATTGTTCCTCTGAAATTTCAATTTGCAGGTCTTCTTTCCAATAATTCAATCTTTTCTGTGAGTTTTCACTTGAAGATAGTGTCAATGAATTATAAAACTCTGAAATAATACCCTTTCTCTTACTATCTTTCGTCAAAATTTTTTCCAAGGATGAATAAATAGGTCGAGTGAGAGCATTGTTTTGATTTGATCGAATAAAGTTCCTAAGCTGAAGATATTTAAAAAAATGTGTTCTATTAAGATTAAATTTGATCCTCAGTTCTTCAAAAGACATTATGTTATCTGAACATGACAGATATAAATCTTGAATCTTTTGAAACCCTTTTAAATTCCATACTTTAAATACAGCATCTGCTCTCCCTGGTTTAAAATATTGATTACCCCATATTGGGCTAAATTGTGACAGTAAATGTGGTTCTTTTAAATATTTTTTAGTTTCACACCATATTTTGATCATATGCTTTACAAATGGATTTTTAACTTGTTTCTGTAAATTTTTTGCCGAGTCTGAGTATTTGAATATGGGAAGAGGTAAAGGTAAATTGTATGATTCCATTTCAGTCCAGTGAGGGAGATCATTTGATGAAAAATAATGTCATAGACCTCAGTTGTGCCGACCAGTAATACAACATAAAGTCTGGACATTTCAGACCTCCACGATCAAATGGTAAATATAGTAAGGACAGACGTAATCTAGCCTTCCTATTGTTCTATATAAACTCCACTAACTTTTTTTAATTCTTCAGAATAGATCTGAAGGTGGTGGTAAAGGAATGTATTGAAATAAATAAAGTATTTTAGGTAAGATATTACTTTTAAGTATATTGATTCTCCATATCATCGACATTGGTAGTGACATCCATCTCTGAATTAACTCATTAATGTCTGTCATTAAGGCTTCATAGTTGGCACTGGCGACTGATTCTAGCTTAGGCACAATTTGAATTCCTAAATATTTAAACTGATTTACAACATTGAATTGGTTTACCTCAGGAGCTGGGTAATTTCTCTGGATCTCATTTAGCATTAATATTGAAGATTTAGTTTTATTTATTTTATATCCTGATATTTCCCCAAAATTCTTTATTAAATTCAACAAGGTCGGAATTGATTTTTTAAGATTCGACATAAACAAAATTATGTCATCGGCATACAGGGAGATTTTATGTTCTGTTGGTCCAACTTTAATTCCATATATTTGTGGATGTAAACGTACTGCCATCACTAAAGGTTCAATTGCTATAGTAAACAATAAAGGTGAAAGTGGACAACCTTGTCGACATCCTCTATTGATCTTTATTGATTTTGAGATATTGCTGTTTGTTGGGATTTCTGCTGTAGCATTATTATATATTATCTGAACCCATTTTATGAAATTATTTCCAAGTCCAAACCTTTGTAAGACTTCAAAAAGAAAGGGCCATTCGACCCTATCAAAGGCCTTTTCGGCGTCCAATGATAGGAGAGCTGTATCCGGTGCTTCTTTATTAGAATAAATAATATTAAATAGTCTTCTTACATTATGGAAGCCTTGTCTTCCCTTTATAAAGCCATTCTGATCTCGGTTAATAATATTTGGTAATATTTCTTGTATTCGTCTTGCTAAAATTTTACAGATTATCTTAAGGTCAGCATTTAATAGACTTATTGGTCTCATATTTTCACATTTATTAGAGGGTTTACCTGGTTTTGGCAACAGTATAATTAAGGCATTATTCGATTTTATCTCTTCTATCTCAAAGATGAAATTTTATTATTGAAACTGTTCATAAAGTCCTGACTAGTAAGCTGTAAGGGAATGCAAGGATTGACAGAGTCCTGACTCCTTGTCAGCCTGGCTACAGTGCTGAAAAGAAACCTGGGATTATTGTTGTTCTCCTCTATTAATGCAGAATAATAACTTGTTCTAACTTTTCTAAGAGATTTTTTATAAATTAAAAGATGATTTCTCCAAGTTAAATAGATTTCATCTAATTTAGTGGAGCGCCATTTTCTTTCTAATTGACGACCCTTCTGTTTTAAGCTACAAGTTTCTGTGTTGAACCAAGGAGTTAAAAATCTCTGATTAGACTTTTTCTTTTTTAAAGGGGCCACCATGTCTAGAATCTGATGCAAAGAAGCCGTAACACTATCTACCATGCTATCAATTACAGAAGGAGCAAGCTCTCCACAGCTTATTTCCATTAACTATAGAACGATCTTTAATCTGCCTTTCATTTCGAAAATCTTAGAAAGAGTTGTTGCTGTGCAATTATTTGACCACTTGCAGGGAAATGGTTTATTTGAAGAGTTTCAGTCTGGGTTTAGAATCCATCATAGTATTGAAACAGCTTTAGTGAATGACACTAATGACCTTCTTTTCGCATCTGATAATGGACTTGTTTCTGTACTTGTCCTTTTAGACCTTAGTGCAGCTTTTGATACTATTGATCATAATATTCTACTTGATAGATTAGAACATCATGTTGGACTTAATGGAACTTCACTGCAGTGGTTTAGATCTTATTTATCTGATAGGTTCCAGTTTGTTCATGTCAATAATGAGTTTTCTTCCAACTCAAAGCTCAGTCACAGAGTTCCACAGGGATCTGTGCTAGGCCCTATTCTTTTTAGTTTATATATGCTTCATTGTTATGCAGATGACACAATTATACCTGTCAATGAAATCAGATGATAGTAATCAATTAGCCAAGTTTGAGGCCTGTCTTAAGGAAATCAAAGCTTGGATGACTTGTAATTTCCTGCTATTAAATTCACATAAGACTAAAGTTATTCTAGCTGGTCGAACAAAACCTTAGAAATACCTTTCCAAATCAAACTCATAGTTTGGATGCGATTACTCTTTCTCTTAATAGTTCTGTGAGGAACTGTGGAGTTACAGCCATGCACAAAATTGTTGGTACCCCTCTGTTAATGAAAGAAAAACCCACAATGGTCACAGAAATAACTTGAATCTGACATGTGTCCACGTGTGTATTTTTGATCAAAATCTGTTTTCCAATTCACATATTAAACTTGTTTCTAAGACTGCCTTCAATAATTCGCATAATCTTGCCAAGATTAGGAGCATCTTGTCTCAGAGTAATGCTGAGAAACTGATCCACACTTTTGTTAGCTCTCTATTAGATTGTTGTAACTCTTTATTATCAGGCTGTCCTAAAACATCTTTAAAAAGTCTTTAGCTGATCCAAAATGCTGCAGCAAGAGTTTTAACAGGTACTAGAAAGAGAGATCATATCTCTTTGGTTCTGGCCTCCCTTCATTGGCTTCCCATAGAGTTTAGAATTAAGTTTAAAATCCTTCTTCTCACTTACAAAGCTCTAAATAATCAGGCCCTTTTTAATTTAAAAGATCTGATACTACCCTATCATCCTAACAGAGCACTACGCTCCCAAAATGCAGGATTACTTGTAACACCTAGAATCTCCAAAAGCACAATGAGAGGCAGAGCCTTCAGTTATCAAGCTCCTCTCCTGTGAAACCAGCTGCCAATCTGGATTCGGGAGTCAGACTCGATCTCTGTTTTTAAGAATAGTGTTAAAACCTTCCTTTTTGATACAGCCTATAATTAGGGAGGGATCATGTGCCTCTGAACCCTCCCTTGGCTATGCTGATAATAGGTTTAGACAGCCGGAGGACCTCCAACAATGCACTGGGCTTCACTCCTTTCTTCACTCTCTATGAAATATTTTTGCTGGTCATTAACATCTGTTTGTGTAGTGACCCGCACTGTGTGCCTCTGTTTACTAGTCATTATCCTCATCTAAGCTGGCTCTCACCCCTCCCCACCCCCCCACAGTTAGGTAGCCTTTATCAGGAGTAGATCCCTGCACTCCTCGGGTGAAGTTTTCCTCATTTCGACTCGCCCTTCCCTACTGTTGGGAGTTACGCCTCCCTTCCTTCCTTCAACTCTGCACCTGCTCATCTGGGAGCTTGGTCTCCCCAACTCAACCGTAACATTATTCCTACTGGAATCTACACCTTCTACTCCTGTTTCTCTCCTCCTCTCTCCCCTGTGCACAGATGGACCTCCCTGCAGGCGACGGACTCACCTCTGCTCCAGGCGGCGGACCGGATCTTCTCACTGAACTCACTCTCCCTCTCATCTCCCTCTCATCCCTCTCAGCTGTGGCTGCACCTGCTCCTTCTCCCTTGTCACGAACACTGTCACGAACACTGCACCTCCTGAGCGAGACTCTGGTAACCTGGTGTGGACTGAGTTACTCTTCGGCCCTCTGTCTTCTCGTCCCGAAGGGTTGCCAGTTCTCTTCCGCTCTGCACTCACATCCATTCACTCACACACTTATTCACTTTATTAATAAAGATCATTGTGATTTATAATCGAGTCTGTGTCTGCATTTGGGTTTTCGTGCAACATGTCAGTTTGTTCTCTCCCATAGATTTAGTCTCCGTCGTGCTGTTTGCTCTCTACATGTCTGTTCTTTTCTTCTTCTTCTTCTCTATCCTTTCACACCCCCCCCCCCCCAGCCAGTTGCAGCAGATGACTGCCCCTCCCTGAGCCTGGTTCTGCTAGAGCGTTCTTCCTGTTAAAAGGGAGTTTGTCCTCTTCACCATCACCAAGTGCTTGCTCACAGGGGATCGCCTGATTGCTGGGGTCTTTCTGCAATTGTGAGGGTTTCCCCTACAGTTGATAGTGCTATGAGATGACTGTTGTTGTTGTTGTTGTTATCTCCTGAGGTTAAAGTTCCTATGTTGTCATTATCTCCTGAGGTTAAAACTCCTGTGTCATCTCCTGAGTTTAAGATTGCTATGTCATTATTTCCTGAGGTTAAGGCTCCTATGTTTTCTCCTCAGCAAAAAGTTCCTATGTTGTCATCGCTTGAGCAGAAAGTTCCTGTGTTGTCACCTCCTGAGCAGAAATTTCCTGTGTTAGCTCCTGTGTTAAAAGCTCCTAATGTCAACGCCCCCATGGTGCTGTGTTCATCCATCTGGTAGCTCTTGGACTTTGGTAGGCCACCCGATGTGCAGTGCTCATCCGTCTGGTAGTCTATGGACTTTGGTAGGCCACCTGACACTCCATATCTGGCCTTTTGGTAGTCTTGGGACTCTGGCCGACTACCCGATGAACATTTTTTTCCTTGTTTGTGTTCTTGTTTGGTCCCACCATGCCTATGTCCCTCTCCTCCCACCCGATTGGGGTGTTCTTTGTTTTATTTGGAGGGCGTCTGGAAACCGCCCTTAAGGTGGGTGGGTGAGTGGGGGGTCATAGTCTAGGCATGATCATGGGATCATGCCCACGCTTTATGTGTATTTTTGTTCTGTGATTATTTATGATATTATTTGCATTATTTGTCCTCTGTGTTCTCCTGGGTTCTGTATATTCTTTGTCATGTTTTGTGTGCATCCCCTCTGTGATTATTTGTTCAGCCCCACCCGTCCTTTGTCATGCCTGGTTGCCCCTGATTGTTCTCATCTGTTCTGTATTGTCTTGGTTACCCCCTGTCTATATATGTGTATCTCAGTCTGCGTACTGTGTGGTGTCCTTGTCTCATGTTGATGTCTCACCCACGCTTCTGTTTAGTCTGTAAGTAACTCTGCCCCTAATCCTGTGTTTGAAGCCTGCCATGTTTTTGCTTTTGGTTCAGCCCACGAGCTGTGTTATTTTGTGTTCTATTAATAAACGATCATGCCGAAAGCTCGCCCAGCGAATGCGTCTTCTTCCATGCCCCAGAGGGGCAATTGTAACAAACACTGCAAATTCATGAAAAAAGTTTTAAATGTATGAGAAAAAAGTTGCAGCTTTATAAGAAAAAAAGGCAAATTTACAAGAAAAAAGTTGCAGATTAGAAAAAAAAATTCAGGTGCATTTTATTCTGTTACATAACACGATTTAAAAAAAAGTTTATGATGAATGGGTGGGGGCAATTCTCTGTTTTTTTTTCCATGTTTAGGGGAACAATGGCAGCTGCCACCCCGATTTATGCCTATGTCTTAGACCATTAAAGGGGAAACTCCCAGTGATTGTCAGAGTGGTAGCAACTGGTACTCTGATGCAGTATTTCTTTGTATTTTTACAGGATTACCCAGAAGATTGAGGTCCACTAATCTCCTCTGGAGTGGAGACACACAGGAGGCTATAACTTTGTTAGAGGATGATGTCCTCGTGGCAGATCCAGGCACCAAGTGAGACCATTCACACAGTTTCTGTAGCACTGAAGGAACTATGTGAGGAACTAGCCAACGATTCTGACTCTACTGTTTTTCTTCTCAGATGCCACTACAGCAATGTTGCTTTCTCTCTTCTGGCAAACATCTTGGCCCAGAAGGTGACCAACACAGACTTTGAGAGCTGGGTTACCAGCAACATTCTGGAGAAGCTGGGCATGGAGATGACTGGATTTAACTTGACTCCTGCCATTCAGAGATGGCTGGCTGTGGGCGTGTACGGTAATGGCCAGCCGGCCCCACTATACAACCTGGGCTGGTACCGGCCCGCAGGTCAGATGTATTCTACGGCAGCTGACATGGCCAAGCTTATGATGGCTCTTCTAGGGACTTATAGTGCGTCTCTTCTCCGCCAGGACACCTTGAACACGATGCTGACGCCCACCTTTCAATGCCAAAGCAGCTACTTTGCCAACTTCACTGGAACGCCATGGGAGATCAATGAGCAGTTCGGCTATGATGTGGTGAGGAAGGACGGAGACCTGGACGGCTTCGCGGCCACTCTGTCCCTGGTGCCCCGGCTCAAGCTGGGGCTGGTGGTTTTGATGGCCGGAGTTCGGCCTGCAGATGAGGACATGGTGAGACAGGCCTACAGCTATCTAATTCCTGTGGTGGAAAATGCCTACAGAGAAGCTCAGCAGACTCTCAGAGCACCACCAGATCCAGATCCTTATCTGGGTTTTTTCACTTACAAGAACATGACGTTTTATGAGATCAAAGTGAACTCAGATAGGGTGCTGGTCATGCAGCAGTTTGGACCACAGGTGGACACCTCAGTGCCGCTAAAATACCGAACTATCAGGCTGGATTATCTGCAGGACAGGGTGTTCAGGGTGGTGTTTGAGAAGCCCTTCCCCTGCAAGATGAAGATCAACAACGCTTCTGTGTCGCTGGAGGCACAAGACAGACAGCTCCTCAACTTTTACATGTTCAACAAGAAAGGACTGTCGCCGGGGTTCGACTCGCCGGGACTGAACACCTACAAGGTGCTGAGGATGTTCGGCAGACCGTACTTTAGTGCATAACCAAACTGAAGTTCATTTTCATTTTGAACATTTGATCATATGCTAGACCAAGGGTTGGCAACCTGTGCTACACAAAGAGTCGCTGTGAGTGATTTTTGTCTAAAAGAATCTGCATGAAGTCACAAACATATGTAAGCCAAAAACTGAGGTAAAACACCAGAATTACAGCTATAATCTGGCTACATCATGATTAAGGGTCTATTCTTATAAATTCCCTAATTCTTTCCTCATTAACTTGAAAATTTTTACATTTAAATCTGTAACTTTTTCCTCATAAATCTGCAACTTTTTTATTTTAAATCTGCAACTTTTTTTCTCATAAATCTGTAACCTTTTTTCTTTTAAATCTGCAACTTTTTTCTTGTAAGGCTGCAACTTTTTTATTTTAAATCTGCAACATTTTTCTTTTAAATTTGCAACTTTTTTCTCATAAATCTGCAACGTTTTTAAATGTGCAATTTTTTCCCTTATAGATCTGCCACTTTTTTCTTGAAAACTGAAACTTTTTCCACATAAATCTGCAGTTGTTTTCTCATAAATTTGCAGCTGCTTTCTTTGAAACCTGTAACTATTTTCTTTTAAATTTGCAACTTTTTTCTCATAAATTTGCAACTTTTTTCTTTTAAATCTGCAACTTTTCTGCATAAATTTGCTACTTTTTTATTGTGAATTTGTTACCTCTTTCTCATAAAATTGCTGCTTTTTCTAGTAATTTTTTGATTATTAGTTTTTTTCCATGCAAAATTTTGGGGATGTTTTCATCCACTCCATTCATTTTTTCCAGAATTTGTTATATTTTACAAATAAATGTTTTTTTTCCCTAAAATTTTGCATGTTTTTATTTGCAAATTTAAATCCTTTATCAAGTAAAATTGAAAGGTTTTTCCTTGAAAATTTGTGACATTTTCTCCAATAAAGTTATCTTCTGTTTTTCTCATAAGATTGTCTGATCTGATTGTTCCCCTTTTCAGGTAAAATGCTGCATTTTTCATTTAAATGTGCAACTATTTTTCTATTAAAATTGTCACTTTTTGGGTAAGTTTGTGACCTTCAATTGTCAGTTTGTGTTTTATTTTATGAGGAAAAAAAAACGTTTTTAACAAATTAATGTAAGAAATGTTGCAGTTTTGCCCATGAAAGCAAAACTGCAACATTTCTTACATTAATTTGTTACATTTTTCTCATAAATCTCCAACTTTTTCCAGTAAATTTGTGATTTTTTTTCCCAGAAATTTGGTGACTTTTTCCTCATGAATTTGTGGGTATGTTTTCCTGTTGTGAGAGGGTTTTTTTTTGTTTTGTTTTGCTTTGTTTTTGCATAAGAAACATATTGCTTCGTTTTAGAAAATTTAGGACTTTTTTTTTCCCTCAAGGCCTCATGCAGAAACAGTCCATGGGCAAAAGCGCCACATGTAGCCCCAGAGACACAGGTTGTAGACCCCTGATAAGACAGCCATAGCAATACTTCTAAATGCAATTCTGCTTAAAATACACTTATTTAAATTTAGCTAAGTACATGAAGGAAACCTTAGCTCTGCTCTGCATATGTTATCAAATTTCAGTTTGACTGATGGACTGCAGGTCATCATTCATCTTGAACCTTAAGGTGCTCAGAGTGTGTGTGTGTGTGTGTGTGTGTGTGTGTGTGTGTGTGTGTGATCTAAAGGTAAACGAACATAGTAATAAAGCTGAATTAATAATACAAGTTAACCTAGGTAGCTGTAAGTTAACTCGTTAAGCTAGGTTTAGCTGAATTGATGCTTTGCGCGTCTGCTTGAGAGCGAGGCCTGTCATCAGTTGTCATCACCTTTCACCAGGCGAGGCCTGTACGTAGACGTACATCAGGGGGCATCCTGGGAAAAAAAAGAGAGAACTGATCCTCCTCCCAATATCATCATAAATCATGTTACAGAAGACTTTGAAGCTTGCAAATTTGGAACATTTCTTGTAAATTTGCATTTTTTTCTTTTCAATCTGCAGCTTTGTTCTCTTAAATTTTCAACTTTTTTTAATTGTAAATTTCCAACTTTTTTCTAGTAAATTTGTAACCTTCATCTTTTGAATGAATGAATGAATGAATGAATGAATCTTTATTTCGGACAGATTAAAAGTAAAGATTAAAAGAAACAGAATAATATAACAAAGGGGGAAAGAAAATCCAACAAGGTCAAATTAAACAATAACTCCTCTGATTATACAGTTCAACATAAGTTATCCGAAATGGGTGATGGCTGAAGCCACAGCTTATATTGCCCACCCATATTCCATCCAAGAATTCAAAAGAAAAACAAAACGAGGGATTACAATTCAGAACAAAGCTAAGACAAAATGTGACAAAAAAAACTAAGCTACAACACAACACAGACTGGATATGACAATCCTGATGTGATTTTACATGTCATCTTGTATATATGTTTGGAGTATTTCTTCCTTTAGTTTTTGTTTAAATTGTCCAAGCGTTGTACATGATTTTAATTCAGGTCCAAAATCGTTCCATAATCTGACTCCTTGCACTGAAACACAGTGTTGCTTGGTGGTAGTTCTCACTGAAGGTTTTTGAAATATACATGTTCCTCTGAAATGATATTGTTTCTCCCTTATTTGGAACAACTTTTGGATATTTGCGGGCAGTGATTGATTCTTCACTTTAAACATTATTACTGCAGTTTTAAAGTCAACCAGATCTTTCAACTTGAGAGCTTTTAATTTAAGAAAAAGTGGGTTTGTTGGTTCCCTGTAAGCAGCTTTGTTTATTATTCTAATAGCTCTCTTCTGAAGCATAAAGACTGGATATATGTTTGTTTTAAATGTATTTCCCCATACTTCAGTACAATATGTCATGTATGGGAGTATTAATGAATGATACAAGGTATATAGTGTGGGTTGATTCAGCAAATATTTCACTCTGTGTAGTATTGCAGTTGATTTGGATATTTTACATTTAATATAATTAATATGTGACTTCCAACACAGTTTATTATCAATTATTACACCAAGAAATTTAGTTTCGGATACCCTTTCAATCTCTACACCATTTACACTGAGTTTAGATACTAAGTTGTTGTGATGGTTGTTAAAAACTATAAATTTTGTCTTACTTAAATTGAGCGTTAATTTGTTTGACTCAAACCACAGTTTAAGCTTTCCTAATTCCTTTCCGAGTGTATCCAAAAGTTGTTCCAAATTGCTTCCACTGCATAATAAATTAGTGTCATCGGCAAACAATATTAAATCCATTTTTTCTGAAACTTTACATACATCATTTATATACATATTGAATAACAATGGCCCCAAAACTGAACCCTGTGGGACTCCACAAGTAACCTTCAGTAACTGTGAGTTTTTGTTACCAACACATACATACTGATATCTATTCTTTAAGTAACTACATAACCAGGACAGTGCTACCCCCCTAATACCACAATTTTGTAGTTTCTTTAATAATAAATTGTGATCAACCGTATCAAATGCTTTTTTTAAGATCCAGGAATACCCCAACTGAATACTCTTTATTTTCAACGGCAGTTGATATTTTTTCTATAAATTCCATTAGAGCAAATGCAGTTGTCCTCTTGTGTCTGAACCCATATTGCTGCTCACACAATAAATTATTCTTCATTATGAAGTTGTCAATTCTCTCACAGAATATTTTTTCAGGTATCTTGGAAAATTGCGGCAATAGTGAAATTGGTCTATAGTTTGAGAGTTCCCCTCTGTCACCCGTCTTGTATATCAGAATTACTTTAGCTATTTTCATTGCATTGGGAAATATACCTGTTTGGAGAGACAGGTTCCAGATATACGTCAGTGGTTTCACTAAGCATTCAATAATAGTTTTGACTAAAAGCATGTCGATACCATCACAGTCCGTAGATGTTTTACTTTTAAACGATTTAACAATTTCAATGACCTCTCTCTCGTCTGTGTTCTTTATGAAAATGGAGTCTTTTATACCTGTGTTTTTGCTTATTGTATCACCTGTGGGTGCCGTAATGGGTGTTTCTCAAGCCAAATTAGGACCAATGTTAACAAAAAAGTTATTAAATTCATCTGCAGGTGAAACTGCATTCACACTCTGAGTCGTTTTATTATTTTTTGAAAAATTGGTTGGGTAGCTTGTATTTCTGTTTTTATTTCCAAGAATATTGTTAAGTATTGTCCATGTATTTTTAATATTGTCTCTGTTTTTCTCCAGTTCTTTACTGTAATAGTCTCTTTTACTACATCTTATTATATATGTTAACTTATTTTTGTATGTTTTATACCGCTGCTCTGCTTCTTTTGTCCTTTTCTTTAGAAAAGCTTTGTATAATATTTTTTTCTTTTTACACGCCTTTTGTAATCCTTTGGTTAACCATGGCTTATCGGCAAATTTATGTTTAAGCTTTTTCTTTACTAATGGACAATTTTTTTCATAAAGAGTGGTTACCATCCATCCATCCATCCATCTTCTACCGCTTTTCCGGAGGTCCGGGTCGCGGAGGCAGCAGTTCAAGCAGAGAAGCCCAGACTTCCCTCTCCCCAGCCACCTGCTCCAGCTCTTCAGAGGGGATACCAAGGCGTTCCCAGACTAGCTGGGAGACATAGTCTCTCCACCGAGTCCTGGGTCTGCCCCGGGGTCTCCTCCCAGTGGGACGTGCCTGAAACACCTCAAGTGGGAGACGTCCAGGAGGCATCCTAATCAGATGCCCATACCACCTCAACTGACTCCTTTCAATGTGGAGGAGCAGCGGTTCTACTCTGAGCCTCTCCCGGATGACTGAGCTCCTCACCCTATCTCTGAGGGTGAGTCCAGCAATCCTACGGAGAAAGCTCATTTCAGCCGCTTGTATCCGCGATCTCGTTCTTTCGGTCATTACCCAAAGCTCGTGACCATAGGTGAGAGTAGGAACGTAGATTGACTGGTAAATCGACAGCTTTGCCTTAGAACTAAGCTCCCTCTTCACCACAACAGACCGGTACAACGTCCGCATCACTGCAGATGCTGCTCCAATCCGTCTGTAATCCGTGTAAGAGTGGTTACAATGTTCATAAATGTGTCATAGGCTTCATTTACATCTGATACATAGACTTTTGTCCAGTCTTGCTTCAGCAAGTCTTCTTTAAAAGAACTGATTGCATTTTGTGATTTGTATCTGAATGATTTTAAATTTTTTTCTGTATTGGCCCCCGTGTGGCCATGGAGAAGTGCAAAGGTTGGCAAATGGTCACTTATATCATTTATCAATAATCCACTTTCTATTTTCTTATCAATAATATTAACAAACAGGTTGTCAATAAGTGTAGCAGTGTGAACTGTGATTCTACTGGGATGTGTTATTGTGGGATATAGACTCATGCTGTACATAGAATTCATGAACTCTGTAATTACATTTTGTTGATATGGATTTAGTAAATCAGTATTGAAATCTCCACAAATTACTACCATCTTCTTACTAGTAATATTATTGTACAGCTCGACTAATTTATCTCTGAACGTCTCAATGCAAGTTCCCGGCATTCTATATATACAACTTATAATTAGATTTTCTGTTTTATCTTGGTCAATCTCAACAGTAACACATTCCAGAATCCCTGGTAGTGTAAAGGACATTCCATTTACAAGCTTACACCTATACAGGTCATCAATATACAGTGCAACACCACCACCCTTTTTTTGAGATCTGTTAATATGAAACATCTGATATCCCTCTATTGCCATCAGAGGAGCCTGCTCTTCATTAAGCCAAGTTTCAGAGACTGCGATTGCTGTAAATTTTCTGTCTAGCTGTTTTAAATAGTCCTGAATTTTAAATCAGCTATTTTTTTTCTTTTAAAAATGCTACTTTTTTCTTTAAATCTGTAGCTTTTCCCACATACAGTGGTGTGAAAAAGTGTTTGCCCCCTTCCTGATTTCTCATTTTTTTGTATGTTTGTCACACTTAAATGTTTCAGGTCATCAAACAAATTTAAATATTAGACAAAGATAACACAAGTAAACACAAAACACAGTTTTTAAATGAAGGTGTTTATTATTAAAGGAAAAAAAATCCAAACCTACATGGCCCTGTGTGAAAAAGTGATAAGATAAGATAAGACAAGATAAGCCTTTATTAGTCCCACAACGGGGAAATTCCAGGATTGCAACAGCACAGGGATAGCAACACTCAGAGCAACAATCAGAAGGCAAGAAAAAAAAAAAGGCAAGCAAGCAAGAGCAGCTAATATACATATGTACATATTACTATAAATATATATATACACACAGACACACAGTGTAGAGCATTGTAGCTGGATGGGATAAATATATGAGTATATAAACGCAAAGTACGGAGCATTGCAGCTAGATGGAATAAATATGTAAATATATAAACACACAGTGGGGAGCAATGTAGCTAGATGGAATAATATGTAGATATATAAACACACAGTGCAGAGCATTGTAGCTAGATGGAATGAATATATAGATATATAAATATAAACATAAACATAAACACACCCAGTGCGGAGCATTGTAGCTAGATGGAATAAATATGTAAATGTATAAACACACACAGTGCAGAGCATTGTTGCTAGATGGGATGAAACAGCACAACCGTCTACTTAGTTATCCTACATGGTATGATTATGTGCCCATACATATTCTCACCCTCCATAGCGACCGGTATTTTCCTAGTTGTATGCCGGAGGGGACCATTGTGTAAGTCTATTGCATCTTTTGCATTCAAAAAAACTATTAGGTTGTTACGTCTTTTTGCTATCTCTGCGAGCAGCCCTGCTTAGGTTGTACAGTCTGACAGCTGTTGGTAGGAAGGACCTGCGAAACCTCTCGGTTGTGCACCTGGGATGATGTAGTCTGCTGCTAAATGAGCTCCTCAGTGCATTCAGTATGTCCTGCATAGGGTGGAACTCGGACTCCAGCAGAGATGACAGTTTAGCCACCATCCTTCTCTCTCCTATCTCCTCCACTGGGTCAAGGCGCTGCCCCAGGACAGAGCTAGCTTTCTTGATCAGTTTGTTCAGTCTCTTCCTATCGGCTGCAGTAATGCCACTGCCCCAGCAGACCACTCCAAAAGTGATGGCTGATGCCACCACCGTGTCATAGAATGTCTTCAGCAGCCCCCCTTGTACACCAAAAGACCTGAGTCTCCTCAGTAGGAACAGCCTGCGCTGTCCCTTCTTGTAGAGTGCGTCAGTATTGTGTGACCAGTCTAGTTTATTGTTCAGATGAACACCCAGGTACTTGTAGGATGTCACCATCTCAATGTCTGTTCCCTGTATATTTACTGGTGCTGTGAGGGGTTGTCCTTGCCTGCGGCAGTCCACCACCAGCTCCTTAGTTTTCCTCGCGTTGATCTGGAGGCAGTTCCGATGGCACCAGTCCACGAAGTCCTGGATAAGCCCTCTGTACTCAGCTTCATCTCCATTGGAGATGAGGCCAACGATCGCAGAGTCATCAGAGAACTTCTGTAGATGGCAGTGTGTTGTGTGAGAAGTCCGCAGTATAAAGAGTGAACAGGAAGGGAGCCAACACCGTTCCCTGGGGGGAACGGTGATTGCCGGTGATTGGTGAACGGTGAACGGTGATTGCCCCCTAATAACTGGTTGGGCCACCCTTAGCAGCAACAACTGCAATCAAGCATTTGCAATAACTGGCAATGAGTCTTTTACATCACTGTGGAGGAATTTTGGCCCACTCATTCAATTCAGCTTTATTTGTATAGCGTCATATCACAACAATAGTCATCTCATCTTTGCAGAATTGTTGTAATTCAGCCACACTGGAGGGTTTTCCGGCATGAACCGCCTTTTTAAGGTCATGCCACAGCATCTCAATGGGATGTAGGTCAGGACTTTGACCACTCCAAAGTCTTCATTTTGTTTTTCTTAGCCATTCAGAGGTGGACTTGCTGGTGTGTTTTGAATCATTGTCCTGCTGCAGAACCCAAGTGTGCTTCAGCTTGAGGTCACCGACAGATGGCCGGACATTCTCCTTCAGGACTTTTTGGTAGACAGCAGAATTCATGGTTCCATTTACCACAGCAAGTTTTCCAGGTCTTGAAGCAGCAAAACAGCCCCAGATCATCACACTACCACCACCATATTTTACTGTTGGTATGATGCTCCTTTTCCAAAATGCTGTGTTACTTTTACGCCAGATGTAATGGGACACACACCTTCCAAAAAGTTCAACTTTTGTCTCATCAGTCCACAGAGTATTTTCCAAAAAGTCTTGGGGATCATCAAGATGTTTTCTGGCAAAACTGAGATGAGCCTTTATGTTCTTTTTGCTCAGCAGTGGTTTTCGTTTTGGAACTCTGCCATGCAGGCCATTTTTGCCCAGTCTCTTTCTTATGGTGGAGTCATGAACACTGACGTTAACTGAGGTAAGTGAGGCCTGCAGTTTTTTGCATGTTTTTGTGGGGTCTTTTGTGACCCCTTGGATGAGTCATTGCTGCACTCTTGGGGTAATTTTGGTTGGCCGGCCACTCCTGGGAAGGTTCACCACTGTTCCATGTTTTCGCCATTTGTGGATAATGGCTCTCACTGCGGTTCGCTGGAGTCCCAAAGCTTTAGAAATGGCTTTATAACCTTTTCCAGACTGATAGATCTCAATTACTTTGTTTTTCATTTGTTCCTGAATTTCTTTGGATTGCAGCATGATGTCTAGCTTTTGAGGATATTTTGGTCTACTTCACTTTGTCAGGCAGGTCCTATTTAAGTGATTTCTTGATTGAGAATAGGTGTGGCAGTAGTCAGGCCTGGGTGTGGCTAGAGAAATTGAACTCAGCTTTCCAAACCTGTGATAAACCACAGTTAGTTTGTTTTAACGGGGGAGGGGGCAATCACTTTTTCACACAGGCCCATGTAGGTTTGGAATTTTTTCCCCTTAATAATAAACACCTTCATATAAAAATGGTGTTTTGTGTTTACTTGTGTTATCCTTGTTTAATATTTAAATTTGTTTGATGATCTGAAACATTTAAGTGTGACATACAAAACAAACACCTTTTCACACTACTGTAAATTTGCAACCATTTTCTTTTAAATTTGCAACTTTTTTCTTTTAAATTTGAAACTTTATCATAAATCTGCAACTTTTTCCACATAAATTTCTAACCATTTTCATTTAAATATGAAACTTTTTCTTTTAAATCTTGCAGTGTTTTTCTCATAAATTTTCAGCTTTTTTCCTCATAAATTTGCTAATTTTACTTGCAACTTTTAATTCTTGCAACAAAGGAAACATCTAGCCAATGTGCCATCGACCTCTATAAGATGTATTCCAGATGTAAACCTGGTATGCCATGAATGTGCATGCATGAAGCAAGCTTTACAAGTCTGTATGTTGATTAAAGTTTTATGGATTTATGTTGAATTACTTATTCAAAGGGTGACAAAGTGCAGCATACAGAACTGGTCTTGGTGTCAGTTCACTCAGATGTGTGATATAGCTACAAAAAGCAAAACTCTCAAAGTCCTTTACAATTAAACAGAACAAACCAAGGTAGACAAAATCTGACAGATCAGGAGAAAACACTTGGCCCAAGTCCAGCTGTTGGATTCACACAAGATTTGAATCACAAGTAGTTAAAAACAGACAGACATGAAAGTTGGTTCAAAGCTCCCATGTAGAACAAATGGTAGTGCTGAAATGTTAGTCAGTGCTCCATTAAAGTCTGTAAATCTGACAGTGATCCAGTCTCCATTGTCTCCTTTTTGGTTCATATTATCAGTCTGCATAAATCAGATTCTAAATTATTTATTTTTGTATGTACAGTGGGGCAAAAAAGTATTTAGTCAGCCACCAATTGTGCAAGTTCTCCCACTTAAAAGATGAGAGAGGTCTCCAATTTTCATCATAGGTATACCTCAACTATGGGAGACAAAATGAGAAAAAAAATCAAGAAAATCACATTGAAGGATTTTTAATGGATTAATTGGTAAATTCCTCAGTAAAATAAGTATTTGGTCACCTACAAACAAGCAAGATTTCTGGCTCTCACAGACCTGTAACTTCTTCTTTAAGAGGCTCCTCTGTCCTCCACTCGTTACCTGTATTAATGGCACCTGTTTGAACTCGTTATCAGTATAAAAGACATCTGTCCGCAACCTCAAACAGTCAGACTCCAAACTTCACTATGGCCAAGACCAAAGAGCTGTCAAAGGACACCAGAAACAAAATTGTAGACCTGCACCAGGCTGGGAAGACTGAATCTGCAATAGGTAAGCAGCTTGGTGTGAAGAAATCAACTGTGGGAGCAATTATTAGAAAATGGAAGACATACAAGACCACTGATAATCTCCCTCAATCTGGGGCTCCACGCAAGATCTCACCCCGTGGGGTCAAAATTATCATGAGAACGGTGAGCAAAAATCCCAGAACCACATGGGGGGACCTAATGAATGACCTGCAGAGAGCTGGGACCAAAGTAGCAAAGGCTACATCAGAAACACACTACGCCGCCAGGGACTCAAATCCTGCAGTGCCAGACGTGTCCCCCTGCTTAAGCCAGTACATGTCCAGGCCCGTCTGAAGTTTGCTAGAGAGCATTTGGATGATCCAGAAGAGGACTGGGAGAATGTCATATGGTCAGATGAAACCAAAATAGAACTTTTTGGTAAAAACTCAACTTGTCATGTTTGGAGGAGAAAGAACACCATACCTACTGTGAAGCATGGGAGTGGAAACATCATACTTTGGGGCTGTTTTTCTGCAAAGGGACCAGGACAACTGATCCGTGTAAAGGAAAGAATGAATGGGGCCATGTATCGTGAGACTTTGAGTGAAAACCTCCTTCCACCAGCAAGGGCATTGAAGATGAAATGCGGCTGGGTCTTTCAGCATGACAATGATCCCGAACACACCGCCCGGGCTACGAAGGAGTGGCTTCGTAAGAAGCATTTCAAGGTCCTGGAGTGGCCTAGCCAGTCTCCAGATCTCAACCCCATAGAAAATCTTTGGAGGGAGTTGAAAGTCTGTGTTGCCCAGCGACAGCCCCAAAACATCACTGCTCTAGAGGAGATCTGCATGGAGGAATGGGCCAAAATACCAGCAACAGTGTGTGAAAACCTTGCGAAGACTTACAGAAAACGTCTGACCTCTGTCATTGCCAACAAAGGGTATATAACAAAGTATTGAGATGAACTTTTGTTATTGACCAAATACTTATTTTACCGAGGAATTTACCAATTAATTCATTAAAAATCCTTCAATGTGATTTTCTGGATTTTTTTTTTTTCTTATTTTGTCTCTCATAGTTGAGGTATACCTATGATGAAAATTGGAGACCTCTCTCATCTTTTAAGTGGGAGAACTTGCACAATTAGTGGCTGACTAAATACTTTTTTTACCCCACTGTACATACTCCAATAATTAACAAACAGTTAAATCAAAAAACAAAAAAAATATCCTGAATCATTTTGGCCTCACAGATTACACATTAATATTATACTCTACTTTCAATGAGCTAATTATTTTCACCTACATCAGACCTCATTATTAACATCAGATATTCATTAATTTTTTAAAGACTTCAACCCTTTAAATGCCAGGATTTTGTCATGATGCCACTGTTGTGTGATGTGTGTGTGTGTTACCATACCCTTGCCTAACGTGACGTCAGGCAAGCACGGTCGTTCTGTATAACGTGAACAAAATTGTTGGTACCCCTCTGTTAATGAAAGAAAAACCCACAATGGTCACAGAAATAACTTGAATCTGACAAAAGTGGTAATAAATAAAAATTCTATGAAAATTAACCAATGAAAATCAGACAATGCTTTTGAATTGTGGTTCAACAGAATTATTTTAAAAAACAAACTCATGAAACAGGCCTGGACAAAAATGATGGTACCCTTAACTTAACATTTTGTTGCACAACCTTTTTGAGGCAATCACTGCAATCAAACAATTTCTGTAGCTGTCAATGAGACTTCTGCACCTCTCAGCAGGTATTCTGGCCCACTCCTCATGAGCAAACTGCTCCAGTTGTCTCAGGTTTGAAGGGTGCCTTCTCCAGACGGCATGTTTCAGCTCCTTCCACAGATGTTCAATAGGATTTAGATCAGGGCTCATAGAAGGCCACTTTAGAATAGTCCAATGTTTGGCTCTTAGCCATTCTTGGGTGTTTTTAGCTGTGTGTTTTGGGTCATTATCCTGTTGCAAGACCCATGACCTGTGACTGAGACCAAGCTGTCTGACACTGGGCAGCACATTTCTCTCTAGAATACCTTGATAGTCTTGAGATTTCATTGTACCCTGCACAGATTCAAGACACCCTATGCCAGATGCAGCAAAGCAGCCCCAGAACATAACGGAACCTCCTCCATGTTTCACAGTAGGGACAGTGTTCGTTTCTTGGTATGCTTCATTTTTGCATCTGTGAACATAGAGCTGATGTGCCTTGCCAAAAAGTTCCAGTTTTGTCTTGTCTGTCCTTAGGACATTCTCCCAGAAGCTTTGTGGCTTGTCAACATGCAGTTTGGCAAATTCCAATCTGGCTTTTTTATGATTTGTTTTCAACAATGGTGTCCTCCTTGGTCGTCTCCCACGAAGTCCACTTTGACTCAAACAATGACGGATGGTGTGATCTGACACTGATGTACCTTGACCTTGGAGTTCACCATGAATGTGTTTAGAGGTTGTTCTGGGCTCTTTTGTTACCATTCGTATTATCCGTCTCCTCCTGCGGCCACGTCCAGGGAGGTTGGCTACAGTCCCGTGGATCTTAAATTTCTGAATAATATGTGCAACTGTAGTCACAGGAACATCAAGCTGCTTGGAGATGGTCTTAAAGCCTTTACCTTTAACATGCTTGTCTATAATTTTCTTTCTAATCTCCTGAGACAACTCTCTCCTTTGCTTCCTCTGGTCCATGTTTAGTGTGGTACACACCATGTCACCAAACAGCACAGTGACTACTTGTCACCCTTTAAATAGGCCGACTGACTGATTACAAGTTTGTAGACACCTGTGATGTTAATTAGAGGACACATCTTGGTTGAACATGTCCCTATGGTTACATTATTTTCAATTTTTTCTAGGGGTACCATCATTTTTGTCCAGGCCTGTTTCATGAGTTTATTTTTTAAAGTAATTCTGTTGAACCACAATTCAAAAGCATTGTCTGATTTTCACTGGTTAATTTTCATAGAAGTTTTATTTATTACCACTTTTGTCAGATTCAAGTTATTTCTGTGACCATTGTGGGTTTTTCTTTCACTAACAGAGGGGTGCCAACAATTTTGTCCACGGATGTATAGTTCTGTGTTCTCAATAAAGTTGGAGAGTTCGCTACATGACAGAAGAGACTCCAGTCCCTCATTCCTCATACATACTAGCCACCACGTTTTACAGTAGATGGGAAAAAAAAGAAACTTTTTTTTTCAATATACTACATGCAAAGTAAGTGTTTTGTGTTGAATTATTACAACCTGGTGTGTCAGTGGTTAGCAGCAAGAGGGGTTGTGACAGGGCCATCTAGTGGAAATAGCATGATTTTCTCCATATGTCAAATACAGTCAAAATGGCTCCATCTGGTGGAGAGTAGTAAAAATGATCTATAGAAACTCTAAAGCTGGATTCATGCTGCACCTCTGCTGTCCACGTACATGTAACTGGAAAACTTGTGTGACGAAATTTACGTCATCGTCTCCACTCCACTAGTGTCCACAGAGTGGACACTAGTGGAGAGTGGACACTAGTGCAGCCCAAATTTTGTGACCGTGCCGCCTGCCCACCAGTTGAATGTGTTGACAAGCGCATGTGCAAAACTGAATGTCCCATTCGCAAGGTGGCGATATTGACACAGCATACCAAGACAAAGTAGATGAAGAAGACAATGAGGAAGTGGAAGACCAGAATGAACATACATGAATCATGCACACATAATTCAGCAGCAGCAGCATCTTTGTGGAAAAGGAGTGAAAACCGGTAAGTCAAGCAGCAGAAACCAAGCAGTGTTTCTTCGTTGATTAAAATCCTGGCACACTGGTGCTACCTATAGGGCTGGAGTGAAACTACAAATGATGGTTGTGCACATGCGTCAGCCACTTGTACCTCTAGTCCGCTTTGGTTCGCATGTGCTTTGGACTAGCCTGGCATGCACGCGCCACTATAGTGAGCTGTACATGCTCACTTTTTTCATCTACCCAGACCAAGCGGTTGACGCATGCGCACAACCATCATTTGTAGTTTCACTCCCGCCCTATAGGTAGCGCCACTGCACTTGACGCACCAGGATTTTCACCAACGAAGAAACACGAGAGCAACGCACATCAACAACAATGGCGTCATTTAACTGTCACCGAGAAGAAGTGGAATTGCTGTTACTATACTCTGCGGCAGAATTACAAAAAGTATGTTTATTCTCGTCTTCCGCCTCCTTGTTGTCTTCTTCATCTATGTCACAGGGTTCTACTTCAACTTCTACAAATCCAAAAATGATGGCAAAGTCGGGCAGAAGGTGATGAGCCTTTTTATTTTGTTGGCCTCCCACGTGCAAAACAAGTGAGGAGGGAAAAAATGGTGGAAACAAATGAAAAAAAAAGTCTCTGTGCCAAACTGTCTCTTTAAAATGGAGTCCTCTATTAACTCTTTCAAAATGGGAGAAAACAGGCCACCCTCTCATTTGCTGACAGCAGAATACTTGTTACCTCCTCTGCAACAAACTGACCGCTCAGCACCACAACAACCCCATCTTAAGGACCAAGCCCCTCCCACTGGGTGTATTATTCATAAAAAAAACATACTTCAATAAATATTTCTATAAAAGCTGTTTACAGTGCACCATCTTCCAATATATATTTTAACCATAAATATTTAAATACAAAAACAAGTTTTTCCCCACATAGTTCATTAACAAAAAAAAAATATGTATTAAAATTCATAACCACAACTGCCTGGGTCACCTGACTAAAAGGTGTGTGAAAAAACCCTATTTAATCTGCTCAATTGATTCAATCTGTTTTGCTCGTTAGACATCTGAATCACGAATGGAGGCAGCTGGGCAGACGTGCAACAGAACAAACAAAAATGAGTTTATATGGTATGGAAATATGAGTGTATGTTTTCCAGTGTGGCAGAACAACCAAGTGTGCACCACTGGCTGCGCTACAAAACAGGTAAGAAAAAAAGAGATAAACGTTAGATATTTTAAGATAACAGAGCGACATCAGCGGGGTCTGGAGAAACCTCAAAACCATCTCGGGGCTCCAGAATACCTCCCCCCAGGCCACGGGGGGCAGGGAGTGGGCGAACAACCTGAATCTGTTTTTCAATAGATTTGACCAACCGCCCTCCCCCCTGTCTGCACAACAACCACTGCTGCTTCTAAGAAATCAAGTCCTGCTGCCCACTCCCCACTCCACCGACACCCCCCCCCCACTCCCAACACACAGCCCCCCATCCTGACCCTGACCAAGACCCAGGTGAGGACGGAGCTGAGGAAGATCAAGGCGAGGAAGGCGTCGGGACCGGACGGCATCAGCGCAAAGCTCCTCAAGTCCTGTGCAGACCAGCTGTGTGGGATTGTGACGTATATCTTCAACATGAGCCTGAAACTGGGGAGGGTACCACAGCTGTGGAAAACATCTTGTGTGGTACCTGTACCAAAAACTTCCCACCCCAAAGACCTGAACAGCTACAGACCGGTGGCCTTGACGTCCCACTTGATGAAGACCCTGGAGAGACTGCTCCTTGCTCATCTCCGCCCCCTGGTGGAACCAGCGATGGATCCACTCCAGTTCGCCTACCAGCATGGCATTGGGGTGGAGGATGCGGTGATCTTCCTCCTTCACTGTTCTCTGTCCCACCTGGAGAAGCCCGGGAATATGGTGAGGATCATGTTCTTTGACTTCTCCAGTGCTTTCAACACCATCCAACCGATGATCCTGAAGGACAAGCTGCTGCGCGCAGGGGTGGACCAGCACCTGTCATCATGGATCCTGGACTACCTCACGAACCGGCCTCAGTTTGTGAGAACCCGGGACTGTGTTTCTGACACGATCATCAGTAGCACGGGGGCCCCCCATGGAACGGTGCTGGCTCCCTTCCTGTTCACTCTTTATACTGCGGACTTCTCACACAACACAACACACTGCCATCTACAGAAGTTCTCTGATGACTCTGCGATCGTTGGTCTCATCTTCAACGGAGATGAAGCTGAGTACAGAGGGCTTATCCAGGACTTCGTGGACTGGTGCCATCGGAACTGCCTCCAGATCAACGCGAGGAAAACTAAGGAGCTGGTGGTGGACTGCCGCAGGCATGGGCAACCCCTCACAGCACCAGTAAATATACAGGGAACAGACATCGAGATGGTGACATCCTATAAGTACCTGGGTGTTCATCTGAACAATAAACTAGACTGGTCACACAATACTGACGCACTCTACAAGAAGGGACAGCGCAGGCTGTTCCTGCTGAGGAGACTCAGGTCTTTTGGTGTACAAGGGGCGCTGCTGAAGTCATTCTATGACACGGTGGTGGCATCAGCCATCACTTTTGGAGTGGTCTGCTGGGGCAGTGGCATTACTGCAGCCGATAGGAAGAGACTGAACAAACTGATTAAGAAAGCTAGCTCTGTCCTGGGGCAGCGCCTTGATCCGATGGAGGAGATAGGAGAGAGAAGGACGGTGGCTAAACTGTCATCTCTGCTGGAGTCCGAGTTCCACCCTATGCAGGACATACTGGATGCACTGAGGAGCTCATTTAGCAGCAGACTACATCATCCCAGGTGCACAACCGAGAGGTTTCGTAGGTCCTTCCTACCAACGGCTGTCAGACTGTACAACCTAAGCAGGGCTGCTCGCAGAGATAGCAAAAAGACGTAACAAACTAATAGTTTTTTGGATGCAAAAGATGCAATAGACTTACACAATGGTCCTCTCCGGCATACAACTAGGAACATACCGGTCGCTATGGAGGGTGAGAATATGTATGGGCACATAATCATACCATGTAGGATAACTAAGTAGACGGTTATGCTGTTTCATCCCATCTAGCAACAATGCTCTGCACTGTGTGTGTTTATATATTTACATATTTATTCCATCTAGCTACAATGCTCAGCACTGGGTGTGTTTATATTTATATATCTATATATTTATTCCATCTAGCTACAATGCTCCGCACTGTGTTTTTATGTATCTACATATTATTCCATCTAGCTACATTGCTCCGCACTGTGTGTTTATATACTTGCATATTTATTCCACCTAGCTGCAATGATCCGTACTGTGGGTGTTTATATATTTACATATTTATTCCATCTAGCTACAATGCTCTGCACTGTGTTCATATATTCATATATTTATTCCATCCAGCTACAATGCTCTGCACTGTGTGTCTGTGTGTGTGTGTGTATATATATATATTTTATAGTAATATGTACATATGTATATTAGCTGCTCTTACTTGCTTGTTTTTTTTTTTTTTGTTTTTTTTTTCTTGCCTTCTGATTGTTGCTCTGAGTGTTGCTATCCCTGTGCTGTTGCAATCCTGGAATTTCCCCGTTGTGGGACTAATAAAGGCTTATCTTATAATTTACAAACAGTGAAGTAAATGAGAAAATGTATGGTGGGTATGTGCGCTTGTGTGTGTGTGTGTGTGTGTGTGTGTTGTGTGTGTGTGTGTGTGTGTGTGTGTGTGTGTGTGTGTGTGTACGCTGCTTAAGCAAGCAAATCACCCACAGTCCATAGTTGTGTGTAGGTGAGTGTGCATAGTCTTCTGTGTGAGTGTTTGTGTGCCTGCAGTCAGTGACGAGGCTGCTCCGTCACACCATCCCCCTCCTCACAAAGGCTGGCAATGTATAGCAACCTGGAAAGATAATCTGCTATCACAATGGCTCTTCCAGACTGATGCCGAATAGTAAACTTGAAAGGCTGCAGTGACAGGTACCAGTGAGTAAGGCGACTGTTGTGATCTTTCATGTTATTAATCCATGTGAGAGTTTGATGATCAGTGTCCAAGGCAAACTCTTATCCCAGCAAGTAATAAAGCAGGCTTTCCAGGACCCACTTAATGGCCAAACCCTCTTTCTCCACTGCAGAATACCGGGTCTCCCGTGGCTGAAGCTTACGGCTCAAAACAAAATTGGGTATTCTTCTCCCAGGTCCTCTTGTGCCAAAACTGCTCCGAGGCTCACTGCCAAGACATCCACCTGCACCAGAAATCTTCTATTGAAATCTGAACTCTTGAGGACAGGGGAAGAACACAAATGGTTTTTCAGGGTGTTGAAAGCTGTTTTGCACTCATCAGACCATGTGACAGGATTCTTCTGGTCTTTGCAAGTCAAGGCAGTAAGTGGAGCTGCAATGGTGAAGAGCTGTGGTATAAATCTTCTATACCAGCCAATCAACCTCAAGAAGGATCGTACCTCCTCCTTAGTCCATGGTTGAGGACAGTTCTGAATGGCCTCCACTTTATCTACTTGTGGGCACACTTCTCCACGTCCCAACTGGTACCCAGGTATTGAGTCTCCTGTTGTACCCACTCACACTTGGAGTGGTTAAGCATCAGCCCAGCCTTCTGAGTCTTTCCCAAGACCAAGGAAAGATGTTGGACATGCTCAGCCCAAGTATTACTGTAGCCAACCACATCATCCAGGTAAGTGGCACTGCAGTGATCACAGCCCTGGAGCACTTGGTCCATCAATCTCTGGAAGGTGGCTGGAGCTCCATGTAGTCCAAAGGGCATCACGGTAAACTGGAAAAGCCCTGCTGGAGTTAGAAATGCTGTATATGGTCGACTTGACTCTTCCAATGGTATCTTCCAGTAATCTTTACACAAATCAAGGGTAGTGATGAACTTGGCTGACCCCAACCTTCTCTAATAAGTCTTTGACCCTTGGCATTGGATAAGCATCAAACTCCGAGACTACATTCAGCTTCCTGAAGTCAATGCATATTCGGAGAGAGCCGTCTTTCTTAAATACTGTGACAACAGGGCTACACCACTCAGAGTTGGAAAACTCAGTCACACCAAGTCTCAACATCTCTGTTATCTCCTACATCAGTCTTCCCACCAGCTGTTGGGGAACCCTGTAGGGATGTTGACGAATTGGTTGCTCCTCCTTAAGATTAATGACATGCTCTGTGAGTGTAGTCTTGAGCTGCTTGAGCTGGCAGAAAACAAAGATAGCACCTCCTTAAAGACCTGGTGAAGTTGTGCCACTTGGTCTGGTTCCAGATGTGTCAGCAAAGGTGTCTCTGCGGTAGTAAGGGATTCCAGTCCAATCTCCACTTCCTCCTCATGGTCTACCTTTCTTACCAGCAGAACCTGCCCTGGCTCTTTGTGATCCTTCCACTCTTTCAGCAGATTTACATGGTACGTCCGCTTTGGCTTCTTCTTCTCGGGATGGTGGACCTCATAAGTGACTGGCTCCATTTTGTGGGTAATAAGGTAGGGGCCTTGCCACTTTGCTAAGAGCTTACTACTGGATGAGAGCAGAAGCAGTAGTACTTTCTGGCCAGGCTTAAACTCATGATGCCGAGCCTGTTGATCATACCCAGTCTTTTGGCTCTTCTGAGACTACCGCAAGTTGACCTTTGCCTCCTCCTGGTACCTTGCCAGCCGATCCCTCATCTCCAGCACAAAGTGAACCACTCCTCTATCACTTTGAGTGGTTGAAGGGGCTTCCCACTCCTTCCTGAGCAGATCCAATGGACCCTGCACATCCCAACCATATAGCAGCTCTAACGGGGAGAAGCCTGTTGATGCCTGGGGTACTTCACAGTATGCAAAAGGTAAAAAGGGTAACCAGCGATCCCAATCCTTGCCAGTGTCATCCACAAACTTCTGTAGAATATTCTTCAGTGTCTGATTAAAATATTCAACACGACCATCAGTCTGTGGATGGTATGGTGTGGTCTTGATGGCTGAGATGCCCAGTTGTTTGTGGAAAAGCTGCATCAGTTTGGAGGTGAAGTTAGTCACCTGGTCTGTCAGAATTTCATCTGGTATCTCCACTCTGGAGAATAATTGCACCAGGGCATGCAGTACAGCAGGGGCAGTAACTGTCGGCAAGGGGAAAGCCTCTGGGAACTGAATAACAGTCACACACAACCAGGATGTATTGATGTCTACTGCTGCTCTTCACCAGGGTCCCCACTGTAATGGGATTATATAATAAAATATTTGTCATAAGGTACAGGAATTATTTATTTTATTTAATCGTGGGTGTGAAAGGGGGCAGAGTTAAACCGTCACTTCTACACCCGCTAAATTAAATAAAAGCACTTGTAAAAGGGGCACCAGTCACAATGGACAATAATATTAACTTTAATTTTAATTAATTTTGTACCTTCAAGTACTTAATGAATCAGTCTCAAAGTTTCAGTGAGTTCTTTTCCTGCCGTGATTAGGAAACATGTATATGCGAAAGGAAAAACGCTTCAACTTCTCTCATTCACCCTTTTATTAAACTCATTCAGGTTACATGGCATGGCATTCAAATGATGGATAAACAGATTCAAATGATAACAGTGTACGATATCACATCAACTGATATTGGATTCCTGAACATAAAATCCAGCGTTACACCTCTGTAGAACCAAGGAGGAACCAGACTTATGTTTCAACGGCAAATGAAGGCTGAAATGTTTAACAAAACAATGCAATTTTATGGGGAAAATTCATAAGCTAATTATCTAAAAATGACTTCTGAATTAATCTACAAAAATTAAGGGCAGTTACTTAAAAATGACTAAGAGTCTTCCTTCAGTTTATAGCTTTATCCTGTGGCTGAGAGACTAATTGAGCCCTGAAATACGGGCCATATTCAATTGTAATTTAATTGTTTGGACATCACGTTTTAACCTAGCAGATAGTAAAATGAGCCTCGCTCACAAGACAGCTGAAGGTCCACGTGTTCAGCGGGTCAGTACCGGCCGAGTTGAGGGTCGGGACATCGGGAGGAAGCGGCTGCTGCGTTGCTTCCTCACAACCGTCAGAAGTGTTGACCCAGCCGGGGGCTCGTTCAGGATGAGGGCAGCAGAGTAATCGTCCCCGAGCGGCGTGAAAAAGTCCTTGGAAACGAGTCCAGCCGAATAGGTGAAGTCTCTTGTAGCGGGATAGACCAAAAAACTGAAGGAACCACTTCTCAGTCAGGCAGGTATGAGGCCGGAAAGAGAATCCAAAAAAAAACAGTCTCTGTTCACTTTAAATTAGGAAAATTAAAGGTCCACTTTAACGGCGTGAAAAGTCATAAAAAAAAATGAGAAAAACATTTACTAGGATAAGAATGGCTTCTGAGGTGAAGGAAAAAGTTTGAGAATTTGATTATCTGAGAAAGTGAGCTCTAAAGAAAAGGTGATTTCTCCTCAGCAACCAGAAAAACTAACGCAGGATTTGACAAACTTCACACAGAACAATTTAGATAAAATAAAACTACACAGAACCTTGAAACGCTGGAATAAAATCTTCCTCTGAGATCTAGATTACTATTCTGCTTCTTTAATCTTAACTTAGTTCCTAATCTTTCTCAAAATCTCTTTCTTTCTTTTCTGTGTTCTTAACTTTTTTACTTCTTCTTCCTTAACTTAATCTTACATCGGTGTGTTTCTTTTTCTTTCTGCTTGTCTTGTTCTAATTCTGAATCTGTGTGTTTTTTCCCGAATCTCAATCTCTCTATCTCTAGAGCAGCTTCAACTACTTTTTAAAATGACCCCGCCTAGTCATAAACTGGCGATGTCGATCGCAAGACTGACCAATCGACTTTATCAAAAGCAGTTTGAAATGGCTGCCATCCAATGTGAGAACATTTCTTTGTCTGAGAGCAGCCAATCAAATGAAGACACTATCCCATGAAATTGCAGAGAAAAATCAACACTCAGTCGGTTCTTATGAAACTGGGTGCTCAATATAAAATCCAACTAAATTAAATGACTTGGCTAATATTTGGTGATCATGCATTTATACCATTATTCTAATATTACATTTGTTTGAATAACACTCATGAACATAACATTTCTTATACATAATTATAATACATGCATTCATATTTAGATCAAAGCTTAATGTAGTACAGCAAACCATGGTTGGTGATAAAAGGGATGATTTTCAGTGTCCTTAGGATCCAGGGGAGAAGAGGATAAGCTGAAAGAAACTTAATGTTTAGAACAAATTAAAAGTCATCCTACGTACTGAAACACATTTCATAGGTATCCGCTAGGAGGTACTGTTGAGCTGTAGATGATTTCTTTTAGGTCCATGGGATCTGGAAGGGATAATCTGGAAAACATCGGGGGTTATAAACCTGTCTGATTAAGCCGTTTATGACCCTTTTAAGAGCATTGGTTTCCTGTAAAGGAGGATGTTATCCAAATGCAGTGTTCACATTGGAGGTCTGGTCTCCCGAGTTTTATGTTACTTTGAGGCTTTAAAAGCAAATTCTGATCCTTACAATCTCTGCAAGAGGCAACTGTTTACATTGGGGTCCTGGGAAAACAAACATCTTTGGTCAGGCCTGGATGAGGCCTGGATGAGTCGATATGAAAGCCAGTGATATTCCTGTAAAATGGAGAGAAGTGATACGTCAAACAGGTTCATTTTGTCTTCTTTCAATTATTTTTCCTTTTTTTTTTTTTTCCTTTGAAAGACAAAAGTAAAATAGAAAGATGTCTTTACCTTCTTTACATGTTTCAACTGCACTGCAGCCTTCATCAGAAGAGTCAGCTGATTGCTGCCAGGTGACATTTATCAGCTGATTTTCATAGGCGGGGCCAGCTCAGCAGATCTGTCAGATCCACCGAGCCGGCCCCGCCTCCCGCCGTCAGATGGTCTCTGGAGAATGTGGTCCCAGGTGTGAGAAAGCATAAAGGCCCCCTCATCTCGGTTCATGGTGTCATGGTGTCTTGCAATCAGCTGACTCTTCTGATGAAGGCTGCAGTGCAGTTGAAACATGTAAAGAAGGTAAAGACATCTTTCTATTTTACTTTTGTCTTTCAAAGGAAAAAAAAAAAAAGGAAAAATAATTGAAAGAAGACAAAATGAACCTGTTTGACGTATTACGTGGAAGTTATGGACAAGTCTGCATTAAAGACTTCCGCCGGCTGGAGAAATTGGAGAAAACACGGGCACGTTTCAGAAACCACCTACGGTTCAACCTCCGTTGCAGAGATGAGGAGGTCACACCCCAAAGCCTCAATATAAGAAATCCAATCCCGACCAAGAACGCAGAAAAAATCATCAACAAAGCACGGAAAGACCTTATAAAAGAACGTATAAGAATAACGGCAAATAAAGTAGACAAAATAAACAACCAAATCAAAGAGGAAACGGACATGTTTAAGCAACGCTACCCGACGGACCAGAAAACGCAGGAGCAGATAAAAGCACAACTGAAACACGCACACGAACAAGAATTCATCACAACGAAAAACCGCCAATTGAAAAAATTAAAAAAACTCACAGAAAGAAAGAACGGACGAAGACAAACACACACGGAAAAGAACGATAAGTGGGTCAAAAACCTATCACAACGCACACTCACGGACACGGAGAAAACAGTGCTGAACAGAGGACTGAACTTCGCCATCACACCAGCCAGAATCCCCCATGAAGAATACATCCTCGCAACAGAACTGGCATGTGAAAAAATCCAGGACCAAGGAGAAAAAGCAGCACTCCGGAACGCAGTCGCAGGAATCCTCAAAACGGCCAAATTACCACAAAGCAACGTTACAAGAAAAGAAGAAAAAGCATTAAACTCACTCAAGACAGATAAAACGATCACAATACTCCCAGCAGATAAAGGCAGAACAACAGTAATTTTGGACACGGAAACATACGAAAAACAGATGGAAACCATGTTGGCAGACAGTAACACATACGAAATCATTAAAACAAACCCGACAGAAGAAAAGAAAAAAATGCTCAAAGCCCTTCTAAAACCTCTATTAGAAAGCAATAAAATCACAAAGGACGCATATGATCACCTGATCCCCACAGCCAGCATCACCCCTCGGATTTATTGAACACCGAAAATACATAAAAAGGATATCCCACTGCGGCCAATAATAGACAGCATTGGATCAGTCACATACAACTTATCAAAAGCCCTAGCTGAAATCATCAAACCCCTCCTTGGACTATCAGACTTTCACTGTAAAAATTCAAAAGAGCTGGCACAAGAACTCAAAGACATAAAAATAGAATCAGACGAGATCCTCATCTCACATGACGTCATCTCTTTATTCACAAAGACTCCTATTGACGTCACACTACATATAGTGCAAGAACGCCTCAACAATGACAGTACCCTAAAAAGACGCACCAACCTCACAGTCCATGACATATCCAAATTACTACAGTTTGTTGCAAAATCCACTTATTTTCAATTCAGAGGAAAAATCTACAAACAAAAAGAAGGATTTGCAATGGGAGACCCACTATCAGCCATCATGAGCAGTTTTTTTATGGAGGATCTGGAAAATAAAGCCATCAACACAGCACCCACAATATGCAAACCCACCCTTTGGAAGAGATACGTAGATGACATTCTGGAAAAAATAAGGAAAGGACATACACAAGAACTCACTGACCATCTGAACAGTACAGACAGTACGGGGAACATAAAATTCACACACGAAGAGGAGGAAAATGGCACCATAGCCTTTCTGGACATGAAAATCCACCACAACGAGGACGGCAGCATAAAAATCACAGTCTACAGGAAACCAACCCACACAGATCAATACCTACTTTGGACATCGGAACACCCCACAGCACACAAGCTATCAGTCGTCAGGACATTATATGAACGAGCCACCATCATCACGGAACAAGAAGACAGACAGGAAGAGGAAAACCACATAAAACATGCACTTATACGCTGCCAATATCCAGTATGGGCCATAAACAAAGGGAAACAGCAAGTCAAAAACAAAGAAAATAAACAGGACACAAGACACAGAACAAAAGCTGAAATCAAAAACAAGGAAACCATAACTATACCATACATACGAGGGATCACGGAACCAATTCAAAGGATCATGAAAAAATACAAAATAAACACAGCAGTCAAACCACACAAAAAATTAAGACAGTTATTAGTACACCCCAAGGACAGAATAGAACAAGACAATAAATGCAATGTATTATATGAAATATCATGCAGATCATGTAACAAAACCTACATTGGAGAAACCGGAAGATTATTCACCACAAGAAAAAAAGAACACCAAAAGGAATGTGAGAAGGAAACGCAAGGACGACTCACAAGATCACAAAAAGAAAAAGCAGAACAAGAAACATTAAAATCAGCTATATCGGACCACTGCAAAAGAAATAATCACATCATGGACTGGGACAACACAAAAATTATTGGATCGGAGAGCAACAGACACAAACGTTGGATCAAGGAGGCAATAGAGATCAGAAAGCGGGGAAAAGACACCATGAACCGAGATGAGGGGGCCTTTATGCTTTCTCACACCTGGGACCACATTCTCCAGAGACCATCTGACGGCGGGAGGCGGGGCCGGCTCGGTGGATCTGACAGATCTGCTGAGCTGGCCCCGCCTACGAAAATCAGCTGATAAATGTCACCTGGCAGCAATCAGCTGACTCTTCTGATGAAGGCTGCAGTGCAGTTGAAACATGTAAAGAAGGTAAAGACATCTTTCTATTTTACTTTTGTCTTTCAAAGGAAAAAAAAAAAAAAAAAAAAAAAAGGAAAAATAGGAGAGAAGTGATCTTCTGTCTTGGTTTGAGGAGACGATGATGCTACACCACAATATTCATTGCGATCCTACGGAATGGAATTGAGATAATGGGAAGTGGTTGCAGAAAAGCTTGATCAGATCTGTGAGTAGTACATGTTTTTTGACATATAGGACACGTGGCACAATATTTCTGAATATCAGTTTACACAGAGGGCCAATAAAAATGTGAACTAATGCGTAGGAATGTTTTCTGGCAGCCAAGGTGTCCTGACCATAGGAGTGTGTGTGCTAGATGCATGACAAGTGATCTACAACTAGAAGGGACTACTAGGAGTTTGTGGTCATTGTCATCAATATACAATACATCTTTCTCCACAACAAACCTCTTTCCCCACACAGTTCCCCTTTGTCCCCTCAACCAGCTTAGCAAACAAATGTTTCAAGGTTTCATCTTCCCTCTGTAACACAGAAATATTTTCAGATATTGTCCACATTTCACTCAAACTCTTTGTTTCAGGTTAAACTGTCTTTAGATGTTTCTCAAAGCGACATTGTCACCGGGACTTTTTGGGGCCTTTTGTGCCACCCTCAAATAGACTACTATCAAAGTCTTAAGAGTGGTTGAACACAAGGCTTCTCTTTACCTGGGACAACAGTGCCACCCTCACACAAGCCATGGCAAGGGTTTGGGAGTGGTTGGCCCCCAGCCTTTGTCTGAGCACGTGTAATGACTGGACAAGAAATGTTTACATCAACCTCCCCCTTCCCCACAGCAATGTTCTCCCACAGCAGGTCCATATATACAGGCAAATCCCATTCTAAGACAACTCCAATCGGCAGCTTCTCAACCACGCCAACAGTCAATAAATATGGTTGTTCATCAATGGTAACAGTCAAATCAGCTGTTGGATAAGGGTGCTTATACTCATGAACACACAAAATGTCCTCTTGTCTGCTATAGTCCACCAGGCTCACCGGTCCAAGGTCCTTCTTAACTAAAGACATAAAGCTACCACTATCCAACAGAGCAGTAACCTGCTGGCCATTAATAGTCACCATTTTATAGCGCTGTAGCCTCATTTTCCCAGCATTCTACGACACAGTGGTGGCATCAGCCATCACTTTTGGAGTGGTCTGCTGGGGCAGTGACATTACAGCAGCCGATAGGAAGAGACTGAACAAACTGATCAAGCAAGCTAGCTCTGTCCTGGGGCAATGCCTTGACCCAGTGGAGGAGATATGAGAAAGAAGGATGGTGGCTAAACTGTCATCTCTGCTGGAGTCCGAGTCCTATCCTATCCAGGACATACTGAACACACTGAGGAGCTCATTTAGCAGCAGACTACATCATCCTAGGTGCGCGACCGAAAGGTTTCGCAGGTCCTTCCTACCTACGGCTGTCAGACTGTATAACCTAAGCAGAGCTGCTCTCAGAGATAGCAAAAAAAACAAAAAAAAAAACGTGATGACCTAATAGTATTGAATGAAAAAGACGCAATAGACTTACACAAATGGTCCCCTCCAGTATGCAGGTGGCGCACACTGGTGGCAGGTGGCGCCACCTCCACTGCACGGTGGCGCAGTGGTTAGCACTGCAGCAGCACAGTTTACCCTTGGCCGGGGGATTGTGGGGATCGTGGGATCGTGGGTTCGATCCCAGCCCCCGACCAACAGTGATCTGTGTGGAGTTTGCATGTTCTCCCCGTGTTGCGTGGGTTTACTCCGGGATTTCTCCGGTTTCCTCCCACATGCCAAAAACATGCATGTTAGGTTAATTGGCTGTTCTAAATTGTCCCTAGATATCTGTTTCCTATAGGCCCTTAGAATAGAGGGTTAGTATTAATGAAAGCGCTTTGAGTGGTCTTTGTGACTAGAAAAGCGCTATATAAGTGCAGGTTAGTTAGTTAGTTAGTTAGTATACAACTAGGACAATATCAGTCACTATGGAGGGTGACAATATGTATGGGTACATATTCATACTATGTAGGGTAACTAAGTAGACGGTTATGCTGTTTATTGCATCTAGCTACAATGCTCCACACTCTGTATATATATTTATATATTTATGTGTACATATGTATATTCACTGCTCTTATTTTCTCATCTTCTAAATTATTGCTCTGAGTGTTGCTATCCCTGTGCTGTTGCAATCCTGGAATTTCCCCATTGTGGGACTAATAAAGGCTTATCTTATCATATCTTATCTTATAGCAAGCACCAGTGAGTTTAGTTTTACGCATAGGACACACAGAAGCTTTATGGCCTAGCTGCTCACAATAAAAACAAACAATTTTCTTACCGTGTCCTCGCTGGATTGGCGCAGGGCTGGGATTACCTGGAGGCTCCTGTCCAGTGTCTGTCTTTACTGACCGATGCTGGAATGGCTGATGTACCGGTCTCTGTGTTGTATTGTTGAGGTGCGAAGTTGGTCCTCCTCGCCAAGCATTAAAATACTGTAAAGCCAACCTAGCGGCTGCAAGCCCTTCTATCGGTTCGTGCTCCTTCATCCAGGTCCTCATCTCTGCTGGAAGTACCTGGAGTAGTTGCTCCAGAATGATTGTCTCACTGATCTCTTCCTTGGTATACTGCTTTGACCAAATCCACCGTCGGTAGAGTCCCTTCAGGCGATGGTAAGTCTCGGTAGGGGTCTCACCAGGTGGGACTGTCAAAGATTGAAACTGCAACTGGTATGTTTCTGACGAGATGTAAAACTTTGTGAATAGTGCTGCCTTCAGATCATGGTAGGAATGGGCCTTCTCCTCATCCACTGCAGCGTAGGCCTCCAACGCCTTTCTCAACGACAGTGGCGCCAGTCTACATGCCCACTCAGTCTCTGGCCATTTCCATGTTTTGGCCATGCGCTCCAAGTGCAATAAATAGTTCTCAAGGTCTTCACCCATCTGATAGGGTGGTACTTTTGGTTCACGTCTATACTCTGGACGTAGCTGCCTTGGAAGGTGGGTTGCTCTCCTCCGACTTGCCATATCACTGCTGCCACCACATGTCACGGGGTTCTACTTCAACTTCTACAAATCCAAAAAATGATGGCAAAGTTGGGCAGATGGTGATGAGCCTTTTTATTTTGCCGGCCTCCCAAGTGCAAAATTATATACAAGTGAAGAGGGGAAAAAAACTGTGGAAACAAATAAAAAAAATAGTCTCTGTGCCAAACCGGAGTGGTGGCTCAGTTGGTAGAGCATCCGCCCCACACCCGGGAGGCAGGGGTTCAAATCCCGGCCGGGTCATACCAAAGACCATATAAAAGTGGAACTTCCTGCCATCCAGCTTGGTGCTCAGCAATAATGGAATGGAGGAGGGAAATTTGTGGCGGCGCCTTGCATGGCAGCGGCCCTCTGATTCTACACATGGGGTGTGTGTGATTAACACAGTAGATAGGTAAAACACAATCTCGTTCTACTGTACATGATTGGTTGTACAGTTGAATGACAATAAAGGGTGATTTAATTTAAAATTGTCTCTTTAAAATGGAGTCCTCTATTAACTCCTCCTTCAAAATGGGAGAAAACAGGCCACCCTCTCATTTGCTGACAGCAGAATACTTGTTACCTCCTCTGCAACAAACTTCAGACTGACCGCTCAGCCCCACAACAACCCCATCTTAAAGACCAAGCGAACAGAGAAAGAGAACAGAGAAGTAAATGAGAAAATGTATGGCGTGTGTGTGTGTGTGTGTGTGTGTGTGCGCATGTCGCTTAAGCTAGCAAATCACCCACAGTCCATAGTTGTGTGTAGGTGAATGTGCATGTAGCTGTCTGTATGAGTGTTTGTGTGCCTGCAGTCAGTGACGAGGCTGCTCTGTCACAGTCTACTTTGTCTTTGTATGCTGTGTCAATACTGCCACCTTGTGGATGGGATGTTCAATTTTGCGCATGCGCTGTCAACGCATTCAGGTCGTGGGCAGGCTGCACGGTCACAAAATTTGGTAAAAATTAGTAAAAATAAGTAAATTTCGTCACACGAGGTTTCCAGTTGCACATACGCGGACAGCAGAGGTGCAGCATGAATCCAGCTTAAGTCACGCCCCCTCTACTCCCACGTATGGGACCTTAAATCAGAAAAATTCTCCACTGAAATGAATGGCAAGAGTGAAGTTATTTTTTGATCCTGATCAAATTTTGCCACGAGTTACACATGTGATGCCCTATGTTAACATGACATAGGACAGCTCGGTGGGCAGTGGTTAGCACTGTGGCAGCACAGTAAGAAGGTCACGGGTTCAGTTCCACCCCTGGCCATCGTGGGTTTCATCCCACCCCCTGACTATTGTGACCCTTCTGTGTGGAGTTTGCAGGTTCTCCCCGTGTCTGTGGGGGTTTACCCGGGTGTAACAGGCCACAGTATATCCCCGGTCCAGACTGCACCCTGGGTTAAAGCGGCCTAGGCTGGAATATAGCCCAGATATATTATGGCCTAGACCAATTTATACCCACCAGGATTAGTGGTGGGGGTAGTTGCTCAAAAAGGTAATCCATTACCAATTACTAGTTACTTTTTAAAAATGTAATCCCTTACTTTACTTAATTGCTCGTTGTCAAAAGTAATCAATTACAGATTACTTCTGGATTACTTTCAGATAGCATTAGTGAAATGTACCATATTTCCACATAAGTTAAACTGTATATGTCCAAACTACACATTTTTATAGCCTAACATACTACTAACAAATAAGACAAAGAAAAAGCTTTTTTACTCTTCTGTCTTTAATGTAAAATTAAAATCTCCCAGATGGCACTTAACAGAAATGTAAAACAGAACTGGGAGTATGCAGATTTCACAAAATAAAAGCTTGAAAACATTGCACAGAGCTATATCCCTTTTATATATTGTGGCCAAATGCAAACTTCATTTTTCATCATTTTAAGAATTAAACCTTTAAAAAATGGGCAGTTCCTTCCATCCAGTGTAAACATAAATTACTGTTTGAAATAAAAATAAAACACTACCCTTGAATGTCATGTTATAATGAAAGTTTTAAGGAAAACAACATGGCTTATTGAAAATACTTTTAAACTAAAGTTTAATAGTTTGCCCGGAAAAAGTTTGCACATTACCATCATGTTCTTGTCATTTCACTCAACATATTCGAAGTAATGAGCATTTCTCCAGCCACCAAACGCCAATTTACTCAACTCTTCCATTTGCATGATTCCCTCGGCCGCTGCACGTGCTGTTTGTGTTCTGTCTGGAATTACCGTATAATGACGAGGCTAGCAGCACGGTTGAACTTAGTTTTATTGCAGGGGTTGGCAACACACAAGACAGCCACCAGGCAGGACCATTGGATTCGGCAAAAAGGCTGGACTTACGTACCCGCTATTTATAGGAGTGTGGCGGAAACGGAAGTGGGCGCCACTACTGCTTCTTCTTCTACTGTTTATTGGCAGTGCAGTTGTTTTCCCGTTTTGTAAGTCGTTAAAAAGAAACGCTACTGTGATCTTTTTGGATTAGTAACTGTAACAGGATTACTACATTTATCAGACTAACGCGTTACATTACAGCGTTACACCGAACAGTAATCAGATTACTGTAACGTGTCACACCCAACACTTCCCAGGATTACACAAAAACTACTGGATGTATTTTTGTGAAATTTTCACAAGAGGTCGCCCTTGGGCCAAGGATGAACCCATTAGAGTTTGGTGATGATCTGAGAGTGCATACCTCCACCAAAGACCTTGTTTGTATTTGTGTAGCAGGATTACACAAAAGCTAGTGGTGTGGAGTGTGTGAAATCAGAAGCAGATACATTTCAAATGATTTATTGCACACTCACATCTCACGAGCACAGAACAGAATGAACTTTTTTATCAGAGACTCTCCTCTTAAGTTTCATGACATTACATCACACACAACAGGACATTTGCATCACACAGCATTCAACCCTCTACATCCTTGACTCCTTCCTGCTATCTCACCAGGAGACTCCTGCTCTTTGATCTCCCATGCTTATCCACTGTCTCCTGTCTGAGATGCTAGAAATCTGGCTCTCCCAAGGTGCTACTGGCTCTCCCAAGGTGCTACAAATACCCCCCCCCCCCCCAGCATCTTAGATAGGACAATAGAATAACAGTCCACATGCTGTGATAGAACAACAGAACATCAGTCCACATGCTGTTTGGGCTTCCGTCTCCTCCCGTATCTGCTGTAACTGGGTTTTACCGCCTCTGCGGCGCTGTTGTGCCGGTGGGAGGCTGCTGGGAGGGGGGTCACTTCGGTCTGTCCGTGTGGCTGCTCTGGCGAATCGTTTCCCTGGGGACCTCTCCGTGGGGGTCTTCCACGCCGAGGGGCCCTAGCCAACAGCACTTGCTCGTCCGCCACAACGAAAGCGGGTTTGAGTCTGTCTATGCCAATTTTTCCCCCCTACCCCCCAAGTCTAGCAAAAAATGCTTATCCCCTGTTTCCAACACTCTGAACGGACCATCATAGGGTGGGCGCAATGGAGGGCGGTGGGCATCGTGTCTGACAAACACGAACTCCACGCTCTTCAAAGTTTTAGGCACAAAAACACGCGGAAAACTGTGGTGGGCTGGGCCCAGCAGCGTGCCTGTGTTTGCGCTACGCTGCAAAAGCTGAAACAAGGAGCTGCCCGGAGCGGGATTATCTGGTAGAAATTCCCCGGGCAGCCGTAGTGGCTGCGTAAAAACGAGCTCTGCTGGGGAAGCTTCTAGATCCTCTTTCGGCACGGAGCGCAACCCCAATAAAACCCACGGCAGCCTGTCTACCCAATTTGCATTCGTCAATGAAGCCCTGAGTGCCGCTTTCAGTGATCTATGAAAACGCTCGCATATCCCATTGGCCTGTGGGTTGTACGCGGTTGTGCGGTGAATTGTAACACCCAGGCTGCGGGCCATCGCAGACCAGAGTTCGGAAACAAACTGAGGGCCCCTGTCGGACGTAATGTCCGACGGGACTCCAAAACGCGCCACCCATGCTGTTAAAAAAGCGCGCGCTACGTCTGCGGACGTGGTTGCCGCCAGCGGAACCGCTTCTGGCCAACACGTGGTGCGGTCCACCATTGTCAGGAGGTGCGTGCACCCCTGTGATGGCGGGAGGGGGCCCACGAGGTCCACGTGAACATGGTCGAACCTCTTAGCCAGAATACGAAACGGCTCCAAGGGAGCCTTCGTGTGTCTGTGTACCTTGGCTCGTTGGCACGCCATGCAGGCTGCAGCCCACTCTTTCACTTGTTTGCGTAGGCTCAGCCACACAAACTTCTCTCCCACCATTTTGACTGACGCACGCACTCCTGGGTGCACCAGAGTGTGAACCGACTCAAACACGCGGCGGCGCCACGCGGCCGGGACCACGGGACACGGGCGACCCGTGGAGACATCACCGGGGGGGGGGGGGCGCCGTCTTGCAGCACCCTGCTCTCCAGCCTTAACCCTGTTGGTCCAGACTGGAGCGCGCGTGCGTCTGCATCGCTAATCTGCTCCGCGGCCATGGCTGCGTAATCTATCCCCACGCAGACCGGGGCCACCACGGCGCGCGAGAGGCAGTCCGCCACTACATTCAGTTTACCCGACACATGCTGAATATCGGTAGTAAACTCTGAGATCGCGGCCAGCTGTCTCTGCTGCCAGCCCAACCACGGTTCTGAAACCTTGGCCATCGCAAATGTTAGCGGCTTGTGGTCCACGAACGCGGTGAAGCTGCGCCCTTCCAGCCAGAACTGGAAGTGGCGAATGGCCAGGTGGAGAGCCAGAAACTCTCTGTCGAACGCGCTGTATTTACATTCGCTGTCGCGCAAAGTTCTGCTGAAAAAGGCGAGCGGCTGCCAAGCCCTGGCGACGCGGTGCTCCACGACAGCCCCTATGGCCACATCTGAAGCGTCGGTGGTGAGCGCTATGCGGGCAGTCGGGTCTGGATGTGCCAGCAGTGCGGCATTTGCCAGGGCTGCTTTAACTTCCGAGAACGCCCGCTCTCGCTCCGGGGTCATTTCAACCCTATCCGCGGGCTTCTGTTTTTGAGCGCGGCGTACAATGGTTGCATGAGCTGCGCCGCGCGGGGAAGGAAATGGTTATAAAAGTTCACCATTCCCAAAAATTCTTGCAGCGCCCTGACCGTCTGAGGCCAGGGAAAATCCGCCACGGCGCGCACTTTGTCGGGCAGCGGGATTGCTCCTTCTGGAGAGACGCGGTGCCCCAAAAATCAGTCTCCGTTATGCCGAACTGGCATTTCACCGGGTTGATTATTAACCTGTGTTCCTCCAACCTCCGGAAAACCGTCGTGAGGTGGGTTTCATGTTCGTCTTCGGACGCGCTGGCTACCAGGATATCGTCCACGTAGACGAACACGAATGGGAGATCGCTCAGCACTGCATCCATCATGCGCTGGAACGTCTGTGCTGCTCCTTTTAACCCAAATGGCATGCGCAGGAACTCGAATAGACCGAAGGGAGTTATTACCGCTGTTTTGGGTACGTCCTCAGTGCGCACTGGGACTTGGTGGTAACCATGGACCAGGTCTATTTCGGAAAAAATGCGTGCCCCGGCGAGGTGAACGGAAAAATCCTGTATGTGGGGAATCGGGTAGCGGTCGTGCGCTGTGGCGTTGTTCAACCTGCGGAAGTCACTGCACGGTCGCCACGATCCCTCAGCCTTAGGGACCATGTGTAGCTGGGATGCCCATGGGCTGTTCGAGCGCCTGATGATGCCCAACCTTTCCAGGTTGGCGAACTCCTCGCACGCTATGGCCATTTTAGCTGTGTCCAAGCGCCGAGGTCTTGCAAAAACAGGCAGCCTGGAGGTGGTGATAAAGTGTTCCATCCCGTGTTTAGCGATGGCCGCGGAAAACGTCGGGACCGTGAGTGCTGGGAACTGAGTGAGCAGTGTGTGGAACTTACCGCCTGTAGCTGTGACGTTGGCTTGTGCTGTTGGCTGGGTCACTCGAGCTATACAGGGGAGAGAGTCAAAGGACAGTGCATTAACCAGGCGCCTGTTAGCAACATCAACCAGTAAACCATGTGCACACAGAAAATCAGCCCCCAGTATATGGTAATTCAGTGCTGCTATGACCCAAGTCCACTCATATGTACGGCCGTGTAGAGATAAGAGCAGAGTCTTCTCACCAAAGGTCTTAATATCTGAGCCGTTTGCTGCCAACATCCGGGGGCCGCTAGATCCTGCCAGCCGATCAGCGTAAGTTGGGTGGATGAAGCTCTTCTGGGCTCCGGTGTCCATGAGGAAACGCCTCCCCGAGCGTGCGTCCTTTAGGTAGAGCAGCTTGTTCTCTTCACCGAGGGTTGCTGCTGCTACCGACCCCCGGCCTTGGCATTTTCCCGAGCGCTGGAATTGGCACGGTGGCGCACACCTGCGTGCGTTCTCTCCGAAGCGGTGGTGGTAGGAACAGAGCGTGTCTCTCTGGTGCTCCTTGGTCACCGCTGCTGCTACCGTCAGTGGCTCCTCGCCTCCTCTGGTCGTCTCGCTGGGTTCCGTCGCTGCCGCGTTGACTGTGATCGCCCTGGTGGTGATGATGATCCGGTCTGCCTCCTGGGCTAGCGCACGGTAGTCTCGCGTGGCCAGCCACGGCAAATTGGCCAGAACTGCGCTCGCTACTGTCGGAAGGTTCCGGAGGAAGAGGTGGGCAAACAGAAAGTGCCCGTCGTCTGTGCCCATTAATGCCAGCATCTTCTCCATCAGGTCTACGGCCGAACCATCTCCTAGCTCGGTCTGCATCAGGAGCCTCTCCGCTCTCTCACAGTCCGAGAGCGTGTAACGCTGGATGAGCGCAGCCTTGAGCGCCTTGTATCTGTTGGTGGCTGGTGGCTGATCGAGCAGGCTCGCTACCTGTTGAGCTGTGCGGGCGTCAAGCGCTGCGACCACATGGTAGAATCTGGTGTCATCTGCCGTTACTCCCCAGATGGCGAACTGGGCCTCTGTGAGGTGGAACCAAGAGCGCGGGTTGTGCTGCCAGAAATCCGGTAGCTTGACTGCAACCGCACACGCGTGGCTGGAGGTTCCAGTCCGGGTTGTCTGTGGGATGGCTGCCGCCTCGCTGTAGCTTCCTGACCGGGCCGGCTCCGGGGTTCTTGCCTCGTGTTCCATAATGCGTCTTGGGTCACCAGTGTGGAGTGTGTAAATGAAGAGGCAGATTCATTTGAGACGATTTATTACACACTCACATCTCACAAGCACAGAACAGAATGAACTTTTTATCAGAGACTCTCCTCTTAAGTTTCATGGCATTACATCACACACAACAGGACATTTGCATCACACTGCATTCAACCCCCTACATCCTTGACTCCTTCCTGCTATCTCACCAGGAGACTCCTGCTCTTTGATCTCCCATGCTTATTCACTGTCTCCTGTCTGAGATGCTAGAAAGCTGGTTCTCCCAAGGTGCTACAGTGGATGGATTTGGATGAAATTTTCACCAGAGGTGGTTCTTGGCCTGAAGAGGAATCCATAACATTTTGGTGATGATCTGAGAATGCATACCTCCACCAAGGTTCTTATGTTCTCACAGTGTGTTAGCAAGAATCCTTCAAAACTACTGGATGAATTTGGATGAAATTTTTACCAGAGGTGGTCCTTGGCTTAGTGTAGATTCAAAACTCTTTCCCAGTTTTTAAATTGTGTTGATAGAGTAAGTAAAACCAGAATTATAATAAACAATTTCCACCATGTTTTTATTATCCTATAAGGATAATAAATAATGTAGGATATAGAGACCATACCAGTTCGTTGTTTTTAAAGTCACATGTCATAAAGTTCATCGATTTAGTTAAATTTAAGACAGCACAAGTCATGTACAGGGCAATTAATAATCAACTCCCAACTAATATACAAAAAATATTTAAAAAAAGAGACAATGATCATAATTTGAGAGAAGACTTAAACTTTGCAAAACCCAAGATACGAACAACCAAGAAAAGTCTGTGCATATCTGTCTGTGGGGTGGATTTGTGGAACAGTCTGGAGCCGGACCTGAAACTATGTACAAACAGAAATCAATTCAAAAAGAGGTATAAACATTATTTGCTGAAAGGATATATGTTAGAAGGGTAGTATTTATATGTACGATTCACTATGCTCACTCTGGGACATTATGGGACACTATGGAATGGTGGGTGGGACAGCACTGTGTATATCTGTGTTGAGGCTGGTTTTGATGTATGGACATCAATGTATGCTAGGATGGATGGGTGTTAATGTTGATATGTAAAAAAATACAGTAAATTGTTTACTTGGGGTCTTAAATGTGGTAATTTGTATATAATTCACATGGGTGTATTTATGGAAAAGAGGAGATGGAATTAATAAGTGTTCACTTCTTCCTTCTCCCTTTTGAACACTGTATACTGTTACTTTATTGCATTTGTCATTTGTTTTGTTTTTGTTATACTTTTTTTGTTCGAAATAAAGTATCTATCTATCTATCTATCTATCTTTTTCCAACTATTTTTGTCACATTTGCTGTACATCTGGAGTGGCAAAAAACAGTAAAAACGAAAAGTGAAATGAAAGTAAAACTGAAAATGCAGATTCTAAACGCTGTTTGTTTGACATTGATCAACGATGTAAACACTAAGATAGGGTTTAATATTGTAGCACTGCCACATAAAGTGCTTCATGAAGTGCAATGCATCAACATATTATGTTGATGCATTGCACTCATGAATAAAATTATAAATACATAAAAAATAGGCCTAATTATCATGAATAATAAAGTGTAACTGTAGCCAAGGCAATGGGTGGTTAAGCCCATCTGGTGGCATCCAACCAGGGGTTTGAACCCATAACCTCTGGCTCCAGAATCCAGCACAAAGGTCAACCTACTTGTCAAGCCAGGTAGGAATGCTTTTATTGACTCTGCTACATGATCTCAGGTGAGCCTTTCAGGAGGCTCAGGTCTTTTGGTGTACAAGGGGCGCTGCTGAAGACATTCTACGACACGGTGATGGCATCAGCCATCACTTTTGGAGTGGTCTGCTGGGGCAGTGGCATTACAGCAGCCGATAGGAAGAGACTGAACAAACTGATCAAGAAAGCTAGCTCTGTCCTGGGGCAGCGCCTTGATCCGGTGGAGGAGACAGGAGAGAGAAGGACGGTGGCTAAACTGTCATCTCTGCTGGAGGCCGAGTTCCACCCTATGCAGGACATACTGAATGCACTGAGGAGCTCATTTAGCAGCAGACTACATCATCCTAGGTGCGCAACCGAGAGGTTTCGTAGGTCCTTCCTACCTACGGCTGTCAGACTGTACAACCTAAGCAGGGCTGCTCACAGAGATAGCAAAAAAAAAAAAACGTGACAACCTAATAGTATTGAATGCAAAAGACGCAACAGACTTACACAATGGTCCCCTCCGGTATACAACTAGGAAAATACCGGTTACTATGGAGGGTGAGAATATGTATGGGTACATATTCATACCATGTAGGATAACTAGGTAGACGGTGATGCTGTTTATTCCATTCTGCTACAATGCTCCGCACTTTGTATATTTATTTATATATTTATGTGTATGTATGTACATCCACTGCTCTTCTTTATATTTTTGGTATCTTCTTAATTATTGCTCTGAGTGTTGCTATCCCTGTGCTGTTGCAATCCTGGAATTTCCCCATTGTGGGACTAATAAAGGCTTATCTTATCTAGAAAACTTCATTTGTTGTTTGTGGCCCTATAGCTAAGTTTCACAGTATTGTTGCATTTATTAATGCTGAGCTGAGCTGTCAAAACCACCCAAGGCTGACGGGGCTGCGTGACCCTGAGATTGAGCCTTTTTTCTCTTCCTTTACAAACTGCAATTTTTCCTGAGCTCAGGGTCATTTTCCGTTATTTTAAAGATATTAACTTCCACTTATTTTTGGTGGCGTATCTAGACTCTTTTTCTTTTTCTTTTTTTTTTTTTTTTTGCTGGCGAAGATTTGTGGGGGCATTGCTATGGACTATCTGTTTTTTTGTTGTTGTTCATGTTTGAAGTCGGCATATGTACATGATAAGAAACTGATACTACGTTCCCATCCACAGTGTACTTCAACTGTATTCCCTACCTCCCTGCTCCGTTCTCAGGGACTATCAGTGACGTTAACTGCCCTTCACAAAATTTCTCCATTTGAAACACCCTGTAACCACTGGCTCCCTCCCCATGAGTTACCACGGCAACCATGGACACGTACTGATACTATGGTGGATAATCTATATTAGTTAGTTAGTTAGTTAATTCCCTTCACACCATGTTGGTGTATGGGGCGGCGCCTATCTCCGTTTCTCTGACCCTAGGCCACACAGCTACTGTAAGTAGTGAAAGCTACAGTGGGGGGTCAGTCCTCTGATAGCTCTGTGCGTAACTTTACTTTCCCCGTTCCATTATGCGGAGCACCACGCTAGAAGGCAGAAAGTACCATTTTTATATGGTCTTTGGTATGACCCGGCCGGGATTTGAACCCCTGCCTCCCGGGTGTGGGGCGAATGCTCTACCAACTGAGCCACCACTCTGGTCTGGATAATCTATATTTCTTAAACAAAATATTAATACAAATATATTTTATTACAATCAGTTGATAAAAACAATAACCAATATCAGTTTAGCTCGTTAATAACGTTAGCAACAATAGTTTGTTAGTATTTGAGGCACAATGGCTTATGGGTAATCTTCCTGTCATCTTCCGGTGAAGTGATGCACCGTTGTTCAAGTCTTCTCTGCTCAGTTCTCAGTTTCCTTTGAACTGAAGACCATTCGCTGCCTTCGGTTTGGAATCCCACTTAATATGGCAGATACTCTGTGCAGTCCACTTCGGAGTACACTATTGGGCAATCAGAACGCAGCTTGAGTGTAACGGACTGAGAAATTATATTTAGTTGTTCATGAGAACAATTTTATGTACCGGTAAACCTGTAAAGAAATAATTGGATTGGCGCCGCACTGTGGCTGCCTCATCCATCCACGTGGATGCCCTAAATTTCCTTCTGGAATTTATAAAGTATACAAAAAAATGTTTGTCAATATAAAAGACAATTTTCCATGTAATTAAAGTTGTTGGCTGTCATATAGGGTGGCGCGGTGGTGGAGTGGTTAGCACTGCGGCAGCACAGCAACTCACCCTTTACCGGGGGATTCTGGGTTCGATCCCAGCCCCCGACCAACAGCGATCAGTGTGGAGTTTGCATGTTCTCCCCGTGTCTGCATGGGTTTCCTCGCACAGGCCAACAACATGCAAGTTAGGTTAATTGGCATCAAACTGGGGATTCTAAATTGTCCTTAGGTGTGAGAGTGAATGGTTGTCTGTGTTGGCACTGCGATGGACTGGCGATCTGTCCAGGGTGTACCTTTCCTCTCACCCAAAGATGCTAGGATAGGCTCCAGTCCCCCCACGACCCAAAAAGGATTAAGCAGAAGAAGATGGATGGATGGCTGTCATACAACAACAGAGTAATATTTAGTTTTTGTGAAAATGATTAGTGGACAACAACTGCCATCATCCCACATCACCAAACACAGTCATGGGAGTTTAGTAAAATCTCACCTCCTGTTTCCTGATGAAAGAAGGATCCAAAGAGGAGAAAAACAACACAAAGGTTTTGGTTTGTATTGTGAGCGCTGCAGCTGATCCAGACAACTGTTGGCTACTTCACCCTGGGCATACTTTGAATGCGTAATGTCAGGTACGTGCCTCTGTGTTTGTAGCCTTTTAATTTACATATTTTCATAACCTTATACCTTAACAGTTAAACAATAATGTACACCGTTATTTATGTGGAAAATGATCTTTTAAACTGACAAACACCATATGTATAACTCGTGGGAAAATTTGATTGGGATCAAAAGATAATTTTGCTCTTGCCATTCATTTCAATGGAGAATTTTTCTTTTTTAAAGTGTCTGTGACACGATTTAGGAACTATGGATCAATATTCAATATGAATTTATCTTCAATCGTCCATATAGTTGGTTCTTTTGACTTAGAATGCTAAATAAGAAACAACAACGCCACAGCACACGACCGCTACCCGATCCCCCATATTCAAGATTTTTCCGTTCACCTCACCGGGGCACACATTTTTTCCAAGATAGACCTGGTCCGCGGTTACCACTAGGTCCTGGTGCGCGCTGAGGACATACCTAAGACTGCAGTAATAACTCTGTTTGGTCTTTTTGAGTTTTTACGCATGCCTTTCGGGTTAAAAGGTGCAGCACAGATATTCCAATGCTTGATGGATGCGGTGTTGCGCGATCTGCCATTTGTGTTTGTCTACCTGGATGACATCCTGGTGGCCAGCGCGTCTGAGGACGAACACGTAGCCCACCTCAGGACAGTTTTCCAGAGGTTGGAGGAGCAAGGATTAATAATCAACCCGGCGAAGTGCCAGTTCAGGGTGACCGGAATCGATTTTTTGGGCCACCGCATCTCACCGGAGGGCGCGATACCCTTCCAGGACAAAATGCACGCAGTGGCAGATTTTCCCCGGCCTCAGACAGTCAGGGCGCTGCAGGAGTTTTTGGGGATGGTTAACTTTTACAACCGTTTCCTCCCCCGCGCAGCCCAGCTCATGGAGCCGTTGTACGCCACGCTTAAGAAACGGAAACTGGCAGACAGAGTCAACTGGACTCCTGAGCGAGAGCAGGCGCTTTCCGAGGTTAAAACAGCTCTGGCGAACGCCGCACTGCTGGTGCACCTGGACCCGGCGGCTCGGATAGCGCTCACTACCGACACATCAGACATGGCCATAGGGGCCGTCGTGGAGCAGTGCGTCGCCGGTTCTTGGCAGCCGCTTTCTTTTTTTTAGCAGGTCTTTGCGCGACAGTGAGCGTAAATACAGCACATTCGACGGGGAGTTACTGGCTCTCCACCTGGCCATACACCACTTCCAGTTCTGGCTGGAAGGGCACACCTTCACTGCGTTCGTGGACCACAAGCTGCTAACATACGCGATGGCCAAGGTTTCGGAACCATGGTCAGGCCGGCAGCAGAGACAGCTGGCCACGATCTCAGAGTTTACGACCAACATTCAGCATGTGGCTGGTAAACTCAACGTGGTGGTGGACTGCCTCTCGCGCGCATTAGTGGTCCCAGTCTACGTGGGGATAGATTACACGGCCATGGCCGCTGAGCAGATCGGCGATGCGGACGTTTGCGTGCTCCAGTCTGGACCAACAGGGTTAAGACTGGAGAGCAGAGTACTGTAAGATGCCCCCCCCCCCAATCTGTGATGTCTCCACAGGCCGCCCGTGCCTGGTGGTCCCACAGGCTTGCCGCCACCATGTTTTTGAGTCGGTTCACGCCCTGGCTCACCCAGGAGTGCGCGCGTCAGTCAAAATGGTAGGAGCAAAGTTTGTCTGGAAGAGCCTGCACAAACAGGTGAAAGAGTGGGCTGCAGCCTGCGTAGCGTGCCAATGAGCCAAAGTGCACAGGCACACGAAGGCCCCTTTGGAGCCGTTCCATATCCCAGCTAACAGGTTCGACCACGTTCACGTGGACCTCGTGGGCCCCCTCCCGCCATCGCAGGGGTTCATGCACCTCCTGACAGTGGTGGACCGCACCACATGCTGGCCCGAAGCAGTCCCGCTGGCTTCCACCGCGTCCGGAAAGTTGCACGTGCTTTTTTGACGACATGGGTGGCACGTTTCGGTGCCCCTTCGGATATCACGTCCAATCGGGGCCCGCAGTTTGTTTCCGACCTCTGGTCCACGATGGCTCAGAGCCTGGGCATTACAATTCATCGCACGACTGCGTCCAACCCCCAGGCCAATGGGTTATGCAAGCATTTCCATAGGTCGCTTAAAGCAGTGCTCAGGGCTTCGCTTACGGATGCAAATTGGGTGGACCAGTTGCCGTGGGTTCTATTAGGGTTGCGTTCAGCACCAAAGAAGAATTTGGCAGCCTCCCCAGCACTGCTGTTTTTTTCCCAGCCGCTGCAGCTCCCAGGAGAATTTTTGCCGGATAGCCCTGCGCTGAACACCTATCCATCCCCACTTTCACTGCATAGCGCAGAGGCACCCACTGGACCCCTTTGCGCCTGTAGAATGATGTCATCACGTCGTCACGTCACGTACGTGGCACACACACACAGCCAGGACTACTGGCATGTACACCTGCTTTCTTCCTGCATCGCTGAATTAAAAACATTTGTGAAATAACGCCTTCGGTGCCGTTCTACATGGTGTCAGAAGTAAAGCAGCGGAAACTAATTTTCCTGCCGAACTCTACATAGACCCAGTAAGTCAACTAATTATTTAGTTAGACGTTAGAAGCGTATTCTGTGGTACACGTGTGCCTCCCCCAGCTAACGCTAGCATGGCTGATGGATTCCGCCATCCGGACCCGCTTGTGTTCAACGACAAAATTGCAGAAAACTGGCGAGTGTTCGAACAAGAATACGACATTTTCATCGCGGCTGCCCACAACGACAAGCCCGACCGAACCAAAGCCTACATACTCCTCAATTTGGCAGGTAGCGAGGCTATTGAAAGGGAACGCACGTTCACCTATGCACCAGCTCAACGGAATAACGAGGGGGAGGAGATCCGTCCGGCAGAGTCACGGGAGGATCCAGAATGCCTAAAAAGAAAGTTCAGATACCTCTGCAGTCCACAGACAAACATCACAATGGAGAGACATGCATTCAACACAAGGAACCAAAAACCCGGTGAGATCATAGAGGCTTATGTAAGCACACTCCGAAACAAGGCTAAAACGTGTGACTTTGGAGCATTGCATGACGACTTAATTCGTGACCGGCTGGTTGTTGGTATCAGCTCCGATAGCGTGAGGAAGATACTACTGAGAGAGAGCGATTTAACACTACTAAGGGGCCATCAAAATATGCCAAATCAATGAACAAACAGAACAACATACTAAAACTCTAGCAACAACACCACGTAGTTCAACAAATGTGGATGCAATACGCCAAGACCGCAGAATGCAAAAAACAGTTCGCCACAAGCAGTACAAAGAACATTACAGTCCCAAATCAGACTACATAAGCTGTACCAACTGTGGACATGAACATCCAGCGAAGAAGGAACTCTGTCTGGCATATGGGAAGCAATGCAATTACTGCAAAAAGCCCAACCATTTCAAAAACTACTGCAGATCGGCAGCAAGAAACAAGCAGTACAAACCTGTCAACCAAATAGCCCAAGCAGACTCCGACAGTGACGGCGAGGACTCTGAATCATTCGACATCAACGGGCTGTCACCAGCCGCAAATAAGATAAACACACTGTCTACTGATGATGTGAAAGAAGAACTACACTGCAATGTAAAACTCAATGGCAAGACACTCAAACTGAAAGTAGACACTGGCGCAAAGTGTAACGTAATCTCCCTGGATGCATTCAGGTATGTGAGAAACACAGAAAAAATAAACAAAGACAACAAGGCCAGGCTCATCGCTTATGGAGGCACGGTGATAAACACTGAGGGGACTGTGTTGTTCAAGTGCCAGACCAGTGACCAAAGATCCTACAACCTGCGTTTCCATGTAGTAAACGGCAAAGTGCAACCACTGCTAGGGCTCCCGGACTGCATGAAGATGGACCTGATGACTCTGAAAGACCAGGTTTTCCAGGTGAACGTGACCGAACCGAGCTCCTCTCAAAAGTGGTTTAATAACTATGCTGAGCTTTTCAATGGCGAACTAGGTTCACTCCCAGTAACCTACCACATGAAACTGGACCAGAATGTGACACCCGTCATCTGGCCCCCTCGCCGCATTCCAGTTGCCATGATGGACAAAGTGAAAGCAGAACTGGAAAACATGGTGCAGCAAGGAGTCATCACACCCATTTCAGAACCCACTGAATGGGTATCCTCAATGGTAGCGACACACAAAAAGGACACTGACAAGATCCGTGTGTGCATCGACCCAAGAGACCTAAATGAAGCAATTATGCGCCCCCATCATCCCATGCGCACAGTCGAGGAAGTTGCTGCACAAATGGCAGGCGCAACCGTGTTTTCTGTGCTTGATGCCAAGAGCTCCTTTTGGCAGGTCAAACTGGACCAAACGTCATCATTCCTAACCACTTTCGCCACTCCATTTGGGCGATATCGATACCTGAGAATGCCATATGGTATCAATGCAGCGTCTGAGGTCTTCCAGAGATCCATGGAGCAAATATTTGCCGGCCTCCCTTGCGCAATAATTGTTGATGACATCATAATCGGTGGAAGAAATCTTAAAGAGCACGACGAGAACCTTCAAAAAGTGCTCAACAGGGCAAGGAACGTGAAATTGAGGCTGAACCCCCAAAAATGCAGATTCCAGCTAAAGGAAGTCAGCTACGTGGGCCATGTCTTCACTGAACAAGGGTTGAAACCCGATCCAGCAAAGATCCAAGCGATCACTGACATCCTGGCCCCCCAGGACAAAGCTGCTCTACAACGCTTCCTGGGTACGATAAATTACCTGGGCAAGTTCATTCCAAACCACAGCAACATTGCAGCACCTCTCCACCAGCTCCTGCATAAAGACACAGCATGGACTTGGACTGAACAACAACAAAATGCATTTGACACTCTGAAACAGTGTGTGACGTCACCTCCAGTACTCCGGTACTATGACGTACAAACACCAGTCACTCTGACATGTGACGCCTCGCAGTATGGCCTTGGTGGTGCATGTCTCCAGAATGGCAGTCCTGTCGCATATGCCTCTCGCACTCTTACTGAAACAGAAAGAAAATATGCACAAATTGAAAAAGAGCTGCTTGCTGTCGTTTTCACCTGTTTCAAATTCTATGACTACATATACGGAAAACCAGTGATCGTGGAGACAGACCATCAGCCCCTGGTCTCCATCCTGAAGAAACCTCTCCACACAGCGCCTGCGCGTTTACAACGCATGATGCTGAAGCTGCACAAGTTCAACCTCACGCTAGTATACAAGAAAGGAAAGGAATTGCACTTGGCAGACATGCTGTCCCGTGCACCGAGCAGCGCCATAGCCTCACATGCCACTGAACGTGAGGACTTCGAGGTAATGACGGTGCAGCACATCTCATCCAGTCGTCAGGAAGAACTCCGCACACATACAGCGAAAGACACCGCCCTCCAGGCCCTGAGCAACATCATCAAGCATGGATGGCCAGATAGGTTGAGCAAAGTACCCGACACAGTGAAAGAATTCTTCCCGTTCCGTGATGAGCTCTGTGTGGAAGATGGAATAATCATGAAAGGTACAAGAGCAACAATTCCACAAACGCTGCACAAAGAATATCTCCTGCTGCTCCATAAAGGACACCCCGGTGCTGAAGCCACCAAGCGGCGAGCACGCAACATAGTCTATTGGACCACAATGACGAGAGACATTGACAGTTATGTACAGTCATGCAGCACTTGCAATGCCCTTAAACCACATCAGCAAAAGGAGCCAATGCAACCACACACAGTCCCAGAGCTCCCGTGGTCAATAGTGGCAACAGATCTGTTCGAATGGAACAGCCAGCACTACCTGGTCCTGGTAGACTCCTATTCAGGATGGTATGAACTGGATCCAGTCAAGAAAATCACATCACAATGTGTAATTAACAAGCTGAAACGTCACTTCTCAGTCCACGGAGTCCCCCACAAGCTGCTGTCAGACTGTGGAACACAATTCACTAGTCAGATGTTCCAAGACTTTGCGAAAAGCTGGGATTTCACTCATGTCACCAGCAGCCCTGAGTATCATCAAGCAAACGGGCTGGCAGAGAGAGCCGTACGGAGTGCAAAACGACTGTTGGAAACATCCAAAAGAGACGGTACTGACCTGTTCCTCAATCTTCTGAGCATCAGAAATGTCCCACGAGACGGCACGCTGGGCTCACCTGCACAAAGACTGATGTCCAGAGAGGCACGCACAAATATTCCCATCAGCAGGCACCTGCTTAAGCCAATGTCCAAGAATCCAGAGTCGATCCACACCCACCTGTCAAAGAAGAGGCAAGCACAAAAAGGATTCTACAATCGTGGCAGCCGGCCACTTCCCCCACTCCAAAGCTCCCAAGTAGTACGCCTGCAAACAGAGAAAGGACATGACAAAATTGGCATCATCAAAAGAATCGCAGCAGAGCCACGGTCTTACGTGGTGGAATCAGGAGGAAAAGAATACCGCCGGAACCGGCGACACCTGCTGCCAGTCACAGAACCACCACCAACAGAACCAGAACCAGATCCAGCCTCACCGGCAGACTCACCAACACAGAAGACCAGCAGTGAGACTGTGCCCAGTCTACCCGCATCTCCTCCCAGGCATGATGCCGTGCACACTTCCCCCAGGCAGGCCGCTGTGCACGCTCCTCCCAGGCTTCCTGCTGCGCACACTGACCACACGCCTGGCCTCCTCGGAGAGCCATCGCTCCCACAAGTCACCGAGACCCCCCTGGCCTGTTCCAGGTTTGGTAGACTCCTGAAGCCTAATCCCAAGTACAATACAGACTGATTGTGACATTTACTGAAGCTGATGTTTTTGTAGTTTCGTGTTGAAATATAGACATATTTACAAGCCAGGCATAAGTTCATTTTCAAATTAGATCAGTTATGTTGTGTCACGGGAATTTATTTTATTTGCAAGCCAGGCATTAGTTTATTTTCAAGATAGGTATGTTATGTGGTGCCATTGAAAGTTATTTTACTAGTTGTTTATTCGTCACAGTATACTCACTCTCACAGGAATGTGACATGTTTTCTCATACCAATCCAAGAGTCAATAGTGTTCTCTTTGTACCAAAGTTCTATACTAAAGAAGGGGGATGTAGAATGATGTCATCACGTCGTCACGTCACGTACGTGGCACACACACACAGCCAGGACTACTGGCATGTACACCTGCTTTCTTCCTGCGTCGCTGAATTAAAAACATTTGTGAAATAACGCCTTCGGTGCCGTTCTACAGCGCCCGCCCTACGATGGCCCGTTCAGAGTGCTGGAACCCGGGGAGAAACATTTTGTGTTAGACTTGGGGGGATGCAGGGAAACAGTCTGTATAGACAGGGTTAAGCCCGCTTTCGTTTTAGTAGACGAGCAGGTGATGTTGGCCCGAGTTCCTCGGCACGGACGACCCCCACTGAGAACTCCCCAGGTACATGACTCGTCAGATCAGTCACAATCGCATGCTAAAGATGTCCCCCCCCCTCCCAATGTCCCCCCACAGATGGACGCACCCCCAAGAGCGCCCCACTGGCACAGCACCGCCTCGGAGCTGCAGATCCCCCCGTTACAGCCGCTACGGACGTAGGCTGAAGCCCAAAGGACATGAGGGTTAAGACTCAGTCTGAGTTTCGGGAGTGGGGGGATCCACTCAGTATGTTTCCACTCAGACGGAAGGACAAGGGGAATGGTCATGGGGGTTTGTGTGTTGATGCGAACAGTCACAAAGAGAATGGGAATTGCAAAGTCTTTTATGTTAATGCAGCACCACAGGTCACAGGGCGAGTTGTATGCTATAAAAGGAGAGGTGCCTGCGACCTGTGAGTCTTTTGTTGCTTGTGATTCTGGTGAATGTGAGAGAGAGATTAATAAAGCCTGTTCTGCTCTGGACCGCTCTGCCTGATTATTCCTCTCTCCACAAAACTAAATATCCTGATGTTATTTCTCTTATTTACATGACAGCAGCTCATTTCTGCCTCGTCTCCTCTGTGCTCTGGTATCATGCAGCGGGGCGGAACTCTGCTGCATGTAAACACAGACGACGATCATAAAATTTGCTGATGCAGATTTTTATTGTTGAATCGTTTAATTTTAAAGTTTATATGCATATCATGGGAATATTCAGTTTAATTTTTCCAGTGAAGAGGAGGAGGAGCACATCATGGCGATACAGAAGACAGAAAATCACGGAGAAGAGGAGGCCAAAACTTTCCAAAGTATGGAAGCATTTTACCACAAATAAACAAATGAAACAAGTTAAATGCAGACTCTATAAAGCAGAGTTGTCATCATCACAGCAGCACTACAGCGACGTGTCCATCCTCCTCCCTCTGCTCTGTCCGCCGGCTCGGCCACCTGTCACCAGGTCTCTGCGGCATTCCGCTCGCTGATGAACGATTGAAGTTGTGCCACTTATAAACACCACACTGGTAAGGTTAGCTTACCTGTTGGACAGTGATCTCTCTTGGATGATGGCTGTTGACAGATGAGCTGTTTCGGTTCTGCTGGCGAACATGCTAAGTGCACTAAACTAGTGAATTACAGGAGTGATTTACTCTCTCATCTTCCCTCTTTTTGTTGTGGTAATATCAACCATCATTCTGAATATTAGTGCATCTGTAAATTATAATACTGTGGGTCACATATGTGGGTTTCATATGATTCACATGTATATTACTGTATGCTTATCGTATGCTTCACGTCTCAGAGGAACAAAAGGACTGAGCCTCCTAGGAGATAACAGGAGGATGTGAAATGTGGCCTTTTGTATGCAAAGAGATGGCCTTGAGGGATTTCCTGACCACCAGTGACTTTAGGTGGAGGTGAGAAGACCTGGAAGAAGACGCATTGTGACTTGGGATTAAAATACAATGTGACTGTGTGCTTTGATGTCCTGTGGTATAAAGGGACGAATGCCTGGGGGTTTATTCCTTTTTCTGTTTTTGATGTTGGAGAATGGAATAAACCTGACTCGTGAGATAAACTCAGCCTTGTCATTTCCACATTCTCCACACTGGTGACCCTAAGACGTATCGTGAGTGAAAGAAATTCTCCCGAGCCAGACTCGTCAGGAGCCAGCCAAACGTATGCAGCCACAGTTCAGCTACCGGACTTCTGGCAGAACAATCCGCGCTCCTGGTTTAACGCGGTCGAGGCGGAGTTCAACCTCCGGAGAATTTCGGTAGACGCCACAAAGTTCTACCATGTGGTTGCAAAACTGGACAACCACACAGCCCAGCATGTGCAGAGTCTGATCAACCAGCCGCCGGACAGCGACAAGTACAGCGCGTTGAAGGCTGCACTCATCCGGTGCTTCACCCCCTCGGTGGAGGAGCGAGCAGAGGGGCTCCTGGCGCTGACTGAATTTGAAAGCGACAGGCCTGCGGGCCTGATGGAGAAGCTGTTGGGGTTGAAAGACTCTGACGATGACCACTTCATCTTCGCCCACCTTTTCCTCAGGACCCTACCGTCAGCGGTGAGAGTGACCCTGGCAGGTTCGCCACTGTTGGCCCGTCGAGACTACCGCGAGCTGGGCCAAGAGGCGCAACGACTCGTCAACGCCGCCAAACGGCGCGTGGCCGCCGCCACGGCAGCAGAGCTCAGCGCAATGTCCGGAGATGGCAGGGGGCCAGAGGCAGCAGTACCAGACTCACCGACGACGGCGGCGGCAGGGGCCAAGAAACACGGAGCAGACGACGTCCTTTGTTTCTACCATCGCCGCTTCGCAGAGAGGGCACACAAATGTATACCACCGTGCCATTTCAAGCGCTCGGGAAATGGCAAGACCGGGGGTCGGTAGCAGCTGCGGCCCTCGGAGAGGAGAACAAGCTGCTCTACTTGAGGGATATGCGCTCGGGGAGGCATTTCCTCGTGAACACGGGCTCCCAGCTGAGTTTCATCACACCTTCCTCCGCTGACCGGCTGGCGCCTTCCAGTGGTCCCGGGGTGTCAGCAGCGAATGGCTCGGCGATTAAGACCTTTGGTGAGAGGACGCTGCTTCTGTCCCTACACGGCCGTACATTCGAGTGGACTTTCGTCATAGCTGCAGTCAATTTCAACATGTTAGGGGCTGATTTTTTGTGCTCACATGGTTTGTTGGTTGATCTTGCTAACAGACGCCTGGTTAATGCACTCTCTTTTTATTCTATTCCCTGTACAGCTCGAGTGGCCCCGCCAACAGCGCAAGCCAACGTCACAGCTGCAAGTGGTAAGTTCCACACACTCCTCACTCAGTTCCCAGCACTCACGGTCCCAACATTTTCGGCGACCGTGGCTAAACACGGGGTGGAACATTTTATTACTACCACCGGACCGCCCATTTTTGCAAAAGCTAGGCGCTTGGATTCAGCTAAACTGACCATAGCGCGCGAGGAGTTCGCCAACCTGGAAAAGTTGGGCATCATCAGGCGTTCGAAAAGCCCATGGGCTTCACCGCTTCACATGGTCCCGAAAGCTGATGGCTCGTGGCGACCTTGCGGTGATTTCCGCAGGTTGAACAACGCTACAGCGCACGACTGCTACCCGATCCCACACATCCAAGATTTTTCCGTTCATTTGGCGGGGGCTCGCGTTTTTTCTAAGATAGACTTGGTACGCGGTTACCACCAGGTCCCAGTGCGCGCTGAGGACATACCCAAAACAGCGGTAATAACTCCGTGCGGGCTATTCGAGTTTTTGCGCATGCCGTTTGGGCTTAAAGGCGCGGCGCAGACGTTCCAACGCATGATGGACGCGGTGTTGCGCAATCTCCCCTTCGTGTTCGTCTACCTGGACGACATATTGGTAGCCAGCGCGTCCGAAGACGAACACGAAAACCACCTCACGGCAGTTTTCCAGTGGTTGGGAGAGCACGGGTTAATAATCAACCCAGCAAAGTGTCAGTTCGGGGTGACGCAGATTGATTTTTTAGGGCATCGTGTCTCTCCAGAAGGAGCGGTTCCTCTGCCTGACAAAGTGCACGCGGTAACAAATTTTTCCCAGCCACAAACGGTCAAAGCGTTACAGGAGTTTTTGGGAATGGTGAATTTTTATAACCGTTTCCTCCCCCGCGCAGCGCAGATCATGCAACCATTGTATGCTGCACTAAAAAAACAAAAACCCACAAATAAAATCGAATGGTCTCCGGAGCGAGAGCGCACATTCTCTGAAGTCAAAACAGCCCTGGCAAACGCTGCGTCATTAGCACATCCAGTCCTAACGGCCCGCATAGCGCTCACTACTGACGCGTCAGATGTGGCCATAGGGGCGGTCGTGGAACAGTATGTAGCCGGAGCTTGGCAACCGCTCGCCTTTTTCAGCAGGACCTTGCGCGATAGTGAACGAAAATACAACGCATTCGACAGGGAGTTGTTAGCTCTCCACTTGGCCATTCGCCACTTCCAGTTCTGGCTGGAGGGACGCCCTTTCACCGTGTTCGTTGACCACAAGCTGCTGACTTTCGCGATGGCCAAGGTTTCAGAACCGTGGTCGGGCCGGCAGCAGAGACAGCTGGCCGCGATCTCAGAGTTTACTACCGATATCCAGCATGTGGTGGGTAAACTTAATGTAGTGGCAGACTGCCTCTCGCGCGCCGTGGCGGCTCCAGCCCGCGTAGGGGTAGATTTTGCAGCCATGGCCGCGGATCGGGTTAGCGACGCAGAAGTGCGCGCGGCCCCAGTCCGTGTAGGGATAGATTATGCAGCCATGGCCGCGGACCAGGTTAGCGACGCGGACGTGCGCGCACTCCAGTCTGGACCAACAGGGTTAAGGCTGGAGAACAGGGTGCTGCAAGACGGTATGCACCCCCTAATCTGCGATGTCTCCACTAGGCGACCGCGTCCTGTGGTACCGGCCGTGTGGTGCCGCCGCGTTTTTGACTCGATCCATTCTCTGGCGCACTCGGGAGTGCGCGCGTCAGTCAAAATGGTGGGAGAGAAATTTGTATGGCTGAGCCTGCGCAAACAAGTTAGAGAGTGGGCGGCAGCCAGCATGGCTTGTCAACGAGCCAAGGTACACAGACACACGAGCGCTCCCTTGGAGCCATTTCACATTCCGGCTAAGAGGATTGATCATGTTCACGTGGACCTCGTAGGCCCCCTCCCGCCCTCACAGGGGTGCACACATCTTCTGACAATGGTTGACTGCACCACGCGCTGGCCGGAAGTGGTCCCACTGTCGTCAACCACAGCCGAGGAGGTGGCGCGCGCGTTTTTAACGGCATGGGTAGCGCGTTTTGGAGTCCCGTTGGACATTACGTCTGACAGAGGTCCTCAATTTGTTTCTGAACTTTGGTCAGCGATGGCCCGCAGCCTGGGGGCAACAATCCACCGCACGACTGCGTACAATCCGCAGGCTAACGGGTTATGCGAACGTTTTCACAGGTCATTGAAGGCGGCCCTCAGAGCGTCGCTTACGGATGCAAATTGGGTGGACAGGCTACTGTTAGAAAAATACCTGATTCTTTGATTGAAAGATCCAAGAACAAGCCGGAGATTTCTTCAATTTAAAGGATGGTACATTTATTTAGAAGTCACATGTAAAGCAAGCAGCGCTGGGTGCAGCGTGACACAGCTCCCTCTGGAGCGTCGCCACACTGACCACGACTTCCGGGTGCGTGTTACAATTATCCTCTCGGGTGGGGGCGACCCAGTACAATAGGATGGGCTTATACGCGACTATCTGATTGGCTAGTTTAACTCTGACGTGAACAGGCCATCCGCTGTTCACGTTTCCAATCTCCTAAAATGTACTATCAAAAGTGTGTGTGAGAATGTTGTTTTGGGTGTGTAACTAATGTGAAAGACCTGACTTAAAAGAGAGAGAAAAGAGAGAGAGAGAGCTCTATACCTTTGTCTCATTCCTGTTTTATCAATTTACCATAACATAATTGTTCATAAGCATGCAAACAGAAGTGGTATGGAATATGTGTAGAGCATAATGGGAGATCACCTACAGAATTATTATTCTGGCACTAACTATACATTAACCCTTTCATGGAATTTCCCCGTTGTGGGACTAATAAAGGCTTATCTTATCTTATCTTATCTTATCATTCCCCCCTTTGACATGATTTTATCATGTCAACCATGTATGGTGTGAGAGACTCTAGCAATTAACAGATGGTGAATAAGGCAGGTCCCTGCATTGTGTGTCAACCCAAGAGGCTTGCACCACTGGTTCTGCTACCCTTGCCTCCCCCCTTGTGGACACCTTAGCACGGTGCAGCGATGTCTAAGAGGTGAACTGTCACCAGGTCCTGTACCCCCCTCGAGGTCTCCTCCTGATCATAGTTCTTTGTCCAGTGGAGTGGACCATGTAGGGGTCATAGGGTAGAATAGAGTCAGTCCACAAAGTCCATGAAACCTTTGTCCACCGGTTGACCCTTGCCAGGGCTCACATCATTCGGCTACATTCATCACACGGTTGCAACAGAGGTTTGATCTTCCTCTGTGTCTGCGTCCCATATCTGCAGCTGTGGAGCACAGTCCCATCTTGTTGACACGGAAGCGAAACAACTGTGTCCCCCCGCTCTCAGCGGCACACCTCATCCCATGAGGTCTACAGGACAGTCTGGTGGGTGCAGCAGAGGGTATGTAACATCCAGTCCAGCCAGTGAACAGTTCAGTGATGCTGTCCCAGGGATGCCACCCCCCTGTCGCTGGAAAGAGGTGGACATGCTGGTGTTTGTAAGGTTCGAGCTCCTGGCTCCACTCTGGATGCTGGAGGTGCGGTGGATGCGCTCGGGTACCAGTCCATTCTTCTTCTGGGGACTGAAGTCATACAGTCACTCGCCCTACGACCTTTTCTATGTCGCAGGCACACATCATGATGGTCTGGTGCTCTCCGGCATGCATCTTCCCTGTACCCTACACCTTTAATCAAGTGCCGATACAAAGGGCTCAGCCGGGGCAGGACCAATAATGGTCTGAGGGGTTGCCATCACAATGTATGGAGCCTGTACAGTTTTATCCTTATTCACTACATCTGTAGTTATCCAGGTGCTGTTGTAAGTTATCTCCCAGTAGCCTCTAGTGTGTGATTGTTGACTATATGAAATCTGCATGTGGTGATTGTGTTGTGATGTGTGTGTTGGGTGATGGGACCTATATGTTCAGTGGGTAGGTAGTAAACAATATTGTTCAACGTTAGGAGACATCCATATCCATGCATTGTTGTATTCAGGCATTCAGAGCTTCTAACCTTCACCCTTATTCAGACTACCTAACCGTAATTAGCATGATGGAGATAAATAACGCAAGAACCCTATAAGTCTCACACCCCTACATCCGTGTGGTGAGCTATGTATGACTTATGTATTATCATTGGCACACTGTGTTTACAAGTAATCTGTGATGGCAGAATGGTCTTCCCCGTCATCATCCTTCGTCTTGGGGTCCTCAGCTCTTCCTCTCGACCCAGCAATTGGTCTAAGACTTGCTGACGACTCCCACTGTGGAAAATTGCATTTGTTAACGCCCTTCTGGGCTTCTGAATATATGGCCTATAGTGTCGTACTCTGCTCCTTTTATTAGATCTACATCTAGTTATCCTTTTACCATAACCAATTTGGAATTTGCTTCAAATTTTCCTCATCCCCTCATTTGTTAATGTTAAGATTGGTCATATAGGAGATTTCTGGGCATCTTTGTGTCGCCTTTTGTGCTGTGGTTACCCAGTTAAGAGACAATGCTTATGGTTTTATTTTGGGAGAATATTCTATGTTAAGGTCAGGTATTGGTTTTCCATGGATGGCTCTATTCTGCAGTAGAAATGACAAGATGTCCAACATTTTCCAATCCATGTGTTTGGGTCTAAACAGCGGGATGTATGGAACACCCCATTGGTTGAAATGTCTCTTATCCTCTTCAATTAGGACAATGGATGCTTCCACACATTTCTTTGTTTATCAGTCTAATTTTATGACCAATCTGGAGGGTGGATTTGCATATAATGGTAGTTCATAATTTGGATCAGATCCATTCAATTGCCTATAGTACATTGGGTACAATGCTACCTTTACAGATGTTGATAGGTGTTCTACTGGTAGCTTGCCATTTGCAGAATTTGATCGTTACTTTTCTGACCTTGAAAAGTCCTGTATGTCATTACCCGGAGTTCTTACTTTACATGCAATAATTTAATTTTGCTAATTTTCTGCATATGTGTAGAAGTGAGTCCACTTATCTGTTCTAGTCTTTAAGTATGCAGTCCAGTTTTCAGTGGTGGATGAGGGCGCCTCTCCTGCCAGCAGCGGCCATTGTGGGGTGTGCTCCCTCCTCCTCCTCCTTGCCGTCCTCCCCCTTTGTCCTCTTGGCCTCCTTTTATAAGAGAAACAGATTCATGGGGAGCCTCAGGCTCCCCTTGTGTCAGCAATTCCATAAATAAGTTCAGTTTTTCTCCAAATTTTCTTTTCCCTTGTTATCTAGATTTCCAACCTTGAGTCAAAAATGAAACTGCTTCAAAGTCTTCATTTAATTTTCCTAATTAATATAAGATGGGATAATAAGATTAACTCTCCACCATGCCAACAGATATTATTTGCACTACTGTAATTGAACGCTGTGCGGACCTTCGTGTTGCACTGGCATACACCTCCATGCTGCCACCAATTCCTTCCACTCAGTGTTTGTCTTCCAAGAGTTCTGTTCAATGACATCCTATGCATACCCTCTGTTGGGGAGGAACATAACTAGGTTGTTAGACTGACTTTAAATGACTGTGTATATAGTAAGGCTATAATCTTTGCTGTGAGTGTTTGCTCATTGATGTTAATATTCACAATTAAGGAAATGCACTGAAAGAATGGACACCTAATGCCTCATTGCTGCTTTAAGTACTTGGAAACATTTAAGACGGCTGCCTGCATTTGTGCATTCTTCCTGACACTCTTAAGCAGAATTTAATTTATTTATTGTTGATTTTCTGTTTGTTTGGTTTTTTAAACCTACAGCGGCAAATCTTACGTGGATCTTTATTTTTCTTTGGTTACACATACTCTGCTTTCATTTCTTTCTCCATTTTCTACACTTGCTAAATCCACCGTTCTTCTTCCCCTACATACTTTTTCCATCAGAAACACTCACTCAGTTCTTTTCCATCCACTATCCATCTGTGTACAAGACTTCACCTTTCCCTGGACTAGCTGATGAAACATCTCACATCTATAATCTCTTCCAGTATTAAAACTTCCTTCATCCATCTGGTCTCCGTTCTCTTCAGCCTTCATCAACATTCTGTCACCACCTGTTTGTCTTATTCATAATTCACTGTCCTGTCATTCATACTACTGACTACTGTCCACAGCTAATGCTCCATGCAAGAACCTGCACATGAAAGTGATCGGTTTCATTCTGAAAAGTCAGCTTTATAATAAACCAACATGGCTCAATTCAAAATTCTGTTTTGTGACAAAACTCATCTCTTGACTTATACCCTGGCATTGGATGCCTTTTAATTACTGACCTTTTGAATTTGTTTTGGAATTAAATGATGCCTCTGGGTCTGAACATCTGCCTTTCAAGGAATGTATTAAAATAAGACATCTGCTGATTACTATGAAAACTTAAGAATACCAGAGTCAACTGTATCTTGGTGTGGTGGAGTCTTCTTTTTCTCCTGAACAGATAACCTCCAGACGAACTAACATTATGCCTACAAAACTATAATAATTTTAGATACAAAAATATAAAACTTTCATTAGCACCCCAAAACAATTCTAAGTGATATTTAAATCAAGACTTAACCATGTGACACACAGACCACGCGGGTGTGAACCGCTGGTTTGTTTATCAAGTTACTCTGGTTGTCTTGTGTGTGTCATTAAAGCCTTGTTTATGCTCCACCTCCACTCTGTGCGTGCGTCTATGATGCTTGTACCCCTTTGATAAGGCTGGTGTGCACACAGCTATATGTATGTATATGCTTCATTCTTGAGTCTACTTGGCCGAGTGTTTGCTGTTTTAACCCCAAATTATCTTCTTGTTTCTCTAGTCTACTCTAGTCGTGTTTGTTTTAATTTATTGTCTTCTATAGTGCTTTTTACTCATCTCTGGGTGATCAAAAACCATAACCCTTGTTACGCTGCCATCCCCCATCTCCACACAAACTGTAAGGAAATCTGTAATGCTCCGCACTGTGTATTTATATTTATGTGTACATATGTATATTCACTGCTCTTATTTTCATATCTTCTAAATTATTGCTCTGAGTGTTGCTATCCCTGTGCCATTGCAATCCTAGAATTTCCCCAGTGTGGGACCAATAAACGCTCATCTTATCTTAATGTGGTTTTCATGTAAGCTTACAGCTTTTCTCTAAATTGTCATTTTCCCCCTAACAAATTTTGGATTTTTTCTTTGTAAATTTGCAAGTTTTTTCAGAAATTTGTGGCTTTTTCCAAAATATTTTTGTAAATTTGCACCTTTTCCTCAAATGTCCAAATTCCTGAAAGTTGCGGCTTTACCCTTATACCTTTTTGTGTAAATTTTCAACCTTTGTCTTAAGTTGTGATTGTAAATCAGCATTTTTATCATATTTTGCACCTCCATCTTACAAATTCGTATTTGTTTTACCCTCACATGCTCATACCTTATGTTAAGTTAAAAATGCCTACTGCAAATCCCTTACTTTAACAATGTTATTAGATTTCAATGGATTTGTAAAGCATAAGCAAAACTTTTCTCTAGCTTTTTTTGAACTCTTGGCTGCACTGCTCTCACATGTTTGGTTAGTTGGTTGTTCAAAATTGTCCCCAAACATCCCTCTCCTATAGGCACCCAGAATAGAGGGCTAGCACTAGTGGTTGTCTTTGAGACTAGAAAATGTGATAAAAAGTTTAGTTTGGGGAAATGTGTGAAAAATACAAATAGGAGGGTCTGGGAACCTCCAAATATATATTGGCCCTTAAGTATTAAGGAGCCCTAAACCTGCCTCATTTCTCTTGGTCAGCAGGTGGCTAGTTTTCTTGTAGCAAAAGTTTCCACTGCCTGATATTCTGTGGAATAATGACCTTTCAAGCGTCAAGAATTTTTCAGATTTTGGTCTTAGTTGCTAGCCTTTGTTTTATTAGATGTTTCTTAGATGGAGCATGGGTGAGCAATATAAGCTGCAGCCTCAGCCATCACGCTTTTCGGATAACTTATGTTGAATTGTGCAATCAGAGGAGTTATTGTTTAATTTGACCCTGTTGGATTTTTCCTTGATATATTGTTCTATTCCTTTCTTTTAATCTTTTTTCAAAAAATAAAAATTCATTCATATTTATGCGCTCTTTCTGTAGCTACTCAATAGTTTGCATACATGGTAGTATTTTAGATGAGAAAGCACACCGACCTCTCAGCTATAAGACTTCAAGCCTTAATGGAGCCCTCAAACTTTAATGAATTAGTAACTTTTCTATCTGTTCCTGTCTTGACCTCTCCCCCCTTGAAACAGGACGGCTTAATATCAAAGCCGTTCTTTTTCAACATCCTATAGGGAAGGATACCCATTGTGCTGCTAATTGGGGGACTCCCCAGGTGCCCTTGTGGGTGTTTGAGCTCAGTGGCCAAATTGCTTAACATAGGAAGTATTAGTCCCATGGGGGCCTCTGACTATTCTGACCTCCTGTGGCCCTGCAGCTGATACTGATAGGTCAGACTAGGTGGGGTGTCCGGGTAAGGTCTATATTGCTGTGGTGTGAGGTCTTGAGGTGGTTCCATTTGGCAGCTGTGATTTTATCAAGGCTGTGTCTTGGAGAGAAAATGGAGTGTAGTTTGTGGTCACACAGCCTCCAACTGACGTCGCCGTGGTCAGTGGCATTTGCCTCGCTTGGGGGGCATGGCTTCTATCCATACCTGGGTGTACGTTACCATGGCTAGGTGTGTGGGCTGCCATATGTGGGCTGTGTTCTGCAGAGGAGGCAGCATGATGTGGATATGTTCCCATATCCTGAAGGGCTACAGTGAGGGTGTTGACAGATGATGTGTCTTGGTCAGTACCTGTTACCTGACATCCTCTGCAGGGTGAGTTTAATTTCCCCCAAAAAACATTGACAGTCTGTGAGAAATTCTCCTGCTCTTTTTAATTCCTTCCCTGTTCTCCCCGTCCTAAATATACTGGCCTCCCGGTGCCTATTGCTTGCCTGCTCATGCCCCCCTCTAGCTTGTCTCATAAACATAGCCAGGTCCCCCTATCCTGCAAACATTCCTCTGTCCTGCATTTGTTTGACCCATCTGGCAAATCTCTCCCTTCCTTTCTTTTGATCTGTGACTGGGACCTTTGTCAACCATCTAGCCATTGTCTGGGATAGTGCCGACCCCAGGGAGCCAGGCTTACAGGCCTGCCATCGTTCCATTGTTTCATGAGACATTTCATATAGGTGTTACCCGTACCCTTTGCTGTAGCTGAGTGACGTATTGTCTGTGTATTTAGACCCCAACAGGAAGCTTCTACACAGACGCTAGCCGTCTGTGCGCCTGTTAGCTGGGACTTAACGCCAGCCTATCTACACGTTTTAACTCAGGGCAACAGTGGTACCATATCTGCTTGTATTCCCGCTATCCTAGTCCAACCCCTTGTATTTACACTATCACTCAAGATCTGTTTTGCTGTGTGGAATTCTCAATCAGTCTCAACTGGTTGATACACACACAGGAATACAGTAAAGATATCAATTGAGTGATGAACCACCCCACATTTCACAAATAGAGAATAACAAACTTAATTTTCTACCAGCCTCAGCGGCTTGATACATATACAGGAATACTATACAATATCAGATGTGTGAGGACTCACTCTGCTGATGTGCTCAATTGTTCCTCTTTGACCCATTGTTTTGCTTTCTTTGATTGCTGAAGTGGGACAGCGAAGTGGAGGGAGGAGGGGGTCACTGATGGCGTGAAGGAGGAGGAGGGTAGACGCTTCCAGGGGGCCTGAAGAGGGTCTCACAAGGCCACTGGGGGAGGGATGGTCCACAGCCAACACCGTCTCAAATTTAATGGAGAGAAACAGGCTATTAAACAGCGTGTTTTTGTCCTTTTCTGTTATATCGTGTTTATTGATTATTTTGCATTTGTTCTCACTGTTACAGCATAAGTCTCTTATTCTTACGTTTTTTCCTTCCTCCAATCGTTTCTCCATATTTTTTGTCTTGCGTCCTGCACAAAACTTTAACATTTCATCAGTTTTCAATTTTCTTCAAAAACAAATTTCCCTTTCCATTTTCTGCCCACTCTCACCTCCACAAGGTTCATCTCCACAACAAAAACTCCTATTTATTTCATTCATTCATTTTAGTTTATTGTACTTATTCAATTGTTTTGTATTTATAATTTAATTCATTTATATATTTACTTATCTGTACCAACCTGCAATTTTTCATTTAAATTCTCTCACCTTTATATAGTGTCCATCTAGGATTTCCTACAGTTTTGTTGAGGAATAAATCTCCTTATTCTCCAGTTTTATTGTATACCTCCCTCTGCCTAATTTAAAGTTGAGCCTTTTCTCTCCAAGCTGAATGGCATGCTTTGCCTCATTATAGACAAACCTGCATTTGGCAGGCGCCTGATGTCTTTGTTTTTTATTTACCATGTCATTCATATTTAAAGCTTTCCCTTCAGCCAGAGAGATAAAGTTCCAGGTTCATTATTAAGATTTAAGTTTTTGTTGGCAGTAATTTTGTGAAATAGTGCACTTCCTATATTTAGCCACACGATGGAGGCACTGTGCCACAGCCTGAAGGTGATTCAAGATGGCGCCCTCATATGCAGCAGTAAATGGGACACTCGCACGATGGCTCCTGAGCCTATTGTTCACAAACCACGTTTTTTTTTTTTTGTTTTTTTTTTTTAAGAAAAATGGAGCACTGTCTCCTTAACCCCAGCTATACACACACTAGCACACTATAATAACCTTACAACTTTAATTTAGCGCTTCATTTTAATGCTGTTACCTCAAATAATTCTCCTCTCAGTAACCTGTTTTACCAAGCTCATCTCCACTCGGTGGTGGGTCCATTACTTTCCTTTGTTCTGACCACTCGGTCCTGAGCCCACCATTAGTTAAATCATTATGGGAAAATTTTAATAAATATTCTCAACTCCCGGTATTTCCCAAACCACACTTATATCCCCTAGAGACACTGAATTAAATCATACTATGGGATAGGTTCAGTAGATGTTTCCAACCCCCTGGTATTTCTCAAATCATATTTTTATCCCCTTAAAGACACAAAATTTTACAGATACTTATAAGCAGACCCTCACTAAAGGTGGGAAAAATGTAGAGTTTACCTCCGGCCACTAGGGGCCACAAAGGAATATATTATGGAACGATAGGGGATAGTCATCCATTTTGTTTGTTGTTCTGTCTCATGCTTCCCCATTGTTCATGACACAACCTCTGCATCAAGTTACCGACTTTGTTACTGTAAGTTTCTCTGCTTCATTACTTATTCTGTTAGTGTGGTTTATATTAATCATATATCCCATAACCTACCTATGTATAAGCATATTAGAATGTTTGGTGATTACATATGTGCAACGACCTCACGCCTCAGAACAGGACAAGAGGTCTCAACCGCCAGCGAAGATCAAAGAGCATCCGAGGCGCAGCGGTGGAGACCAGATCGATCGCCCTGACTTCCCAGGGCCAGGTGGAAGAGACAGAGGACAATGGAGGAGATGGATTGCCCTGACCACCCAGGGTCAGGTGGAGGAGTCAGAAGACAAAGGAGGGGGGATTAAGCTAATGCGGGATGTCAGCTGTGATATGCAATGTCTTTCGTTATGTGTAGGTATAAGTATGTAGGTCTGAATGTGTTCGACCTCTTATTCTGCTTCTGCACTGAGATGAGACTTGTTAGAGGAGCGAAGCTGATAATAAACTTTGGTTTATAAATCACATCGCCTCGTTATTCCAAGCTCTTCTACACTGGTGACCAGACGTGAGGATGGAACAGAGACGTTCTCCCGCGATTGACTCATCGGAGGCGACCCAGGCAAGCGCCGGCGCCCATGCAGACAGGGGAACGGATGGAAGACGTTCCCCCACGGCAGAAGAGAGGGCTCAACCGAGCACCAGCCCCGCCGTGAGAGCAGAAGAAAGGCGCTCTCACCCGGCGGACACATCAAGGACGGCCCACACAAGCACCGTCACCGTCAAGCTGCCAGACTTCTGGCAGGAAGACCCAAGCTCGTGGTTCCAGCAAGCTGAGGCTCAGTTTGCCCTGGCGGGCATAACGGCGGACGAGATGAAGTTTTATCACATCGTCGCCAAACTCGACGCTGCCACGTCAAGATGTGCGCGGAGCATAATCCGACAGCCGCCCGCCCTTGACAAATACAGAGAGCTGAAGGCGACCATCGTCGAGAACTTCGTCCCCTCAGCCGAGGAGAGAGCAGAGAAGATCCTGGCGATCTACGGCCACAGAGGATGCAGACCCAAGGCCCTCATGGAGGACATGCTGCAGCTCAAAGAAGAGGACAACGACAACTTCCTCTTCCAACACATCTTCCTCAGCACTCTGCCGCCACACATGAGAGGGACGCTGATCAACATGCGGTGCAGCACCCAGCAGGACTTCCGCGCGCTGGCCCGAGAAGGGCAGCGACTCATCAACGCCTGCGGGGAACAGGTGGCCACAGCAGCATCCGCAGATCTCAGCGCGGATGCCCAGAGCAGCGGAGAACCACAGACAACAGAGCAGAGCCCGCCCACCATGGCGGCAACACGACCAAGACGCAGCAGGCGGAACGACATCTGCTATTACCACCACCGTTTCGCCAAGGGGGCGTACAAATGCGTTCCCCCCTGCAAGTTCAAAAGTTCGGGAAAACGCCAAAACCGAGAACCGTTAACGGCTGCGGTTCTCGGCAAAAAAAATAAACTTCTTTATGTGACTGACGGACACACCGGGAGACAGTTCCTGATCGACACCGGAGCTCAACTGAGTTTTATCACCCCTTCCCACGCAGATCGGGCCATGGATCCCCGGGGAAATGGGGCGATGGCAGCCAACGGCTCGATCATCGACACTTACGGTGAAAGGAGCCTGCCTCTTTGCATTCACGGCCACAACTATAGATGGACATTTATTGTAGCGGCAGTGAGTTTTAACTTGTTGGGCGCTGATTTTTTGTGTGCACATGGGTTGTTAGTCGATCTAGCAAATAGACGCTTGGTTAATGCACTGTCATTTTATTCTATCCCCTGCTCAGCTCGAGTCTCTCCACCACCCGTGCAGGCCAGCGTCACAACAGCAAGAGGTAAGTTTGACCAACTCCTCACCCAATTTCCAGCACTCACAGTTCCAAAATTTTCAGCAACAGTAGCGAAACACGGGGTTGAACACTTCATCCCCACAACAGGCCCACCCGTGTTCGCCAAAGCTCGGCGCTTAGACGCGACCAAGCTCGCCATAGCAAGGGACGAGTTTGCCACCCTGGAAAAATTAGGCATTATTAGACGCTCGAAAAGCCCCTGGGCATCGCCACTCCACATGGTCCCGAAAACCGACGGTTCTTGGAGACCGTGCGGCGATTACCGCAGATTAAACAATGCGACAGCGCATGACCGCTACCCAATTCCTCACATCCAAGATTTCTCACTACATCTGGCGGGTGCGCGCATTTTTTCTAAAATAGACCTGGTCCGCGGCTATCACCAAGTCCCCGTTCGAGCGGAAGACATTCCTAAAACGGCTGTAATAACCCCTTTCGGTCTTTTTGAATTTTTGCGGATGCTGTTTGGCCTCAAAGGCGCTGCTCAAACCTTTCAGCGGATGATGGACGCGGTATTACGCGATCTCCCTTTCGTGTTCGTCTACCTCGACGATATGCTGGTAGCCAGCTCGTCGGAGGAAGAACACGAACAACACCTCACTACGGTTTTTCAGAGACTAGAAGAGCACGGGTTAATAATCAATCCAGCCAAATGCAAATTCGGCGTGTCACAAATTGATTTTTTGGGACACAGAGTTTCACCGGAGGGGGCAGTCCCATTGCCAGACAAAGTTCGCGCAGTAAAAAATTTTCCACGACCACAAATGGTCAAATCGCTGCAAGAATTTTTGGGAATGGTTAATTTTTACAACCGTTTCCTCCCCCGCGCAGCTCAACTCATGTAGCCCCTGTATACCGCACTCAGAAAACAAAAGCCTTCCAACGCGGTCGAATGGACCCCGGAGCGTGAACGCGCCTTCGCGGAAGTAAAAAGTGCTCTACCGAACGCCACATTGTTGGTTCACCCTGATCCCTCGGCCCGCATTGCGCTAACCACAGACGCTTCAGACCTGGCCATAGGAGCAGTTGTGGAACAACACGTTGGCGGAACCTGGCAACCTTTGGCATTTTTCAGCAAATCGTTAAGCCAAACTGAGCGTAAATACAGCATTTTTGACAGGGAGCTGCTAGCGCTTCATTTATCCATCCGCCACTTCCAGTTCTGGTTAGAAGGGCGGTGTTTCACAGCTTTTGTAGACCACAAACCGCTCACCTTTGCAATGGCTAAAATTTCAGAACCGTGGTCAGGCAGGCAACAAAGACAGCTAGCTGCAATTTCAGAGTTCACCACAGACATTCGACATGTGGCAGGCAAACTTAACGTGGTAGCAGACTGCCTCTCTCGCGCTGTGACATCGCCAGAGCGCGAGGAGACAGATTATACTACCTCAGCTGCAGAACTCTTCGCCAACGCGGACATGTACGCGGCCCCAATTCACGTAGGGATAGATTACGCAGCCATGGCAGAGGAGCAAGGCAGTGACGCGGACGTGCGCGCACTCCTGTCTGGACCAACAGGGTTAAGGCTGGAGGAAAGGGGTTTACGCGACGGTGTACCCCCCCTAATATGCGACATCTCAACCGGCCGACCTCGCCCGGTAGTCCCAGCTGCATGGTGCCGCCGTATTTTCGACTCAATTCACTCCCTCGCGCACCCAGGTGTGCGCGCCTCGGTTAAAATGGTCGCCGAAAAGTTTGTGTGGCCCGACCTGCGCAAAAATGTAAAGGAATGGGCAAAAACTTGCATGTCTTGTCAGCGCGCCAAAATACACAAACACGCAAAAGCCCCTCTAGAGCCTTTTCGAATCCCAGCTAGAAGGTTCGACCACGTTCATGTCGACCTCGTGGGACAACTACCTTTGTCTCAGGGTTTCACACACCTGTTAACAATGATAGACCGTACTACGCGCTGGCCTGAGGCGGTCCCTCTGGCGTCAACCACAGCGGCGGAAGTCGCTCGCGTTTTTTTGACAAACTGGGTGGCACATTTCGGCGTCCCATAGAACATCATGTCCGATAGGGGGCCTCAATTTGTCTCAGAGCTTTGGTCAGCCATGGCCAGCAGCTTAGGGGCGACAATTCACCGCACCACCGCTTATCACCCTCAGGCTAATGGGTTATGCGAGCGCTTCCACAGATCTTTAAAGGCTGCCCTCACAGCCTCACTAACGGATACAAATTGGGTAAATAAGCTGCAGATTCCTTACAGGAAGGTCCCGCCAGGTCGCCCAAGCGGACCCACAGCAGATTCGGGAGAAGATTAAAACCCAGACGGCACAGGGACTGATGCAAATTAACCAAAAGTTGTTAACTATTTTATCAGATTGTGCCGTGACAGTTTTAAGACTGATTCGTGATATTACTACGCTGTTATGGTTACCACTGAATTCTCTACAGGAGCATGGCTGCTGGAAAGTTTCTTCCTTGTCAAGAGGTTTAACAGTATAGTATGTCATAGAAATTATCTTAAACTGTGGACTTACTTTGATTGTCCTTTTCTTAGTCGTTTGCGGGGGGGGGCTGTGGTTTATATTAATCATATATCCCATAACCTACATATGTATAAGCATATTAGAATGTTTGGTGATTACATATGTGCAACGACCTCACGCCTCAGAACAGGACAAGAGGTCTCAACCGCCAGCGAAGATCAAAGAGCATCCGAGGCGCAGCGGTGGAGACCAGATCGATCGCCCTGACTTCCCAGGGCCAGGTGGAAGAGACAGAGGACAATGGAGGAGATGGATTGCCCTGACCACCCAGGGTCAGGTGGAGGAGTCAGAAGACAAAGGAGGGGGGATTAAGCTAATGCGGGATGTCAGCTGTGATATGCAATGTCTTTTGTTATGTGTAGGTATAAGTATGTAGGTCTGAATGTGTTCAACCTCTTATTCTGCTTCTGCACTGAGATGAGACTTGTTAGAGGAGCGAAGCTGATAATAAACTTTGGTTTATAAATCACATCGCCTCGTTATTCCAAGCTCTTCTACATTAGTTATATTCAGTTATGTTGGTTTCTTTATTACATATTTCCACATTTAGTTGCCGCGGTCATTTTATATTTGTATATTTGTATCCCTGCAGGGCTCCTTCATCTTTGTCATTAAAATATAAATTGACATCGAGGAGTGTATTTCTTCATGAAGGAGCCATGGTCGTCGTTGAATGCACTGTCCCTGGTTGTGATTTCAAGACGGGTGACGTGTCTGAAGCTCTCGCCATTGCTTTGCTGACAAATCATGGATTTAATCATCAGAGCCCTTCTATTCAGGCGCCCGTCCAACCCCCATCTTTTCATGGTCCGAAGTTAGATCGCCCTAGAGTTGACGTGGGCATATCGGCAGAGGAATGGAATATATTCACCCATCACTGGGATGCTTTCCGCACCGGTTCGAGCATAGAGGATGCACAAGCTCCTTTCCAGCTGTTCCAGTGCGCCGGTCCAGAGCTCGGGGACAACCTGTTGAAAGCCAATCCCAACGCAGTTTCCGGACCCCTGCCAGATCTTTTCGCCACCATGCGCTCCCTGGCTGTCATTCCAGTAGCCACCTCTGTCCTACGCACTGAGCTGCTTCAGTTACACCAGGAACGTGATGAAGCATTTCTCGCGTTCTCTGCCAGAGTGCGGGGCAAGGCGGAGACGTGCGCCTACAACGCGGTATGTGAGTGTGGCAAAAATGTGAACTACACCGACCACGTCGTCCGCGATGTTTTGGTTAATGGTATATATGACTCAGACATACGCCGCGAGACACTGGGGACACCAGACGTACTGTGCAAGCCAGTTAATGATGTGATTGCGCTTGTCGAAAACAAGGATATGGCCCGCAACGCTCTTCCATCACCTACCCTATCAGCTGTGTCTTCATTCCAGCGCCTGAGGAAAAGTCCACCATTGTGTGCCGCCCCATCCCCAGTTGACAAGGCCAGACAAGCTGTGTGCCTGGACTGCAAATGCTCCTTCAAGGCCTTTACTGAGGGATCCCGCGGATGGAACACTAAGCCCCACCGAGTTTGTATTGACTGCTACAAGGCCCGCCGGCATAGGAATCGTAACACACCTGCTATAGACAGTCAGCACGCCGCCGTCGAGTGTGAGCCAATCTCCCAGATTTCTTCGGTTCATGCTGGGGCCCGTACCGGCTGACGCCCTATCCCGAAGACTCGTGTCAGTGTCCCCGAACCCTCACCCGTTAAACTCGGGCACCACATTTTTTCGAGGGGTGAGTGGCGGCGTGCCAGGCTGAGAGACCACCCCCGTGTGTCGATCATTGTCACTGTTGATGAGCCGGATGGACAGGGCGGCGGCACCAGCACCTGTGATTCAGTTAACGAGGCAAGGATATCTGCCATCGCGGACACTGGCGTGCAGTCCGACCTCTGGTCCCTGCAGGAGTTCCTGGCTTGTGAATTCCCACGCGATGTCTTGCACCCTGTCAATCTTAGCCTGTCTGCTGTCGCCATTGAAGGGGCATTTTTTGCAAGGCTCTCAACAGCCCCCAGCTGTGGTGTGGGATCGTCCTGCCGCTCCATGATATATGTGAGTAGCTCTGTCCAAGCCATGTACCTCTCCCATGAGTCGCATGAGACTCAACCTTGGCCTCTTGCCTTTGGACTTCCTGTTAGGTAGCTGTGGGGTGGAACACGACGGTACACGGGGTTCTGACAACGCTAGCACGTGTGACCAGCCCTCGTCCTCTAATGCTACACGGTCCACTATCAGTGGCTGTATGGGTCCGGCTAGTCCTCAGAGCGCTCAGTGGTCGTGTCCCCAGCGTACGGTACCCCCACCACGCCCTACAGAGCTACCGTTCCCCTGCACCCCAGAGAATAATGGTCGGATGAAAGAATGGCTGCTCAAAAGATATGCTTCGTCTACATTCAATACATGCCCTCATCAAGCGTTGCCGTGCATGGAAGGGCCACCCATCGAAATACATGTGGACCCGGCTGCCACACCGAGAGCATGCCACACAGCTGCCGTCGTCCCCATACACTGGCAGCAGAGGGTCTATGATGACCTCCTTCGGGATGAGGCCCTTGGTGTCATTGAGCGTGTCCCATACGGTGAGCCGGTGACTTGGTGCCATCGTATGGTAGTCACTCGTAAACATGACGGCTCCCCACGGAGAACGGTGGACCTCTCGCCTCTTAACAAGTTTTGTCAACGGGAGACCTTCGCCACTGAATCCCCATTCCAACTCGCGCGACGTATCCCGAAAGACACCTGGAAGACTGTCACCGACGCCTGGAATGGCTACCACAGTGTACCCCTACGTGAATCTGACCGTCACCTTACCACCTTTATCACACCCTTTGGACGATGGCGGTACACCAGGGCACCACAAGGTTTTCTGTCATCGGGGGATGGGTACAACCGGCGTTTCGATGCTGTCCTCTCGGACTTTGAGCGCAAAGAACGTTGTGAGGATGATACTGTCCACTATGACACTGACCTAGCGCAGCACTGGTGGAGGACCACTGACTTTCTCACACGTGTTGGCCGATCAGGCATCATTTTGAATGCAGACAAGTTCCAGTTTGCGGAGAGGGCCGTCGACTTTGCCGGTTTCAGGGTCTCAGACACCACTATCGAATCGCTACCGAAGTATTTGGATGCTATCAGAGACTTCCCCACCCCGGAATCCACGACTGATATTAGGAGCTGGTTTGGCCTCGTCAACCAAGTGACCAACTATGCTCAGCTACGTGACACGATGGCGCCATTCAAACCATTCCTCAGCCCACGTTGTAAGTTTTCATGGTCGTCTGAACTGGAGGAGGCTTTCCAGAAATCCAAAGAAGCCATTGTTGGTGCCATCTGCAAGGGCGTGGAGATCTACGACATGGAGAAACGTACCTGTCTCCGCCCAGACTGGTCCAGGCGAGGTATCGGTTACTTCCTTCTACAACAACATTGTAACTGTACCTCTGGTGCACCGGACTGTTGCTTGGGGGGTTGGAGGATTACCCTGGCTGGTTCCCGATTCCTGTCCTCAGCGGAACAACGTTATGCTGCCATCGAGGATGAGGCCCTGGCGGTGGCCTGGGGCCTTGAGCAGACAAGGTACTTCACACAGGGCTGTGACAACCTCGTCGTGGTCATCGACCACAAGCCGCTAGTGAAGATTTTCGGTGACCATACGCTGGATGAGATCACAAACTCTCGTCTCTTCAGACTCAAGCAACGTACCCTTCCGTGGTGCTTCGACATAGTGCACCTGCCTGGCAAGAGTAACCATGCTGCTGACGCCACCTCAAGGCATCCCTCGCCCTCGGGATCGGCGGACGTGCTCTCGTTAGGGTCATGGAGCGTGCCCGATGCCGTGGAATCAGCGTTGATGGCTTCCATCCGTGATGACGCTCAGGAACTTGGAACAATCTCCTGGCATCTCCTAGCACAAGAGACGGCTGTGGACACATGCTTTGCCCGGCTACTACACCTCATTGAACACGATGGTGTGGTCGATGCAAATGACCCTGCCCTGGTGGACCTATCTCCAGTGTGTGAGGCCATCTATGCTCAGGATGGTGTGCTGCTGTATCGTGACCGTGTGGTGGTCCCTCCGTCCCTCCGGGACAGAATCCTTCGGCACCTCCATGCGGGCTCACCAAGGCGTTTCTGCTATGGAAAACCGTGCCCGTGCTATAGTCTATTGGCCTGGAATGTCCAAAGACATTCAGGCCACCAGATATGGATGTGCTGACTGCAATCGGAATGCCCCTTCGCAGGCGGCTACGCCCCCCCTGCCGTCCCCACCTCCATCCACACCTTTTGAGGCGGTGTTCGCTGACTTTTTTGACTATGGGGGCCGCCACTACTTGGTTGTTGGCGATCGACTGTCAGGTTGGGTGGAAGTTCTTAGCTCTTCAGCTGGCACAGACCTGGGAGGCTCGGCAGGCCTAGTTCGCCACCTCCGCTCCTTCTTCGCTACCTTTGTCGTTCCTGAGGAACTTTCCAACGACGGTGGTCCAGAGTTTATGGCAGGCCACACAGAGAACTTCCTGCGCTCATGGCATGTCAGGCATCGTGTCTCTTCAGTTGGCTTTCCACAGTCGAATGGGAGAGCGGAGGTTGCTGTGAAGACTGCTAAGCGTCTTTTGATGTCCAATACTGGCCCGACAGGTAGCCTCGATCACGACCGCTTTCTGCGTGCTATATTGCAATTGCGCAACACGCCCGACCCTGACTGCCACCTCTCCCCGGCGCAAATCATTTTTGGTCGCCCCCTTCGCGATTCCCTCCCCTTTGTCAACCGGCTGGAGAAGATCTCTAACCCGTATGTACGACCACTCTGGCGCCAGGCGTGGATGGCAAAGGAGGATGCCCTCTGGACCCGCCTGTCCCGTACGACTGAGTCCCTACGGACACACTCGAGACCACTCCGACCACTGGCACTTGGTGAGTCGGTGTTCCTCCAGAATCAGTTGGGTCCGAGCCCTAACAAGTGGGACAGGTCAGGAGTGGTGGTGGAGTCCCTGGGTCATGATCAGTATCGCGTCAAGGTTGACGGATCGGGACGTCTCACTTTACGCAACCGGCGGTTCCTTCGTGCCTTCACACCAGCGACCCCCCATTCCCATGTGCAACCGGCTGCCCCATTGCCGACACCCTATGCCCTGGCGGGAGAGTATCTACATATCCGCCCGGGCTCTCAGCTGTCAGCGGACAAGCACCCTAACTCAGCTCAGGACACATCTGTGCCGGAACCCTGCGATGAGGCTGCCCCTGCAACCGACACCCAAGTGGCGCCTGCCCCGACGGTCTCAACCCCGACCGTTCCATCTCCTGCGTCACGGCCACCGTCAGCATCGCCCCGACCCCATCAGCTGTGCCGCCCGAGGACGCCGCCCAAGCGCTATGAACCTGAGACGGGTCATTGGGTATAGGATTGAGTCCGTCTACCTCTTCCAGTTTGTTGGTTTCCAGACTGGGGGGGATGTAGAGTTTACCTCCGGCCACTAGGGGCCACAAAGGAATATATTATGGAACGATAGGGGATAGTCATCCATTTTGTTTGTTGTTCTGTCTCATGCTTCCCCATTGTTCATGACACAACCTCTGCATCAAGTTACCGACTTTGTTACTGTAAGTTTCTCTGCTTCATTACTTATTCTGTTAGTTATATTCAGTTATGTTGGTTTCTTTATTACATATTTCCACATTTAGTTGCCGCGGTCATTTTATATTTGTATATTTTTATCCCTGCAGGGCTCCTTCATCTTTGTCATTAATAGGCCATGGGCCAAAACCTCTGGCGTGCAGTTTCGTCTTAACTTTGCAGTGGCAACTTTATCTCTCGGTTTTAAGTAGTTTAGACTATATTAAATGATATTTTACCTGTCCACATTTGCACTGTTTGCACGTTAATGAGAAATTAATTAAAGAAAATCGACACTTTAATCACGTAATTCCCCTTCCGTGACTTGCTGCGTGCGGGCGCTATTTTTCAACCTCGAACCGTCGCTGCCATTGCAATGTACAGTGTCGACGATTTGACCTGAATACGAGGATCCAACATGGTGACACGCGTGCGAACGTGTGTTTGTCATTTGATCAAGGAGGAAAAGGGAAAAATAACCCCATTTACACAAGTTAGTTGGCAAAAGTTTCATGACTGCAACAGGTTCAGGAAGTTCTTCAGAGATATGAAGGCTTTGTCAGGCAGGAGCGTACGCAAAGTGCATTGTATGACTTCTGGTCATCATACCTAGACATGGTACAAATACTTCTTCTCTCAATAAGAGCAACGAGAGAAGGGAATTGGTCACTTCACCTTGAGTCGTGCAAAAAGATGGTACCTTGGTTTCATGCCTATGGCCGTATAAACTATGCGAGATATCTTCCAGCATACATTGCAGAGATGAGCAACCTGCCGGCGACTCATCCAACCATCCATGAGTCATTTTCGAGAGGTGAATTTGTAGCTCAGCGGCAGTCAGATCATGGATTCAGCCAAATAGCTTGTGATATGGTCATAGAACAGACTATCAACAGAGACTCAAAAACAAAGGGCGGTATGAGTGGGATCACACTTAGTAAAGGAGGTGTGAACAGATGGCTACTTTCCCATCCAGAGAGAGCAGCTATCACACGGGCATGTCAAGTGATGGCAGGAAAAGATGACAGCATAAGATCGAGGAAAGATTTAGATGCTGCAAGAATCAAACAAGACAATGCTACAGTATCTGACCTTATCAGAACTTTTGAAGCAATGGTTGACCCCTTCGCATACAGTGGAGAGAAGTTGATCAATGTGTCTTCTGGACTTGTTGTCAGCGAGCATGTGGCTAATGACATCAAGCAGGCGTACTCCAAAGGTAACTCTGCATATCAAGCTTTCTGTGCAGGCAGAATTCTTGCAGGTGGAAATGTTCCATTCCATAAGCCCATCAAAATGCTCAAGTTGAAGACCTTTGCTGCAGTCAATAAAAGAAAGGAATCTTCGAAAACACAAGATGCAAAGTTGCTCCGAACGAGTAGTGATTTATTCACAAGACTGCTCATTGTGTCGAAGAATCGTTCAGTGGATCTGAAGAAAGTTCTCACGTACACTTTGACTCCAGTGCCCGCGTCCATTGCCACCTATGATGGTCTCTGCAACAAAACAACGAAGGCTGCACTCATGCATGCTATGGAGAGTGATGTGCCATCATGTCGAATTCAGGCCTCAACAATTCCTGCTAATTCAGCCTTGTTGGTTGATGGAATGGCCCTCATTCAGTCCTGCAACGCAAAGTGTGAAACGTTTGCAGAATTTGCAGATGTACTACTAGCCAAGGCTCTCCACTTATGCACACAAATGAGATGTACGCGTTTAGATTTTGTGACTGATCGCTACCCAGACATATCAATAAAGGACTGTGAACATTCTCGTCGAGAGTGTCATGTGGTGATCCTTGCGGATCACCAAGAGACGCCACAGAGTTCACCAGGGAGTTTGGCAGAGATGTTAATTTATTTCCTGACGTGACAAAACATAACTATGAACCCATAAGGGCGAACAAACACACGACAGAGGCTTGGGCTCGTAGGGCTAACCCAGCCGCTATGAGCTAACTGTGACATAACAAGATAACAGACCTGACATGAAGGTCTGCGGCACTCACAGGAAATGACGAGGCGCAGACCCAGGGCTTGGCAGGATGAAGCCACTCAGACGTAATGTTGACCGGAATAGACTGATAATCCTGCGTCTTACCGTCGCCAGTGCCGGGCTTAAAAGCGCAAAGCACTAACGACGGTAATGACAATCAGCTGACCGGCCGTTGACAGGCGGAAGCCCTACCGAGCACTTTCACAATAAGAGCCCGGTGAGGCCAGAATACAGCCCGCAGCTGTCAAGGCCGGCAGCGAGACATAACTTTAAGCCCGAGCGCGATCAGAACCGGCGCTCGGGTCATAACAGAGAGGCTTCAGGTGTTCAGCAGATTGATATCACAAGACCTCATCAGAAACTACCTCGACAGTTTGCTAAATTCCTTTCGAATGGAGCAAACAAGGAAAAGCTGGTTAAGTTCCTGCTTGCCATGTGGAGTCGTGAAAGTACATCCATTCCTGCCGGAATTGAACTTTATCTGTGTCATGGAGAGTTGTGCACTCGATTAAACTGCAGTGAAGGAGTTATGATGGTGCAAGATGTTCAGGAGTTAAAATGTGATCACCAGGAGGCAGACACGAGGCTTCTCTTACATGCTGCACATGCCGGTAACACACACCCTGGTGTTGTCATCAACAGCCGCGACACCAATGTCTTTCTGTTGAGTGCAGCAGTGGTGCATGATTTACCATGTCGTGTATATGCCAGAACTGGAAGTGGCCAGGACACAACTGTTCTTGACATCAATCAGCTGTCATCACACTATGGGTCTGAAGTTTGCCAAGCCATCATAGGCATGCATGTTTTCACAGGATGTGATACAGTTAGTGCCTTCAAGGGAAAAGGGAAAGTGCGGCCTCTACGTCTTATGTTGGAGTCAGCTGAGACAGTGAATGTCTTCAGGCTACTTGGCTGCGAGTGGATGCCAGATGAAGAGCTGCTAAGAGGACTTGAGGCATTTGTATGTACCCTCTACGATAAAAAAACTTCTGATGTGAATGAAGCTCGGCATAACTTATTCACCTTGAGATGCAGAGTGGATGATGTTTTGCCACCAAATAAGGACTCCCTTAAGCTGCACACAATGACGGCATCCTATCAAACCGCCATTTACAGACGTTGTTTGAATCAGTACATCCTTGCACCAAACCCCGTTGGCCATGGTTGGGACCTCACAAATGAACATTTGACATTCAAATGGATGTCAATCCCTGCAGCTCCTCCAGAGATACTCCAACACGTGCACTGTGGGTGCAAGAAAACTCACTGCAACACAATGAGCTGCTCTTGTCACAAAGCGAATCTTCCTTGCACCGAACTCTGCAAATGCAGTGATTGCCAAAATGTGCTTGCAGCCCCCGATGATGACGATGATGAGTACAGTGATGACGGATACAGTGATGATGGGGATTCAGATCCGGAGACCTACTAATCAAACTAATTGAAGTATGTGATTCCAAAAGACATGCTTCCAGTCTTGTGTCACTTATGCGTATGAATGAGAGACATAACTCTTTAACTCTAACCTTGCAAAATCTAAAGATAACGATTTGTAGGCCTTCTTGGATTTTGCTGATGTCGCCTTGGAACAAAATTTTCTTTCTGTCATTTGATTTGGTTTCATAAAGGGGTACCTGGAAAAAATGTGAAGGGGTTAAGGGTTGGAGATTTCAAGGAAGAAAAATGCCCTTTCAAAGCTCATTACATTTTCTGGCACAAAAACAGGAAACATCAGAAAAAAAATACTATAAACAATGTGGATTGCACTACTAAAACAACTGTGAAACATGCATGCAATGTCCATTTTAATGTTTTATTATTGAAACAATTTTTCTTTTTACATTATTTTTGGGTGAAAATCAAATGATCCCTTCCTGATCTCTTGGTTGGCATGATTTCAAAATATCCACTGAACTCTAAAATGCTAAAAAATAGATGTTGGTCCTGTGCAGCTAAAAAAATAATTGACTTTTGTGACAAAAATCACAAAAACAAAGGTTTTCCCCCCAAAACAACAGATATAGCGCCCTCTGTTGGTGACTTTGGCTGATAAATCAAAATATAGGTTGTGCAGATGACTACTAAAAACAATTCTGTATTAAATTTGTACTTATTGAAAGTTAAAAGAAAACTATGGCCAAAATCTTGTTTTTTACCAAAAATGGACAAAAAACTAGAATAAATGGGTCATATTTGCTTAATGTGCAAGTTTGGCTGTTGTGGACAACTGTATTCAGATTCAGCACTATCAAATTAGTAAAATTCACTTTATTTCAAGTTGCCACTAGAAAGTTAAGACGAACCTCAATTTCTAGCCATGCAACAGATTTTGGCCCATGGCCTATAAAATATAAATTGACATCGAGGAGTGTATTTCTTCAAAAAAGATTCTTGTGGCTGCTTGTTACGTTACTCACTCATGATGTAGTCTGAGATTCTTATAATGTATTAAGAGTACCTTTATATATGCTCACTACTGCAACCGAAATCAGGCTAACCCTGGATTTCAATTTGGAAGACAGGCACGGCCATTGCCTCCTATTGTCTTATCAATTCTGGGTACAGACTGCAACCCAGAATCTCACCGATCCATTTAATCTTTTGTTAATCTTTTGTTGTTTCTGTACACTCTCGGCGCCACACCAGTCGGCTGCCTTTTGCAACAGCGGCTCGATTCCGAGTTTTTTTTCCCTTCCTCTCTCTTTTGATCACTTTTTTTTTTTTTTCACCCCACTTATATCACGGACACACAGATCGTCCCAAATGTCTCCTGAGCCGGTGGACGGAGCCACTGTTTATAGCAGGATACGATACAACAGGGAAGAGCTGCTAGCATTTAACAGCCACCCGGTCCCACTGGAAAAACTCGACATACCGAGAGAACTGAGGCGAAAACGCCGCGGCTGCCGGGCTGGAGTAAGGCGGAGGACAAAAAATATAAGGTACAGACCCTCCCTTCCATCTGTTGTCATGGGAAATGTACGGTCGATACTGGGAAAGTTAGATGAGCTAGCGGCTATCTCCCGTTATGATAGCACTTACCGGGAGTGCTCTCTCCTTTTGTTTACTGAGACGTGGCTAACTGAACTAGCAGCAGATGCTAACATTGAGCTGGAGGGTTTTCACATGATACGAGCTGACCGAACACCAGAGAGTGGCAAAACTAGGGGCAGTGGAGTGATAATGTATGTTAACAACAACTGGTGTAGACCGGGACATATCACTGTTAAACAACGACACTGCAGCAAAGACATTGAGTTGCTAGCTGTTAGCATGAGGCCTACATATCTCCCGAGAGAACACTCACACGTGATCTGCATTGTTGTTTATGCAAATCCGACGGCGAACGCTGGGACAGCGCGTGACGTCATCCATTCAGTAACCAGCAGGCTGCAGACAGAACACCCAGATGCTCTTCTCCTCATCTCAGGCGATTTCAACCACGTTTCACTGTCTCCCATTCTGCCCACTTTCACCCAGTATGTCACATGCCACACTAGAGACAATAAAACACTGGATTTGTTCTACGCAAACACTAAGGAGGCGTACACCTCATCACAACTCCCCCCACTTGGGAGATCGGATCACAACTTGGTTCATCTCCGACCGGTGTACAAACCCCTAGTGCACAGACAACCTCCGGCCATGCACACTGTGGAGTTATGGTCTGAGGAGACAATGGACACTCTAAAGGACTGTTTTGAAGCCACTGCCTGGAAGCAGCTCTGCGATCCACATGGTGAGGACATCGATGGCCTCATTCACACCTTCACGGGCTACCTCAGCTTCTGTGTGGACAAATCCATTCCCACCAAGACCATACGGCGTCACTCAAACAACAAACCCTGGATCAACCCTGAGATAAAAACACTTCTGAGAGAGAAGAAGAGGATCTTCAGGTCGGGGAACAGGGAGATGCTGAAGTCCGTACAGAGGGAGCTGAGGAGAAAGATCAGAGAAGGCAAGGACAGCTTCAGGAAGAAGATGGAGGACAAGCTGCAACAGAGCGACATCAGCGGGGTCTGGAGAAACCTCAAAACCATCTCGGGGCTCCAGAATACCTCCCCCCAGGCCACGGGGGGCAGGGAGTGGGCGAACAACCTGAATCTGTTTTTCAATAGATTTGACCAACCGCCCTCCCCCCTGTCTGCACAACAACCACTGCTGCCTCTAAGAAATCAAGTTCTGCTACCCACTCCCCACTCCACCGACACCCCCCCCACTCCCAACACACAGCCCCCCATCCTGACCCTGACCAAGACCCAGGTGAGGACGGAGCTGAGGAAGATCAAGGCGAGGAAGGCGTCGGGACCGGACGGCATCAGCGCAAAGCTCCTCAAGTCCTGTGCAGACCAGCTGTGTGGGATTGTGACGTATATCTTCAACATGAGCCTGAAACTGGGGAGGGTACCACAGCTGTGGAAAACATCTTGTGTGGTACCTGTACCAAAAACTTCCCACCCCAAAGACCTGAACAGCTTCAGACCGGTGGCCTTGACGTCCCACTTGATGAAGACCCTGGAGAGACTGCTCCTTGCTCATCTCCGCCCCCTGGTGGAACCAGCGATGGATCCACTCCAGTTCGCCTACCAGCATGGCATTGGGGTGGAGGATGCGGTGATCTTCCTCCTTCACCGTTCTCTGTCCCACCTGGAGAAGCCCGGGAATATGGTGAGGATCATGTTCTTTGACTTCTCCAGTGCTTTCAACACCATCCACCCGATGATCCTGAAGGACAAGCTGCTGCGCGCAGGGGTGGACCAGCACCTGTCATCATGGATCCTGGACTACCTCACGAACCGGCCTCAGTTTGTGAGAACCCGGGACTGTGTTTCCGACACGATCATCAGTAGCACGGGGGCCCCCCAGGGAACGGTGCTGGCTCCCTTCCTGTTCACTCTTTATACTGCGGACTTCTCACACAACACAACACATTGCCATCTACAGAAGTTCTCTGATGACTCTGCGATCGTTGGTCTCATCTCCAGCGGAGATGAAGCTGAGTACAGAGGGCTTATCCAGGACTTTGTGGACTGGTGCCATCGGAACTGCCTCCAGATCAACGCGAGGAAAACTAAGGAGCTGGTGGTGGACTGCCGCAGGCATGGACAGCCCCTCACAGCACCAGTAAATATACAGGGAACAGACATCGAGATGGTGACATCCTACAAGTACCTGGGTATTCATCTGAACAATAAACTAGACTGGTCACACAATACTGATGCACTCTACAAGAAGGGACAGCGCAGGCTGTTCCTGCTGAGGAGACTCAGGTCTTTTGGTGTACAAGGGGCGCTGCTGAAGTCATTCTATGACACGGTGGTGGCATCAGCCATCACTTTTGGAGTGGTCTGCTGGGGCAGTGGCATCACTGCAGCCGATAGGAAGAGACTGAACAAACTGATTAAGAAAGCTAGCTCTGTCCTGGGGCAACGCCTTGATCCGATGGAGGAGATAGGAGAGAGAAGGACGGTGGCTAAACTGTCATCTCTGCTGGAGTCCGAGTTCCACCCTATGCAGGACATACTGGATGCACTGAGGAGCTCATTTAGCAGCAGACTACATCATCCCAGGTGCACAACCGAGAGGTTTCGTAGGTCCTTCCTACCAACGGCTGTCAGACTGTACAACCTAAGCAGGGCTGCTCGCAGAGATAGCAAAAAGACGTAACAAACTAATAGTTTTTTTTGAATGCAAAAGATGCAATAGACTTACACAATGGTCCTCTCCGGCATACAACTAGGAACATACCGGTCGCTATGGAGGGTGAGAATATGTATGGGCACATAATCATACCATGTAGGATAACTAAATAGACGGTTATGCTGTTTCATCCCACCTAGCAACAATGCTCTGCACTGTGTGTGTTTATATATTTACATATTTATTCCATCTAGCTACAATGCTCTGCACTGGGTGTGTTTATATTTATATATCTATATATTTATTCCATCTAGCTACAATGCTCAGCACTGGGTGTGTTTATATTTATATATCTATATATTTATTCCATCTAGCTACATTGCTCCGCACTGTGTGTGTTTATATACTTGAATATTTATTCCACCTAGCTGCAATGCTCCGTACTGTGGGTGTTTATATATTTACATATTTATTCCATCTAGCTACAATGCTCTGCACTGTGTGTTCATATATTCATATATTTATTCCATCCAGCTACAATGCTCTGCACTGTGTGTCTGTGTGTGTGTGTGTGTGTATATATATATTTTATAGTAATATGTACATATGTATATTAGCTGCTCTTGCTTGCTTGTTTTTTTTTTTTTTTTTCTTGCCTTCTGATTGTTGCTGTGAGTGTTGCTATCCCTGTGCTGTTGCAATCCTGGAATTTCCCCGTTGTGGGACTAATAAAGGCTTATCTTATCTTATCTTATCTTATCTTATCTTAAACAGAGGGTACTTTCGCTGGGGCCTCGGCAGGTCCCCCAATGCACAAGCGGTACCATGATTAACTCTGATACACAGCGGACACTTTCACTGCGGGCTTCTTTCAGGCCCGAGTACAAGAGGTGTCTTGTGTCCAGCAAATTAAATGATCACGTCTTCACTCCCAGAGTGGCATCGGGGTAAAACTTTTCATGGCTTCCCCCGGCATCAGGTTGCTAAAACCTGGCTTATAATTTGGGAGACGAACCTGGGTGATTATTAGTCACCCTGGCATCCTAAGTCTCTTATTTTGGTTCAGACTGACTCCAAAATGTTTTAAAATTTGACGGACCATACACCCGTAATGTACGTCCAGGACCACGGCCGTTCTATCTCAGACTGAAAATAGAACACGTGCACTCTCTTTAACTTTTCAAACTATTGTTTACGACTTTACATGTAACTCCCAACCAAATGATAAATTTCGAGATCGGATATACCCCTTTATCAGACAACTGTAAATTTAGAATGGCCAAACTGCAGAATTTTGTAGACAAAAGGCTCTGCTTACCTTATTTTTATTCAGGTGCCACAGTAGTCTGCAAAAGGGTCCCTCCGATGTGGTGTGTTCAGGCTCGTCTCGGAAAAATTCAATCCGGGTCACGGCACCAATTTGTTAGAAAAATACCCAATTCTTTGATTGAAAGATCTAAGAACAAGCCGGAGATTTCTTCAGTTTAAAGGATGGTACATTTATTTAGAAGTCACATGTAAAGCAAGCAGCGCTGGGTGCAGCGTGACGCAGCTCTCTCTGGAGCGTCGCCACACTGACCACGACTTCCGGGTGCATGTTACAATTATCCTGTTGGGTGGGGGCTACCCAGTACAATAGGATGGGCTTATGCACGACTATCTGATTGGCTAGTTTAACTCTGACGTGAACAGGCCATCCGCTGTTCACGTTTCCGATCTCCTAAAATGTACTATCAAAAGTGTGTGTGAGAATGTTGTTTTGGGTGTGTAACTAATGTGAAAGACCTGACTTAAAAGAGAGAGAAAAGAGAGAGAGAGCTCTATACCTTTGTCTCATTCCTGTTTTATCAATTTACCATAACATAATTGTTCATAAGCATGCAAACAGAAGTGGTATGGAATATGTGTAGAGCATAATGGGAGATCACCTACAGAATTATTATTCTGGCACTAACTATACATTAACCCTTTCACTACCATGGGTTTTATTGGGGTTGCGTTCTGCACCTAAAGAGGATTTAGAAGCCTCCCCAGCTGAGCTAGTTTTCGCACAGCCACTTCGGATGCCCGGGGAATTTCTCCCAGATAATCCTGCGCCAGAGTGCTCCCCAGCTCAGCGGTTACAGAGTAGCATGGAATCGAGCACGCTGCCTGGCCCCGTTCACCACAGTTTTCCGCGCGTTTTTGTGCCTAAGGCCTTAAAAAATGCGGAGATTGTTTTTGTCAGACACGATGCCCATCACCCACCGTTACGACCACCTTATGATGGACCATTTAGAGTGCTGGAAACAGGGGATAAGCATTTTTTGCTAGATTTGGGGGGCAGAAAAGAAATGATTGGCATAAACAGGCTCAAACCCGCTTTTGTGGTTGCTGACGAAGGTGTGCAGTTGGCCAAGGCTCCTCGGCGCGGCAGACCCCCTAGAGAGCATTCCCCAGAACACCCACAGAGATTGACTAACAGTTCTCATCCTCAGACAGCAGCTCCCCAGCAGGAGGGCGCCGCGGAGGTGGTAAAGCCTGCTTACAGCAGATATGGGAGAAGACTGAGGCCCAAGCAGCATGTGGACTGATGTGTAGTGATTTTATTATGACATGCAAACTGTTATTACGTTGTTCCATCTTAGACGTTTGGGGGGGGGGGGTCATGTGGGACACATATGTGGGTTTCATATGCTTCACATGTATATTACTGTATGCTTATTGTATGCTTCACGTCTCAGAGGAACAAAAGGACTGAGCCTCCTAGGAGATAACAGGAGGATGTGAAATGTGGCCTTTTGTATGCAAAGAGATGGCCTTGAGGGATTTCCTGACCACCAGTGACTTTAGGCGGAGGTGAGAAGACCTGGAAGAAGACACATTGTGACTTGGGATTAAAATACAATGTGACTGTGTGCTTTGATGTCCTGGGGTATAAAGGGACGAATGTCTGGGGGTTTATTCCTTTTTCTGTTTTTGATGTTAGAGAATGGAATAAACCTGACTCGTGAGATAAACTCAGCCTCGTCATTTCCACATTCTCCACAATACCATGATTTGTAATTTAATTTACAAAAGTTGTAACCATAATCATCAAAAATAAATGAATACTGCTTAAATAGTCCACTGCATGTGTAGTGAAAGCTGACATTCCTGCAGTGTAACTTCAAACATTTGTAAACTGTTATTTTGGACTGGAAGAAGTTCTTTTAATTTTCATCTGAAGCCTGATTGAACTATGAAACTTCCAGACCCAGACAGGTTTTAATAAGATGGACTAGTTTGTTTTCTTTTTTTACTTTTATGGATTTTAATGTTACTCTGGTGAGTGATTCCAACTGCAGTGTTGAACTGATTCCCCATTGAGAGTTCTCGTATAATCCTGTCCCACAAACCAGAGCAGTGTGAGAAACTAGGGGGCTGAAGCTAAAGCTTTGCCCCGGGCGAACGCCCAGGACATTCAGAATGGTGGTGGTGGTGGTTGGGGTTCAGCCCCACCCCCCTTCACAAATTCCTGGCTACGCCACCGTGAGGGGCCTTGGTTATTAACTACTTGAAGATTTAGGTCGCAGATCTGCACCATCTGCATGCACCCTTTGGTGGTGAAGATTTTTTTCAAGAAAATATTCATTTTAGATATCACAAATTCCAAAGACTGTAACTTGAAGGTGGTAAGAGATAATGGCTTACTGACAATGAGAAAGTTGTAGAATTTGATCCAAAGTTTATGATAGGAGTAAATTTACACATCTAATTTGCATAATGTGACGGCAGCCACATAAGATTACATAACTTTCGATCAAAGTGGACTTTGGACGTATTTACACAAAGGATGGGTTTGTCTTTTTGTCTTTGTTTTTGTTTTTTATTTTATCTTCAAAATATATGAACCAGAAAATCAGTAGAACATAAACAAACTGATAAAAAAACGTCAGCCCTACCTCTCGTCATGTGTCGCCATGCATCCGTGTGCTCCTCCGTGTGCTCATCCTCGGTCCATTTTTGTCTTCTGTTGGTCATTTTCGCTTTCTCTCCCACATCCAGAAACAATCACATTTATCTTCTGATTTATTCCACCTCGATTTTGGTTAGATTACCCCACAAAACCGGCAGTATTGTCCTCTCCGTCACGTGCAGCTTTGTCAATGGCGGACAAAAAGTGTTCCGCTCCAGTCCATCTTGTGCTGTCCAGAAGGTAAATATTTCCCTTCAGAAACTAAGAGATTCTGAAGGGAAATTATTAGAGATTATGATTCTAAGCTTTAGAATCATAGTTGGCAAAATTTGAAATAAATCAAGTATTAATACATCATTCTGATCTCCACTGTATGTGTGCTGTTGGGGGGTGTCTGAAGACACTTCCTTATCTTGTCTGTCACTGTGTTGTGTCCTCCTCGGGGTTAGTTTTGCAGCGCATTTCTGTATTTGCTTTGAGTTTGGTTTGGTTTTGACTGTTTGCAGTTGCTTTCTTAAAGACGTACCGTGATGGGGGGATTTATTGTCAAGTGTGGTGTCATGACGCCGCCTTCCAGCTGCATCATCACACCACCCTATAATAAGGGACGTCACACTTTTGGGGCTCTCTTGCTCAGATGACCCTACATAGAACCGCATGATATGTAGTATGACCAGTTACAGTACAGCCAAAGTCTTCACGGCGCTTCACTTTTTCCACATTTTGTTATATTACAGCCTTATTCCAAAAGGGATTAAATTCATTGTTTCCCTCAAAATTCTACAGACAATACCCCACAATGACAATGTAAAAAAGTTTTTTTTGAGATTTTTGCAAATTTATTAAATATAAAAAACTAAGAAACCACATGTACATAAGTATTCACAGCCTTTGCTCAATACTTTGTTGATGCACCTTTGGCAGCAATTACAGCCTCAAGCCTTTTTGAATATGATGCCACAAGCTTGGCACACCTATCTTTGGGCAGTTTTGCCCATTCCTCTTTGCCGCACCTCTCAAGCTCCATCAGGTTGGATGGGAAGTGTCGGTGCACAGCCATTTTCAGATCTCTCCAGAGATGTTCAGTTGGATTCAAGTCTGGGCTCTGGCTTGGCCACTCAAGGACATTCACAGGATTGTCCTGAAGCCACTCCTTCAATATCTTTGCTGGGCGCTTAGGGTCGTTGTCCTGCTGAAAGATGAACCGTCATTCAGTCTGAGGTCAAGAGCGCTCTGGAGAAGGTTTTCATCCAGGATATCTCTGTACATTGCTGCATTCATCTTTCCCTCTATCCTGACTAGTCTCCCTGTTCCTGCCGCTGAAGAACATCCCCACAGCATGATGCTGCCACCACCACTGGTGGGGTTATGAACCGTGCCTGGTTTCCTCCAAACATGATGCCTGGCATTCACGCCAAAGAGTTCAATCTTTGTCTCATCAGACCAGAGAATTTTGTTTCTCATGGTCTGAGAGTCCTTCAGGTGCCTTTTGTCAAATTCCAGGTGGGCTGCCATCTGCCTTTTACTAAGGAGTGGCTTCCGTCTGGCCACTCTACCATATAGGCCTGATTGGTGGATTGTTGCAGAGATGGTTGACCTTCTGGAAGGTTGTCCTCTCTCCACAGAGGAACACTGGGGCTCTGACAGAGTGACCATCAGGTTCTTGGTCAGCTCCCTGACTAAGGCCCTTCTCCCCTGGTCGCTCAGTTTAGACAGTCGGCCAGCTCTAGGAAGAGTCCTGGTGTTTCTGAATGTCTTCTGTTTATGGATGATGGAGGCCACTGTGCTCAATGAGACCTTCAAAGCAGCAGAAATTTTTCTGTACCCTTCCCTAGATTTGTGCCTCGAGACAATCCTGTCTCGGAGGTCTACAAACAATTCCTTTGACTTCATGCTTGGTTTGTGCTCTGACATGTACTGTCAACTGTGGGACCTTATATAGACAGGTGTGTGCCTTTCCAAATCATGTCCAGTCAACTGAATTTACCACAGGTGGACTCCAGTTAAGCTGTAGAAACATCTCAAGGATGATCAGTGGAAACAGGATGAACCTGAGCTCAATTTTGAGCTTCATGGCAAAGGCTGTGAATACTGATGTACATGTGATTTCTTAGTTTTTTAGTTTTAATAAATTTGCAAAAACCTCAAAGAAAAAAACTTTTTTTCACATTGTCATTGTGGGGTATTGTGTGTAGAATTTTGAGGGAAAAAATGAATTTAATCCCTTTTGGCATAAGGCTGTAACATAAAAAAAATGTGGAAAAAGTGAAGTGCTGTGAATGCTTTCTGGATGCACTGTAACCATTTTGCTACGCCGGACAATGTGATGGTACAACGGATTCGCTTTCACCAGAGACAACAGAGTGTCAGTGAGCCAATTCAGCAGTTCGTCGCTGACCTGAGACAGTTAGCTAGTGTGTGCCGTTTTGGGCCGCTATAAGATGAAATGGTGTGGGACCAATTGGCCAAACAAACATAGCTAGGTTGCAAATGGTGCCAAACAACCTAACGCTAGCTAAAGCAGTTGAGCTAGCGCTCCAATTGGAAGCAGCAGAGAAGTTAGCTACGGAGCTAAATGGGTGTCAAACACAGAGGCTACCCGGACAGTCAACGCTAGCTAATGTGGTGGACTTGGAGGATGACGAGAGCATGGCAGAGGAATACAAGGCTAATGCGGTGAGCTGGAGGTCTGCTCCGAGAGGCCCCATCTGGGGGGGTTGTGGGTCCCCGACGCACCGGGATGGCGCATGTGTTTGCCCGGCAAGAGGAAAACAGTGTAAAAAGTGCGGGCGCCTGAACCATTTCACCAGAATATGCCAGTCGTTAGCACCGTGGGCCCGCCAGGAGAGCCTGCCCACCCGCCAACAACGACCATTCATTCGGTAAGCCCCAGCATTAGTGGTTAGTTGTACAGCATGGTTGAATTAGACAGAGTTGCTGAATCACTTCTGCTCGGCATGACGGCAGTGCGATCAATGTTAAACTGGGCCACAGTGAAAAAGTTTTTCCCCAACCACAAAATCAAGGAGGACCCAATGCCGCTGTATGGTTATGGTGGTCACAGACTGTGCAATGTCAGAACAGTGAAACTGACTGTTTGTTGCAATATCAAAATTGTGTACGACTGCACGTTCCAGGTGACGGCGCGCGGTGCCGGCAACGCTTCATCCAATCCGCGCTCTCAGGAGGAGAGCGGCACGGAGAGGGAGCTTGAGCATGCAGAATTCCCCTGAAGAATGGCAGCAACAGCTGGGCACAGACACAACGTGCGACACGGCACAGCGGAGCACTTCAGATGGCAAAAAGGAGGAACCGGACTGCTCCCGTGCTCTTGCCCAACAAGCTATGGAGGTTACAACCGAGCAGACGGGTGAGGAGTCCATTTCAACGAGCGACACCGGAGAGGCACCGGACACCTTCCGTACCCACAACAAGCCTCAACCGACGGCGGGGACAGTAGGCGGAGGGTCCGCATTGAACAAGGTGACTGCAGAACCGCCGCAACAAGGCGGTGGTCCCAGGCTGATTGAGCATACAGAGCCACTGGGAGCGCAACAGTGACGCATGGAAACAAGTATGGTGCCACTCCAAGTCATGGACTGGGTTCGGGTTCGCACTGGCGAGACCGCGACGGCGACTGACTGGGCCGCAATCAGCAAAGTAACAGGTGCCGCTGAGGATTGTTGTGAAGCTGGAAACAGCATGCTTTCGGATGATGGACAATTCAGTTCAGCACACGAACAGACTACGGCGTGTCCAGGTGGCGGCTCCAGTTGTGAGAGTTGTGGTGAGTTGTGGTCTCACACTGCTGCCGCAGTGTGGCTCCGGCGTCATGAAGATTGACCACGGGGGTCTGACAGCTCCCGGGGGGGCAGCCACCATGGGCCCATTTCAAAGCTCCCGGGGGGGGGGGGGGGGCACAAGCCTGCTTCAAAGCTCAAGGGAGGAGGCAACTGTGGGACGCCTCAAAACTATGCAGGCAGAACCGTTTTCCCCAGTTGACCAACCCTTACCATGGGAGACTATGAAAAAAAAAAAGGGTCAAACTGTTTAGGTAGGAGCACAACTGGACCAACCAAAAGTGGCAGAATATTCCACTTGGCTGTGTCGGGCTCCGTGGTAGTCTACCCACGGGCCCTAGTTTAGGCTGTTATATGTGTTGTTCTTGTTATTGTTTTAGTTTGTGTTTTAGGGGGTTCTGTTTTATCAAATTGGGGAGGGTTTTAATTTGGTGTGTTTTCTTATTTTGTAAAGGGGGGATATGATGGGGGGATTTATTGTGAAGTGCAGTGTGATGACGCTGCCTTCCGGTTGTGTCATCACACCACCCTATAATAAGGAGTGTCCGCCCTTTGGGGCTCTCTTGCCCAGACGACCCTACATAAAACCACATGACATGTAGTGCGACCAGTTATGTAATAAAGTTCCAGTTCCAGTGCACATCCTCGTCCATCTATTTCATGCCAGGTTTGTGGACATAACATGTACCCAGGTGCTATAAATCACCTGTAAAAACAAATCTAGATGATCTAAAATGGTATCTTATGCCCTTTTTGCTAAAAACAAAACCTTTTATTGTCTTACATTTTCAAGTCATCTTTTCACTTCCCCCCTCCTTCAAATACCAGGATCTGTGATTACTAGGCCCACCCACATACCACAAGGCTAATACTGGCTAGCACTACATTAAACAGATTAAATCCTATGATAAAAAGACTTACGGGCTGAAGGACGGGCCCACTTGTATATACTGTGACGTATGCAGGGTTCACACAAAGAAAATGGAGCAAGATGGTTGTGATCAACGGGATTTATTTTACACACACTCTGAGCACAGGCAGGAGGGGAGGTCATTCTCCCAGACCCCTGTTTAAATCATGGTTACACACACACACGATAAATCTTGCCTATGAAATACTGTTGGGTAATTATAACGCAGTTATAATTACACAGCAGTAGAATAGCTCAGTAATAACATTTACTACACACACACAGTAACGTTTCAATTGTCAAAGCATGCTGGGAAACCCCTGCCCCCCTTAACATGGCCCCGACATTACACTGCCCCCCCCCCCCGGATTGGTTTCTGTCCCCAGAAAAATTAAAGTCCAATTTAAAAGTCCAATACAAACTCATCCAGGTGTCGGGGTGGTCTTCGGCGCCGGCAGCCAACACGTACAGGCCCCCTAGTGTCCATCTGGGTCTCGGTCGGGGTATCGGGCCGGGATGGAAGCTCCGGTTCGTCCACCAGCGGTGCAGATGGCCGATACAGGGCGAGACGGTCACGATGAAGGACCACAACCCGGTCCCTTTTTCTAAGCCTCACCCTGTACACCACATCTGACAGTCTCTCCAGGACCACGCATGGCCCCGACCAATGGCTCGCCAGCTTCGGTGATCGTCCTCTCTTCCTCTCAGGGCAGAAAACCCAGACTCGATCTCCCGGTGCAAAGTCCCTCCCCTGGCAGCGGGAGTCATACGCTCGCTTCTGCCGACTCCCCGCCGCTGCCAGGGCCTCTCGAGCCAGCTCGTGCACCGTGTGGAGACGTTCTTTCAAACAAAAAAAATAATCCAATCCGGGTTTTCCCTCCACCTCCGGCTCAGGGGGGCAACCGAATACCAAATCCACCGGTGTGCGCAGCTCGCGTCCAAACATGAGCGCCGCAGGGGTGCACCGGGTAGATTCCTGAGCTGCCGTCCGGTACGCCCACAAAACAAAAGGCAGGTGCAGGTCCCAGTCTCGCTGTCGCTGGTCCACTAGAATAGCGAGCTGGGTGGTGAGGGTCCGGTTGAATCGTTCGACCAGGCTGTTGCTCTGTGGATGCAGCGGGGTGGTCCGGGTCTTCCGGATGCCCAGCCTTTTGCAGACCTCTCCGAAGACCTCCGCCTCGAAGTTCCGACCCTGATCGCTGTGCAGCTCCTCCGGTGCGCCGAACCGACAGAACATTTCATCCACCAGCTTTGATGCCGTCGTTGTGGCGCTTTGGTCCGGGACCGCGTACGCCTCTGGCCACTTAGTGAAATAATCCATCGCGACCAGCACGTAGCGGTTCCCCCGGTCCGTGGTCGGGAAAGGGCCCAGGATGTCCACTCCCACTCGCTCCATCGGCGGTCCCACCCGGTACTGCTGCAGGGGAGCGTGGGATCGCTGAGTTGGTCCCTTCTGAGCTGTGCATGTGTCGCAGCGATGAACATGGAGCTCCACGTCCTGATGACAACCGGGCCAGTAGAACCGGGCCCGAAGGTGCTGCAGCGTCTTTGTCACTCCGAAGTGGCCCGCTCCTACCGCCCCATGAACCAGCTGGAGTACTTTGGGCCGGAGTCGACGAGGAACCAGCAGCTGCCAGACGTGCCGCTGCCCAGCAGGAGTCTGCCACTGCCGATACACCACGCCCTCGTGGCAGCGGAGGTTGGCCCACTGGGAGTGCAGGGCCTTAGTCTCTGGGTCCAGCGGTGACACAACCTCCCAGGCGGGCCGCTGTCCTGCGTCCAGCCACTGCCAAACCCGCGAAATGACCGGGTCTCTGTCCTGCTCACTCTGCAGCTGCTGCGTGCCAAAAACCTCTGTGACGTCATCACTGGGGAGAGCTGCCTGATCATCCGAGGAGGGGCTGTGCGTCGCTGCGTGATTCCTGCTCGCAGCGGCCCGGAGAGCAGCAGCCCGTGGGGCGATTTGGTCCCGATCTTCAGCCCGTTGGCAGTGACGACACTCCTCTGTCGCACAGGGGCACCGAGACAGCGCGCCAGCGTTGGCATGGAGGCGGCCTGCCCGATGCACAATCTGGAAATTATAATCCTGCAGTGCCTCCAGCCATCTCGCCAACTGTCCATCCGGTTCTTTGAAGTTTAAGAACCAGGTCAGGAAAGCGTGGTCCGTCCTGAGCTGGAACCTCCCCCCGTACACATACGGGCGGAAATGACGCAGTCCTTGAATGACAGCCAGCAGCTCTCTGCGAGTCACACAGTAATTCCTCTCGGCTCTGCTGAGAGTGCGGCTGAAAAAAGCGACTGCCTGCTCTCCCTGCTCTCCCTCCTGGGATAGCACCGCCCCGATGCCCTGGTTGCTGGCGTCCGTGTCCACGATGAAAGGGCGGTTCGGGTCGGGATATTGCAGGATGGGGGCTCCGATGAGCGCTGCGCGGAGCTGGGAGAAAGCAGCAGCACAGCTGTCACTCCACTGAAATGCGCGTCCTTTCTGCGTCAGCTGATGCAGCGGGCTGGCGATGGTGGCGAAGTCTTTCTCAAACCTCCTATAATAGGAGGCCAATCCAAGAAAACTTCTCAGTTCTCCAACGTTCCGCGGCACTGGCCAGTATCTCACTGTTGCCACTTTTTCCGGATCGGTGGCGACCCCCGCTGCGCTGACGACGTGGCCCAAAAAGGTGGTCTCCCGCCAGAACAGGTGGCATTTCTTAGGGTGTAACCGTAGCCCCGCCTGCTGGATGGCTCCCAGCACCTCTCGGAGATTTGACAGGGCGCTGTCAAAATCAGCTGCATGCACCAGCAGGTCATCCAGGTAAACAGCGCAGCGACTCCGGGGCACGTGAGCCAGCACTCGCTCCATCAAGGGCTCAAAGGTGGCTGGAGCGTTGCAGAGTCCAAACGGCATCACTTTAAACTGGTACAGTCCCTGCCCGATGGAGAAGGCTGTTTTTTGGCGGGCCTCAGGTGACAGCTCTACCTGCCAATAGCCGCTGCGTAGATCCGGCGAGCTGAACCAGCTGGAGCCGGCGATGTGGTCCAGTGCGTCATCGATGCGGGGCAGGGGGTAGGACTCTTTCCTGGTGGCGTCGTTCAGGCGTCGGTAATCCACGCAGAACGGCCACAACCCGTCCTTCTTCTTGACCAGCACCACAGGCGCCGCCCAGGGGCTGCTGGAGGGCTCAATAACATCTGCCTCCAGCATTTCTCGCACTTTTTGTTCTGCCGCTGCCCGCCTTGAAAAGGGCAGCCGGCGTGGGTGGAGTCGAATCGGCCTGGTCTCACCGGTGTCGATCTCGTGCTGCACCAACCCGGTCCGGCCGCATTCCTCATCCTTCGCGGCGAAAACACCCACGTAATAGTCCAATAGCTCCCGCAGCTGGCGTCTCTGTTCCGGGTCCAGCTCGCTGCAGCTCCGTTGAAATAATTCCTCCACCGCCTGCTGCGTCTCTGCTGACACGTTGGCCCCTCCCCTTGCTGTCCTTGTGTGCGTTTGTGCTCCCTCTGTCCACGCTGGTGACGTCATCGTGTCCAGTCCTCGAGGTGACCTGCCTGGTCTGGTCTGTCTTGGCGATCCCTCGATTGCGCAGGCCCCTGTGTTCCTTCCCTGGGTTCTGCTGTGGAGCGTGATGGTCCGGTTTCCCAGCTGGAGGGAAGGTCCGGCGGTGTCGATCTTGGCACGCAAGGCTGTGAGCAGGTCTAGTCCAATAATACAGGGGTCTTGGATGTCAGCCAGCCAGAACGGGTGTCTTATGTTCTGACCGGCCACCCCCACCACCAGCACTCTCCGCCCCTTCAGTCGGGCGCGCTCACCGGTAGCTGTGGTGACGCAGCGCTCGGTGGGTTCCCACCCCCGCGGAGCCGTCTTGCTTGTGCCCGGCAGCACACCGGGTCGAACCAAGGAGATTGTAGAGCCGGTGTCTACCAGGGCCCGGATCGACGTCTTCCCCAAGCTGCACTGTAGATACATCCCTGGAGAGTGTCCAACTCGGCCCACGCGCGGTGCCGGCTCCTCGGGGGAAACATCTGCTGGAGGTGGCCTGTCCCCGTTCACGCCACCTCGCTCTAGTTTAACGCCGGCGAGGGGCCAGTTTGTCGTGGGGTGGGTGCGGGGCGGTATCGTGCGATGTGTCCCATCTCTCCGCAGCAGAAGCACCCTTCCTCGCGCCGCCGAGGCCATCTTCTCCGTGGTCGTGCCGCCGTGGTCTGCCGTAATTCCTCCTCCTCCCCCTCGCTCTCCATCGTAGCCTGGTAGGTTCTTCGGCTGTGCGTTGGCGCTTCAGTTGTGCGATTTATTAGCGGCTCTGCCCGCTCTGCTTCTGCCACTGCAGTCCTCCAGTCGCTCGCGGCGTGGAGCCGTACGTGGCTCTGGAGCTGGGCCGGGCGGAGACCTTGGATGAAACTCCAGAGGGCGAGCTTCTCTACTGCCTCCGGTGCGAAATCTGGGTAGCTGCGCCGGGTTAACAGCCATATGTCTGCAGCATAGGCTCCTAGTTTTTCCTGGTGGTTCTGGCGGCGGCGGGTCAGTTGTTCTTGGGCGTGCTCAGCGTCCGCTATTCTCCCAAATCGTCTCTGGAACGCCCCTTGTAGTGCTGGCCAGCTGTGTTGCTCCTCGGGCCGGAGATCAGAGAGCGTGCAGAGGGCTTTCCCTTCCAAGGCCAGTGCGACCTGTACGGCGGTTTCCTCTGGCGACCAGCCGTTCAGCGCCGCGGTCAGCTCGACCTGTGTCAGGTAGTCGTCCAGTGTGGCTTCGCCGTTGAAACGGGGAATCTTGGCCCGCTGTCGAACAGGTGGGGTGGTCGTCTCCTGATTGATCGCCACTCTTGATCGCTGTGGGGTCGCCAGCCCGTCCTGTCCTGAGAAGGGTGGAATGTTTGCTCTGTTCTGCCCGCTCTGTCTTGAAAAAGACAGGGGGTGGGGTGCTCTGGCCCCGTCAGGTCCGCTGCTTCGTTTGTCCCGGCTCCGGGCTCCCGGTGGTGGTGCCTCGGTCCCATCGTCCATCATCAGCTGAGCAATGGCCTGCTCCAGCTGCTGGATCTCCATTCTGATCCTAGCTTCCATTTGCTCCATGCCCACTCCTGACACCAGTGTGACGTAAGCAGGGTTCACACAAAGAAAATGGAGCAAGATGGTTGTGATCAATGGGATTTATTTTACACACACTCTGAGCACAGGCAGGAGGGGAGGTCATTCTCCCAGACCCCTGTTTGAATCATGGTTACACACACACATGATAAATCTTGCCTGTGAAATACTGTTGGGTAATTATAACGCAGTTATAATTACACAGCAGTAGAATAGCTCAGTAATAACATTTACTACACACACACAGTAACGTTTCAATTGTCAAAGCATGCTGGGAAACCCCTGCCCCCCTTAACATGGCCCCGACGTTACAATACGGTGGCCCAGGATAATGACTGAAACTGCATCAATCCTTAAAAGCAGTTTAAAGTGCTGATGACACATTTTTGGCTTCCTCTAATTTTTCAACACATAATACAATATGACAAAATACTGTAGGTCGGTCTGTGCAGTTCTAAGTTAAACAGGCTTTTTTTCACACAAATATCCGAGGTTTTCATGAGCGCCACGTAACCAATTACATCAGTGGCTGGAAAACCCTGCTGCCATGTAGTCACATCATCAGGAGAACACAGCGCTTGGCTGCTCATTGCACACACAGGATGGAAGCGGCTGAAAACATCGACGATGGTTCCAGCACATGTAGTCTGGAATTGGTTTGTGTTGTCCAATCTTCAGATGATTATAGTTCCGAAGAATGGGATGATAATGAAGAATCTGGGGGCATCAGACCGTATAGGTTTGAGCCGTGCCAAGCGGGCATCGTGCCTAGCGAGTCAGACTCAGAGAGTGATGGTGGAGAGGCACACATGCCCACCGCAGCAGCAGCAACAAACACACGGCAGGGGAACACTGAGTGCTATTCTTTTGTTACAGATATTGCAACAAATTATTTGTTCATAAATATAATTTATTTAAACCCGATTTTTCAGTAAAATCATAGCAGTGTATTCTCTGTGGCTCAGGCATCGGGTTTATTATGGATTATATTTTGAGTTCTTGTTGTTTTTGTTTTGTACATGTGTTTTATGTGCGTTTTGAGCCACTTTCAGGTGGGCACTGTCCAAGATTCGCCAGTCTGAACACATGCGCCCTCTCTCTTTGACAGTCAGCTGTTCATGGTTTGTGTGCATCATCTGCTGTGTTGTCAGCCAGCCAATGTTGCCAACACTATCACGACGTGTTAGCCGTTCCACACAGCCGTGGTTCTGTTGTGCCCCTTGTAGCGATGTCAGCTCTGGGGTGCAACTGTGGTTAACACGTCTCCTCTCCATGTTCGCTGGGCGATGTCGGCCCCGAACGCCTACTCTTTGTGTTTCTGTGTATTTTTGTAAGTCTTCACCTTTTGGGATCAGTCTTTATGTTCAATACATGTGCTGTGTTGAATCCTGCGCATAAATCCTCGTGTAAATCCTCGTTATTTACGTGTAAATCATTCCTCTCCATGCGCTCTTACGCAGGGCACGGAGATCCCTCTTCATGAAATAACGAGGATTTACGTGCAGGGTTCTCCACAGCACATTTAATATAGAACGAGACAATTCCCAAAAAGGTGAAGACGTACAAAAACCACAAACACACTTACTGATGGTGTCCGGGGGCTGGCATCGCCCAGAGAACGAATGAGAGGAGGCGTGTTCGCCACAGGTGTGCCCCAGAGCCGACACTGCTTCAAGGATGCATGAGAGCCATGGCGAACATGGAGTGACCAACACGTCGTGAGAGTGCTGAAAATACTGGCAGACTAACAACACAGATGACAATACTATGGACCAGCAGTGGCTGTTTGCCAGTAACACACTGCTGGTGATGGTGTGATGAGAAGCACCTGGGCGAGGACCGGGAAAGATGATCAGCGGAAGGGGAATCAGCTGGTGATAATGATAGAGGGGACGTAGCTGGACCGGAGCGATGTTAGCATGGGATCACAGAAAGTAGGTCAAAGCTGCGCATAAATCCATTAAGGCTTATGACAGTTGGAGCTGAAGCGTGTGATGTGGTCTTTCATGGTCTGCTATTTATCTAAGCCTGTGACACAACGTGAAGGCATGGAAGTAATATTAAAACAAGAAACCAGAGAAATTGTGAGCTACAAAGCTGCTGTCATTCTAGTTAACAACACCGGAGTCTGTTCTGTTGATTACGTCATTGGGGTGCTGCCCTTAATTCGGTGGGCGGCACCACAGTCCAGTCAGCGGCTGTGGTTTTTCAATGATAACTAGTTTATGCAGGCGCAGTTGTAAATATTATATTGATCATAGACAATGACTTTTGGGTTTACACAACATGCTAAAAAATGTCAAAAACGTGTCATCAGCACTTTAATGGTAAAATCATTTTAATTTGTGTCAAGCTTTCAAAGGAATCTGTTAAAAAGGTGCTAACTAACCAGGAGCATAATATCAGTTAAGCCAGAGTCCTGGTTGACCCAAAACTACCCACAAGCCAGCACCACGCATTGTTACGTCACCAAAACATTCCGTCTCAACTTGCATTTTTGCAGGGGGCGGGGCTTAAGTGAAATTCTAAAGCAAAAAACAGAGATATGAGACATTTGATGATTTAGCTCTTGATATGTCTTGTAAGTCATAAAAAACATGTTACAGCCATGTTAATGAAAGAAAAAAATCAATTTTTGGCAGAGTGTCACTTTAACTTGCAGTACATTTGAGCTCTCAGGACCAGCGTACGCAGCTTCATTTTGGCAAGCTAGTTAAATAATGTGGCAGGTGTGGGCCAAGACCAGCAGACACCACAGGCAGGAAGTCAGGTGACAAGACGACATCCGGTAAAAAGTTTCAAAATAAAAGTTAGTCAGTGCAGAGGAACAGAATATTTCGTGCCAGGAGTTTTGTGGTGAAGACCAGCTTACATTTCTTTTTCTTTTGGTGCAGGAAATTGGAGCAAAGACTAAATAAAATCAGTCTTAAATAATATTCTATTTAAGTCAACCATGAATCCCATAAATGGCAAATTGTCAGGTGATGTTATTCAGAGAAAAACCTGCTTTATTAAAACAGGATGGTTCACATCATTAGAAAAGTCAGTTTTCATGCAGTATGGGGGCAAAAAAAGATCTTTCTGAAGATGAAAGAAGAGCAGCACACGATACATTATACACACATCCAGGTTATTAGTGTAACGTCAGGGCTGTGTTAAGGGGGGGGGGGGGGGATTCTTCCGGCATGCTTTGGCAGCGGAGGATTCAAAGGGTGTTATCATTCATGTGTTCTAAAGTGTTATTGCTGTGTTATAATGACACAGCAGTGTTATAAGAAGGGTCAGAGCAGTGATGATCATGCGTTTGTGTCTCCCTCAGTGAGACGGGGGTCTGTGGGAATGACCTCCCTCCTGTCTGCGTTGAGGAGAGGTGTTTAAATAAAGCCTGTTCTCGTCAGTCAGCTCTCCTTTCTTGTGTGAACCCTCACAACGTCACATTATCAATAATGCATAGCTAGCACAGCAACAACCAGAAAGTCAATTACAAAGTCAGGATTCATTGATAAAGCTAACAAGAATGTAATTGCAAGGACTTCCAGCAAAGCAAATAATCTACAATTCAAAATGGAACAATATGCACATATTCAATACATGTACAAACATTGTGTGACATGAAAACGTCCTAGCTTGAAAACCATAGGCGGTGTTAGCCCGACAAACCATCAGCCTTGTATTGAAACTGCGTTCAAAAAAATGACAAAAACTTCTGAAACCTGCATGCAGTTGTCAGTCTTCCTCTACATCGGTACCACCAAGGGCCGCACACTCTGCCATCGCTTTATGCAACTGTGGAAGTCTGCAGGTTGTTTCAGAAGCCACAATTGACCACAATTGACCTCAGAAATCAGGGTTTCATCATCTTGGACGATGAGTTGAGCCAACACCAACAGCATACATGTGTTGCACCAATGCCAGCCCAACATGCAAAGATCACATAGGGGATTCATCTTATAGAGGTCATTTACTCACTGGTAAATAAAAAAAACTTATTAAAACAGGTAAGAATTAAACATTAAAATAACCCTTTTGAACACAAAACATTTTTTATTTGCACAAAATTATTTTCCTCCTCACAATTTTTTTTAATTGCATGCTTGTAAAATGCCCCGTTCTTTGCTCAAAAACTGAGGCACTAATCTAACTCCACAAAGTATCATTTCCTTATAAGCCACATGAAAATGATTTACTATTATTTGTTAATTATCTGTATTGTCTTTGGCGAGATGTCAGCATTCTGCCAATCTATAGGATGTATTCCCAATGTGAGCTTGCCAGTGTTGGCTTACAAAGTTGGGATTTATAAATATCTTATCTTTCCACAATAAGGGACAATAGTGAAGATTTATGGCAACATAAATAGTATCAGGTGTTCATTATTAACTAGCCTTCATTGCTGGTCAACATGCTGCTCCCTACAAGGACAGAGAAGCAGCAACAGGAAAACTACAACACTGGACTGAAAACGGCAAGATGAAGACCACCGTGTGGCTGTCGGTTCTACTCGCCGGCCTGTTCCCACTGTCCAACGCTGTCATTGTAAAGGTAAGACCACCTGAAATCTTTAACCTATACAGTACATGCACCACAAATGAGTCACGTTTCTCATAGACACTGAATAAGAAGCAGAGAAACAATAGAGCCAGTTGGACACGTGCCATGATTTGTTTGAAGCCTAGCTTGAGCAGGTTTCTCCTGGACAAAACAGAGGTGAGCTTCAAACATCTGCTGCTGCTGTGGCTCTATGACGGAGACTGGTGAGAAGACTCACGTAAATCTGTACTGTGACGTTTGCGGGATTCACACAAAGAAAGAGGAGCAAGATGGTTGTGACGAACAGGCTTTATTTACACACCACCGACCCCAACTACTGCTGAGCCCAGAGCGGAGGGGAGGCCATCCTCCCAGACCTCCGTTTCAATCATGGTTACACACACATGATACATCTTGCCCTGATCCTGCTAAACACTGCTGCAGCAGCACAATAACTCAGTAATAACACATTTAATACACACACACAGTAACGTTTCAACTGGCAAAGCATGCCGGGAAATCCCTGCCCCCCTTAACATGGCCCCGACGTTACAGTACTTTTCAACCCGTCTCCCAAACTTTCTGCAGTTGTGCAGCTGTCAGGAAACTCTACTGAATGGACAACAAACTTTTATTCTATTTAGAATTTTGGGCAACACCCAAAATTAGTAACGACTATCTTTTAGAAGTGACATTTTTCTGGCATAACACTTTCTGTAAGCATCCTGTGATGCTCCTGAGCTCCTCAGCTAACGTGCGTTTGCTTCCAGGAGGGAGACTTTGAGTTCTCTCTGGACTCGGTGAAAGCCCTGGGTGCCCTGATGAGCGGAGACCACGCCAGACCACCAGAGCAGATGCTGACGGAGGCTGAAGCAGCAGCTCTGTGTTCTCATCCCAGCCTACCTGAAGACTTCACACCTCTGTGTCTGAGGACGGACTCTGGAGCCTCTCTGGCCAGACTGGGTAAAAATTCTGGCTCCTGTGACCACAGGCGGGGTGCTTTTTATTACTGTGTGTCCCCCCTCAACCTGGAAAACACAGAACTGTCCCCCCCAGTTCATCATAAGCCTTTTGTATATCATGTTCTCTAATGCACTGGAAGCACCAATTTTAAATCTGCAACCATTTTCTTGTAAATCTGCAATTATTTTTCCTCAAAAATTTGCAATCTTTCCCTTTAATTTTGCAATGTTTTAATGGTAAATTTGCAACTTTCAATAAATTTCCAACTTTTTTCTTGTAAATTTGCAACTTTTTTTCATAAATTTTCAACTTTTTTCTATGAAATTTGCAACTTTTTTCTTGTAAATTTGCAACTTTTTTTCCTCATAAATTTATCGCTTTTTACTTGTAAATCTGCAATTTTTTTCTTGTAAATTTGAAACTTTTTCATAAATTTTGAACTTTTTTCTTGTAAATTTGCAAGTTTTTTTCTTGTACATTTGCACCTTAAGAACTTTTTTCTAGTAAATTTGCAACTTTTTCCTTCTATTTGCAAGTTTTTTCTTGTAAATTTACACCTTTGTTTCATAAATTTTCAACTTTTTTTCAGAAAATTAACTTTTATCTCGTAAATTTGCAACTTTTCTTTTATTTGCAATTTTTAAAATATATTTCCAGCTTTTTCTCTTATAAATTTCCAACTTTTTTCCTGTAAATTTGCAACTTTTTTGTAAAATTGTAACTTTTTTCATAAATGTTCAACTTTTTTCTTTAAATTTGGAACGTTTTTCCTAGTGAATTTGCAACTTTTTGGTAAAATTGCAACTTTTTTCATAAATGTCCAAATTTTTTTCATAAATTTTCAACTTTTTCCTAAGCAATTTGGAAATTTTTGCTTTTAAATTCATAACTTTTTTCATGTCAATTTGCCACTTTAGTCAATTTAGAACCTTATTCTTTTAAATTTACAATTTTTTTCATAAATTTACAACTTTTTCCCTTGTAAATTAGCAACTTTTTTCCATAAATTTGCAAATTTTTTTCAGAAATTTCCAACTTTTTTCTTTGTAAATTTGCAACTTTTTTCCATAAATTTTACAACTTTTTTGTTGTAAATTAGCAACTTTTTTCATAAATTTTTTACTTTTTCTGTAAATTTGGAACTTTTGTCTAGAAAATTTGCAACTTTTTTCTTTTAAATTTGCAACTTTTTTCTCATAAATTTGTAACTTTTAAACCTGTAACATTTTTCTTGTAAATCTCCAACTTTCTTCATACTTTTAAAACTTTTTTTCATAATTTTTTTCCCCACATATTTTCAGCTTTTTCTGGAAAATTTCCAACTTTTTATTTGTAAATTTGCAACTTTTTCTAGCAAATTTGCAACCTTTTCTTTTAAATCTGCAACTTCTTTTAGATAGATAAATGTACTTTATTGATCCCAAACTGGGAAATTACAGTTCAGTACAGTATTTTTCATAAATTTGCAACTTTTTTCTTGGAAATTTGCAACTTTTTTCATAAATTTGCAACTTTTTCTGTAAATTAAGAACTTTTTTCTAGTAAATTTGCAACTTTTTTTTCATAAATTTGCAACTTTTTCCCCCATAAATTAACAACTTTTTTCTTCATAAAATAGCAATTTTTTCCATAAATTTTCAACTTTTTTCATAATTTTTTAACTTTTTATTTGTAAATTTGCAACTTTTTCTAGCAAATTTGCAACCTTTTCTTTTAAATCTGCAACTTCTTTTAGATAGATAAATGTACTTTATTGATCCCAAACTGGGAAATTACAGTTCAGTACAGTATTTTTCATAAATTTGCAACTTTTTTCTTGGAAATTTGCAACTTTTTTCATAAATTTGCAACTTTTTCTGTAAATTAAGAACTTTTTTCTAGTAAATTTGCAACTTTTTTTTTTCATAAATTTGCAACTTTTTTCCCCATAAATTAACAACTTTTTTCTAGTAAATTTGCAACTTTTTTTTCATAAATTTGCAACTTTTTCCCCCATAAATTAACAACTTTTTTCTTCATAAAATAGCAATTTTTTCCATAAATTTTCAACTTTTTTCATAATTTTTTAACTTTTTATTTGTAAATTTGCAACTTTTTCTAGCAAATTTGCAACCTTTTCTTTTAAATCTGCAACTTCTTTTAGATAGATAAATGTACTTTATTGATCCCAAACTGGGAAATTACAGTTCAGTACAGTATTTTTCATAAATTTGCAACTTTTTTCTTGGAAATTTGCAACTTTTTTCATAAATTTGCAACTTTTTCTGTAAATTAAGAACTTTTTTCTAGTAAATTTGCAACTTTTTTTTTTCATAAATTTGCAACTTTTTTCCCCATAAATTAACAACTTTTTTCTAGTAAATTTGCAACTTTTTTTTTTCATAAATTTGCAACTTTTTTCCCCATAAATTAACAACTTTTTTCTTCATAAAATAGCAATTTTTTCCATAAATTTTCAACTTTTTTCATAATTTTTTAACTTTTTCTTGTAAATTTGAAACTTTTCCTAGTATAATTGAAACTTTTTCTTTTAAATCTGGAACTTTTTTCATAAATTTACAAATTTTTCTTGTAAATTTGCAACTTTTTTTTAAAAAATTTCCAAATTTTTCTTGTAAATTTGCACCCTTTTCCTTCATAAATTTGTAGCTTTTCACTTTTAAATTTGCAGTTTTTTTCTTTTAAATCTGCAACTTTTTGATACTTTTGTTCATAAATTTCCAACATTTTTTTCTAGTAAATTTGCAACTTTTTCTTTTAAACTTGCAACTTCTTTTTCATAAACTTCCAAATTTTTCTTGTAAATCTGTAACTTTTTCATAAATTTCAAACTTTTTTTCTTGTAAATTTGCAAATTTTTTCATAAATTTCCAACATTTTCCTTGTAAATTTGCAACTTTTTATTTGGTAAATCTGCAACTTTTTTCTCATAAATTTGTAACTTTTAAACCTGTAACATTTTTCTTGTAAATCTCCAACTTTCTTCATACTTTTAAAACTTTTTTTCATAAATTTTTTTTCCACATATTTTCAGCTTTTTCTGGAAAATTTCCAACTTTTTATTTGTAAATTTGCAACTTTTTCTAGCAAATTTGCAACCTTTTCTTTTAAATCTGCAACTTCTTTTAGATAGATAGATGTACTTTATTGATCCCAAACTGGGAAATTACAGTTCAGTACAGTATTTTTCATAAATTTGCAACTTTTTTCTTGGAAATTTGCAACTTTTTTCATAAATTTGCAACTTTTTCTGTAAATTAAGAACTTTTTTCTAGTAAATTTGCAACTTTTTTTTTCATAAATTTGCAACTTTTTTCCCCATAAATTAACAACTTTTTTCTTCATAAAATAGCAATTTTTTCCATAAATTTTCAACTTTTTTCATAATTTTTTAACTTTTTCTTGTAAATTTGAAACTTTTCCTAGTATAATTGAAACTTTTTCTTTTAAATCTGGAACTTTTTTCATAAATTTACAAATTTTTCTTGTAAATTTGCAACTTTTTTTTATAAATTTCCAAATTTTTCTTGTAAATTTGCACCCTTTTCCCTCATAAATTTGTAGCTTTTCACTTTTAAATTTGCAGTTTTTTTCTTTTAAATTTGCAACTTTTTATTTGGTAAATCTGCAACTTTTTTCTCATAAATTTGTAACTTTTAAACCTGTAACATTTTTCTTGTAAATCTCCAACTTTCTTCATACTTTTAAAACTTTTTTTCATAAATTTTTTTTCCACATATTTTCAGCTTTTTCTGGAAAATTTCCAACTTTTTATTTGTAAATTTGCAACTTTTTCTAGCAAATTTGCAACCTTTTCTTTTAAATCTGCAACTTCTTTTAGATAGATAGATGTACTTTATTGATCCCAAACTGGGAAATTACAGTTCAGTACAGTATTTTTCATAAATTTGCAACTTTTTTCTTGGAAATTTGCAACTTTTTTCATAAATTTGCAACTTTTTCTGTAAATTAAGAACTTTTTTCTAGTAAATTTGCAACTTTTTTTTTCATAAATTTGCAACTTTTTTCCCCATAAATTAACAACTTTTTTCTTCATAAAATAGCAATTTTTTCCATAAATTTTCAACTTTTTTCATAATTTTTTAACTTTTTCTTGTAAATTTGAAACTTTTCCTAGTATAATTGAAACTTTTTCTTTTAAATCTGGAACTTTTTTCATAAATTTACAAATTTTTCTTGTAAATTTGCAACTTTTTTTTTAAAAATTTCCAAATTTTTCTTGTAAATTTGCACCCTTTTCCTTCATAAATTTGTAGCTTTTCACTTTTAAATTTGCAGTTTTTTTCTTTTAAATCTGCAACTTTTTGATACTTTTGTTCATAAATTTCCAACATTTTTTTCTAGTAAATTTGCAACTTTTTCTTTTAAACTTGCAACTTCTTTTTCATAAACTTCCAAATTTTTCTTGTAAATCTGTAACTTTTTTCATAAATTTCAAACTTTTTTTCTTGTAAATTTGCAAATTTTTTCATAAATTTCCAACATTTTCCTTGTAAATTTGCAACTTTTTATTTGGTAAATCTGCAACTTTTTTCTCATAAATTTGTAACTTTTAAACCTGTAACATTTTTCTTGTAAATCTCCAACTTTCTTCATACTTTTAAAACTTTTTTTCATAAATTTTTTTTCCACATATTTTCAGCTTTTTCTGGAAAATTTCCAACTTTTTATTTGTAAATTTGCAACTTTTTCTAGCAAATTTGCAACCTTTTCTTTTAAATCTGCAACTTCTTTTAGATAGATAGATGTACTTTATTGATCCCAAACTGGGAAATTACAGTTCAGTACAGTATTTTTCATAAATTTGCAACTTTTTTCTTGGAAATTTGCAACTTTTTTCATAAATTTGCAACTTTTTCTGTAAATTAAGAACTTTTTTCTAGTAAATTTGCAACTTTTTTTTTCATAAATTTGCAACTTTTTTCCCCATAAATTAACAACTTTTTTCTTCATAAAATAGCAATTTTTTCCATAAATTTTCAACTTTTTTCATAATTTTTTAACTTTTTCTTGTAAATTTGAAACTTTTCCTAGTATAATTGAAACTTTTTCTTTTAAATCTGGAACTTTTTTCATAAATTTACAAATTTTTCTTGTAAATTTGCAACTTTTTTTTATAAATTTCCAAATTTTTCTTGTAAATTTGCACCCTTTTCCCTCATAAATTTGTAGCTTTTCACTTTTAAATTTGCAGTTTTTTTCTTTTAAATCTGCAACTTTTTCATACTTTTGTTCATAAATTTCCAACATTTTTTTCTAGTAAATTTGCAACTTTTTCTTTTAAACTTGCAACTTCTTTTTCATAAACTTCCAAATTTTTCTTGTAAATTTGCAACTTTTTTCATAAATTTCAAACTTTTTTTCTTGTAAATTTGCAAATTTTTTTCATAAATTTCCAACATTTTCCTTGTAAATTTGCAACTTTTTATTTGGTAAATCTGCAACTTTTTTCTTGTAAATTTGCAACTTTTTTCTTATAAATTTGTAACTTTTAAACCTGTAACCTTTTTCTTGTAAATCTCCAACTTTCTTCATACTTTTAAAACCTTTTTTTCACAAATTTTCATTTTTTTCTGGTAAATTTGCAACTTTTTATTTGTAAATGTAAAACTTTTTTTCTTGTAAATTTACAACTTTTTCTTGTAAATTTGAAACTTTTTCTAGTAAATTTGCAACCTTTTCTTTTAAATCTGCAACTTTTTCATAAATTTACAAATTTTTCTTGCAAATTTGCAAGAAAATTTTTCTTAAATTTTTAACTTTTTCTGTAAATTAAGAACTTTTTTCAAGTAAATTAGCAACTTTTTTCATAAATTTCCAAATTTTTTTCCTTGTAAATTTGCAACTTTTTTCCATAAATCTACAAGTTTTTTCTTTGTAAATTAGCAACTTTTTTAATAAATTTTCATAAATTTCCAACTTTTTTCTTACAAATTTGCAACTTTTTCCGTCATAAATTTGTAGGTTTTTACTTTTAAATTTGTAGCTTTTTTCTTTTAAATCTGCAAATTTTTTGATACTTTTTTTTTTTCATAAATTTCCAACTTTTTTCCCTGGTAAATTTGCAACTTTTTATTTATAAATTTGCAATTTTTTTTCTAGTATATTTGAAACTTTTTTCTTTTAAATTTACAACTTATTTTCAAAAATGTCCAACTTTTTTTCTCATAAATTTGCAGTTTTCAGAATTTTTCCAATATTTTTTCTTATAAACTTCCAACTTTTTTCTTTTAAATATAAATCATAAAAAGTTGCAATCGTATAATAAAAATCTGTCTATAAGCAGGAAATTCTGTAAGAAAAAGATCAGTTAAAAGAATGCAGGTTTATCATTTATGCTAAACTAGAAGTGAGCGAACACGTGCCACACATGTGTCCTCCTGTGCACCACGGTAGAGAATGTTCTGAGTCAACCCGCTGCAGAACACATTCAGAGGAAAAACTGATCCCATTAACGACAAAGCCAGAGGAAGATCTCTGCAGTGGTTCTGGTTTGTTCTCTGATTTGCTGTGTTTTGTTCCCCAGTTCTGGTGGCTGCTCACGATTATCCCTGTGAGATCTGTGAATATGTGGCCTGCACCGGCTGCTGAGGGGAGTTCTGCATCTGCTCGAGTCTCAGAACTGAAATTATTCAGAAATCCAAAAGGAAACGCTCAGAATTTTCTTTATTTTCTGACTAAAACTGTAATGAAGAGTGTGTAATTTTGTCTTCTCCATGTTGTTATTTAATTCTGAGTGTACAGTGAACTCAATGGAGCTGCACAAGCTGATGACACTTTTAACTTGGACTAAATAGTTGATTACTTTAATGGGAATAACGACATTATCCACCTGTGACTAAATAAAAATAAATGAATACACTATTAAATAAAAGTGTCCTGAATTATTTATAATTAGTAATGAAAAGATCTTCCATTAAACTAGTATCTAGTATTTAAAATGGGACATAAATCTATAGTTTATTAAATACGTATACAAGTCTTGTTTAAATTAATTAATTTAAACACATCATTATGTGTTAATTAACAATCTCCCCTTTGGTCTACACACTTCTTGGATCGATGTTGCAGCACTTGGATCCCTGTGGCTGAACAATAAACCATATTTGGTCAAATTTGACCACTATGAACTTTTCAGCCCCCCTCATACACTCAAGCGAATTAAAAACGTACCACTCTATATTTGGCCCAGTTTGGGGAGAGCTTGTCTGTATTAAGAAAACTAGGGTTGCCTTTATGATAAGGTTCAGGTTCAGGTTACTTTATTTGTACCCGTAGGTAGATTTGTTTGTTTGTTTGATAAGTCCCAATGTGATTATTGTGAGTAGTCCTGAGTCTCCAAACACAATTTTGGTGAAAAGTCACAATGCCTTTATCCATGCTGGAGGCAGGGCGGACCACCAGGCAAGATGCCAGAGCAGTGATGTCCATCACGCCACCAGAGTGCACTTGCACCTTTTTGGCCTGGGGAACAATGGCAGACCATGTCAACCACAACCAGAAACCAGGATGGACGGATCTGCCTCTGGCATCTCAGGAACAGCTTCCAACCCATAGAGTCTACTGGCACACACAGAAGACCAGTACATCAAAAGATGGTAAGACTGACTGAGGCATGATGGGAACACAGCAAGCCAAAGTACACCAGTCACTATACAAATATAAGTAGTGGTGCGTCATTAAATCCCTTGAGTGTACATGTACGAATGATGACCCAGGGCTAGCGATGGTGAGTCTCAGATTTATATTTGGCGTTTTATTATGCACAAGTGCATTGTTCATAGAACCAAGTATTCCCGTCTGAAACAGGGATTCCAGTCAGGCTTTACAGGCCAAATGTAGGCTGTGTTTGAAAGTGAAATACAAAGAGATGTAGGCTATACAGTGGTGTGAAAAAGTGTTTGTCCCCTTCCTGATTTCTCATTTTTTGTGTTTGTCACACTTAAATGTTTCAGATCAAACAAATTTAAATATTAGACAAAGATAACAAGTAAACACAAAATGCAGTTTTTAAATGAAGGTGTTTATTATTAAGGGAAAAAAAAATCCAAACCTACATGGTCCTGTGTGAAAAAGTGATTTCCCCCTAAACCTAATAACTGGTTGGGCCACCCTTAGCAGCAACAACTGCAATCAAGTGTTTGCGATAACTGGCAATGAGTCTTTTACAGCGCTGTGGAGGAATTTTGGCCCACTCATCTTTGCAGAATTGTTGTAATTCAGCCACATTGGAGGGTTTTTAAGCATGAACCGCTTTTTTAAGGTCATACCACAGCATCTCATTCGGATTCAGGTCAGGACTTTGACAAGGCCACTCCAAAGTCTTCATTTTGTTTTTCTTAAGCCATTCAGAGGTGGACTTGCTGGTGTGTTTTGGATCATTGTCCTGCTGCAGAACCCAAGTGCACTTCAGCTTGAGGTCACCAACAGATGGCCGGACATTCTCCTTCAGGATTTTTTGGTAGACAGCAGAATTCATGGTTCCATTTACCACAGCAAGTCTTCCAGGTCCTGAAGCACCAAAACAGCCCCAGACTATCACACTACCACCACCATATTTTACTGTTGGTATGATGTTCCTTTTCTGAAATGCTCTGTTACTTTTATGCCAGATGTAATGGGACACACACCTTCCAGAAAGTTCAGCTTTTGTCTCATCACTCCACAGAATATTTTCTAAAAAGTCTTGCAGATCACCAAGATGTTTTCTGGCAAAACTGATGTTTATGTTCTTTTTGCTCAGCAGTGGTTTTTGTCTTGGAACTCTGCCATGCAGGCTATTTTTGCCCAGTCTCTTTCTTATGGTGAAGTCATGAACACTGACCTTAATTGAGGCAAGTGAGGACTGCAGTTCTTTGGATGTTGTTGTGGGGTCTTTTGTGACCTCTTGGATGAGTCATCGCTGCACTCTTGGGGTAATTTTGGTTGGCTGGCCACTCCTGGGAAGGTTCAGCACTGTTCCATGTTTTTGCCATTTGTGGATAATGGCTCTCACTGTGGTTAGCTGGAGTCCCAAAGCTTTAGAAATGGCTTTATAACCTTTTCCAGATTGATAGATCTCAAATACTATCTCATTTGTTCCTGAATTTCTTTGGATTGCAGCATGATGTCTAGCTTTTGAGGATCTTTTGGTCTACTTCACTTTGTTAGGCAGATCCTATTTAAATGGTAACTGGCGTTCACTTATATAGCGCTTTTTCCTCATCTCTGGATGACTAAAGCGCTTTACAGATCCTGCTATCAACCCATTCATGCACACATTCCCACACCGATGGCGGCAGAGCTGCCATACACACACAGGCGCTACCTTGGCCATCAGGAGCAACTGGGGGTTCAGTGTCTTTCTCAAAGACAATTTGACATGCAGACTGCAGACAGAGTGGGAATCAAACCCCTGACCCTCCGATCAGTAGTTGGCAACACTACACCTGCGCCACAGCCTCAGTAAATAATTTCTTGATTGAGAACAGGTGTGGCAGTAATCAGGCCTGGGTGTGGCTAGAGAAATTGAACTCAGCTTTCCAACGATGTGATAAACCACAGTTTATGTTTTAACAGAGGGGCAATCACACAGGGCCATGTAGGTTTGGATTTTTTCCCCCCTTAATAATAAACACCTTCATTTAAAAACTGCATTTTGTGTTTATTTGTGTTATCTTTGTCTAATATTTAAATTTGTTTGATGCTCTGAAATATTTAAGTGTGACAGACATACAAAAAATGAGAAATCAGGAAGGGGGCAAACACTTTCACACCACTACATGTAGACAATCGCATGTTAGTGCCATTTACCCCCTTTTATGTTTGTCAGAGTCTAAGATTTATTTGACTGTGTGAATATTAATTACAGAATACCTAAATATTGAAAATGAATGGGACATCCAGTATTAGCGACTGTTTCACATCCTTGTTTAGTTGTCAGATCACTGATCTGATATTTTATCACTTCTATTCATAATAGTGAATCTGCACTTTGGGGAACGGCAGCTGTTCAGTCATCATAATTCTTTCAGTTTATTTCACTGTTCAGTGATGGAATTCAGTGGAATACTGAATTTCTTCTGTGTATCGTCAAGAAACTCGTGCAGGACTATAACAGGACATGTTTACAAATAAATATTTGAGACCCACTGTAGTGCATCAGTTTATATTTTAGCAATATGTTGTTATTTAAAGGTTTTCATAAAACTGTAGTGAACCAAATTAACTACAAAACACCCACATTATTATACACAGCAGAAGGACCTGTTTGACTACAACTGCTGCATCAGTGCTGCTCATTTGTCAGGAAATATTTAACTAAAAATGATTTATTTTGTTATTTGGGCATTTCTGTGTCCTGTTTGGTCATTAAGTCATTCCAGCCATTCCTCTCCACAATCATGGCGCTATTATTAAGTTTTTAACTTTAAATACTCATGTGGGGGGGGGGGGGGGTCTCATGGTCCTGCCAAGTCCAGTGGTACCACACGGGTGAAGCAGCAGCTGGGCCTCCTGTCCACGCCAGGCTGGGCGTGCCTCCCCATGAAGGACTGTGGTCCACCTGGTCGGGCCGCTGCTTCTCCCAGCATGTCCTGTGTTGCACACACCGGTGTTCTTTGTCAGACCCGGGTCCCCGCTGACGTTCCGCCCAGTCTGCTCACGTGCCTCGTGTTCTCTACATAGGGCGAATTATCCTTTAGCAATACGCAATCATGGCAGCTTTATAGTATAATTTTTTAAGCATTAAATCTTCAGTATTATCTTTTTCTAGTCAATTTTGTTGCTTTTGGCTTCCTTGTTTTGCTCATGGTGCACTGTGGTTACTGATGCCGCGTATTATCCAATCAGTACGGAGTCAATCTGAAACCCTGCCCACAGTTCTAGAAGCCAGAGCATGAGGAGAGCGTGAGGACTAAACTTTTATTGATAAAAATGACATTTTGACTGAACAACTCCATACTTGGTGATGCACACCCTCGTAACCTCAACAAAACACGTATAAAATCTGAGTTCAGTCTGAGGAACGGTTTGAGAGCTAGACGTGGGACAGACAGACCGAGATTCTGTGTATTTATAGACGGTTTCCCTGCATAATCCTGACTACGCTCCCTCGATGTTTAAACGGATTCACTGAAAAAAAAAAAAAAAAAAAAAAAGCCAGACTGGCCCTGGGTATTTTTCATACAGGCACATCAAACGGGAGATGAGTAGGCAGGTTATTTTGTCGTTCTGGATCTGTGCTAGGTACTTTATGCTTATGTGCCGGACACTACGTAACACTGGCGGAATCAATATTTTAAATAAATGATCAACTAAAAACTTGGTAGGATTTTTTTCAACGGCTCGCCACCTCTTGCTGACTGACACCGCATGTGTCTGTTCATCAAGTTCAGGACATCAATAAAAGCAGCTCTGGGTCTGGGTGTCTGCAGAAGGCTGGAGGTGGCCAGCAGGCCCACACTGGACAGGCTGGCTGGGTACTGGTCAACATCACAGAACTCCGTGCTGCAGATGGACTACTCTACTACACACCGGTTTGTTTCCATCAGCTGTTCTGTAGAAGGTAAAGATCAGGTGAACCGGGGCTTCCAGCAGTCTTCAGCTGCCACTGCTGTTTCAGAGGGTTTCCCTGTTCCTCCTGCAGCCCTGGGCTTCTGTGACCTGACTGCTGCGGCCAGGTTGGCCTGTAGTCAGTTAATGGCTGCCTGTTGGTGGTGGAAACCAGGATGGTGACATTCATCTTAAAGCATAACCCACAAGAATGTGTTTCTCAGTGATTTATTTATAAGTAAATCAAAGAAGAGCAGCTTGCCTGCTTCTGTTTGACAGAAAATCCCCAGCAGAGCCTGTGCACGACTCAGACAACTCCATGTTCCAGGACATGGACAGCAAGGATCACAGGGTGATTTCACAACAGCATTTATTGCAGCTGCGATTAGATTGCAACAACACCGATTACAGCTGCACACAACTCACTCATTAACCAGTCCAAGCTAAGACAGTGCATCATACCCGACCCCCCAGCACTCGCCATGGTTACCGTCACCAAGGAGGTCCGCTGGTCAGGCAGGTGTGTTCGTCTGTTAGAAGGATTTAGCAACAACTACTGGATGGATCTGGAGGAAATTTTCAGAGGACTACTGATGAACCGGTTAAGATTTTGGAAATCATCCATGAGCACATAACTCCGCCAAGGCAAACAGCCGGTTAAATGATGCAAATTTATGGGCAAAAAAAGTTGCAAATTTATGGGCAAAAAAGTTGCAAATTTAAGAGCAAAAAAAAAATAATCAAATTTTTGAGGAAAAAAGTCAAATTTTTGAGAAAAAAAGTTTCACATCGACAAGAAAAAGTTGAAAATTTATATATATCATCTCTGTGTGGTTCAGTCCTTTTTGTAAGCTCTCTTTTTCCAGGTTGGGAGGGGCAACGTCCTCCCACCCCCCTCAAACCACCTCCTGCCCGGCCTGTACTGAGACAGCTGTGTGGTTTCCCTGTGGTCGGGTACTGATGTGCTCGTTGATATTTAAGCAAGTTTGGCTCCTGTGGCGCCACACACCTGCACCACATCTGCTGAAAACACAATCATTGCACAAGCTCTCTTTCATTTAAAACACACACAGAAACCGGTTTCAGAGCCATGCAGATACGAATTAGGAAAATGAGGCAGTTTCCTTTCCACCACCAGGGGTCCCCAAAGCCTTCCAGACTGATGCTGCATGACAGCATCGTCTAAACACCACAGAATACATCATCACACGCACCATTCACACCAAGTGTTAATTATTATAAGAAGTTTGGATGCTGAAAATCTCTACAAATGTTTGCCAGTGAAGAGATCTGCGTTTCACTGATGGGAAGGTTTCCCTTTACTGGCAGAAATCTGAGGGAGCAGCAGATGAACGTCCTACGGTTTCTGGATCATGATCTGGAATTTACCTGCAGGTAGAGAAAGAAGGAAAACAAAGTCAGTAGGTGAACCCCCCCTCAGATCACCTGCTGCATATACCCACCACACCAGTACCCGGTATTTACCATGCAAGTAGTGTGTAGTCACCATACAAGAAGTCTGCAGTTTCATCGTTGAGACAAAATTAACTGGAGCCTACAGCCCAATGTGAAGTGCAAACACTCCAAAACTACCCAGCACTCTGGGGTTCTAATTTCAGAGATATCTGTGTTCAGCCCACATCTATAAGACCCCTGGCTGTGAATTATGGCCCAATCCTGAGTGTCTTACATGCAGGCATGGTGGACACCTCAGCAGTCACGACGCTTCTCACTCCCAGACTGGACAGAGCTCCTCTGACCAGACCACAGGTGAAGGCCAGGTACTGCAGACACAAAGACAGTTGTGGTGGTCATGGTGATGGATGGGGACGGGACTTTTCCATCGTCACCTATCCTGATGTTTTCACTCTGCAGTCTAAGGACTGTCTGCATGGAGCCTGTGGTCCAAATTCTGTCACATCCGGAATCCACTCCAACCTCCAAGAAATGGACCACAGTGGTGATCATCCACCACCCTTTATAAGGGAAAAATTATGAGGGAAAAAAGCTGCAAATTTAGAGGAAAAAGTTGCAAATTTACAGGAAAAAAAGATGCAAATTTATGAAGAAAGAAAAGCTGCAAATTTTTGAGAAAAGTTTACTGGACAAAAAATATGCAAATTTAGAGAAAGAAAGTTGGAACTTTACAGGAAACAAATTGGAAATTTATGAGGAAAAAAGGCTGTAAATTTGCAGAATTTCCAAATTTAGCTGAAAAAGTTGCAAATTATGAGGAAAAAAAATTACATTTATAAGAAAAAAGGTGCAAATCTTTGACAAAATTTGCAAATTTACAGATAAAAACAAATCACAAATTTATAAGAAAAACAGTTGCAAATTTATGAGAAAAAAAAATCACGATATACATTTTCTGTAAACTCTATAGTTTAGATAATCACATAAAGAGCACCATCTTTTTTTTTTTTTAACATGGACCTTTTTCCCCCTCATAATTTTGCAGTGTTGTTATATATATTTTTCTTAATGTACATTTGAGACTTGATTCTCATAAATTTCAGATTTTTCTTCTAAATCATCAAATGAATAAACAGTAAACATCAATAAGTTAAATAGTTCCTGAGCCAGAGGAGAACAGCAAAAAAACCCCCAAAAAACCAACATAAAACTAGAAAAGCACTCAGAGAGCACATACCTCCACCAAGGCTCCTTCCGTCCCTCATGGATCACCTCCAAAATGTAATGGGTTTGTAGGATAAGAGCCTTGGTGGAGGTATGCACTCTCAGACCATCACCAAAATGTAATGGCTTCCTCTGTAGGCCGAGGACCACCGCTGGTGAAAATGTCATCCAAACCCATCCAGGAGTTTGGGTGTAATCCTGCTGCACAAATACAAACATGGCCCTTGGTGGAGGTATGCACTCTCAGATCATCACCAAAACATAATCATCTGTTCCCCGTAACATTGCACACCGTTCCTGAAAATTTCATCAAAATCTGTTCTGCACTTTTGAGTGATGTTGCTCACAGACAGACGGAACAACAGAGCCGTGTGCAATTCACTAAACACTTGAAATTCATGCATCATATAATTCTACAAACGCTCTTTACTGAACAACACGATGCACCCGAGCACAGCACACTTTAACATCCAGAGTAGCACCTTGGACACTGTGGCACTTTTCACTGGTCTGAGATCAACAATATTCATCTCAACTTGATATTGTTGCTGTATTGTGTTATCTGTTTTACGTGGCTGGCCAGGGGACACAAGATGGAAATTAGCTTCAGCTATAATCTTGTATGCTGCATATTTATGTCTTATGTTCACTAATATCCACTGTCCCTTTTATAAACAAATAAACATAAACAGACAGACAAACCAAACAACGCCAATATACACATGACCGCTTTCCTTGGCGGAGGTAAAAATGTGTGAAAATGAGAAAATGACCCATGGCTGCCATCTACAGATAAAAATGAGCTGTGAGTTTAAATCAGTAAAAACGTCAGTGTCGACCTGCAGCCTGCCATTCTGGCCTGATTTAACCCGTTTGCTTCTTAGGAAAAACACTGCAGATTGGTCATGATCTGAAAATCATCATCATCAGAGCAGCCTGTCGTGGGCGACAATGACTGTTTCATTTAGGTCTGATCAGATTCCTCCACACAGCTTTGTCCTTAGCCTTCCGCTGCCAGGAACTCCTGTCTATGTCCAACTTCTTCAAGTTTCTTTTTACAGTGTCTTTAAATCTGAGCCTTGGTCGACCCTGATTGCATTTGCCCTCGCATAACTGTGAGTAGAGTAACTGCCAAGGGAGACGCTGGTGGTCCATCCTCTCAACATGTCCGAGCTATCTCAGGTTTATCTGTATTAGCATGTCCTCCATTGATGGTAGACCAGCTCGTTTCAACACTTCGATGTTGGTTATCTCGTCTTTCCATGAGATGTTCATTATGGCTTGAAGGTGTCTCATCATGTATGCGTGGAGTTTCTTCACCTGCACTCTGTAAACAGTCCAAGTTTCAGCACCGTACAATAGAGTAGCCAGTACTGTCGCTCTGTACACTTTGCATTTCACACGGATAGACACATGTCGATTGCTCCACAGTCTCTCCCTCAAGTTTCCAAACACAGCGCTCACTCTTCCCATTCTGAGAGATTGTTCATCCTCCAGCCTAGCATTCTCTGAAACAGTGCTACCTAGGTACTTCAAAGTCTTGCACTTAACTAGTGGCTCTGGACCAATGCTGATCTCTTCTGGTAGTGATGTTGATAATTGGAACTTTGGTGGTTGATAAAGACACTCAGTCAATTCAGCCTCAGAATCAACATCAAGAAGACAAACTGCTCTTGCAAATTTCTCCACTAAAGATTGCATATCTTCCACGTTGTGTGCAACTAGAGCACTGTCGTCAGCAAAGAGCATTTCTCTTACTACCTTTATCGATGTCTTACTCCTGGCTTTAAACTGTGCCACACTGAACAAGTCTGCTTCTTTCCTTGTTTGAACGTATACTCCTTCTGAAGTGTCTTTGAAGGCCACCTCAAGCATGGCTGCCAGATATAGCGAGAAGAGTGTAGGCGCCAGCACACACCCTTGTTTCACCCCGTTGCTTACTGAAAAGTCTTTAGATACTGAACCACTCATTGTCACGTTTGCTTGCATACCTGTATGGAGTGCCTCGATCAGGCTGACAGACTTCTCTGTACAACCATATTTCTTGAGTATCTGCCAAAGTCCTTGTCGCAAAACAGTATCAAAGGCTTTACTGAAGTCTATGAAGACTACATAAAGCGGCATGTTCTGTTCGATACACTTTTTCTGAACCTGTTTCAAGCAGAAAATCATGTCCATTGTGCTTCTTCCATGTCTAAAGCTGCACTGGGTTTCTGGTAGTACATTTTGTGAGATGTGTTCATTGAGTCTGTTCAGTAGTACACGTGAGAGAATCTTACAAACAGTAAGTGGTTAGCAGGTATATCACAGTGGCTAGCAGTGATATACCTCAGTAATTTCCACAGTCTTTCCTGTCACCTTTCTTGAAAAAAGGCACAATACTTGCATCCTTCCAGTCTTGAGGTACTTTCTGTGCATCCCATATCTCTTGGATGAGCTTGTGCAGGCAGTTGGTCAGTTGAACACCACCAAATTTCCACATTTCTGCTGGAATTCCATCCCTTCCTGGAGCTTTACCATCCTGTATTGTCCTGATAGCTGCCATTAGTTCATCAAAATTTGGTGGTTCATCCAGATTTGATACAGCTGGTCGCTGGACTAGAGCTTCTTTAGCCTCTTCAGTGAGATCTCCAGGGTTGTTTAGTAGTTGGTCAAAGTGGTCTGCAAATCTGTCCAGGATCTTGTCTTTCTCCTGCAAAACTGTTTGACCATCCATAGCCTTTAGTTGGATCAATCCTCTTGGTTTAGGGCCGTAGATTTCTCTCAAACCTGTGAAGAATGTTTTCATGTCCTTTCTGTCTGCTGCAGTTTGAAGTTCCTCTGCTTTTTCATCCCACCAGTTGGACTTCATCTCTCTGGTGTACTTCTGTAGCTCACTCTGAGCCTTTGAGTATTTCTTCTTCTTTGACCTTGTGTTACACTGTAGGTTTTCCTGCCTAGCTGTATTCCTCACTTCTAGCAGTTTCTTCAGGTGTTCATCATGCTCATCAAACCAATCTTGATGTTTCCTCTCAGGGTAGCCTAATACATCACTCGCAGTCTGATACACCATATCCTTCAGTGTTGCCCATTTCTCTTCTATGTCATTCTTTGAGTTGTTGCTGTCCCAGTCTTTCAAGTTTTCATCCATTTCCAGTGTAAGTTCTTCCTGCTTCTTTTGGCCTTTCAGTGCACTAGTGTTTAGCTTCTGTGGTGGCTTCGCACCTGTCCTGCAGTGCTGTTTTTGTCTGCAGATCCTTAATCTAGATCTCAGCATAACGATCAGTGCCACAGTCCGCGCCTCTCATTGCTCTGGTGTCCAATACATCCCTTATGTCTCTCTGCCTGACTATGATGTAGTCTAATAAGTGCCAGTGCTTGGATCTTGGGTGCATCCATGTCTTCTTGTGTGTGTCCTTGTGCTTAAATAGAGTGTTGGTTATCACAAGGTTGTACTCTGAACATAGTGCAAGTAGAAGTTCTTCATTAGCATTGCACTTGCCTACTCCATGACTGCCTAGCACTCCTTTCCATTTCTCAGTGTCCGAACCAGCTCTGGCATTAAAATCTCCAATGAGTATCAGCCTGTCATCAGTCGGTACACACCTGATAGCCTCATGTAAATCACTGTAGAACTCTTCCTTCACCTCCTCTGTGTTGGTCATTGTTGGGGCATATACACTGATGAGTGTGCCATACATCTTCCGCTGTAGTGGGAGTCTCAGTCATTATCCTGTCGTTGATTGGCACCGGTTCCTCATCAAGCATTGCTGCTATCTCCTTTCTAACTGCAAAGCCCACTCCTGCTTCTCTCCTTTCTTGAGTTGATCTCCCACTCCAAAAGAAGATGTACCCATGGTCTTCCAAGCTGTCATATCCAGGCAATCTTGTTTCACTAAGTGCAGCCATGTCTACATTGTACCTGTTCATTTCCAGGGCCACAAGCGCGGTCTGTCTTTCTGGGCGCTGTGATGTTGTTCTGTCCAACAGAGTGCGTACATTCCATTCTGCTACACACAAGGCTGCTGTTTTCCTCTTCTTTTGTCTTCCTGCTCCTAGCTTACTTTTCGCTGCCTGTCGGAGTGTGAACAGATCAGTGCGGACTTTGTAAGCCCGGGTGACGTCCAAGCCGGTATGAGTTGCTTTCTGATTGACCATTTCATGAAACCGCTTGCAAAGTATTTGAGTACTGCTAGCTTTTGCTGGACTAGCAGCACATTCTTGGCAGATAAAGGTATTATCAGTGGCAAGGACAAGCCAAGACAAACTGACTCCAGTATCTTTTGCAGTGACTGACCACATGATAGGTTTGTTTATTGCATGCCACAATGCACCGACTGGCACAGTCTACTACAGACCTTGCGACAGATGTGTTTATCTGCCAGGATGTCCAGTCTCACCCCGTGTAACTGGGAGTGGTCCACCACAGACCTGTGGCAGATATTGTTTTTAGTTCTGCCAGGATGCCCTGTTTCACCCTCCATGCCTTCAGAAGGGCAGGGATGCCAGTTGAGTCGCCGACGGCCTGACCCATGAGACAGGTAGTGCCGGTTTTCATGGTTATCTGGTAGCAAGCAAGCCAATGCCTGACCTGACAAAAAATCTAACAAAAAATCAAAGACACAAAATCACTACTTGACTAATTAAAACGATTAGAACTCAAATCAATCAATCAATCAATGCATCAGATTTATATAGCGCTTTATCATAGACACTCAAAGACGCTTTACAGCAGGGGTCTGCAACCTTTGCCAGCCGAAGAGCCGTTTTGCCCGTCTCTGACGAAAACAGACGTGGCTGAGAGCCACAACGGCAATTTGACCTTTAAAATAAAGATTATGCTGCTTATAAAGTTTTTTATATACTGTACATAGCTCTGAATATTATGTGGCATTAATGAATTCCTACTACAGCAGTGGGAAAAAACTGCTTATAGCTTCATTTATATAGCTTCATTCATGAAATGTTAGATATATATTATAAATTGTTTTGTGCTGAAAAATAAATTTCTGAATATTTGACCATAATTTTTGCATAGTTTTAATTATCAGCACATTCATAAATTGTTTAAATCTGAAAAATATCACCCATCTCCTACTTTCAACAGTGATCACACAGCTTTAGTTCCTGATATTTTCATAAATTAGAGATGAAAGTTTTATTTAGAAGAAGCTACTTTTCATCCTGTTTCCTCATAATGCTCCTTGTTCAAATGTATTAATATAATATAAATCTGTGTCCTTCACTTGTTCTCCAGACTCTCAATTTGACAACTAGTGGATTGGTTGTGGGTGGCGCGGTGGTGGACTGGTTAGCACTGCGGCAGCACAGCAACTCACCCTTGGCCGGGGGATCCTGGGTTCGATCCCAGCCCCCGACCAACAGTGATCTGTGTGGAGTTTGCATGTTCTCCCCGTGTCTGCGTGGGTTTACTCCGGGATTTCTCCAGTTTCCTCCCACATGCCAAAAACATGCAAGTTAGGTTAACTGGCATCAACTGGGGATTCTAAATTGTCCTTAGGTCTGACTGTGAGAGTGAATGTTTGTCTGTCTCTCTGTGTTGACCCTGCGATGGACTGGCGATCTGTCCAGGCCCTTTTGACACTTAAAATGAAATAACACTGCATATAACTTTTTTTCCCCTTTATGCTATGTATAAACAAACTATAATGTGTTGCATTTATGAAATCAGGGAACTCCTGCAGAGAAAACAAAATTACATTTCTGCATGCAACAAAAACATTTTGAACTCCGAAAAAAAAAAAAGACATTGGGTTGAAGGTTGACACTGGGTCGAAAGGAGAGAGCTATTTCTAGCACTGATGTCTCCTGATCCTTCGATAAAAATCTCATAATTCCACTGAAAACAATACCGAAAGCTCAGAATTCCAACACGAACCAGCGATGTGATTTGGGGTTGGGGAAATTATCTGAAAATTCAGCAGGGGGTCTGGGGGACTATGTCCCCCAGCGGGGTCCGGGGTGGGATGGGGGGCAAAGCCCCCCGAAGCTCCTGGGTTTTTATGATTTTTAAGTACCAGAACTGTGCTTAAATGACATAAAACAAACAGCTGAATGCCACTTATTACTATATAATATTGACTTATGTTCCAAGAAGATAGCATTCCTAAAATATTCCAACTGTGGTCTATATTAATCATATATCCCATAACCTACATATGTATAAGCATGTGAAAATGTTTGGTGATTACATATGTAAAGCGACTTCACACCTCAGAACAGGACAAAGAGGTCTCAACCGTCAACGGAGATCAAAGAGCATCTGAGGCGCTGCGGTGGAGACCAGATCAATCGCCCTGACCTCCCAGGGTCAGGTGGAGGGATACGAAGACAAAGGAGGGGGATTAAGCTAATGCGGGATGTCAGCTTTGATATGCATGTCTTTTGTTATGTGTAGGTATAAGTATGTAGAGCTGAATGTGTTCTTCCTCTATTCTACTTCTGCTTCTGCACTGAGATGAGGCTTGTTAGAGGAGCGAAGCTGATAATAAACTTTGGTTTATAAGTCGCATCGCCTCGTTATTCCGAGCTCTTCTACACTGGTGACCCTGACGCGAGGATGGACCAGAGGCGTTCCCCCGCGATTGACTCATCTGAGGCGACCCAGGCAGACGCCGGCGCCCATGCAGACAGGGGAACGGATGGAAGACGTTCCCCCACGGCAGAAGAGAGGGCTCAACCGAGCACCAGCCCCGCCGTGAGAGCAGAAGAAAGGCGCTCTCACCCGGCGGACACATCAAGGACGGCCCACACAAGCGGCGTCACCGTCAAGCTGCCAGAATTCTGGCAAGAAGACCCGAGCTCGTGGTTCCAGCAAACTGAGGCTCAGTTTGCACTGGCGGGCATAACGGCGGACGAGACGAAGTTTTATCACATCGTCGCCAAACTCGACGCAGCCACGTCAAGATGCGCGCGGAGCATAATCCGACAGCCGCCCGCCTATGACAAATACAGAGAGCTGAAGGCGACCATCGTCGAGAACTTCGTCCCCTCAGCCGAGGAGAGAGCAGAGAAGATCCTGGCGATCTACGGCCACAGAGGATGCAGACCCAAGGCCCTCATGGAGGACATGCTGCAGCTCAAGGAGGAGGACAACGACAACTTCCTCTTCCAACACATCTTCCTCAGCACTCTGCCGCCACACATGAGAGGAACGCTGATCAACATGCGGTGCAGCACCCAGCAGGACTTCCGCGCGCTGGCCCGAGAAGCGCAGCGACTCACCAACGCCTGCAGGGAACAGGTAGCCACAGCAGCATCCGCAGATACCCAGAGCAACGGAGAACCACAGACAACCGAGCAGAGCCCGCCCACCATGGCGGCAACACGACCAAGACGCAGCAGGCGGAACGACATCTGCTATTACCACCACCGTTTCGCCGAGGGGGCGTACAAATGCGTTCCCCCCTGCAAGTTCAAAAGTTCGGGAAAATGCCCAAACCGAGAACCGTTAACGGCTGCGGTTCTCGGCAAAAAAAATAAACTTCTTTATGTGACTGACGGACACACCGGCAAACAGTTCCTAATTGACACTGGAGCTCAACTGAGTTTTATCATGCCCTCCCACGCAGACCGGGCCATGGGCCCCCGGGGCAATGGAGCGATGGCAGCCAACGGCTCCATCATCGACACTTATGGTGAAAGTAATCTGCCCCTCTGCATTCATGGCCGCAACTACAGATGGACATTTGTTGTAGCGGCGGTGAGTTTTAACTTGTTGGGCGCTGATTTTTTGTGTGCACATGGGCTATTAGTCGATCTAGCAAATAGACGCTTGGTTAATGCACTGTCATTTGCTGCTATTCCCTTCTCAGCTCGAGTTTCTCCACCACCCGTGCAGGCCAGCGTCACTACAGCAGGAGGTAAGTTTGACCAACTCCTCACCCAATTTCCAGCACTCACAATTCCCAAATTCTCAGCCACAGTGGCTAAGCACGGGGTTGAACACTTTATTCCCAGAACAGGCCCACCCGTATTCGCCAAAGCTCGGCGCTTAGACGCGACCAAGCTCGCCATAGCTCGGGACGAGTTTATCACCCTTGAAAAACTAGGCATTATCAGACGCTCAAAAAGCCCCTGGGCATCACCACTACACATGGTCCCGAAATCTGACGGTTCTTGGAGACCGTGTGGCGATTACCGCAGATTAAACAATGCGACAGCGCATGATCGCTACCCAATTCCTCACATCCAAGATTTCTCACTACATCTGGCGGGTGCGTGCATTTTTTCTAAAATAGACCTGGTCCGTGGCTATCACCAAGTCCCCGTTCGAGCGGAAGACATTCCTAAAACAGCTGTAATAACCCCCTTCGGTCTTATTGAATTTTTGCGGATGCCGTTTGGCCTCAAAGGCGCTGCTCAAACCTTTCAGCGGATGATGGACGCGGTATTACGCGACCTCCCTTTCGTGTTCGTCTACCTCGACGATATGCTGGTAGCCAGCTCGTCGGAGGAAGAACACGAACAGCATCTCACTATGGTTTTTCAAAGACTAGAAGAGCACGGGTTAATAATCAATCCAGCCAAATGCAAATTCGGCGTGCCACAAATTGATTTTTTGGGACACAGAGTTTCATCGAAGGGGGCAGTCCCACTGCCAGACAAAGTTCGCGCAGTAAAAAGTTTTCCACGGCCACAAACGGTCAAATCGCTGCAAGAATTTTTGGGAATGGTGAATTTTTACAACCGTTTCCTCCCCCGTGCAGCTCAACTCATGCAGCCCCTATATGACGCGCTCAGAAAAACAAAAGCCTTCCAACGCGGTCGAATGGACCCCGGAGCGCGAATGCGCCTTCGCGGAAGTAAAAAGTGCCCTAGCTAATGCCACATTGTTGGTTCATCCTGATCCCTCGGCCCGCATTGCACTAACCCCAGACGCTTCAGACCTGGCCATAGGGGCAGTTGTAGAACAACACGTTGGCGGAACCTGGCAACCTTTGGCATTTTTCAGCAAATCGTTAAACCAAACTGAGCGTAAATACAGCACTTTTGACAGGGAGCTGCTAGCGCTTCATTTATCCATCCGCCACTTCCAGTTCTGGTTAGAGGGGCGGCATTTCATGGCTTTTGTAGACTACAAACCGCTCACCTTTGCGATGGCTAAAATTTCAGAACCATGGTCAGGCAGGCAACAAAGACAGCTGGCTGTAATTTCAGAGTTCACCACAGACATTCGACATGTGGCAGGCAAACTTAACGTGGTAGCAGACTGCCTCTCTCGCGCTGTGACATCGCCAGAGTGCGAGGAGACAGATTATACTACCTCAGCCGCAGAACTCTTCGCCAACGCGGACACATACACGGCCCCAATCCACGTAGGGATAGATTACGCAGCCATGGCGGAGGAGCAAAGTAGTGACGCAGACGTGCGCGCACTCCTGTCTGGACCAACAGGGTTAAGGCTGGAGGAAAGGGGTTTACGCGACGGTGTACCCCCCCTAATATGCGACATCTCAACCGGCCGTCCTCGCCCGTTAGTCCTAGCTGCATGGTGCCGCCGTATTTTCGACTCAATTCACGCCCTCGCGCACCCGGGTGTGCGCGCCTCGGTTAAAATGGTCGCCAAAAAGTTTGTGTGGCCCGGCCTGCGCAAAAACGTAAAAGAATGGGCAAAAACTTGCATGTCTTGTCAGCGCGCCAAAATACACAAACACAAAAAAGCCCCTCTGGAGCCTTTTCGAATCCCAGCTAGAAGGTTCGACCACGTTCATGTCGACCTCGTGGGACCACTACCTTCCTCCCAAGGTCTCACACATCTGTTAACAATGATAGACCGTACTACGCGCTGGCCTGAGGCAGTCCCTCTGGCGTCAACCACAGCGGAGGAAGTCGCTCGCGTTTTTTTGACAAACTGGGTGGCACGTTTTGGCGTCCCATCAGACATCATGTCCGATAGGGGGCCTCAATTCGTCTCGGAGCTTTGGTCAGCCATGGCCAGCAGCTTAGGGGCAACAATTCACCGCACCACCGCTTATCACCCTCAGGCTAATGGGTTATGCGAGCGTTTTCACAGATCTTTAAAGGCCGCCCTCAGAGCCTCACTAACGGATACAAATTGGGTAAATAAACTTCCCTGGGTTTTATTGGGGTTGCGTGCTGCGCCTCAAGAGGATCTAGACGCCTCCCCAGCAGAATTAGTTTTTGCACAACCTCTCAGGCTCCCAGGTGAATTTCTACCAGAGAACCCAGAGCCAGGGCATCTCCCAGCCCCGAGGTTTTTAGGCAGCAACGGACCGGACTCTCTCCCCGGACCGGCACATCACTCTTTTCCATGGGTTTTTGTCCCCCAAGCTTTAAAAAACGCTGAATTCGTTTTTGTTAGGCATGAAGCTTTAAAACCAACTTTCCGCCCACCATACGATGGGCCATTCAGAGTGCTGGAACCTGGTGATAAACATTTTGTGCTTGATTTAGGGGATAGAAAAGAAACAGTCAGCATTGACAGACTTAAACCTGCCTTCTTGTTGAGAGACGAGCCTGCACGGTTGGCGAGAGCACCTCGGCGGGGTAGACCCCCCAAGAGAAAAGACTCAGCCCCCCTGCAGAGAACAAATAATCACTCTCCTCCCCAAGCTGCAGATTCCTTACAGGAAGGTCCCACCAGGACACCCAAGCGGACCCACAGCAGATTCGGGAGAAGATTAAAACCCAGACGGCACAGAGACTGATGCAAACTACTCAACAGTTGTTCACTAATTGTGCTGTAACAGTTTAGGACTGACTTGTGATTTTACTATGCTGTTATGATTACCACTGAATTCTCTACAGGAGCATAGCTGCTGGAAAGTTTCTTCTGTGGCAAGAGGTATAGCAGTTAGTATGTCATAATGATTATCTTAAACTGTGAATTTTTCTATTGTCCTTTTCTTAGTCGTTTGGGGGGGCTGTGGTCTATATTAATCATATATCCCATAACCTACATATGTATAAGCATGTGAGAATGTTTGGTGATTACATATGTAAAGCGACTTCACACCTCAGAACAGGACAAAGAGGTCTCAACCGTCAGCGGAGATCAAAGAGCATCCGAGGTGCTGCGGTGGAGACCGGATCGATCGCCCTGACCTCCCAGGGCCAGGTGGAGGGGTACCAAGACAAAGGAGTGGGATTAAGATAATGCGGGTGTAACGGAGTCAAAAATGTACTCTAAGTATTTCTTTATCAGTTATGTTTTTCTTTATATTGTGAATTTTATTTTACTTGAGTGTTTTATTTTGGCAGTACACTTCTCACATCCGCTCTTCCTGTACCTCCGAGGCTCCGGTAGTTTAGTCTTTCCCCACAGTATCGCGTTGCTTTGCTGTGGGTAAGTTGTGTCCAAACGCTGCTGGCACTAAATAATCATATCGTTCGTTAGTCTTATCATTTAAACTGTAACCTTGGTTTGTAATTGTTCGTTATTAATTTGACATGTCACTGTAGTGTATTTTTTTTGTTGTTTGTGTTGTAAATGAGAGTTTTGTGGGTGTTTCGGCGCACATTGGGAGTCCGGTGGGCGTCATTTTAGAGTTTCGCGCCAATATAGGTTCTGTAGTGACTCCAGCAGTCTGTGTCATTGTGTAATTATGTTTTGTTAATGTAGGAGCCTGTGTGGGATCGAGGTACAGACGGAGCGTGATGCATTTTGTTTTATTTCATCTACAGAAATAAATTGTGGAAACAGCAGTCTGGTGTCATCGTAGTCCCTATGCTGCACACACTTGTTTTGATGTTCCCGATCACGGCCGCTTAAGGGTGCCCCAGAAAGAAGAACCGTTACGCTTGTGACGTGATCCGTTACATGGGATGTCAGCTTTATATGCATGTCTTTTGTTATGTGTAGGTATAAGTATGTAGAGCTGAATGTGTTCTTCCTCTATTCTACTTCTGCTTCTGCACTGAGATGAGGCTTGTTAGAGGAGCGAAGCTGATAATAAACTTTGGTTTATAAATCACATCGCCTCGTTATTCCGAGCTCTTCTACACCAACAAGCATTATCCATCACATGCTTTAACACTTGATCAAATCAAAATCAGTTAATTTTATCTATTCCATAATAGAAATAAAATTCCAACATACCATTACTTTTTATAATTCCAGCATTCATTTCAGATCACCAGTTTCAATCTCCATTGAGACTTGAGCAGTTCATTTTGCACAATCACTGATGCAGCCAAGTCTTAGAAATATTCAAAAGTTATGAGTCAATGTCCACTGTTCACTGTCAATTTCAAACTGTTTGGAATCATAAAAGGGGACGGTTAACTTTTATTACCGTTTCCTCCCTCGCACCAGCCCAGCTCATACAGCCGTTGTAGAGTTAATGACTCTCCACCTGGCCATATCGATTACTGGTGGCCATACGCCACTTCCAGTCCTGCCTGAAAGGGCGCAGCTTCACTGCGTTCGTGGACCACAAGCCGCTAATGTACTTAACGTACTTTATCTTCCTGGAAGATAAAATAAAGCGGAATTCGGCGAATTAACAGAAAATCACATCCCTGAGAACACGCGGCCATGAATCTTTAAAAAAGCACACAACGAGCCATTTGCTTGGTCCAATCGTTTGCAACTATCCAATCGCAGGGCTGTTTACAATACAGCAGTAGCTTGAACACAACACATCCGGGTTATCGCGGGAGACGACTTCCGACTTCGTGTTGATTTTTCGTTGACGGTGATTAAACTTTAACACGTTTTTTTTTAGATTTTACAAGATCACCATAATCTTCAAATTTAGAATTACATTTTAAAAACTAATGAACTAAAATAAAATACATTTTAATTAAATACTCATTATTTATTTTCCAAAGCCACAGAGAGCCGCAGCAGAGGGATGAAAGAGCCGCATGCAGCTCCGGAGCCGCGGGTTGCCGACCCCTGCTTTACAGAAATTGAGGGTCATCCACCACCTAGATGGATGAAGCAGCCACAATACGGCGCCATCCCTTTTTAACTATTCACACACACATACATTCACACAAAGGGCCACTTTAGAGTCTCCAATTAACCTAACCTGCATGTTTTTGGGATGTGGGAGGAAACCGGAGAAATCCCGGGGTAAACCCACGCAGACACGGGGAGAACATGCAAACTCCACACAGATCACTGTTGGTCGGGGGCTGGGATCGAACCCACGATCCCCACGATCCCCCGGCCAAGGGTAAACTGTGCTGCCGCAGTGCTAACCACTGCGCCACCGTGCAGCCTGTGCAGGTTCTTAAATTACATTAAGAACCAACTTGCTCCTGCAACCTGTTTTAATTTATTATTTATTTTGCATGCATGTGCCACTATCATGCACTTTTGCAGCTTTAATACATTTTTTCAGACAAAACTAAGAAACTCTGCAGTAATTTAAACCAAAGAAACGATGGTCTGCTACACTATAATGTTTCCAATTAGCACAACTTACTGTAGCATCATCATTTAGCATTTGCCGTTTTATAATTAGCCATGGTGTTAACATTACTTACCTCCCATTAAAACAAGGTTAGCAGACCATCTTCTCTGATGCAGCACAATGGAAAACAGTCCCACATGCCTGGCTATTTGACCAAACTGGTAGTTTGGAGTTAGCAGCCACCAGACTGAAGCCTAACCACCCACCACACACCTGTTCCACTCCGCGCACTGCGGGGAATAGGCGGGAAGCTGACAAGTAGTACATGGGGAGTTTTGTTTAAGAAACAGGAGCATGTGCATTTTAAATCACAATATAAACAAGAGAGTCTTCTCTGAAATGATAAGACGTTTTTATATCGTCATCGGATAGATCACGTCATATCGCACAGCCCTCGGTAGGCGTGTGGACTACCTGTGCGCGACACCTTTGCAACACAACTACAGTCCAGAAGCTGCTGGAACAGCTGAGTGATGACAGGACTCAGCGGGACCGAGCACTCCCTTATCCTTAGGGTTAATGGGCCCTATTACAGTGCTCTAAAGTGCACGTTTACACCATGCTTTCCATTTTGCATCACGGTTTTGCTAGGTTATGTGATCGCAGTGTGTTTTTCACACTTTGCACCACGCCGTCTAATTAACTGTAGACTGTGCACTGCACTTTACGCTGCAAGGAGGAGACTCATTTAAAAGAGGTGTGGCATTGGCGTCATTTTGACACATTTTCTCTCAATGTGCTTTTGAGCAGCAAAAAGCAGGTCTACAGTCAGAAGTCTTTTATGAGTCACCAAGCTGCGCATCTTAAAATCGTTGGCAGGCACATACAGATGCATGCAAAAGAGGAAACCCAGCAATTGCAGGAATTTTCCATCATTTCAATGGACAGACTTGTATAAGTTATAATCTAATCAAAGTATTGTTGTTACTCATTTTAACTTTCACATGACAATTTTTATTCCATCACCATTTTCATTTCAATCACTGAGTTACAGGAGGAGTATAGTCTATTAATTATCGATTTTCATTCAGCTCCATTGTTCAATCATACCCTCCTAATCCTCCTCCATAAAATAACTGACTGGAAATCAGCTGGAATTAATGCCTGGCTTAATGCCAAGCAGCGCTACCGTCATGTGCATTTTATATGGGTTTCTCGCACGTCTTTGTCCAGCGCACATCACATCTTCCCTCAGAAGTAAAGCTGCCATCATCACAGTTTGCCTTAGATCATGCTCCCTGTGCACTCCTGTTACAGCCAAAACACCTCTGAATCATTAATAAGCTCTGACCAGGTTCTTTGTTCTTTTTGCCTGCTCAGAAACCGCATTTTTTTCAACTGTCAAGATAATAAAATGGACTTGGACACGCCCATAACTGAGCTCTGCACCGTAGACAACAGACAAAAGTCTGAAATGCAGGAATGGATCTGTATTAGCCATTACGGGGTCACTGACTGAAAAACGGTGTGTTTGTAGGTGTGAACTGTCTGAAAGCATCAGAGCATCAGAGGCAGAACCACCAGACTGATCAACAGCTTCCTCCCACAAGCTGTCAGGATGCTGAACAGCTGACCCGGAATCTCACATACACACTACTGCACCTATGGACATTTTGTATATTATAGTTAGTTATTCTTTTTCCCCAAGTATGTCTCAGGGATGTGTGAATGGATGGGGGGGTGGGAGCTATATGGGAGTGTGTCTTAATCATGCTGTTTCTTATATGGATGCCAAGAGAAACGCAATTTCATCTTGCCTGCACTACAGTTGTATGTACAGCAATAGGACAATAAAGTTTGATTTGATTTGATTTGATTTGAAATGTGTCTATTGATCACATCCTCTTCTTTGGTCATGTAATTATCAAAAAAAACTTTCAAAACAGTCAATTCTCTTAAACACACACAGCCTTTATCTCGTTTTTCTCTCCTAGAAATGTTTTTGACTCTTCTGGGTAAATCGTATTGTTGTGGTGACCCAGCACACTGCAGACGGACACCATCTCACACTCATCAGGGCTGGAGGAAACAGAGGACAATTTACATACGGACAGAGAGCCCCAGGGGGCAGTCAGACAGGACTGTTATGTATGCGTCCTCAGAGAGGACGTCCGGGCCGGGCGCTAGCTGATGTCATGCTAATGCTAATGATGTGTATTGACTGATGTGAATCACTATGCTAATGTGCCGTGCATTCTCTCTGTCTGTATAACGTGTATAAAAGAGCTTGTGACATATGCCTGAGCAGCGCAGTAGCTCACCGAGCTACAAAGCACGTTTCAATATGTTGGAGGAAATAAAACCTTGTACCCTTCCAGCTCGTTGCATCTCGCCTGTTCTATTACCTCCACAATGTCATGATTTGACAAAGCCGACCCACCGTCATCCTTGAGACCCGCCCACTGCTCTATTATTGGCCCACCTAGCTGTCATGTAGATGGAAGGGGTGCTAAAGGTAGTCTACTAACCCGAGCTAACACTGGTAGCAGCAGACTTGCACCAAGTGTGGCTTCTATTGTTATTTTCCTCAGATCTTAGTCACCCTCGTAGCCATCCATTACAACTGTACAACTGGTTCACCAGTCCACAATGTACTTTGCGTCACTCTGGCCCATCTCCCAATAATTTCGTTGTGACTCCACAGCAAATCACCAGATCTGGCACACTGGTTGCTGCAACCGACCTAGCCTGGAACCTAAGGCTACTGGCTGGAGGCTGGAGGCTCTCACGGCCGGCTCCACCACTGTCCTCCAGGGCTCCATTCCGATCTCACTGGCAGTGTAGGGGAGTCACATCATGACGGGGTGTCCCCCAGCTGGCTGTGGGAGTGAAGCAGCGTCCTGCAGAGCAAGGCACTGCCCTTCGAGTTCCCGTGGCTCAGCAAGCTTTGCCTCGGCTCGACCAGCAGCCTTGGGTCCTGTGCCAGGTTGGCTGCGGTGGTCGGGGGAGGGGGTGTTAGTGATTTGTTGTGGAATCACAGCAAAATTATTGGGAGATGGGCCTGAGTGACGCGAGCTACACCATCGACTGTGGATCAGTGAACCAGCGCCGCTCATCTGAGCTAGGAGAAGGGTAAAAGCTAAAGGCTAGAAGCTAGTCAGCTAATGGCTAACTGACATAAGAGGGACGGCGGAGCTGAATAGGTGAAGGATGTTTCTTAAAGTGACGGGCTTTAAATCGGAGTGTTTCAAGAAAGCCAGGGAAAATACAAAACAAATTTGCTTCACTATTTAAAAACTTAAAATGTGATCCTGGATCGTCACTTCCTTGTGGTAACGTATCGTCACTTCCTGTTTTGCTGTCTGCCTGTGTGGTTTGCTCTCCAGCCACTAGCTATGGCTACTAGCTCTCCTTCCTCTCCTCTGGTGTGCTCTCTCTGTCAGATGTTTAGCTACACCTCTGCCTCTTTTAGCGATAACGGTAAATGTAATAAATGTTGTCTTTTTGAGGCGCTCGAGGCGAGGTTGTCTGATTTGGAATCCCGGCTCCGCTGCATTGAAACACCGTCTGCGCCAGTTAATCTTGACGGACGCCCATTAGCTGCAGCGGAGCTAGCTAGCTTAGGTCCCACTGTCAGCGGTCCCCCGGCTCTCCTCAGCAGCGAGGAGACTGGGTGGGTGACGGTGAGAAGGAAGCCTAGTCACAAAGCCCTGGTACACCACCAACCTGTTTACGTTTCTAATCGTTTTTCCCCGCTCAGCGACACACCCGCTGAGGAAAAAACTCTGATCATTGGCGACTCTGTAGTCAGAAACGTGAACCTAGAGACTCCAGCGGCCATAGTCACATGCATTCCTGGGGCCAGAGCAGGCGACATCAACTCAAATTTGAAAATGCTGGCTAAAAGTAACTGTAAATATTCCACAATTGTTATTCACGCCGGCATTAATGACATCCGTCTCCGGCAGTCGGAAGTCACGAAACTTAATATAGAATCGGTGTGTGACTTTGCCAAAACGATGTCTGCCACTGTAGTATTCTCTGGACCCCTCCCCAATCTGACCTTTGATGACGTGTTTAGCCGCTCGTCGTCCTTGAACCGCTGGCTGTCTGTGTGGTGTCCTAAAAATGACGTGGGCTACATTGACAATTGGAGCTCTTTTTGGGGAAAACCTGGTCTTATGAGACGAGACAGCATTCATCCCACTTTGGATGGTGCGTCTCATTTATCTAACAACCTGGCATCTTTTTTATCCAAATTTCCAAAACCATGACTACTCAGAGTTGGGACCAGGAAGCAGAGTCGCAGTCTTACACGCCTCTCTGCAGCTCCTCTTCATCCGCCACCCCTCAGCTTAGCCCCTGTCTTCCCCATCAGAGAATCATTGTCTGCTCCCTCCAAAGTGAATAAAAATATAATGTATAAGCATCCCAAAGTGATAAAGCAAAATATTGGTAAAACTCAAATTAAACATAAAGCCTCTAAATTAAATGATTTGGCCTCTGTTCCTCCTCATAATTTAAAAATTAAATGTGGTTTATTAAATATTAGGTCTCTAACTCCCAAGTCTCTGTTAGTCCATGATCTGTTAATTGATCATCAGATTGATTTAATTTCCCTTACAGAGACTTGGTTAGGACAAGAGGACTATGTTGGTTTAAATGAATCAACCCCCTCTGGTTATTTAAACTGTCAAAATCCCAGAAGTTCTGGTCGTGGAGGAGGAGTAGCAACAATTTACCATTCCAAATTACTAGTTAATGTAAAGCAAAAAACATGTTATAATTCCTTTGAGGGCCTGGTCCTCAGTATTGGGCACTTTAGCAATTTTAGGTTAAACCCAATTTTATTTGCCATAGTTTATTGTCCCCATCAACCTACTCAGAATTTTTATCCGAATTTGCTGATTTCTTAGCTGATTTAGTGCTGAAATCTGATAGAATAATTATAGTAGGGGACTTTAATATACATGTGGATGTAGATAGTGACTGCCTTAATGTGGCTTTTAATTCAATATTAGACTTGATTGGGTTTTCTCAGAAAGTAGGAAATTCTACTCATTACCTCCACCATACATTGGACCTTGTTCTGACATATGGCATAGAAATAGAAAATCTTGTAGTGTCTCCTCATAACCCTGTACTGTCAGACCATTGTCTGTTAACCTTTGATTTTACTATTTCTGACTATTTGGCTCCTAAAGAAAAATATTACTACAGTAGATGCCTCTCAGATGATGCTGTTACCAAATTTATGCAGATTGTTTCCTCTATGCCATGTGTCAACACAACGGAAATAAGCTATAGACAGCTTGCTCCTTCTGTAATTGATAACATGGTGGATAGTGTTTCAGCTTCTCTGCATCAGACTCTAGACTTGGTGGCCCCCTTAAAAAAGAAAAAGTCTAATCAGAGATTTCTAACTCCTTGGTTCAACACAGAAACTCGTATCTTAAAACAGAAGACTCGTCAATTAGAAAGAAAATGGCGCTCTACTAATTTAGATGAAATCTATTTAGCTTGGAGAAATCATCTTTTAATTTATAAAAAATCTCTTAGAAAAGCTAGAACGAGTTATTACTCTGCATTAATAGAAGAGAACAAGAATAATCCCAGGTTTCTTTTCAGCACTGTAGCCAGGTTGACAAAGAGTCAGGACTCTGTCAATCCTAGCATTCCCTTAGAGCTTACTAGTCAGGACTTTATGAACTTTTTCAATAATAAAATTTCATCCATCAGAGATAAAATCAATCAGATTCTTCCCACAGTTAACTTAAATACTGTAACTACTACAACTCCTTCTATTGATGTCTGTCTTGATGAGTTTACTCCAATAGACCTTTGTGAGTTAGACAAAATAGTTTCCTCATCCAAACCTTCAACTTGTCTTTTAGACCCTATTCCTACCAGGTTATTTAAAGAAGTCTTCCCACTTATTGGTAGCTTTATTCTTCATATAATCAATTCTTCATTAACTTTAGGCCATGTACCGCAGGCTTTTAAAACGGCTGTAATTAAACCCTTACTCAAAAAGCCAACGCTAGATCCAGGAGCTTTAGCCAACTATAGACCAATCTCTAATCTCCCTTTCATTTCAAAAATCTTAGAAAGAGTTGTTGCTACGCAATTATTTGATCACCTGCAGGGAAATGGTTTACTTGAAGAGTTTCAATCTGGGTTTAGAATCCATCATAGTACTGAAACAGCCTTAGCGAAGGTCACTAACGACCTCCTCATTGCATCTGATAATGGACTAGTTTCTGTACTTGTCCTTTTAGACCTTAGTGCAGCTTTTGATACTATCGATCATAATATTCTACTTGATAGATTAGAACACTATGTTGGACTTAATGGAACTTCGCTGCAGTGGTTTAGATCTTATTTATCTGATAGGTTCCAGTTTGTTCATGTCAATAATGAGTTTTCTTTCAACTCAAAGCTTAGTCATGGAGTTCCACAGGGATCTGTGCTAGGCCCTACTCTTTTTAGTTTATATATGCTTCCGTTAGGCAACATTATTAGAAAGCACTGTATACATTTTCATTGTTATGCAGATGACACACAATTATACCTGTCAATGAAGCCAGATGATAGTAATCAATTAGCCAAGTTGGAAGCCTGTCTTAAGGAAATCAAAGCTTGGATGACTTGTAATTTCCTGCTTTTAAATTCAGATAAGACTGAAGTCATTCTTGTTGGTCCAAAAAACCTTAGAAATTCCTTTCCAAATCAAACTTTCAGTTTGGATGCAGTTACCCTTTCTCTTAATAGCTCTGTGAGGAACCTTGGAGTTATTTTTGATCAGGATTTGTCCTTCAATTCACATATTAAATTTGTTTCTAAGACTGCCTTCTATCATTTGCATAATATTGCCAAGATTAGGAGCATCTTGTCTCAGAGTGATGCTGAGAAACTGATCCACGCTTTTGTTTGCTTGAGATTAGATTGTAATTCTTTATTATCAGGCTGTCCTAAAACATCTTTAAAAAGTCTTCAGCTGATCCAAAATGCTGCAGCAAGAGTTTTAACAGGTACTAGAAAGAGAGATCATATCTCTCTGGTTCTGGCCTCCCTTCATTGGCTTCCCATAGAGTTTAGAATTAAGTTTAAAATCCTTCTTCTTACTTACAAAGCTCTAAACAATCAGGCTCCTTTTTATTTAAAAGATCTGATACTACCGTATTATCCTAACAGAGCACTACGCTCCCAAAATGCTGGATTACTTGTAATACCTAGAATCTCCAAAAGTACACTGGGAGGCAGAGCCTTCAGTTATCAAGCTCCTCTCCTGTGGAATCAGCTGCCAATCTGGATTCCGGAGTCAGACTCGATCTCTGTTTTTAAGAATAGGGCTAAAACCTACCTTTTTGATATAGCCTACAATTAGGGAGGGATCATGTGTTTCTGAACCCTCCCTTAGTTATGCTGCTAATAGGTTTAGTCAGCCGGGGGACCTCCAGTAATGCACTGGGCCTCACTCCTTTCTTCACTCTCTATGAAAATTTTTTTTTGCTGGTCATTAACATTTGTTTGTTCTCTCCCATAGATTGAGTCCCCATCGTGCTGTTTGCTCTCTACATGTCTGTTCTTTTCTTCTTCTCTGTCCCCTCACCCCCCAGCCAGTCGCAGCAGATGACTGCCCCTCCCTGAGCCTGGTTCTGCTGGAGGTTTCTTCCTGTTAAAAGGGAGTTTTTCCTCTCCACTGTCGCCAAGTGCTGCTCACAGGGGGATCGCCTGATTGCTGGGGTCTTTCTGCAACTGTGGGGGTTCCCCCTACAGTTGATAGTGCTATGAGATGACTGTTGTTGTGAAATGGCGCTATATAAATAAAGTTGAATTGAACTGAATGTGAACAAAACGTCCCAAACACTTCAGTAAGACCTGAGTGAGCTGATAAAATGTGGAGAAAATGCAGCAAATGAGCCCTTTAAGCTGAAGCAGACAAGACAGAACATGAAACGGCTGCTTCATACGGTCTGCAATGAAAAATAAGTCAAGATAAAATTAAGAATTACTGTGTTTCTCCTGATATGAGACTGTCAGGGATAAGGGCCTGGACTGATGGTGCTTTTTCTAGTCCCAAAGACCACTCAGATTGCCTCCTCAGCAGCTACACTAACCCCCTCTTTTCAGGGCCTATCAGAGACCTAGGGGCAATTTAGAATCACCAATTGACCTAACATGCATGTCTTTGGATTGTGGGAGGAAACCTGAGCCCCCAGAGTAAAGCCAGAGTTCTTCTGAAAATGTCCCAGTAGTGTGCAGTGGAAACATGGCTGTACAGCGTAGAGGAATGAGGACAGAGCACCTTTGGCGAGTGTTCCAGATACTGGCTTCCAGCTGAGAGCTGACTCAGCAACCTGAACTTGTTGTCCTGCAAGACATAAATGCCCTGAAACACAGAAGCACAGCATCAGTGTGGCACATAGCAGCAGCAGCAGCACAACCAGTAACTGCTGGTTAGACCAGGGGTCTGCAACCTGCGGCTCCACAGCCACATGTGGCTCTTTGGTCCATAGACAGCGGCTCCCTGAGGAAAAACAAACCTCAGAAATTTAAAAAAAGCAATAAATTTACTAGAGAAAAGGTTGCACCTTTATGAGAAAGATATCCAAGAAAGCAGAAAATTAGAAAATCTGAAGACGTACGCAAAAATCTTTCTGAGGAATACATGCACACAAATTTGTAAGAAAAAAGTCACAAATGTTCTGGAAAATAAATCACAAATTTACAGGAGAAAGTTGGAGTTTTATGAGAAAAATGTGATAAATTTATGTAAGAAATGCTGCAGTTTTATCCATAAAAGCTAATAAATCTGCTAAGAAAATATAACAAATTTATAAGAATGCCAAAAATACTCAAAATTTAAGGAAAATGTTGCTATTTTATGAGGAAAAAAAAACACTCAAATTGGCAAGAAATCACAAATTTACCAGAAAAAGCTACAATTTTATTAGGAAACAGTTGCAGATTTATATGAAAAAAGCTGAAATTTATAATAAAAAGATTGCAAATTTAAAAGGAAAAAGTTGCAAATTTAGAGAAAAAAAACAACTGAAAATTTATAATAAGCTGAAAACTTAGAGTAAAAATCTTGCAATAAAGGCAGCATTTTTACCTGAAAAGGCTAACAGATCAGATCATCTAATGAGAAAAGCAGATTATGACAAAAATATCAAAATTTATGGAAACTAAAACCTTATAACTTTATTCAGAGAAATAGCACAAATTTCTATGGAAAAAGTCTTCAATTTTACTTGATAAAGGTTTTAAATTTCCAAAGAAAAATATTCCAAATTTAGAAAAAAAAAAAAAGAAGCAAAACAGTTATGCCAAATTTGAACAAATTTTGAAAAAAAAAAAAATTACAGTTTGAGGAAAACAGCAACACAATTTTGCACGAAAAAAAGACCCCAAATTTTTGCAAATAATTTTAAAAATTACCAGAAAAATTAACAATTTTGAGTAAACTGTAACAAATTTACAACAAAAACTCTTAATCCTGATGTCAGGCCAGATTGTAGCTGAAATTCTGCTGTTTTTAGGCTCCGATATTTTTGTGGTGCCATGCAGATTTTTTCAATATAAAAATCCCTCTCAGCAGCTCTTTGTGTAGCACAGGTTGCCGACCCCTGGGTCTGACCAAAGATGAATTATAAGCAGAAATTTCATGATCCGTTTTGGGATTCTACTGCAAAAACTCTGTGTGTACCTCACCTTGTATCAACTCAACAAAAACACACCTGCAGATTCATTCTGAAGCATGTGTCCAAACTAGGGATGGTAATGATTAACCGACTTTCAATTAACTGTCAATAAGAATTTAGCTGACTAATTTAAATCGGTTGTCAATTAATTGATACCTCAGCAGTCCTTTTCAATGGGAGCTTATTCTATGAAATGTAGTACTGTCACCGTCCAGGAGGGGGTGCACGTGCACGTGGTCAGCCATTGCTGCCTTTCAACCGAAAAAGAAGAAGACACCCACCCCACCCCCCCCCCCCAAAAAAAAGTGCATGCACCGTGCAAAGTGAAAAAACTTGCCCTTCCGGGTTACATGGAAGAGGCACAACAAGTTCCAGAGGCACACAAGCTTGAACATCCACCCGCCTGCTTCAAATCAGTAGGGTGGAGAAACAGACCAGAGCAAGGAAGAAACTACACAAGTGCAAAACCCCTCCCTGCTGCCTTCAACTCGTGGGAAAGCAGACCGGACCCAAATTGTCACTGAGGTAACAGACAACAGAGGAGCCCAGATCATTCTGGGTTTCCCTGGATTGCCGGGGACTGTGATAACGTTTAACATGCAACACATGAAACAACTCAGAATTTATTTTCCTGTTCAAACAGTCTACTAGTGCATCTCAGTAAGATAAGATCAGCCTTTATTACTCCCACAATGGGGAAATTCCAGGATTGCAGCAACACAGGGATAGCAACACTCAGAGCAATAATTAATAAGATAAGAGCTGCTTAGCCAAAGCAGCAGATGAATATACATACAGTTAGGCCCAGAAATATTTGGACAGTGACACAATCTTCATGATTTGGGCTCTGCATGCCACCACATTGGATTTGAAATGAAACAACTACAACGGAATTGAAGTGCAGACTTTAAGGTTTAATTCAAGGGGTTGAACAAAAATATATGATTAAACATGTAGGAATTGTAGCTATTTTTATACAAACGCTCCTCATTTCAGGGGCTCAAAAGTAATTGGACAAATAAACATAACCCTAAGTAAAATGTTACTTTTCAATATTTTGTTGAGAATCCTTTGCAGGCAATGACTGCCTGAAGTCTGGAACCCATGGACATCACCAAACGCTGGGTTTCCTCCTTTGTGATGCTTTGCCAGGCCTTTACTGCAGCTGTCTTCAGTTATTGCTTGTTTGTGGGTCTTTCTGCCTTAAGTTTTGTCTTGAGCAAGTGAAATGCATGCTTGATTGGGTTGAGATCTGGTGATTGACTCGGCCATTGCAAAATATTCCACTTCGTTGCTTTAAAAAACTCCTGGGTTGCTTTTGCAGTATGTTTTGGATTATAGGTGAAGCGCCATCCAATCAACTTTGCTGCATTTGGCTGAATCTGAGCAGAAAGTATATCCCTATACACTTCAGAATTCATCCGGCTGCTTCTGTCTTTTGTCACATCATCAATAAACACAAGTGGCCCAGTGCCATTGGAAGCCATGCATGCCCATGCCATCACACTGCCTCCACCATGTTTTACAGAAGATGTAGTGCTTTGGATCATGAGCTGTTCCAATTCTTCTCCAAGCTTTCTTCTTCCCATCATTCTGGTACAGGTTGATCTTAGTCTCATCTGTCCAAAGAATGCTGTTCCAGAACTGGGCTGGCTTCTTCAGGTGTGTTTTGGCAAAGTCAATTCTGGCCTTTCTATTTTTGAGGCTGATTAATGGTTTGCACCTTGTGGTGAATCCTTTGTATTTACTCTCATGAAGTCTTCTCTTTCTGGATACACCTACTTCCTGGAGAGCGTTCTTCACTTGAGTGGATGTTGTGAAGGGGTTGTTCTTCACCATGGAAAGGATTCTGTGATCATCCACCACTGTTGTCTTCCGTGGACGTCCAGGCCTTTTTGAGTTCCCAAGCTCATCAGTGCACTCTTTTTTTCTCAGAATGTACCAAACTGTTGATGTGGCCACTCCTAACATTTCTGCTATCTCTCTGGTGGATTTCTTCTTTTTTTCAGCCTCAGGATGGTCTGTTTCACCTCCATTGAGAGCTCCTTTGACCGCATGTTGTGAGTTCACAGCAACAGCTTCCAAATGCAAACGCCACACCTGGAATCAACTCCAGACCTTTTAACAGCTTAATTGATGACAGGTTAACGAGAGAAGAGCCCATGCAGCCTTGTTATTATTATTTTTTTTTTTTTGCAGCCTTCTGAGTCAATTGTCCAATTACTTTTGGTCCCTTGAAAAAGAGGCGGCTACGTATTAAAGAGCTGTAATTCCTAAACCAGTGTTTTTCAACCTTTTTTAAGCCACGGCACATTTTTTACATTGACAAAGTCCTGGGGCACACCACCAACCAGAATGACACAAAATGACACTCTATAGCCTAACACAGTAAAAATAATAAAATATAGTTAGCAATACAGTTTCTAAATGTATTTATACTCACTCAGTGTGAACCCTGGGCCTGTTTAGATGAACACAAAGCTGATATCCTGGCAGGAATGGAAGAAAGACACACGGAGCTCTTCCTCAAAGCTCTCAGTCTCTCTCTGTTTTTACTTTTTACCACAGTCAAGCTTGAAAAACTCAGCTCACACAGATATGTCGTGGAAAATGGGAGCAATGTTGAAATAGCTTTGTTGGCCAGAATGGGGAACTCCTTGGCAGCAGTCAACCAAAAACTGTCCAAAGGAAGATCAGCAAAGTTTAGCTTTAAACCATGATCTTGTTTCAGTTCAATGAGTTCCTGCAGCTGAATGCTCTGAAGACAGCGGAGATGATTGTGGACTTCAGGAAAGTCACATCCCCCCTGCCCCCCCTCACCATCACAGGCTCTCCCATCACCTTTGCAGATTCCTTCCGCTTCTTGGGCACCACCATCACCCGAGACCTCAAATGGGAGCCAACCATCAGCTCCCTCATCAAAAAGGCCCAGCAGAGGATGTTCTTTCTGCGGCAGCTGAGGAAGCTCAAGCTACCCACCAAGATGTTAGTGCAGTTCTACACGGCCATCATCGAGTCCATCCTCACCTCCTCCATAACTGTGTGGTACGCAGGAGCCACTGCCAGGGACAGACTAAGGCTGCAGCGCGTCGTGCGCACTGCTGAGAAGGTGATAGGCTGCAAGCTCCCATCTCTCCAGGACCTGTACATCTCCAGGACCCGGAGGCGTGCTGGCCGGATCATAGCCGATCCTTCACATCCTGGTCACGTGCTGTTTGCCCCCCTCCCCTCAGGTAGAAGGCTTCGGTCCACTCGGACTAAAACCTCCCGGCACATGAACAGCTTCTTCCCCTCTGCCATCAGACTGCTGAACACTAAGTGACTTTTGACTCTCGTGCACTATGTACAGCAGCTCAACCAGACTCATGTCAATCATCACTGTTTTTCTGTTGCATTATTGACTGCACTATGTGGTACTTCACATTATCTGCTACATGCTAATTTTTTAAACTGCCTTGACTAGTACTACTCATTATTACTAGTATTATTATTATTATTATTACTTATTACTACTTATTTTTCTACACTTATTGCACGTTTCTAGTCCTTTAGTTTTTTAGTTTATCCCTTTTTCTCATTATGTTTTTAATGTTGCAGCATGGCACCGAGACAAATTCCTAGTTTGTGTATCACATGAACAATGGCAATAAACCTGATTCTGATTCTGATTCCTCTTGCTCCTGTAAAGTCATGTCGTTTCCAACAGCTGATGCTGAGCTGTATGGGTTCCTAACCCAGTCAAGGCTTTGTGTGAAGTCTGAAGAGAAATAAAATAACTTCTCCTCAAGAGTTTTCAAATGTGTGCCAATCATCTGGCACAGTGCAGCAGTGTTAACATCATGCCGTTTCTCGGTGAGTGGGAACATCTCAAGGTTGCCACGCTGCACATGTTGTTGTTTATTTGTAAATTTTACTGTTTACATGGATCCTGAAAAAGCTCATCTGATTAGGACGTGCGTTTTCATGTGTCACAGGTTTGAACAGAATAAATCATTTTGACATGCGCAGGTCGACGTTTCCATCCATCCATCCATCCATCTTCTACCGCTTAATCCTTTTGGGTCGCGGGGAGGCTGGAGCCTATCCCAGCATCTTTTGGGCGAGAGGCAGGGTCCACCCTGGACAGATCACCAGTCCATGGCAGGGCCAACACAGAGAGACAGACAACCATTCACTCTCACATCCATACCTAAGGACAATTTAGAATCCCCAGTTTTGATGCCAATTATCCTAACCTGCATGTTTTTGGCCTGTGGGAGGAAACCGGAGTGCCCGGAGTAAACCCACGCAGACACGGGGAGAACATGCAAACTCCACACAGAAGGGTCACCGATGGTCTGGGGGTGGGATCAAACCCACGATGGTCAAGGGTGGAATCGATCCCATGACCTTCTTGCTGTGCTGCCACTGTGCTAACCACTGCGCCACCGTGCGACATTCAAAAAATAGTAGAAGAAGAAGCAACTTCCGGTGTTAGCGAGCCCCGCTTCGTGTCGAAATTGACCTGTATCGTGTTATTCAGACTGTACTTTTGCTTCTGCTAGTCTCCGTAATGAAGCTACAAGTTCATACTTCTGCATATGATGAAAAGAGGGAGACAGCAGGACGATACAGACCAGTTTTGTTTCGCTCCCGCTATGTTTTCCGTAAACATATTTTCTGCCCTGTGCTCGGAATAAGTGCTTTCATGCGCACCATTTGGATTAACAATCGGCATAACCCACCCCTCTCAATCAGAATGAAATTTTGATCCGAATGAGCATGATCGGGTTAGAATATTCAGATTGCCATGTTTACATGAAGCATTTTTATTCCGATCAGGCTTTTAATCCGGTTACTTGAGTCCATGGAAACATAGCCACTCACTCGAGTAATTAAGTTAAATTGGATAATTTCCCACGGCACACTAGTGTGCCGCGGCACATAGGTTGAAAATCACTGTCCTGAACCCTTGCTCCAATTTGGATGTGAATACTCTCAAATTACAGCTGAGAGTCTGCACTTTAAGCCCATATTGATGATATAACTGTATCCTGAATATGTTTTCGTAAACAGCTAAAATAACAAAACTTGTGTCACTGTCAAAATATTTTTGGGCCTAACTGTATGTACACAGATATACAGTGGGGCAAAAAAGTATTTAGTCAGCCACCAATTGTGCAAGTTCTCCCACTTAAAAGTTGTATTGAAGGGGGCAATCTCTACTGTGCAAAGTTGTTACATTTAGTAGATTTAATACGACCTCTACAAGCAGCCCTGGTTAGCTTATAAAGTCCAACAGCCGTGGGTAGAAAGGACCTGTGGACCCGCTCCCTCAAGCACTTGGGATGACACGACCTACCGCTAAATGAGCTCCTCAGTGCGTTCAGCGTGTCCCACATGGGGTGGGATTCAGACTCCAGCAGAGATGACAGCTTAGCCATCCTCCTCCTCTCTCCTATCTCCTCCACTGGGTTGAGGCGTCGCCCCAGAACAGAGTTTGCTTTTTTGTTCTGCCTGTTCAGTTTCTTCATCAGCATCTCTGATGCCACTGCCCCAGCAGACCACTCCAAAAGTGATGGCTGACGCCACCACAGAATCATAGAAGGTCTTCAGGAGTGCCTCTTGCACTCCAAAAGACCCGAGTCTCCTCAGGAGGAACAGCCTGTGCTGCCCCTTCCTGTAGAGTGTGTTGGTGTTATACCAGTCCAGTTTATTGCTCAGGTGAACACCCAGGTACTTGTCAGATGTCACCACCTCTATGTCTGTTCCCTGGATGTTTACCGGTGCTGTGGGGGGTTGTCCACGCCTGCGGCAGTCCACCACCAGTTCCTCACATTGATCTGGAGGCAGTTCCACAGGCACCAGTCCACAAAGTCCTGGATCAGTCCTCTGTGCTCTGCATCACCCCCCTTGAAGATGAGGCCAAAGATCGCAGAGTCAGAGAACTTCTGTAGATAGCAGGGTGGTATGTTGTGTATAAAGTCAGCAGTGTAGAGGGTGAACAGGAAGGGAGCCAGAACGGTTCCCTGGGGGCCCCCCATACTGCAGATGATAGTGTCAGATACACAGTCCTGGGTTCTCACAAACTGTGGTCAGTCTGTGAGGTAGTCCAGGATCCACAATGACAGGTGCTGGTCCACCCTGGCACACAGCAGCTTGTCCCTCAGGATCACTGGTTGGATGGTGTTGAAAGCACTTTTCAGCAGCTTCTCCCGGGTCTTCATTAGGTGTGATGTGAGGGCCACTGGTCTGTAGCTGTTCAGGTCCTTGGGGTGCAGAGTCGTCGGTACAGGTACTACATAGGATGTTTTCTACAGCCGTGGTACCCTCCCTACCTTCAGGCTCAGACTGAAGAGGTGCTCCACAATCCCACACAGCTGGTCTGCACAGGACTCGAGGAGCCTCGAGCTGATGCCGTCCAGACCTGCAGCCTTCCTCGCCTTGATCTTCAGCTCAGCTCTCACCTGGTCTAGTGAGAATCAGGTTGGGGCAGGGGGGGGGCTGTGTGCTGGGGGGGGGGGGGGGTTGTTGGGTCTGTGAGGGGAAGAAGAGCAGGGGGTGTGCACTGAGAGCTGGGGGACGGTCGAGGGAACAGTGGACAGGAGGATTATATGAAGGTGGAGGCAGCAGGGTTTGGTGGGCAGGTGGAGAGGAGGGCGGTTGGTCAGACCTGTTAAATAGGTTCAGGTCGTTCACCCACTCCCTACCCCTGTGGCCTGGGAGGAGGTATTCTGGTGCCCAGAGATGGTTTTGAGGCCTCTCCAGACACCGCTGACGTCACTCTGCTGCAGTTTGTCCTTCATCTTCTTCCTGTGACTGTCCTTCCCTTCTCTGATCTTCCTCCTTAGCTCCGTCTGTATGGGCTTTAGCTCCTCCTTGTTTGCTCCTCCTGAAGATCCTTTTCTTCTCCTTCAGCAGTGACTTTATCTCAGGGTTGATCCAGGACTTGTTGTTTAAGAAACACCGTATGGCCTTGGTGGGTCCAGTATTCTCCACACAGAAGTTGATGTAGTCTGTGATGGTGTGGTGAGGCTGTCAATGTCCTCACCATGTAGATCACAGAGCTGCTCCCACACAGCGGATTCAAAACAGTCCTTCAGAGCGTCCTCTGCCTCCTCGGACCATATCTTCACTGTGTGGGTAGCAGGAGGTTGTCTGTGTACCAGGGGTTTGTACACAGGCAGGAGGTGAACAAGACTGTGACCAGATCTTCCAAGGAGGGGGAGGGGGTGATGATGTGTAAGCCTCCTTGGTGTCTGCATAAATAAGTCCAGTGTTTTATTGTCTCTGGTGTGGCACGTGACACACTGGTTGAAAGTGGTCAGAATGGAAGACAGGGAGGCATGGTTAAAATCACCAGAGACGAGCTGCTGAGCATCTGGGTGCTGCGTCTGCAGCCGACTGTGTGGATGATGTCACATGCTGCCTCAGCGCTTGCGGAGGGTGGTACATAGATCGCAATTAGAATGTTAAAGTTATTTTTTTGTGTAATATAATTAAAGATTTTTATGATATTGGTAATAGTTTTTAAAATAAATTAAAATATATTCATTCTTTCATTCACTCATGTTCTACCCTTTAATCCTTTTTGGATTGCGGGGGGCTGGAACCTATCCCAGCATCTTTGGGTGAGAGCATGACATTTGTAATTAGGTGTGACTGTGAGAGTGAATGGTTGTCTGTCTCTCTGTGTTGGTCCTGCGATGGACTGGTGATCTGTCCAGGGTGGACCCTGCCTCTCGCCCAAAGATGCTGGGATAGGCTCCAGCCCCCCCGTCACCCGAAAAGGATTAAGCAGAAGAAGATGAATGAATGAGATGTACCAGCATATAGTACACACTACACAGTACAAAATGTATTAAACTACAAAAAATACCAAATGTCTGTAGTAAAAAAAAAAAAAAAAAATGCAAATGGTACAAAAAAAATCATTGAGGAATATGATGTTCATGTTTTATTCAGTATATGAAAAACAGTAATTAACTTTTTATATGTTAAAAGATAGAAAGGCCATATTGTACCAAGGGGAATTCAGATTCTCAGGAAAACTGCCGCTTATCAAGTAATCATTAAATCAATAAGATGAATCAAGTAATGATTAATGAATTAATGGATAACTTGGTGGCCATAACTTGGCCGGACATTCTTCTTCAGGACTTTTTGGTAGACAGCAGAATTCATGGTTCCATTTACCACAGCAAGTCTTCCAGGTCCTGAAGCAGCAAAACAGCCCCAGACCATCACACTACCACCACCATATTTTACTGTTGGTATGATGTTCCTTTTCTGAAATGCTGTGTTACTTTTACTCAGGATGTAATGGGACACAGACCTTCCACAAAGTTCAACTTTTGTCTCGTCAATCCACAGAGTATTTTCCCAAAAGTCTTGGGGCTCATCAAGATGTTTTCTGGCAAAACTGAGTTGAGCCTTTATGTTCTTTTTGCTCAGCAGTGGTTTTTGTCTTGGAACTCTGCCATGCAGGCCATTTTTGCCCAGTCTCTTTCTTATGGTGGAGCCATGAACACTGACCTGAACAGAGGCAAGTGCGGCCTGCAGTTCTTTGGATGTTGTTGTGGGGTCTTTTGTGACCTCTTGGGGTAATTTTGGACGGCTGGCCACTCCTGGGAAGGTTCACCACTGTTCTATGTTTTCGCCATTTGTGGATAATGGCTCTCACTGTGGTTCGCTGGAGTCCCAAAGCTTTAGAAATGGCTTTATAACCTTTTCAACTGATAGATCTCAATTACTTTGTTTCTCATTTGTTCCTGAATTTCTTTAGATCACAGCATGATGTCTAGCTTTTGAGGATCTTTTGGTCTACTTCACATTGTCAGGCAGGTCCTAGTTAAGTGATTTCTTAATTGAGAACAGGTGTGGCAGTAATCAGGCCTGGGTGTGGCTAGAGAAATTGAACTCAGCTTTCCAAAGATGTGATAAACCACAGTTAATTTATGTTTTAACGGGGGGCAATCACTTTTTCATACAGAGCCATGTAGGTTTGGATTTTTTTTACTCTTAATAATAATAAGCACCTTCATTTAAAAACTGTATTTTGTGTTTACTTCTGTTATCTTTGTCTAATAGTTAAATTTGTTTGATGATCTGAAACATTTAAGTGTGACAAACATACAAAAAAACCCACCAAAATTAAGAAGGGGGCAAACACTTTTGCACACCACTGATAAAGAGGTCTAGCACAACCTCTGGAATGCACTTAGAATTTCAAGCATGTTTTGCAAAATTCAAGCACTTTTACAACCTTGAAAATGCAACATTAAAATTTAAGCACTTTCAAGCACCTGTGGAAACGTTGCACACTGAAGCAGCTGAGTGCAGGTTTGTTTGTTCCACACCAAAAACCACTTTAGAGTCTCCAGTTAATCTGGCTAATTATACTGTTACAGCCCTGAAGTGGTGTGCTGACATGTTCACGCCTGCAGATGGAGCTGTGCGCTACCTGGTGATTGGTTCGAAGGTTGTCGATCTGCTTCTTAAACGCACAGGTCCAGAAGTCTTTACAGATGAATTTCATCATGTCCAACTCATCTTTGAACCGCACTGTGTCTTTAGTCAGTCTATAGAGGGGAAAAATATGTTTAAATCAGGGTCAAGTAATGCATTTTTGGCATAATACTGTAGATAGGAAAAACAATTTTGTTCTACTGTACATGATTGGTTGTATGGTTGTATGACAATAAAGGGTGATTTTAATTTTTAATAAATCAGCACTTCATCATCTGCAGTCCCAGATATGCAGGAGAGCCTCTCACAGAGCCATGCAGGACAGAAACTGTCACGGGTGTGGCAGACCTCCGTCAGCTCAGAGGAGCTGCAGCAGGAGGTGTGGACCATCCGCTGCCCCTCACTGGCAGCAGCACCGCAGTCTGGGCCACTTCTGGGGTTCTGTGCCCTATGTGACGCAGTGTTTGGTGGGCCGTGTTTGTGTGATGGGGAAGAGTCCAGACTCTTTAAAGGTGCGTGTGTGTGTGGGTGGGGTGTGGGGGGGGGGGGGTCTCTCCCCTCTCATCAAAAACATTTACAAATAAACCTGGATCACAGAAAAAATTGAACCATTGGATAGAATTAAACTTAACCTGCATCCATATGAACGATGCAGAGTTGCAACAAAAAGCTGAGCTTGGTCAAGAAATAAAATCACAAAAATTCTAATTAAAAAACCGTCACCTTAAGAGAGAAAAATGGCAAATTTATCCAAAAAAGCAGCAAATGTATGAGACAAACATTTACAACAAAAAGGCACAAATTCATACCAAAAACCCTGCAAATTTACAAGAAAAAAGCTGCTCATTTACAATTGAAAAAGAGACAAGTTTATTAGAAAAAAAATGTGTAAATTAAGAAAAAAGTAGCACATTTTTGAGAAAAAAAATCATTACAAATTTACAACAAAGTAGCAAAATACTGAGGAGAAAAAAGTTGGAAATTCACAAGAAAAAACTGGCAAACTTAAGAGGAAAAAAGCTGCAGTCTCCCCCCCCCCAAAAAAAAAAATATGAGGAAAAAAAGTCAAATTTACAACAAAAGGTCACAAATTTATAAGGAAATATACTGCTCAAAAAAATTAAAGGAGCACTGTGAAAACACCTGAGATTTTAATGGGAAAAATAAGCTGGATGTGTGACATGGACTGGATCAGGGATCAGGAGTGAGAAGACGCCACCACCTCTGATGGAAACAAACTCACTGCAAAAGCTCAAGTGAAGAAAGTGTGGCAGGCTAGTCCAGCTCGCTCACATTAAAAAGAGTTCCTTTAACTTTCCTGAGCAGTATATATCGATGTTAGGAGAAAAAACCCTGCAAACTTCCCCCCAAAAAAGTAGTAATTTAGGAGACTAAATTTGCAAATTTTCAACAAAAAGTGACAAATTTATGCAAAAAATACTGCAAATTTATGAGAAAAAGGCTGCAATTTTACAAGAGAAAACGTGAAGTTTATTAAAAAGAAATTCAAATTAAAATAAAGTAAACTCATAAGAAAAAGCAGCAAGTTCATGAAAAAAAAATTTTACAAATTAATAAGAAAGAAGAAAAAAATAAACTTTAAAGAAAAAACACCCTCCTGTTATATTCTGGTCCGATTTGACCAATTTAACATTTTACCTCAGTAAATTACAGTTAATTTGATCAGACTGACCTAAGATTCCATGACTTTGTCCACAAAGAGGATTTCAACACAAAAATAAATTGTATTAATTTGCACACAATTGTGTCTGTTTTTTCCATTTTCGTACACCCCAACCCTGGATTTACACTCACTCCAGATGCAGCAGGCGATGCGGCCTCCGCAGCAAATATCTTGTTAATGTTCTAATCCCCACCTGGGCCGCACCACTGTGGAACAAACGCAGCTCGTCAGATTCGGTTCACTAACGAAACGCAGCGAGTCGGTTTCTGACGGATGCTGGATCCAGTCCGCAGGGAAATGCCGGCGTATCTGGTGGAATAAAGTATAACGTATTTTTTATAATTCTCGTGCGATCTTGTATTTCAATCTCTGTTCTCGTCCATGCTGCTGCAAAATGGAAACGAAGCTGGTAGGGATGAATGCGAGGATCCGTCTGCACTGCATGTGCACTGGACTGCATCCAGACTCAGTGGAAATCCAGGGGTTGTGTTCCCGGCCAAAAATGATCGTCATTACAAATGAATGGAGGAGACAACAGTTGGCGTCAAAAACTGAGGTCAGGTGGAGCCTCATTTGTCAGATGGACACATGCGCGCACACACACACACACATGCATATGCACACAGACACACACCTCGAGTTCCCTGGCAACTGCTATGGGAAACTGTCCTCAGTCGAGTCCCTGTCCCACGGGAAGGACACCTGTGTCGGCAGTTCTCACACACAGTTGGAACATTGCTTCAGTAACACTGAACGTTTCTCATAGCTTTGGTATTTAAGGCCGTCTTGGCTCAGGTCACTGTGTGGGGGCACCACAGCAGGCCGGCATACCGTCAGCAAGGCTCCTGACTGCAGATCTGATCAGCACACCGGTGAGGAGGAGGGAGGCCAGGAAAACGACAGCAAAGGTGGAGTAGTGGAGGAAGAGTCAGAAGCCGGAGAGGACATGGAATATAATTCACACCAAGAAATAAGTGACGAGGAGGAATGCGGTGATGAAGAGGACGGCCATGCTGAGGCTGCTGTCACATTCAAGTCTTCATCCCACCTGAGAGTCCAGGGAGGCTTTTGGCTGAAAATGTCATCAGGAGGACCTCAGGAGCAACAAAATACGCTGTATCCTGGATTACACACACACGTGATCCCTGTTTGGCCATCATGGTTCCTCATGTCTGATTTGGCAAGAATTTTATGCCGGATGCTCTTCCTGATTCAACCCTCCCCATTTCCCCAGCTTTGGCACCAGCGTAAAGAGTACACTGGTTCTGCGCTTCCCCTGTGGCTGGGCAATCAACTTTACTTTCCACATTCTATTTATGCTGAGCACCAAGCTAGAAGGCAGAAAGTACCATTTTTATAGTCTGGTATGACCTCACCTCCTGGCTACAGGGCTGATGCTCTACCACGAGGCCACCACTAGGGGCGTGCCATGTCATATTGTTCACGATAACACTGGTATAAATTTTGATACCGGTGTAAAAATGAAAACTGCAATATTTGGGGTTTGCTACGTGACGACGTCACACTGCACAGAGACGGCAAAACAAACATGGCGGGAAGCTGCAGCTCCAAAGTCAGACGTCTCCAGTTGAGTGGAAACGTTTAAGTTTCATTTTCTGTCTCACACTGCTGTCATGTTTAAAAACAAAACTGAACGGTGCAGCAGCGTGGATAATCTGACTGCATTTTTTCTGTATGCCAACACCACTGGAGTGGCAGGAACGTTGGCCAATGTGCAGCTCAGAGTGGCTGTAGATTTTTACCTCCATTTTGCCTGATTCATCTTGATTTTATTCAACCACCTGAAGAGAGAGGGGGAAAAAAAGCATCCGTTCAGTGCAACGAGAGCCAAAAGCTCCAGGACAGGTCCATGCAACGGTCGGCAGTAATGCAGGTGAAGTCATTCAGCATAAAACTCCACCTCTGTGTGCACTTAAGATGTAACGGCTTGTATGATTTTCTTGTAATATTTGATACAAAACTAAATCTCAGCTGCCGTTTATAAAATGGAGAAATAAGAGTTTTTGTTTTGTTTTTCCAGAACATGCTGAAGGTAAATAACGCTGGCCGGTGAAACTGTCCTTTCTGCACAAATTTAAAAGAAAAAAAACGTATTCTGTAAACACCGTGCTTGGGCGTTTTAAATTCGGGGTAAAAGGTCAGATGTGTGACATTCATACCAGTGAAAACATGGCTGGTGCTGCTGTGTCTGTGTCACCCACCACACCAGCAGTCCTTTAGTTTTCAGCGCATGATCTGCTCACTGCTGGTGAAGCCACAGATTCAGCTGAGCTGACCTGTGGGAGCCTCACACCACCAACACCAGCAAGGACCACAACTACGCAGAAACATTCAAAAATACAAGAACTGCAAGAGCTGAAATCAGCTGCCACTTGACTGCAAAACACGTATGTGGACTAGACATTAAAATGAAGTTGAAAAACTTTCAAAACGCCATTTTTAATGCCCCTGCTACTCCACTCTTGCTGACTGATTTAACACTACGTCAGCCGAAACCGGAAGCTCCGCCCATAATCGTTCCTACAGCGCCACCCCAGGAAGAAGGTGGATTCAGTCCATCCATCCATCTTCTTCCGCTTAATCCTTTTCGGGTGACGGGGGGGCTGGAGCCTATCCCAGCATTGCTGGGTGAGAGGCAGGGTCCACCCTGGACAGCTCTCCAGTCCATGGCAGGGCAACACAGACGGACAGACAACCATTCACTCTCACAGTCACAACTAAGGACAAGTTAGAATCCCCAGTTTGATACCAGTTAACCTAACCTGCATGTTTTTGGCATGTGGGAGGAAACCGGAGAAATCCCGGAGTAATTCAGTGCTGTAACATGATATTAAAGGATACTGGTGATACTGGGAGGGGGGTTTCCAGGCTGGGAGGGGGGTTTCCAGGCTGGGAGGACATCCCCCCCCGGTGATTCAGGCCCATGACAGAGCAGAGCTGAACACTCGGTCACTCACCTCTCTATCAGACCCTGGCCCACCCGGAATCCCAGGTTCTCCAGTTTGGTGACGTTTCTTCCGTTCTCCTGAAGGCAGCACACACACACACACACACACACAGAGGAAGTGAACACCACCGTACCCGTCTGACCTGGACGCTGACGCGGGCCGATCAGCTGTTTCTTACCGCGTCTGCTTTATCTCCTGACATGTAGATATAGTGGACCAGCTCGCTGTGGAGAAACTGGAAGGCAGCTTCGTCCGCCATCCTCCCTGCTGTCAGCAGCTCGCGCTCATCCTCTCACTTCCTCTGACAGCTGATCACAACAGTGACGTCAGCTCCACGTTCGCCGCCCGGACCGTCTCTGAGCTGCTGTTGGTCTCAGTGTCTGAAAACGAGTCAGTGCGCGGGACTTTTCCCTGTAAAAACGCCGTAGTAACAAACTGCGGTAGAACCCAGCAGAACTTCCGCTTTTTCTGCTGCTGCTTCTTCTTCTTCTGGGTTTAATGACCAGCTTAAAGGTGCATCAGCGTCTCCTACTGGACGAGTGTGGAACAGCAGCCCGACAGTCCAAACTAATCGTCTCTGTCACACCCGTTTGTTTTAACGGCGTAATGAGGTGACCACGTGTCTGTCCCAGCGCCTTAGCCCACATAATTCCTGCAGTGTGACGTTAAGCCTTATTTCTCCAGCTGCTTCCCTGAATTGGTTCCTCAGAAACCACATCTCACAGGAACCACATCTCCCCTCCACAGCAGCTCTGGTTCTGCCTGACTGCGGTGTCTGAAGAACCCAGGCTGATGTTTCCTGTCCGGTGGAGCCTCTTGTTCAGTGCTGGATGACCGTTTCCTCTCTTCTCTCTCTCCCCGTTTTCCTCCCAACACCTACATTTGTCTAGATGTCTTCCATGTTCCAGCACGCCTGCTGTCCTCTCTGCATGGCTTCTAATAATGGTTTTAGCCTCATAACTGCAAAATGAAATTCACAGATGGATTATTTGTGATTTTACTGCTTGTTAGGACAATGTGTCTGTAATATAATGCGATAACACCAATACACAGCATGGACGTGATGGTACAAGCACGGGTGACGTCATCACGCCATGCCTATAATAAGAGACTGACGGATGCAGCCCCGGTCTGTGGCGCTCTGCCTCTAGTCACGCATAGCCTGCACCCTGCTATTGTTAGCTTGATAGCTAGTGTTTGTTGCACGTACTACCAGCTTCTTTAACCTCTTGCACTCTGGTGTACCACGGGCGGGCACGTCTCTGCGTCCTAGAGTGCACGAGGGCGCACGAGTGCGCTGCGTCCTAGAGCACACTGGAAAAAAAAGCTGCATTTCCGTTCTTCCACTACAGACACAGCCGCGAACAGAAAGCCAAAGGAGTGCTTTGATTGGTTTAGATGTGATTGACCTCTCATTCGACTAATAAGAGCCTTGAATTGGGTTTCTGAAACCTTGAAGAGCCAATGACTGAAAACCTAGCAAGAAGGACCCGCCTACCAACGGCTGCGAATGCAGCGAGCCAATTGAAGCACAGAAGTTCAAAAGCTGTTTTATGTAAGGCTGGGTGAAGAGAGACTGACTGCTGCAGCAGATGAAAAAAGGACCTGCAGGAAGAACCGCCACAGACCCAGCAGCACGGAGACCACCCACAAGTGCGACCTGTGTGACAGGGACTGCCATTCGTGCATCGGCCTGTTCAGCCACAGGCGGTGCTGTCCCAGCAGAGTAGACGTTTAGGATTCTCTTCCATGGTCATCATAGACCGTCCACATGCTGTTGTGGACAGGTAAGTGTTATAAGCTAAATTATTCTTTATCCCTGAAAATTGTAATCAAAATGACTTTTGACCGATCGGTAAATTACAACTGTGCGTAGTAGACCGTGGCGCACGAAGTCCGAAGTCCGTGCGCCACGGTACACGGTTTGTGCGCAGCGTCCGGACCGTGAACGCCTCCCCCCCCGCTACTCTTCTGTAGGGGGGGAGGGCGCGGGGACCACGGGAACTGTGCGCCGTGGTACATGGTTCGTGCGCCGCGTCCGGACCGTGAACGCCCCCCCCCCCCGCTACTCTTCTGTAGTGTGCGTAGTAGACCGCGGCGCACAGACTTCAGACTTCGTGCGCCGCGGTACACGGTTCGTGCGCCGCGTCCGGACCGTGAACGCCCCCCCCCCCACTACAGAAGAGTAGCGGGGGGGGCTGCCCGCGGGGACTGTGCGCCACATGACTGTTCCGTCTTGGCCGACCCTCTGTAGCGGGGGGGTGGGGGGGAGTTGTTATCTTCTACATTACAAATATTTTAGTATAATTTTTAGTGCACTGTAGGTTATTTTTTCTTGTAAAAAAAGCCACACATTTTTTACATTGGCATGCTTCTTTGTGTGTGGGGGCTTGTTTGTTCATTCATTCATGAATGAATGAATAAACATCCCCCCCCCCCCACGCACACACAGCCCTGAGTGTCACCTTTCATTAGAGCCCAACATCAAGCTTCTGTATTGAATCATTCAAAAGTTACAGACGTTTTTCCAAACTGTGCCATTTGGCACTATTTGGCACAGTTCAAAAACGCCTGGGAACAACCTGAGAACAAAGCTGTGTAATATATTCATTTTTTGTGGTATTGTTACAAAATTTTGACCTCAGCTGGATAACACTTGGTTCTACATTTCTGTTGCATTTTCCAGCCCGGATCTGAAGCTGTGTGTTATTTGCAAGCATTTGTATCCAAAAAAACACCCAGGACAAATTTATTTTCTTCAAGTTCAGTATGTTTAGATGACTGTTACTCAGTGGCAGGAGCACTTAGAGAGATTATGACTGTTTTGCCAAAAAATTCAAAGTGTTTTCTTTTAAATGAGACCAACCCCATGCTGCAAAGGGTTGAAGAACAGCTTTTGATTTACTTTGGGTACATTATTTTTTGCCGTTTTTAGGGAAATTGACCAGAGTGCAAGGGGTTAATAAAAGTCATCGTTCAGCACAGCCATCACCTCCACTGTCCCTAACTCACAGACACAACAATGGCGATGACAATGACCCACGCAACACCGAGCATAATGGAGACTGAGCTGCCAGATTTCACCGATACGAGAACGATCCAAAGAATCAGGTTTCACCAGCGCTGACAGAGAGTGGGAGAGACAACCCAGCAGTACATCTTGGACCTCTGCTGTCTAGTGGACGCTTCCTGTGAAATGGCAAGTGGTGAAGTCACGTTCATCTGAAGCTGCAAACGCCATCCCAAATATTTTATTTTTGACATGGTGTGACTCCACTTTCAAAGATTTACAGTAAAGGACCGAACAGCATGATGAAAAACATGAAGAAGCCTCCAGGGCTAAAATCCCTCCCATTTCAGAATTCAGAAAGTGCAGCAGAGCATGACTATGCTATGCTATGATGTCAGCTCTACGGTCAAGCGGGGCAGAGACAATGTGACGTCAACAAACACTCCAGAGAAGAACCAAGAGGAAAAAAAAGCAAACGGTACACCCGATGTAAATGCTTACAACATTTTGAAAGAAGATATCTTGTCTGCCATTAGTCAACTTGGCCAACGTCTTGACAACTGCATGTCCAACCTCAGCTCATAATTACAACAGAACAGTGTGATGGTAGCTTCAGTAGCTAAGACGACACAACTCAATTCAGAAGACAAAGAAAAATGCAAAACTAAAATCAAGACTTTGGATCAAAAGGATGACACTCTTCAAAAAGAAAAAGAAGACATGAAAGAATGACTGGTGGAACAGGAAAGGTGCAGAAGAAGATGCAGCCTTCGAATAAAATGCAAAAAAGAAAAGGTGAATGAGAATGTCAGAACTTACACTGTCAACCTGTTGTGCAAGTAGCCCCAGACCTGGCTGAGAAAATAGAGGATGCTGTGGACATTGTTCACAGAGTGGGAAGAATGATGGAGAATAGACATCAACCAATTATTCTTCTCTTCACCAAAAGAATCATCCGAGGTAAAATATGGGAAAGAACCAAGTGGTGTGCGGAGGGGAAGGTGTCCGGTTTGCTGAAGACCTAACACGGGAGGACTGGTTGTCCAGACAAGCGATGTGGCCGAAAATCGAGCAGGCAAGAAAAGAGGGGAAGACAGCAGGCTTCCGAGGTCCATACAGCTACATCAATGGCAAGTGCATCGAAGAGAGGCCTAAAGAAGTGGGATGAGTATCCTAATTTTTTTTTTTTCCTCCGGCGCCACACGAGTCGGCTGCCTTTTGCAACAGCGGCTCAATTCTGAGTTTTTTTCTTTCTTCTTTACACACTTTATACATCACGGACACACAGATCGCCCCAAAATGCCTCCCGAGCCGGCGGACGGAGCCACTGTTTACAGCAGGAGACGGTACAGCAGAGAACAGCTGCTTGCACTTAATCGCCACTCGGTGCTGACGGAAAAACTCGACATACCAAGAGAAATAAGGCGAAAACGACGTGGTTGTCGGGCTGGTGTTAGACGGCGGACAAGGAGTATAAGGTACAGACCCACCTTCCCATCCGTTATTATGGGGAATGTACGCTCTATATTGGGAAAGGTAGATGAGCTAGCGGCTATCTGCCATTACGATAGCACATACCGGGAGTGCTCTCTCCTTTTGTTTTCTGAGACATGGCTAACTGAACTAGCAGCAGATGCTAACATTGAGCTGGAGGGTTTCCACATGATACGGGCAGACCGAACACCAGACAGTGGGAAAGCAAGGGGCGGTGGAGTGATAATGTACGTTAACAACAACTGGTGCAGACCGGGACATATCACTGTTAAACAACGTCACTGCAGCAAAGACATTGAGTTGCTAGCTGTTAGCATGCGGCCTACATATCTCCCGAGAGAACACTCACACGTGATCTGCATTGTTGTTTATGCAAATCCGACGGCGAACGCTGGGACAGCGCGTGACGTCATCCATTCAGTAACCAGCAGGCTGCAGACAAAACACCCAGATGCTCTTCTCCTCATCTCAGGCGATTTCAACCATGTTTCACTGTCTCCCATTCTACCCACGTTTACCCAGTATGTCACATGCCACACTAGAGACAATAAAACACTGGACTTATTCTATGCAAACACTAAGGAGGCGTACACCTCATCACAAGTCCCCCCACTCGGGAGATCGGATCACAACTTGGTTCATCTCCGGCCGGTGTACAAACCCCTAGTGCACAGACAACCTCCGGCCATGCGCACAGTGATGTTATGGTCTGAGGAGGCAATGGACACTCTAAAGGGCTGTTTTGAAGCCACCGCCTGGAAGCAGCTCTGCGATCCACATGGTGAGGACATCGATGGCCTCACTCACACCTTCACGGACTACCTCAGCTTCTGTGTGGACAAATCCGTTCCCACCAAGACCATACGGTGTTGCTCAAACAACAAACCCTGGATCAACCCTGAGATAAAAACACTTCTGAGAGAGAAGAAGAGGATCTTCAGGTCGGGGAACAGGGAGATGCTGAAGTCCGTACAGAGGGAGCTGAGGAGAAAGATCAGAGAAGGCAAGGACAGCTTCAGGAGGAAGATGGAGGACAAGCTGCAACAGAGCGACATCAGCGGGGTCTGGAGAAACCTCAAAACCATCTCTGGGCTCCAGAATACCTCCCCCCAGGCCACGGGGGGCAGGGAGTGGGCGAACAATCTGAATCTGTTTTTCAATAGGTTTGACCAACCGCCCTCCCCCCTGACTGCACAACAACCACTGCTGCCTTAAAGACATCAAGTCCTGCTGCCCACTCCCCACTCCACCAACACCCCCCCACTCCCAACACACAGCCCCCCATCCTGACCCTGACCAGGACCCAGGTGAGGACGGAGCTGAGGAAGATCAAGGCGAGGAAGGCGTCGGGACCGGACGGCATCAGCGCAAAGCTCCTCAAGTCCTGTGCAGACCAGCTGTGTGGGATTGTGACGTACATCTTCAACCTGAGCCTGAAGCTGGGGAGGGTACCACAGCTGTGGAAAACATCTTGTGTGGTACCTGTACCAAAAACTTCCCACCCCAAAGACCTGAACAGCTACAGACCGGTGGCCTTGACGTCCCACTTGATGAAGACCCTGGAGAGACTGCTCCTTGCTCACCTCCGCCCCCTGGTGGAACCAGCGATGGATCCACTCCAGTTCGCCTACCAGCATGGCATTGGGGTGGAGGATGCGGTGATCTTCCTCCTTCACCGTTCTCTGTCCCACCTGGAGAAGCCCGGGAATGTGGTGAGGATCATGTTCTTTGACTTCTCCAGTGCTTTCAACACCATCCAACCGATGATCCTGAAGGACAAGCTGCTGCGCGCAGGGGTGGACCAGCACCTGTCATCATGGATCCTGGACTACCTCACGAACCGGCCTCAGTTTGTGAGAACCCGGGACTGTGTGTCCGACACGATCATCGGTAGCACGGGGGCCCCCCAGGGAACGGTGTTGGCTCCCTTCCTGTTCACTCTTTATACTGCGGACTTCTCACACAACACAACACACTGCCATCTACAGAAGTTCTCTGATGACTCTGCGATCGTTGGCCTCATCTCCAATGGAGATGAAGCTGAGTACAGAGGGCTTATCCAGGACTTCATGGACTGGTGCCATCGGAACTGCCTCCAGATCAACGCGAGGAAAACTAAGGAGCTGGTGGTGGACTGCCACAGGCAAGGACAACCCCTCACAGCACCAGTAAATATACAGGGAACAGACATTGAGATGGTGACATCCTACAAGTACCTAGGTGTTCATCTGAACAATAAACTAGACTGGTCACACAATACTGACGCGCTCTACAAGAAGGGACAGCGCAGGCTGTTCCTACTAAGGAGACTCAAGTCTTTTGGTGTACAAGGGGCGCTGCTGAAGACATTCTATGACACGGTGGTGGCATTAGCCATCACTTTTGGAGTGGTCTGCTGGGGCAGTGGCATTACTGCAGCCGATAGGAAGAGACTGAACAAACTGATCAAGAAAGCTAGCTCTGTCCTGGGGCAGCGCCTTGACCTGGTGGAGGAGATAGGAGAGAGAAGGACGGTGGCTAAACTGTCATCTCTGCTGGAGTCCGAGTTCCACCCTATGCAGGACATACTGAATGCACTGAGGAGCTCATTTAGCAGCAGACTACATCATCCCAGGTGCACAACCGAGAGGTTTCGCAGGTCCTTCCTACCAACGGCTGTCAGACTGTACAACCTAAGCAGGGCTGCTCGCAGAAATAGCAAAAAGACGTAACAACCTAATAGTTTTTTGAATGCAAAAGATGCAATAGACTTACACAATGGTCCCCTCCGGTATACAACTAGGAAAATACCGGTCGCTATGGAGGGTGACAATATGTATGGGCACATAATCATACCATGTAGGATAACTAAATAGACAGTTGTGCTGTTTCATCCCATCTAGCAACAATGCTCTGCACTGTGTGTGTTTATACATTTACATATTTATTCCACCTAGCTGCAATGCTCTGTTCTGTGGGTGTTTATATATCTACATATTTATCCCATCTAGCTACAATGCTCCGCACTGTGTGTCTGTGTGTGTGTATATATATATATATATATTTTATAGTAATATGTACATATGTATATTAGCTGCTCTTGCTTGCTTGCTTTTTTTTTTTCTTGCCTTCTGATTGTTGCTCTGAGTGTTGCTATCCCTGTGCTGTTGCAATCCTGGAATTTCCCCGTTGTGGAACTAATAAAGGCTTATCTTATCTTATCTTATCTTATCTTAATTTGACTGAGATGTCAGGTGGAGAGGTTGTTCTAAACATAGGGCATTCACAGTTATTTCTATTTCCTCCTTAACTGTTTTCAGGAAAAAGTTCTTTATTTTCTGCTGTTCTTTATTATTAGTTCATTGTTACTATTTCAAGTGTACATTTTTTGTTCATTCTTTAATGCAAGGGCTCTCAAAGACTCAGTCAAACGGAAAGCAGTTTTTCTTTTTGTTAGGGGCAAAGATCAGATTGTTTTTTCTTCGAGAGACTCATTCTGATAAAACTGATGTAAAGTTTTGGTCCCAACAACGGGGAGACAAAATCATTTTTAGTCCTGGATCCAATAGATCAGCTGGAGTAGCAATCTGTTTTCATTAGTGTTCTGGGGAAATTCTTACAGAGAGGACTGACACTGAACCCAAAAACAGAAATTAGCTCTACCAAATTACTAATGTTATTGAGGAGTTAAAACTGATCTATCCTAAAGACTATATAGTTGGAGGCGGTGATTTTAACATGGTTCCAGTTAATTGGCTTGATAGATGGCCCTCAAAATATTCTCAATATCATCCAAATCCAACTGTGGGAGATTTTATGAATGTAAACGGATTAATAGATGTTTTGAGAGCCAGTAACCCTGACATAAAACACTTCACCTGGACTAAATCCAATGGAAATGCTAAATCAAGAATTGATTATTGGTTGATATCAACCTCCTTAATTACGCACACAACCAGAACTGATATTTCTATGAGGCCCTTAAGTGATCACTGTATAACAAGTTTGGCAATCTCTTATCAGACTCATTCAAAAAGGTGTAATGACTATTGGAAATTCAACTCATATCTTTTAAAAAATGAAGAATGCTGTTCTAACATTAAAAAGATGATACAAGATATTAACAAGGTTAACAACTTATCCCAAATTCAAAAATGGGAATTTCTAAAGTTTTCCATCAGAAAATTTTCCATCTCTTTCAGTAAGACTAGAATTAGAAAAAAAAGAGAAGAAAAATTAATTGGTAAAAATGTTGCTTCAATATTACTCTAAACTGAATTGGTCAGAAGAGGATAAGGTAGAAATTTCTAATCTACAGACCCAGTTAGACCAGCTCTATCTCAAAGCACATGGTGCATTTATCAGATCTAGGGCCAAGTGGATTGAGGAAGGGGAAAAAATCATCATATTTTAACATGCTGGAAAAACCAAGGCAGGAAAAAAAAATGCAATTTCTTGTATATTGGTAGATGGGCAGGAACTTAGCAACCCGACAAAGATAGTCAGAGACATTTATAATTTCTATAGTAACATGTATTCTTCTTCATATAATGTAAAGCACTCGCAACAATTTTTTTCAAATGATTGGAAATGCAATTCCAAAAATTGATGATAACTTTAAAAAGCTCTGTGATGAGAAGTTAAAATTAACGGATCTAGATGGGGTCATTATAAAAATCGCTTTAAACCGTTCACCTGGGTCAGATGGATTAACGGCTAATTTTTATATGTATTTTTGGGAAGAAATAAAAGGATTACTTTTTGATGCATTTGAAGAAAGTATTATCAACAAAGAACTAATGACAACGGTGAAACAAGGGCTAATAAAATTAATACCTTAACCTGAAAAAGATAAAAGAATGTTAAATAACTTAAGGCCAATTACTCTTCTTAATACAGACTATAAAATCCTTACTATGGCACTAGCATCAAGATTAAAATCAGGGCTTTCAAAAATCATAAGTAATTCACAGTCTGGTTTCTTGAAAGGTAGATCAATTCATAATAATATCTGATTGGTTCTGGATCTCCGCCAGGGCTGCCCTTTGTCACCGATCCTGTTCATAATTTTTATGGACAGGATTTCTAGGCGCAGCCAGGGAACAGAGGGTGTCATGCTTGGTGACCACAGGATCTCATCTCTCTTGTTTGCAGATGATGTTGTCCTGTTGGCTTCATCCAGCAATGACCTACAGCTCTTGCTGGGACGGTTTGCCGCTGAGTGTGAAGCGGCTGGGATGAGAATCAGCACCTCCAAGTCCGAGTCCATGGTCCTCAGCCGGAAAAAGGTGGATTGTCCTCTCTGGGTTGGGGACAAGCTCCTGCCCCAAGTGGAGGAGTTTAAGTATCTTGGGGTCTTGTTCACGAGTGAGGGGAAAATGGAGCGAGAGATCGACAGACGGATTGGAGCAGCATCTGCAGTGATGCGGACGTTGTACCGGTCTGTTGTGGTGAAGAGGGAGCTTAGTTCTAAGGCAAAGCTGTCGATTTACCAGTCAATCTACGTTCCTACTCTCACCTATGGTCACGAGCTTTGGGTAATGACCGAAAGAACGAGATCGCGGATACAAGCGGCTGAAATGAGCTTTCTCCGTAGGATTGCTGGACTCACCCTCAGAGATAGGGTGAGGAGCTCAGTCATCCGGGAGAGGCTCAGAGTAGAACCGCTGCTCCTCCACATTGAAAGGAGTCAGTTGAGGTGGTATGGGCATCTGATTAGGATGCCTCCTGGACGCCTCCCACTTGAGGTGTTTCAGGCACGTCCCACTGGGAGGAGACCCCGGGGCAGACCCAGGACTCGGTGGAGAGACTATGTCTCCCAGCTGGTCTGGGAACGCCTTGGTATCCCCTCTGAAGAGCTGGAGCAGGTGGCTGGGGAGAGGGAAGTCTGGGCTTCTCTGCTTGAACTGCTGCCTCCGTGACCCGGACCTCCGGAAAAGCGGTAGAAGATGGATGGATGGATGGTTCTGGATCTCATAGATTACAGTGATCTAGTTAAAGACGATGCCTGTATTTTCTTCCGAGATTTTCAAAAAGCTTTTGACTCTGTGGAACATCCTTTTATTTATGACACATTGAAATATTTTGGGTTTGGTGAATATTTTTTGAATATCATTAAGATGCTCCACACAGACATTAATAGCAGCATTTCCCTTCCTGAACGTTCTTCAAAAAAGGAAAAGGAATAAGACCAGGATGCAGCCTGTCTCCTCTGGTATTCATCACGGTTACAGAATTGTTGTCCATTCTGGTCGCAAACTCCAATGTGGAAGGTATTACTATAGATGGGAAAACATTATTAATTAGTCAGCTAGCAGATGACACCAAACTCTTTCTGAAAAATAAGGAACAAATACCTGTCACACTGGAGGTTGTAAAATTATTCTCCCAGGCTTCAGGCCTACATTTAAATATTAATAAATGTGAATTATTGAGTATTCATGACAGCTCTGAAGACACATTGTGCAATATTCCAGTGTAGAAAGAAATACGATACTTAGGAATATATATATTCAATTCAATTCAATTCAACTTTATTTATATAGTGCCATGTCACAACAACAGTCATCTCATAGCACTTTCAACTGTAGGGGAAACCCACACAATTGCAGAAAGACCCCAGCAATCAGGCGATCCCCTGTGAGCAGCACTTGGCGACGGTGGAGAGGAAAAACTCCCTTTTAACAGGAAGAAACCTCCAGCAGAACCAGGCTCAGGGAGGGGCAGTCATCTGCTGCGACTGGCTGGGGGGTGAGGGGATAGAGAAGATGAGAAAAACAGACATGTAGAGAGCAAACATTAAATGGGAGAAGCACAGTACATTATTGGATGTCCCCCGGCTGTCTAAATCTATTAGCAGCATAACTAAGGGAGGGGTTCAGAGACACATGATCCCTCCTAATTGTAAGCTATATCGAAAAGGAGGGTTTTTACCCTACTCTTAAAAACAGAGATCAAGTCTGACTCCCGAATCCAGATTGGTAACTGGTTCCACAGGAAAGGAGCTTGATTACTGAAGGCTCTGCCTCCCATTGTACTTTGGGAGATTCTAGGTGCTACAAGTAATCCAGCATTTTGGGAGCGTAATGCTCTATTAGGATGATAGGGTAGTATCAAATCTTTCAATTCAATTCAATTCAATTCAATTCAATTCAACTCAACTTTATTTATATAGCGCCATTTCACAACAACAGTCATCTCATAGCACTTTCAACTGTAGAGCAAACCCCCACAGTTGGAGAAAGACCCCAGCAATCAGGCAATCCCCTGTGAGCAAGCGCTTGGCGACGGTGGAGAGGAAAAACTCCCTTTTAACAGGAAGAAACCTCCAGCAGAAGCAGGCTGAGGGAGGGGCAGTCATCTGCTGCAACTGGCTGGGGGGTGAGGGGATAGAGAAGATGAGAAGAACAGACATGTAGAGAGCAAACAGCATGATGGGGACTCAATCTATGGGAAAGAACAAACAGATGTTAATGACCAGCAAAAAATAAATATTTCATTGAGAGTGAAGAAAGGAGTGAAGCCCAGTGCATTATTGGAGGTCCCCCGGCTGACTAAACCTATTAGCAGCATAACTAAGGGAGGGTTCAGAAACACATGATCCCTCCCTAATTGTAGGCTATATCAAAAAGGAAGGTTTTAACCCTATTCTTAAAAACAGAGGTCGAGTCTGACTCCCGAATCCAGATTGGCAGCTGGTTCCACAGGAGAGGAGCTTGATAACTGAAGGCTCTGCCTCCCAGTGTACTTTTGGAGATTCTAGGTATTACAAGTAATCCAGCATTTTGGGAGTGTAGTGCTCTGTTAGGATAATACGGTAGGATCAGATATTTTAAATAAAAAGAGGCCTGATTGTTTAGAGCTTTGTAAGTAAGAAGAAGGATTTTAAACTTAATTCTAAACTCTATGGGAAGCCAATGAAGGGAGGCCAGAACCAGAGAGATATGATCTCTCTTTCTAGTACCTGTTAAAACTCTTGCTGCAGCATTTTGGATCAGCTGAAGACTTTTTAAAGATGTTTTAGGACAACCTGATAATAAAGAATTACAATAATCTAATCTCGAGCTAACAAAAGCGTGGATCAGTTTCTCAGCATCACTCTGAGACAAGATGTTCCTAATCTTGGCAAGATTACACAAATGATAGAAGGCAGCCTTAGAAAGAGATTTAATATGTAAATTGAAAAACAGATCTTGATCAAAAATAACTCCAAGATTCCTCACAGAACTATTCAGAGAAAGAGTAACTGCATCCAAACTAAGAGTTTGATTTGGAAAGGTATTTCTAAGGTTTTTTGACCAGCAAGTATGACTTCAGTCTTATCTGAATTTAATAGCAGGAAATTACAAGTCATCCAAGCTTTGATTTCCTTAAGACAGGCTTCTAACTTGGCTAATTGATTACTATCATCTGGCTTCATTGGCAGGTATAATTGTGTGTCACCTGCATAACAATGAAAATGTATACAGTGCTTTCTAATGATGTCGCCTAACGGGAGCATATATAAACTAAAAAGAGTAGGGCCTAGCACAGATCCCTGTGGAGCTCCATGACTGAGCTTTGAGTTGGAAGAAAACTCATTACTGACATGAACAAACTGGAGCCTATCAGACAAATAAGATCTAAACCACTGCAGCGAAGTTCATTAAATCCAGCATAGTGTTCTAATCTATCAAGTAGAATATTATGGTCGATAGTGTCAAAAGCTGCACTAAGGTCTAAAAGGACAAGTACAGAAACTAGTCCATTATCAGATGCGATAAGGACGTCATTAGTGACCTTCACTAAGGTTGTTTCAGTACTATGATGGATTCTAAACCCAGATTGAAACTCTTCAAATAAACCATTTCCCTGCAAGTGATCAAATAATTGTGTAGCAACAACTTCTTTCTAAGATTTTTGAAATGAAAGGCAGATTAGAGATTGGTCGATAGTTAGCTAAAACTCCTGGATCTAGCATTGGCTTTTTGAGTAAGGGTTTAATTACAGCAGTTTTAAAAGCCTGCGGTACATGGCCTAATGTTAAAGATGAATTGATTATTTGAAGAATACAGCTGCCAATAAATGGGAAGACTTTTTTTAAATAACCTGGTAGGAATAGGGTATAAAAGATAAGTTGAAGGCTTGGATGAGGAAATTATTTTGTCTAACTCTAAAAGGTCAATTGGAGTAAACTTATCCAAACAGATATCAATTGAAGGAGTTGTAGTAGTTACTGTATTTAAGTTAACGGTAGGAAGAATCTGACTGATTTTATCTCTGATAGATGAAATTTTATGATTGAAAAAGTTCATAAAGTCCTGACTAGTAAGCGCTAAGGGAATGCTAGGATTGACAGAGTCCTGACTCTTTGTCAGCCTGGCTACAGTACTGAAAAGAAACCTGGGATTATTCTTGTTCTCTTCTATTAATGCAGAATAATAACTTGTTCTAGCTTTTTAAGAGTTTTTTTTATAAATTTAATGATTTCTCCAAGCTGAATAGTTTTCATCTAAATTAGTGGAGCGCCATTTTCTTTCTAATTGACGAGTCTTCTGTTTTAAGCTACGAGTTTCTGTGTTAAACCAAGGGGTTAGAAATCTCTGATTGGACTTTTTCTTTTTTAAAAGAGCCACCAAGTCTAGAGTCTGATGTAGAGAAGCTGTAACACTATCTACCATGCTATCAATTACAGAAGGAACAAGCTGTCTATAGCTTATTTCCGTTGTGTTGACACATGGCATTGAGGAAACAATCTGTATAAATTTAGTAACAACATCATCTGAAAGACATCTGCTGTAGTAATATTTTTCTTTAGGAATAAATTGTCAGGAATAGTGAAATCAAAGGTTAACAGACAATGGTCTGACAGTACAGGATTATGAGGAGACACTACCAGATTTTCTATTTCTATGCCATATGTCAGAACAAGGTCCAATGTGTGGTGGAGATAATGGGTAGAATTTCCTACTTTCTGAGAAAACCCCATCGAGTCTAATATTGAATTAAATGCCTTAATACGACAGTCACTATCTACATCTACACGTATATTAAAACCCCCTACTATAATTATGCTATCTGATTTCAGCACTAAATCAGCTAAAAATTTGGTAAATTCGGATAAAAACTCTAAGTAGGCTGAGGGAGGACGATAAGCTATGGCAACGAAAATTGGGTTTAACCTAAGATTGTTAACATGCCCAATCCTGAGGACCAGACTCTCAAAGGAATTAAAACATGTTTCTTGCTTTACATTAACTAGTAATATGGAATGGTAAATTGTCACTACTCCTCCTCCACGACCAGAACTTCTGGGATTTTGATAGTTTAGATAACCAGAGGGAGTTGATTCATTTAAACCAACATAATCCTCTTGCCCTAACCAAGTCTCTGTAAGGGATATTAAATCAGTCTAATGATCAATTAACAGATCATGGACTAGCAGAGACTTGGGAGTTAGAGACCTAATATTTAACCAACCACATTTAATTTTTAAATTATGAGGAGGAAGAGAGGCTAAATTATTAAATTTAGAGACTTGATGTTTAATTTGAGTTTTACCAACTGTTTGTTTAATTATTCTGGGATGCTTATACCTTATATTTTTTAATAACTTTGGAGGGAGCAGACAATGATTGTCTGATGGGGAAGACAGGGGCTCAGTTGAGGGGTGGCGGATGAAGAGGAGCCACAGAGGGGCATGTATTTATCAAGTTATATTTGTCTTGGGTAATAATGTTTTGAGTAACGGGAGAGAGACACAATCTCTGTGGGGTTATGAATTGAAGACTGATCTAAACAGTGAGAATTATTTGGATTAATAGGATTAATATGAGAAGTGGAAGCAAAAAAGGGCTGGTTGGCAGACCCTGGTACTTTGGGTAGAGTTAACATACCAGCTTTCAGTCACTGTACTAAAAAATGCTGAATGGAATAAAACAGATTGTCCCTTAGAACATGTGCACTGAGTCCATTTGGATGGATGCCATCTGGCTTCATAAATGACGGGCGGTTCCAAAACAGGTTGAAATTGTCTATAAAACCAATGTTAAAAGTAGGATATGTTAAACACAACCAGGTATTAAGGCTGAGAGTTCTGCTAAAATAATTGCAACCTCTTCTAAGAGGTGCAAGTGGCCCCCAAATAAACACACGTCTGCCACAGTTCATAAGAGTGGACAGAAGGTTCCTGAAATCACTCTTTAAGATCTCCGATGTTTCATCTGGGATGCTGTTGCATCCATCGTGCACAATAACAGTTTTAGCGAGGGGGTATTCATTTAATAGGTCAGGGGTAAGAGCCTCAATGTCTGACACTTTAGCCCCAGGAAAAAAATTTTGTAACATAGTACCTGCTTCTGACATTCCTTATTATTGAATCACCAATTACCAGCGTCATCTGGGGGGGGCTTTGTCGGTGGCTTCTGAAATGGTGGATAATTTTGCCATAGTTGCTGATGTGGTGGCGGGGTGTCGATGCGGGGGATGTGCTCTCTTCTTTTTGGAGCTGGTGTGTAGTTTGGCACACCTAAGGTAGTTTTGATCCGGGGCTTGTGGGTTTGGGCCACTGCTGAAGGAGTAGGGGCGGCCATGGGAGGATGATCGACGTCCAGGTGGGGGAAATCTTCCAGGGAAAGGATGTCGAATCTGTTTTCCAGCAAAAGGGGAAGGGAGGAGGCGCAGTCATGTTGGGTCAATCCCCGACGTTTGCTATTTGGTCCAACCATGGTCCAGGGCGTGCATTGAGGCTGTGACAAACCACCCGGGGCTTTGGGTTCAGCTCTGAGCTGAAGCCAGTGTTTGGTGCTGGAGTCCTGGACAGCTGAGGTGACTGGAGCAGGGGTGGAAGTGGATGGCGATATGTTAATTTCACCCAGGTAAGTAGCCGTCTCTGCTAGCTGCGAGTCCGTCGCTGGGGCCGATGTCCATCCAAAAATAATAGTGTCCAGGTGGTTTTCAGCCTCCCAAATCTTATAAAGGTTAGAGAGTCTCAATTCCAACTCAGAAACCTTCTTCGAGAGGAAGACACAGCTGACACAAGTAGGGGATGGAGCCATGGCTTTCCAGGCCAAAAGTGGCTAGCTAGCTAGCTAAAACAGGTTAGCCTAACCTGGTGAACAGCCCTGCCCGGGGTCTGATTCACCTGTGTGCCTGATCGGGCTTTCGTATTTACTAAGCTAACACTAAGTAAAAAGATAATATCAGTTAAAGCGATAAAGAGATAAAAATTTAAAACGGAGCTAGTACAACAAACAAAAACAGACAAAGAAAACGCTTTGACATCGTCATGACAGTTTACAAACAGACGCGGAAATGAAGCGGGAGTGAGAGTGATAGTTTTTTGATATATCAAAAAACTTAGAAACTAGAAGTGATAATAATATTCAGAAGCCTATTGCAAAAGCTAAAAGAATCCTTATTAATTGGTTACAGAGAGATTTAATGCTATTTTTATTTATTTTTTATTTATTTTCTATTTATTTCTATTTATTTATTTTATTTTATTTATTTTCTATTTTATTTATTTTTCATTTATTTTCTTTTGTTTTTTCTTGTCTTCTGATTGTTGCTCTGAGTGTTGCTATCCCTGTGTTGTTGCAATCCTGGAATTTCCCCATCGTGGGACTAATAAAGGCTTATCTTATCTTATCTTATCTTATCTTATCTTATCTTATCTTATCTTATCTTATCTTATCTTATTTGGAAGATCATTATTGACAAAAACTGAATTAATTCCCAAACTAATCCAACATATGCTCTACCCCTAGCCAAAATAACTATAAAAGAAATAAGCAACCTAATTTTTAACTTTATCTGGAAAAATAAGCCTCATTATATTTGGAAAGGTGAGGAGCTCAGTCATCCGGGAGAAGCTCAGAGTAGAACCGCTGCTCCTCCACACTGAAAGGAGTCAGTTGAGGTGGTATGGGCATCTGATTAGGATGCCTCCTGGACGCCTCCCACTTGAGGTGTTTCAGGCACGTCCCACTGGGAGGAGACCCCGGGGCAGACCCAGGACTCGGTGGAGAGACTATGTCTCCCAGCTGGTCTGGGAACGCCTTGGTATCCCCTCTGAAGAGCTGGAGCAGGTGGCTGGGGAGAGGGAAGTCAGGGCTTCTCTGCTTGAACTGCTGCCTCCGCGACCCCGACCTCCGGAAAAGCGGTAGAAGATGGATGGATGGATGGATGGATGGATATTTGGAAAGCAGACATGATGAAAAACTTTGAAGAAGGGGGAATCAAAACTCTTGATTTTGAAACACTGAAACAATGAATGGGGTTCTGAAGCTCAGGTGGCTTCAATCCTTGTTAAAATGGAGTGAAGACATCTGGTTCTTATTATCATCATTCATTTTCAAAAAATTGGGAGGCATAGAGTTTTTATTAAAATGTGACTTTGAAATTTCCAAGTTAGCTGTTAAATTTTCTGCCTTCCATCAACAGGTCTTGTTCTACTAGAAAACGGTTTATAAACACAACTTTAGTCCACATAATGTTCCTCTGTGGAATAACAGAGCAGTTCTTTGCAGAAGGAAATCTATGTTCATAGAAACCTGGATGGAAAAAACAAATTTAGTCTGTTGTTCATTTGATGAATCACAAGGGAAATATTTTTACTTACGGGGAATTTAGTAATAAATCTAACATTGCTTGTTGCCCTGATGATCATAATAAAGGGATTAATCATATCCCAGTAGTGATGATTAATTTGATCAGGAATAACTTAGATAACACTCCTACCCCAAAATTACAGAACTTAATATTTAATGGCATCAATTTTGTGAACAAAAAATGCAATAACCAATTTTTAAGGAAAGCTTTAATTGATGATCTTCACTATGGATCCTCAAAAAGAACACATGACTTAAAAAAAACTTTAATCAAGAAGAGATTTGCAAAATTAGAAATAAATTTTTGAAATTCCATATCCTTCCTAATTTAAAAGAAATTCATTTTAAAATTATTTATAGAAAAAATATCAACTGCCGTTGAAAATAAAGAGTATTCAGTTGAGGTATTCCTGGATCTTAAAAAAAGCATTTGATACAGTGGATCATAATTTATTATGATCTTTATACGTATATTACTATTATACTATTATATATCACTATATTATGATATTTAACTGGAGTGGTGGCTCAGTTGGTAGAGCATCAGCCCCACACCCGGGAGGCAGGGGTTCAAATCCCGGCCGGGTCATGCCAAAGACCATATAAAAGTGGAACTTCCTGCCGTCCAGCTTGGTGCTCAGCAATAATGGAATGGAGGAGGGAAATTTGTGGCGGCACCTTGCATGGCAGCGGCCCTCTGATTCTACACTTGGGGTGTGTGTGATTAAACACAGTAGATAGGTAAAACACAATCTCGTTCTACTGTACATGATTGGTTGTACAGTTGAATGACAATAAAGGGTGATTTAATTATTAAAGAAACTACAAAATTGTGGTATTAGGGGGGTGGCACTGTCCTGGTTATATAGTTACTTAAAGAATAGATATCAGTATGTATGTGTTGGTAACAAAAACTCACAGTTACTGAAGGTTACTTGTGGAGTCCCACAGGGTTCAGTTTTGGGGCCATTGTTATTCAATATGTATATAAATGATACATGTAAAGTTTCGGAAAAAATGGATTTAATTTTGTTTGCCGATGACACTAATTTATTATGTAGTGGAAGCAATTTGGAACAACTTTTGGATACACTCGGAAAGGAATTAGGAAAGCTTAAACTGTGGTTTGATTCAAACAAATTAACGCTCAATTTAGGTAAGACAAAATTTATAGTTTTTAACAACCATCACAACAACTTAGTATCTAAACTCAGTGTAAATGGTATAGAGATTGAAATGGTATCCGAAACTAAATTTCTTGGAGTAATAATTGATAATAAACTGTGTTGGAAGTCACATATTAATTATATTAAAGGTAAAATATCCAAATCAATTGCAATACTACAGAGAGTGAAATATTTGCTGAATCAACCCACACTATATACAACTATATACCTGTACACAAACATGTGTCAGAGCAGACATGACAACAGACACATTATAAAGTATGCTGATGATTCAGCTATTGTCAGTCTCCTCCAGGATGGGGAGAGTGGTCACGGCCCAGTAGTTGATGATTTTGTTCACTGGTGTGAGGATTCCTACCTGCAGCTGAATACGACAAAAACTAAAGATATGATTATTGACTTTAGGAGGAAAACTCCCAGGCACAAAGTCACTGTACTAAAAGGCCAGACCACCGAATGTGTACAATCCTACAAATATCTTGGGACAATTATTGATAGTAATTTAAACTTTGAAGAGAACTGTGAAAGGGTGTGCAAAAAGGGTCAGCAACATTTGCATTGTTTGAGGAAACTTGCACGCTTCCAAGTTGACCGAACCATAATGACAATGTTTTATTGGGCTTTTATTGAATCTGTTTTATCCTTTTCTTTAGTGTCATGATTTGGTCAGATAAAACTGAAACAGAGGAAATCCTTGGATCAGGTAGTTAGATGGTCCAGTCGTTTGCTTGGTGAGTCACAGCTGAGCCTGACATCCCTGTACACCAGACAAGTACAGAGGATGGCTACCTCCATTTTAAATGATGACTCCCACCCTTTGCACTGCAACTTTCAGCTTCTTCCCTCAAGACGGAGGTTTGCTGTCCCAAAAAGTAGAACCCAGCACTACAAAAACAGCTTTGTTCCTGCTGCTGTCAAAGAGCTGAACAAGCTGTAACAATATATTGCACATAATTTAGGTACCTATTTATTAACTCCATTTTATATTTAAATTAAATCACCCTTATTGTCATTCAGCCGTACAACCAATCATGTACAGTAGAACGAGATTGTGTTTTACCTATCTACAGTGTAAATCACACACACCCCAAGTGCAGAATCAGAGGGCCGCTGCCATGCAAGGCGCCGCCACAGAGTTCCCTCCTCCATTCCACTTATTGCTGAGCACCAAGCTGGATGGCAGGAAGTTCCACTTTTATATGGTCTTCGGCATGACCCGGCCGGGATTTGAACCCCTGCCTCCCAGGTGTGGGGCGGATGCTCTACCAACTGAGCCACCACTCCGGTATTTACTTATTTTTGTAGGATGTCACTTGGGTTCTAAATATTTTATTGGGTTTTAGACCTTTGAGTTTTTAACCTCTTTGACTAGGTTTTAACTTTTAATATGACCCTTCTCTCTTACCTCTGGTTTCTCCCTCATCTCTTTGTCTTTTTATGTCCTGATTGATGGAGACTTGAGTATTTTTATCATGTTTATAGTCAGCTTCATGTGTGCCTGTGTTTGTGTCTATGTTGAATGTAATTTGTGGTTTGTAAATATGGATGTCACCAGACTGCAAAACAAATCTACCTACGGGTACAAATAAAGGAACCTGAACCTGAACCTGAACTATATACCTTGTATCATTCATTAATACTCCCATACATGACATATTGTACTGAAGTATGGGGAAATACATATAAAACAAACATATATCCAGTCTTTATGCTTCAGAAGAGAGCTATTAGAATAATAAACAAAGCAGCTTACAGGGAACCAACAAACCCACTTTTTCTTCAGTTAAAAGCTCTCAAGTTGAAAGATCTGGTTGACTTTAAACCTGCAGTAATAATGTTTAAAGTGAAGAATCTATCACTGCCCGCAAATATCCAAAAGTTGTTCCAAATAAGGGAGAAACAATATCATTTCAGAGGAACATGTATATTTCAAAAACCTTCAGTGAGAACTACCACCAAGCAACACTGTGTTTCAGTGCAAGGAGTCAGATTATGGAACGATTTTGGACCTGAATTAAAATCATGTACAACGCTTGGACAATTTAAACAAAAACTAAAGAAAGAAATACTCCAAACATATTTACAAGATGACATGTAAAATCACATCAGGATTGTCATATCCAGCCTGTGTTGTGTTGTAGCTTAGTTTTTTGTCACATTTTGTCTTAGCTTTGTTCTGAATTGTAATCACTCTTGTTTTGTTTTTCTTTTGAATTCTTGGATGGAATATGGGTGGGCAATATAAGCTGCGGCTTCAGCCATCACCCATTTCAGATAACTTATGTTGAACTGTATAATCAGAGGAGTTATTGTTTAATTTGACCTTGTTGGATTTTATTTCCCCCTTTGTTATATTATTCTGTTTCTTTTTAATCTGTACTTTTAATCTATCTGAAATAAAGATTCATTCATTCATTCATTCATTCATTCACTCATTCATTCATAATCAATGAAATTCATCCTTCACAAGAATATATTAAAAAAATTATTCAGATTTGAAGTGGATAAATGTCACTTTTGCAGATCATCAGTGGAATCTACAGAGCATCTATTTCATCTACTATGTGATGTGGTCCAGAATTTATGGAAGGAAGTACATAATTGGTTGAACTCTAAATCTGTGAAGGTGGATAACTTCTCCTGGAATGAGGTAAAATATGGAACCTTTATAGGAGATAAAAATATGGAATATCTGATGAACAATATTATATTAATTGCTAAATTTTACATTCACAAATGCCGTTATGCCAAAGCCTCCCCAATCTGGAATTCATTTATAAAGGATTTTGTGCTGTTTTGTAAGTCATTCGAAAAAAATTAACACAGCCGCTTCCATCAAACTGCGCGGTGATGATGGTCACCGCGCAGTTGGGTCCAGCCACCTTCCAGATGGCCGATGGTTCAAGATGGCATGCCAGCTATCTGTGAAAGGTAAGAGCAGCTGCCCCAGATCAAGCCGTGACACTGGAGCAGACCCAGCCAGTGTGGGACCCGGACTGGGACTTTGCTGATAAGACAGTGCACCCAGGTCCACCGCAGCCAGCACCTCCAGGGGCACGTCCACCGCGAGCTCACCAGAGGCCCCTGAAATTGAACTGAAAATGACTCTGTTTTGAAATGTTTTGCAGAGCATGCTTGGAAAACACAGTGATAGAATAACCTACTCAACCATGCAGAGTCTACTGGTAGTCCACCCAGTTGTCCGGGTTCATGTTTGGTCTGCTGTTAAGTTCTCATGTCTGTTTTAATAATAATGATTTTGGTTTTTCCCGGGGAAGGGGGGGGGGGGTGAATGTTACATAATGTGATAACACCAGTACAGAGCACGGGCATGATGGCGCAGGCACGGGTGACATCATCACGCCGTGCCTATAATAAGAGACCGACAGAGGCAGCCTGGGACTTTGGCATGCCACCTCTAGTCACACACGGCCTGCACCCTGCTATTGTTTGCTTGATAGCTAGTGTTTTACCTGTTCCACGTGCTATCAGCTTCTTCAATAAAAGTCACCGTTCAGCACAGCCATCGTCTCTGCTGTCCCTCATTCACAGACACAGCAGTGTCTACACTCCTTTCCTTCTACCTTACCTAAGATAAGATAGTGTACGAAAGTTCAGCCAACAGTGTCCATCCATCCATTCATTCATCCATCCATCCATCCATCCATCCATCCATCCATCCATCCATCCATTCATCCATCCATTGCTTTCCTGGGGATCAGGGTCACTGAGGCAGCAGCTCAAGCAGAGAAGCCCAGACTTCCCTCATCCCGGCCACCTGCTCCAGCACTTCAGAGAGGCTACCAAGGTGTTCTCAGACCAGCTGGGAGACATAGTCTCTGCCCCGGGATCTCATCCCAGTGGGATGTGCCCGAAACATCTTAAGTGGGAGGCATCCAGGAAACATCCTGATCAGATGCCCAAACCACCTCAACTGGCTCCTTTTGATGTGGAGGAGCAGCGGCTCTACTCAGCCTCTCCCAGATGACTGAGCTCCTCATACTATCTCTAAGGGTGAGTCCAGCAATCCTACAGAGAAAGCTTATTTCAGCCACTTGTATCAATGATCTCACTCTTCCTGTCATTACCCACAGCTTATGACCATAGTTGAGGGTAGGAACGTAGATTGAGCAGCAAATACACAGCTTTGCTTTAGAGCTCAGGTCCCTCTTCACCACAACAGACCGGTACAAGGTCAACATCACTGCAGATGCTGCTCCATTCCGTCCGTCAATCTCCCACTCCATTCTCCCCTCACTTGTGAATGAGACCCCGAAGAGGACAATCCAATCTTTTCCTGCTGAGGACCATGGACTCTCTCTTGGAGGTGCTGATTCTCATCCCAACCGCTTCACATCCCACTAAGGTCTGTAGGGCATTGCTCTATGACGCCAGCAGGACGACATCATCTGCACACAGCAGAGATGAGATTCTGTGACCACCAAACATGACACCCTCCATTCCTTGGCTGTACTGAGAAATCCTGTCAGTACTCCGAGGAACTGATGAATGAAGAAAATAAGAGGATGGATGAAGGAAGTTTAGAGGGTTAGTAAGGTGGACGTGAGGGCAGCTTTGAAGAGAATGAAGAATGGAAAGGCGGTTGGTCCAGATGACATATGTGTTATGTCTGGAAACCTAGAGAGACTCACAGAGAGTGGTGCTGCTTTGAACACAAACTTTATTACACATAGTAACATAAGATACATACAGGTCTGCTGAGCACTGAGCTGCTATGTTGTTATTGACGGAGAGAGCTAAGATGGCCGGTTCTCCAGGCTGGCGTGATGATGTCACCAGCTGGTTGCGTCATCACGCCGCTACCTGTTATAAATCCCTTTATAACATTCACCCCCCCCCCCCTTGGAAAAACGCAGAACACTTTAATAAATTGTAACCCTCCTCAATTTGGCATAAACAACAACAATTGTAACTAGGGTTAGTGGGTGGACCGCCGCTCAACCCAACATGGCTGAGTGGATTATTCGGCCACTCGTCCTGGCAGCCGCACTCCTAACTAAACAGTCCCTTTTTATTCTTACAGTCTTCCATGGGGAAGGCGGTTCTGCTGCAGGATCCTTGTAGCGGGCTCATGGTGGACGTGACCCTGGCAGCACCAATTTCAGCAGGCCCGGGTGCCATCCCTCTGGAGCCATGGCACGCCTGTCAACATTGTCCCAGCCTGGATCCCACACCAGTTGAATCAGCTCCAATGCTGCATCCCGATTCACAGCAGCTGCTCTCACCATGGGCAGCACGGTGGTGCAGTGGTTAGCACTGTTGCCTTACAGCTAGAAGGTTCCAGGTTCAAATCCCCAGGCTGGCAGGGGTAGGAACCTTTCTGTGTGGAGTTTACATGTTCTCCCTGTGCTGTGTGGGTTTACTCTGTGGGCTCCGGTTTCCTCCCACAATCCAAAGACATGCATGTTAGGTTAATTGGTTGTTCTGAATTGTCCCTAAATATCTGTCTCCTATAGGCCCTTAGAATAGAGGGTTAGTACTAGTGAAGCACTTTGAGTGGTCTTTGAGACTAGAAAAGCGCTATATAAGTACAGGTCCTTATCCCTTATCCCTTACCTCCAACAGACCACTAGCCCACCATTCCGATCCATCTGCCATCTGAACGGCAGCTGTTCTCAGCGGTACCGCTATCTTCATGCGTGTCGGTGGTGGTGACGATATAAAGGTTGACTGTGAGCTCGGTTGCTTGGTTCCGTGGGCCCGAACCCAATTCATCACTCTGGGTGGCGCTCTGTATAGCTGCATACGGTGTTGTGGTTGTAATGGTGTGGTATGTTTGCTGCGGGACGTCCACCAGGCTGTGGTGGTTCGGCTATATCCTGTTGGGTCACGGACTCATCACCCAACACTACAGCGGCAGTCCTTGGGGGCCAATGCTTGTCGTGGATCCTGAAAACGTCAGGCATCTCTCCTGTGTCATTTGCGGTCACGGACTCTTCACCCGCCGGCTCAACCGTGGCTCTGGTAGACTGGTGCTAAGCGAGGATTCTGAAGCAATCTGGTTCTTTTTCACTTTCGTCTGGTGCTGGTTTAGGTCAGGGTGATGGGTCACTGATGTCAGTAACGGGACATACACAGGGCAGTCTTCGGTCACCGGGCTTCCCTTTCTCCACGAACTCCCTCTCCCGCAGCTCCATGGTGGCTGTCTGAAGCACATGCCTGGCAAGGATCTGCGGTGAATCCAGTCACTGTCCCCTCTCTGGGCAGCGTTCCTCCTGTGCACACCGGACGGCTGTACTCTTGCCGTCGCCATTCCCGATAGACGCGGGCTTCCTCTCCTGCAGCTCCACAGCAGCACCTTGAAGCTCACGCTGAGTGAGGAACTGAGGTGAGTCCGGTCGCTTTTCTCCCTCCATGTTGTGTTCATTCCAGATGTCGTGTTCACCCTCTGTGCTGTGGTTCCTCTCTGTGTTGTATTCTTCTTTTTCGCTGTGTTCACTTTCTATGTTGTGCTCTTCAGTTAGCTTGACACAGATTAGCTTGTCTTCTAAGGGCCCGAAGGCGCACATGCTCGCTAAGACTCTGAGCTCCATAGCATAACATTGAGTTGACTCACCCACATGCCGTTTGCGGCCAAAGAAAATGAATCTTTGGGCCGTACCGGGCTGCACGGTGGCGCAGTGGTTTAGCACTGTGGCAGCACAGTTTTACCCTCGGCCGGGGGATCGCGGGGATCATGAGATCGTGGGTTCGATCCCAGCCCCCGACCAACAGTGAGCTGTGTGGAGTTTGCATGTTCTCCCCGTGTTGCGCGGGTTTACTCCGGGATTTCTCCGGTTTCCTCCCACACACCAAAAAACATGTAGGTTTAGGGCGCTCGTGCACGCAGTGACCAGCAGCCGGTGGCTTGTCGCCAGACTGCAAACCAAGTCTACCTACGGGTACAAATAAGTAACAAAAAAAAAAAAAAAAAAAAGTACTGTTGGTTGTGCCGTTGTAATATTTCTCCATTAGGCTCACACAGACCCCAAATGAGTCCGCTTGGCCCAGAGTACGGAGCACCCTCCATCCTTCTTCACCTAGACTGAGAACCAGTACGCTCTTCAGCTTCTTGTCGTTAGCGTCACTCAGGCCAACCGCACCGACATAATCTTTAAACATGTCAAACCAGTGGCACCACGGGACTAGGGTGACCAGGGCCCAATCAATCAAATGTGGGACAAAGATCATGTTTGAGTGGAACAATGTGGGACACACTATCAGCTCTCAAGGTGGTATCAAATTTTGATTTACCTGGATTTTTTTTTTTTTTTAAATGCATAGGCTATGCAAACGTTATCTCAACCTTTACTAACTCCCATCAACAGAGTAATTGCACTTGTAGATTATTTTTTCATTCAAAGATGTTCCAAGTACAGTACCTCTTCGTACAGTACCTCTTCTATTTAACAGTGAATGACTAAACTGTGAACAAGAGTCTCTTTCTACTACAACTCTGCATAAAGTTTCATTCAAAATAAGACAGGATTATGCAGTCCAAACTAATTAGTGTTTTTGCACAAACAAAGAACATCAGTAAAACAGACTAACAGCTCAAAATGAGTCTGGTTTTAAAGGAATAAAATAAGTCTTTTCAGCTTTGTTCTGCTCACAGTCTATAGTCCACCAAAGTTAACTGCAGCCAGGCCCACACAGTTTACCGTCAAGTTCCCCCATAACCAACTCGCCCCATAACCAACTCGCCCCAAAACTCACCCCATCAAGTGACAGCCTGTGGTGTGGCACAGTGATTGAGCCTAACTCAACAGCCTCATTTTCTGTTGTTTGTTGAAATCTCTGGATATCTGACCATATTTTTTTTCTGCAAGGGAGGAGAGGGTTTTATTTCAGTGTTACAGTTTTAATAAAAATATATATTTTCAATCCATCTATTTTAACCAAATTTCCAAATTGTTGTTTGAACCCCCCTCCCCATGTTTGTTTGGTTTTTTTTTTACTTTTTGTTTTGCCTTTACCAGTGTTGTTCTGATAGATATGCCAAAATGTCAGAACACTGGAGGAGGTGGATCTAATTAGCTAATCGCTCAGAGCGCAGCTGTTTTCCATGATAAATCACACTTTGCTGTTGGCTGTGCCTCCTGGCAAAAGCACATTCCATGCATATCTTGCTTTTTTCACTTTATTGGAAGAAAAAAAAAACCAAAACTTTTTTTTATCGCCATCAGCTAGCGTGCCTTTGAGCCAGGTCGTGTTGGGCCACTGCTTCTCCCATCATGTTCTGTGTTGGATACACCAGCGTTGTTTGTCAGACCTTGGTCCCCGCTGACACTCTGCCCATCCGGGGCAAGTTTGCTGTGGGATGAGTTGGCCATGGAGTGAGCAGGTTATGGAGCAGCTGTAACTGGGTGGGGCGAGTTGGTTATGGTGGGACTTGACCGGGTAGTACCCACACAGGTTGTGTTGCTTCACATCATACTTGCCCCCACGAGCGATAAAAATTAGTCTGGCATAAAAGGCAAAGCACTCTCTCTGAACTGCCCTCCACTGGCTTCACCCAGTTGTAGATAGTTTCCCATTCTTGGTTGAAGCTGCACTTTCTCCATCCATCCATCCATCCATCCATCTTCTACCGCTTTTCCGGAGGTCCGGGTCGCGGAGGCAGCAGTTCTAGCAGAGAAGCCCAGACTTCCCTCTCCCCAGCCACCTGCTCCAGCTCTTCAGAGGGGATACCAAGGCGTTCCCAGACCAGCTGGGAGACATAGTCTCTCCACCGAGTCCTGGGTCTGCCCCGGGGTCTCCTCCCAGTGGGACGTGCCTGAAACACCTCAAGTGGGAGGCGTCCAGGAGGCATCCTAATCAGATGCCCATACCACCTCAACTGACTCCTTTCAATGTGGAGGAGCAGCGGTTCTACTCTGAGCCTCTCCCGGATGACTGAGCTCCTCACCCTATCTCTGAGGGTGAGTCCAGCAATCCCACGGAGAAAGCTCATTTCAGCCGCTTGTATCTGCGATCTCGTTCTTTCGGTCATTACCCAAACCTCATGACCATAGGTGAGAGTAGGAATGTAGATTGACTGATAAATCGACAGCTTTGCCTTAGAACTAAGCTCCCTCTTCACCACAACAGACCGGTACAACGTCCGCATCACTGCAGATGCTGCTCCAATCCGTCTGTCGATCTCTCGCTCCATTCTCCCCTCACTCGTGAACAAGACCCCAAGATACTTAAACTCCTCCACTTGGGGCAGGAGCCTGTCCCCAACCCGGAGAGGACAATCCACCTTTTTCCGGCTGAGGACCATGGACTCGGACTTGGAGGTGCTGATTCTCATCCCAGCCGCTTCACACTCAGCGGCAAACCGTCCCAGCAAGAGCTGTAGGTCATTGCTGGATGAAGCCAACAGGACAACATCATCTGCAAACAACAGAGATGAGATCCTGTGGTCACCAAGCATGACACCCTCCATTCCCTGGCTGCGCCTAGAAATCCTGTCCATAAAAATTATGAACAGGATCGGTGACAAAGGACAGCCCTGGTGGAGTCCAACTCTCACTGGGAATGACTCCGACCGAGTGTTGGCAATACGAACCAAACTCTCACAACGGTCGTACAGAGACCGAATAGCTCGTAACAACAAGCCCGATACCCCATACTCCTGAAGCACCCCCCACAAAAATCCATGAGGGACGCGGTCAAATGCCTTCTCCAAGTCCACAAAACACATGTAAACTGGTTGGGCAAACTCCCACGAACCCTCGACTTTCTCATTTTTGATGTTATTTCCATATTACAGCGATATTAGTATAGCTCCAGTTATCGCACTCCCTCCAAGCTTTCTCCATGGGGGGGTGGATTGATACGGTGCGAGGTGTGGCGCAGTTTGACTGACATCAGTCACAGGCCCTGGAATGACAGCCTGTCCTACTTTCCTCACAGCTACTGTATTTACATCTTGTATGTAAAGTGTCCGCACAGCCTTTGAAAATTCAACACTGTGGGACAACATCTCAGTGTGCAGGACAACTGAAAACAGGTCAAAATGCTGTGCAGTCCCACACAAAGGGGAACACCTGGTCACCCTACAAGGGACGAACAGCTCACCTGGGGTCTTCAGAAACGGTCGTGGTGGCTTGTCGCCAAATGTTATATCTGGAAACCTGGAGAGACTCACAGAGAGTGGTGCTGCTTTGAACACAAACTTTATGACACACAGTAGCATAAGATACATACAGGTCTGCTGAGCACTGAGCTCCTATGTTGTTATCGGTAGAGAGAGATAAGATGGCCGGTTCTCCCTACTTATAGACTGGCGTGATGATGTCACCAGCCGTCTGCGTCATCATGCCGCTACCTGTTATAAATCCTATATAACAATATGTACCTTTGGAGGTATGGAGATGTTTGGGAAATGTGGCAGTGGACTTTTTTTCCAGATGCCCAAAGATGCTGGGATAGGCTCCAGTCCCCCCCGTGACCCAAAAAAGATTAAGTGGAAGAAGATGGATGGATGGATGGTTAACACAATCTTGGAGAGTGTGAGGATTCCTCAGGAATGATTACAAATCTGAGAATCCATTGGTCCGAGAATAAATCCCTGTAGAATTCCTGTTTAATGACATTGTCGGTCACACAAGTATGTTGAAAACCTCTCTGTGGTTCTATTAGAAACATTAAATTTGGACAATTTTATTCACTGCATCAAAAACTTATTTTTAGGACCAATAAAACAGCTACCACAGCCTGACCTTGATCTGATTTTTTCAATTTGTTAAATCTGTCAAGGCATGGGCTGGGTCCATGTTCTCACCTCAGTTTATCGCTCCAGTATTTTGGGTTCAGGCCACCTTCTTGTCTTGAGTTATGAGTATGTTTTTCTGTCTTTCCCTGCCTCAGCCCAAGTTTGATCATTGTGTTTATTTTTGTTATTAAGTTTCTTTTTGTGTTCCATAGAATTGCCCCTGGCCGGACTCTTGGTTGTTTGCTATTATCTTTATTATGTGTCATGGTTATGTTCCTCACTGGTCCTTGGTTCATGTCTGGTATGTTCCTGTTTATCCTTCTGTCAGTCCCTCATGTTTTCCTGTACCTGTAGCCGCTTCCCTGTTGTCTGTGATTGCCCCAATTGTTCCCACCTCTTCTGTGTCCAGTAATTACCCCTCATCTATTTAAGTCTGTGTCTGTCTTAGCCTGGTGTGGTGCCATTAATGTTTCTGTCAGTCCTATTCAGTATGCTTCATATCAGTTATTATCCTTGCTCCAGTTCTGTGTCCAGTCCGTGAGTTCTGATTTGTTTAGTTTGGTTTTCAGCCCACGTGGTGCCATTTGTTTGTGTCTGAGTTTTGTTAATCAATTATCATTCTGCACTGTACTCTGCCTGCATTTGAGTCCTGTCCGCCACCACACCTTGACAAAATCAAGTAGCAATTAGCACTTACTGATGAATAACTGGGTCAGAAACCAAACTGTAGTGAATGAAAATAATGATTAGACGCTAAATATTCAATATGGATCCAACCAGGTAATAGCAAGGTGTACCTATTAAAGGTGTTATTTAGTAAAAATGGTGTTTATGTAGGTGCTAACCCTCTGAAATATATCTTTTGGTCATGCGACTATTGAAGAAACATCAAAATGCACACTTCTCTTTAAAAAACACACAGTCTTCATATCATTTTTATCTCTGATTAGCCATTTTAACGCTTCTGGGTTTGTTTCTCTACATCAAAAAAGGTAACCCCAGGCTTGTTCCTCACCTGCTGCTCTATTATTGGCCCTCACAACTGTCTGCCTATGAGCAGGAACCCTAGCCAAGGCATTAGCTTATAAGTTAAAGAGTTACCTTACAAAGTTTGGTTTATATTGTTATTTTCCTTAGATTTCAGTCACCCTAATAGACATCCACAGTTGACAAAATATATTGTCTCACATTACTTTGGCATATTTTCTTATATTTTCATTGTCATGTTACATCAAACTGTTAGCATTAGCTTGGCTAGGCATTTCACAAATGTTTCTGGTCTTATGCTCCAGTCATATCCTGTCGACCAATGAAACCACACATTCCTGTCCACCAGTCATGCTTTATTTCATTCATTTTGTAAGACAAATTTACATTAGTGAGCTCAAGCATGCTACCCAAGCTAGGAGCTAGCCAGGTAAGATTAGCAATGGTGATGTAGGAGGGAGGACGGAGATAAATGTTGACTTAGTGATTTAAAGAGACATGCACTGAAACAAGCCATTTTGAGGAAGGCTGCAAAAGATGATTCACCATAATTTAATTAAATAATTAAAGAAAACATTTCATTAAGAACTGTGGGAGCTGTCAATATATGCAGTAAATGGGACTTTAAAGTAGCAGGTGAGGGTATAACAAGGTATCACCTCCAGTCATTTCCACATTGAGAGAAATTGTAGCTTCAAAGGTTTTCCCAGAAAAATGTTGAAAATGAAACGTATCCATTCAGTCACTCAATGAGTAAAGTCATGATGGCATTAGAAGGATGTTTCCTGTTCACACTGGACAGACTCATCTCATACAGACTACACATGAAATTCATGAATGAGTTAAATTAAAGATTTGATTATTTAGTTTTTATTCTTTTAAAGTTCAGAGAAACACAAACAGCTGTGAGGTACATGTACAAAATAATTCAGTGAAATAAAAAGATACATGTTAAAAACACATCATGTAGACAGTAAAACAGAGAGATGTTTGCTTTCTTCTGGCAGTCCTTCATCTCAGCACATGTGCAGTCCTGCTGTGAGACTGGCGAGGTCTGCTGGGGTTCAGGGCTTCCCTGAGTAGTAATGGGAGTACTGCGTGAGCCACTTCACAGGACAGTCCCTGGAAAAATTAACAGTCAGACTACAAACACTGAGCTGCAGCTTCAGAGCAATCTCTAATGTCATTTTAATGAACAGGCCTTTATACAGGAACGAGAACTTGCTGAAAATAAAGCAACGTCTGTACCTTTGGTATTTCTGGCCCTTCCTCCTCTGGTACTCATCTTCATCCACAGTCCACACAGCTCCCTTTCCTCCCTCCACTCGAACAAAACACTTGTGCAGGCTGAGGTTGTGACGCACTGCATTCTGGGTAGAGATTATAGGAGTCAGACTGAAACTACCACATGTGAGGTGCTTTGGTTAATGCTCGTTATCACAGCTTAGATGATTAGCTTAGATTGATAATACCTTCCAGGTAGCAGTGTTGTGTCTGAAGTAGAAGAACATGGTGGTGAACCAGTTGTAGATCTCATTCAGAGTGCGTTGTTTGTCAGGAGACTCCAGGATGGACTGCAGGCACCCCGACACAACCAGAGGAAAAATGTCAGGGAGGTTAAGACCAATGATGATCACGACAGTTTTTACACAACCAGGACACCTGCAGCGGTGTCCTGTGTGACAATAATGTTATTAATTGCACTTCTGATTCTGTCTGGTTCAATTATAACAACAATTGTCTAGTTTGCATATAGGAAACACAGGGCCAAATTACAATCTAAAGTGGGCATTTGCACCACACTTTGCGTCTTACGCCTGTGCTTTCATTAGCACATCGTCTGTTTTTCTGTAGTGCACCCTCCCCACTGGAATAGGAACAGATTGCGTGCAGGCTGCGCTTGTAGGAGGGGAGTCATTTAAAGTGGGGGAGGCTTAGTGCAAAGTTCAGCACATTGGTATTATGTTGTGGAGTGTGTAATTGACGAGGCAGGTTTGTCTCAAGGCAGTTTATTACACGTCTCCAACATGAGCATTGTAGAAAGAGAACATCTCAGAAAAAACTCGTCCCTTATATACCCAGGTCTCCCCACAGCTCACAAGTCACATTGCATTCACATCAAAGGTAACTTTGCATTTCCTCTTAAATCGCCTAGCATCCCCCTCACAGTCTTTGGCCCACAAAGGATCCTCCAAGCAGTCTCTTGCATATAAAAGATTACACTTTCACAGCTTCCTGTTATCTCCAAGGAAACTCTGCACTTTGTTCTTATCTAAGATGTGAGGCATTATGCAAGGCATTAAGTAAGTCACATGTGTGGCTACACCCCCCCCCCAAACATTTTAGATCGAACAAAAGAATAACAGTCTGCATGCTGTGATAGAATCATTACACGTCAATCCCCATGCTGCTTGGGCTTCAGTCTTCTCCCGTATCTGCTGTAACCAGGATTCGCCGCCTCAGCGGCGCTGTCATGCTGGGGAGCTGCTGTCTGGGGGTGAAGACCTTTTATCAGTCCCTGCGGGTGTTCTGGGGAAATTTTACTCCTGGAAGCTCCTCGTGGGGGTCTTCCGCACCGAGGGGCCCTCGCCAACAGCACTTGCTCGTCCGCCACCACAAAAGCAGGTTTGAGTCTGTTTAAGCCAACCTTTTCCCTCCTACCCCCCAAATCTAGCAAAAAATGCTTGTCCCCTGTTTCCAGCACTCTGAAGTGTCCATCATAAGGCGGTCGCAATGGGGGGCGATGTGCATTGCGTCTGACAAAAACAAACTCCGCGTTTTTCAAAGTTTTAGGTACAAAAACGCGCGGAAAACTGTGGTGGGCAGGGCCCGGCAGTGTGCCTGCGTCGATGCTACGCTGCAAAAGCCGAGATGGGGAGCTGCCCGGCGCAGGATTATCTGGGAGAAACTCCCCGGGCAACCGAAGTGGCTGTGCAAAAACGAGTTCGGCTGGGGAAGCCTCTAAGTCCTCTTTAGGCGCAGAACGTAACCCCAATAAAACCCACGGTAGCTTGTCTACCCAATTTGCATCCGTCAGTGACGCTCTGAGAGCTGCTTTCAATGACCTGTGAAAACGTTCGCATAACCTGTTAGCCTGTGGATTGTACGTGGTTGTATGGTGAATTGTGACGCCTAGGCTGCGGGCCATTGTTGACCAAAGTTTGGAAACAAATTGAGGGCCTCTGTCGGACATAATGTCCGACGGGACTCCAAAATGCGCCACCCATGCTGTTACAAACGCGCGCGCCACCTCCTCGGCTGTGGTTGACGCTAAAGGAACCACCTTCGGCCAGCGCGTGGTGCGGTCCACCATTGTCAGAAGGTGCGTGCACCCCTGTGATGGCGGGAGGGGACCCACGAGGTCCACGTGAATGTGGTCAAACCTCTTAGTCGGAATGTGAAATGGCTCCAAGGGAGCTCTCGTGTGTCTGTGTACCTTGGCTCGTTCGCACGCCATGCAGGCTGCCGCCCACTCTTTGACTTGTTTGCGGAGGCCCGGCCACACAAATTTTTCTGCTACCATTTTGACCGACGCGCGCACCCCCGAGTGCGCCAAAGAAGGAATCGAGTCAAAAACGCGGCGGCGCCACGCTGCTGGTACCACGGGACGCGGTCTCCCCGTGGAGACATCACAGATTAGAGGGGGCATACCATCCTGCAGCACCCTGCTCTCCAGCCTTAACCCTGTTGGTCCAGACTGGAGCGCACGCACATCCGCGTCACTAACCTGCTCCGCGGCCATGGCTGTGTAATCTATCCCCACGCGGACGGGGGCAGCCACGGCGCGCGAGAGGCAGTCTGCCACTACATTCAGTTTACCCGACACGTGCTGAATATCGGTAGTAAACTCTGAGATCGCGGCTAGCTGCCTCTGCTGCCGGCCCGACCACGGTTCTGAAACTTTGGCCATCGCGAAAGTTAGTGGCTTGTGGTCAACGAACGTGGTGAAACAGCGCCCCTCTAGCCAGAACTGGAAGTGGCGAATGGCCAAATGGAGAGCCAGCAACTCCCTGTCAAACGCGCTGTATTTACATTCACTATCGCGCAAGGTCCTGCTGAAAAAGGCGAGTGGCTGCCAAGCCCCGGCTACATGCTGCTCCACAACCGCCCCTATGGCCACATCTGACGCGTCAGTGGTGAGCGCTATGCGGGCCGTTGGGTCTGGATGTGCCAGCAACGCAGCGTTTGCCAGGGCTGCTTTGACTTCCGTGAACGCTCGCTCCCGCTCCGGGGACCACTCGATCTTATTAGCGGGTTTCTGTTTTTTGAGCGCAGCATACAGCGGTTGCATGAGTTGCGCTGCCCAGGGGAGGAAACGGTTATAAAAATTCACCATTCCCAAAAACTCCTGTAACGCCCTGACCGTCTGCGGCTGGGGGAAGTCTGCTACCGCGCGCATTTTGTCAGGTAGCGGAACTGCTCCTTCGGGGGAAATGCGGTGTCCTAAAAAATCGATCTGCGTCACCCCGAACTGACACTTCGCTGGGTTGATTATTAACCCGTGCTCTCCCAACCTCCGGAACACTGCCGCAAGGTGGCTTTCGTGTTCGTCTTCGGATGCGCTGGCTACCAAGATATCGTCTAAGTAGACGAACACGAAAGGGAGATCGCGCAGCACCGCGTCCATCATGCGTTGGAACGTCTGTGCAGCCCCTTTAAGCCCGAATGGCATGCACAAAAACTCGAATAGGCCAAATGGAGTTATCACCGCTGTTTTGGGTATGTCTTCAGCGCGCACTGGGACTTGGTGGTAACCGCGGACCAAGTCTATTTTAGAAAAAATGCGCGCCCCTGCCAAATGAACGGAAAAATCTTGGATAGAAGGGATTGGGTAGCGGTCATGCGCTGTGGCGTTGTTCAACCTGCAGAAATCCCCGCAAGGTCGCCACAAACCGTCAGCTTTTGGGACCATGTGTAGCGGGGAAGCCCATGGGCTGTTCGAACTCCTGATGATGCCCAACCTCTCCAGGTTGGCGAACTCCTCGCGCGCTATGGCCAGTTTAGCTGCGTCCAAGCGCCGAGGTTTTGCAAAAACGGGCGGCCCGGTGGTGGTAATAAAATGTTCCACCCCGTGCTTAGCAACGGCTGCCGAAAATGTGGGGACCGTGAGTGCTGGGAACTGAGTGAGCAGTGTGTGGAACTTACCACTTGCAGCTGTGACGTTGGCTTGTGCTGTTGGCCGGGCCGCTCGAGCTGTACAGGGAATAGAATCAAAAGAAAGTGCATTAACCAGGCGCCTGTTAGCGACATCAACCAACAAACCATGTGAGCACAAAAAATCAGCCCCCAATATATTGAAATTCAATGCTGCTACGACAAAAGTCCACTCAAATGTACGGCCGTGTAGAGACAGAAGCAGAGTCCTCTCACCAAAAGTCTTATTCTCTGAGCCATTCGCTGCTGCCATCTCGGGGCCACTGGACCTTGCCAGCCAGTCAGCGTAGGAAGGCGTGATGAAACTCAACTGGGCACCTGTGTCCACGAGGAAATGCCTCCCTGAGTGTGCGTCCATCAAGTGGAGCAGCTTGCTCTCCTCCCCGAGGGCCGCAGCTGCTACCGACCCCCGGTCTTGGCGTTTCCCGAGTGCTTGAACTGGCATGGTGGTACACATTTGCGTGCGTTCTCTGCAAAGCGGCGGTGGTAGAAACAAAGGGTGTCTCCTCCGCGTTCCTTGGCCCCCTCCGCTGCCATCGTCGGTGGCTCTGATACCGCTGTCAATGGCTCCCCGCCATCTCCGGCCGTTGCGCCGAGCTCCGTCGCTGCTGCCGTGGCCGTGTGTTTTCTGCTGGCCATGACAATCCGATTCGCCTCCCGGGCCAGCGCACGGTAGTCCCGCTTGGCCAACAACGGCGAACTGGCCAGTGCCGCTCTCGTCGCTGACGGCAGGTTCCTGAGGAAGAGGTGGGTAAAGATAAAGTGGTCAGCGTCCGAGCCTTTCAACCTCAGCATCTTCTCCATCAGGTCAATGGGCGTGCAATCTCCCAACCCGGTCAGCGCCAGGAGTCTCTCTGCATTCTCCTCCACCGAGAGTGTGTAGTGCTGGATGAGTGCAGCCTTCAACGCGCCGTATTTGTCGCTGGCTGGTGGCTGCTCCAGAAGGCTCTCCACATGCTGAGCCGTGTGGTTGTCGAGCTTTGCGATCACATGGTAGAATTTCGTGTCGTCTACCAATATTCCCCGGAGGGCGAACTGTGCCTCAACCAGGTGGAGCCAGGAGTGCGGGTTGTGCTGCCAAAAGTCCGGTAGCTGGACTGTAACGGCATACGCTTGGCTGGGGGCTCCCAACGCGGCTGGCCCCGGGGAATTCTCTTCTTGCTGCATGCTACGTCTTGGGTCACCAGTGGGGAGTGTGTAATTGACGAGGCAGGTTTGTCTCAAGACAGTTTATTACACGTCTCCAACATGAGCATTGTAGAAAGAGGACATCTCAGAAAAAACTCGTCCCTTATATACCCAGGTCTCCCCACAGCTCACAAGTCACATTGCATTCACATCAAAGGTAACATTGCATTTCCTCTTAAATCCCCTAGCATCCCCCTCACAGTCTTTGGCCCACAAAGGATCCTCCAAGCAGTCTCTTGCATATAAAAGATTACACTTTCACAGCTTCCTGTTATCTCCAAGAAAACTCTGCACTTTGTTCTTATCTAAGATGTGAGGCATTATGCAAGGCATTAAGTAAGTCACATGTGTGGCTCCAATGTCATCTACTCCATCAATGCACATTTGATCAACAAAAAGTAGGTCTGAAGTCAGCATGTATTATCAATGGGTATGTCAGCTGCACGTTTAAAGCTACAGTCACAAATACCCATACAAATGGCTGCAAACACTGTACAAACGATTTGGACCATTTCATATGGCCTTCTTAAGGTGGCCGTAGGCAAATCCAGTGTTTGTAGACTGTAAGTTCGTGGCCAGGTTGATGGTCTTGTCCAAGGTTTCTATGAACGCCCCACAAAAACCCCTCATCATAGGTTGGCCGTTCTAATGCCATACAAAAAATGTAAGAACTTTGCAAGATGTTGGCGTAAGCATGCCTCAAGAACACCTTGAGTTGTTTTTGAGTGTCTCTTACAGCAGTAATAGGAAATGCTGTACGAATCCCCATTTGTACGGAGATTCATATAACGTGCATAAGGTGGTAGTGAGGTGCTCATAAGGTGGAAGTATGTCATTCATGCGACATTTGTGCTGTGAAAATCTTTCTACCAATGACTTGAGAGTGCGGTGAGTTGCACAAAAATTTTCGTAAGATGGCAGTAAGTATGCCACAGGAAAGTCCCAAAGCACCCCGATGAAGAACATAAGAACTCTAGGGCCATCGTACAACAGAAAAGCGCCTCATTTCTCAAGAATGCCTCAAGTTGCTCTTGAGAATGGAACAGCAGTCATAAGAAACTATGCCCCCCTCCACGAATGTCTGTGAACTCCAGAATTTGTAGGAACTGGGAGATTCTTATGAACCCGTTTGCAAAAATCTTTATGACCATAGCTTAAAAGGAGTTAACACGCATGTATGCCTGTTCCTACACTGGGGCTAGAAATTCTCAGTTTCTTTTTAATTTTCATGTGATAGAAGACTGAATGGCTTTTATTCTCATTTACATTTTCAGGTATTAATTGTAAACTTACAGGAGAAGTACACACATTAATCATTCATTTATTTGTTTATTCTATCCTCTCCTTAAATGAACATTTTTTTAACCACTGACTTTACCGTGCTGTCATGCAGAAGGACCCCACTGGAGCATCAAAGCGGGTAATGCCTACTTATGCATCCATCATTATCTAATTTCTGACAGGTTTGTTACTTTTCTTCTCATTCACTGTCACTCTTTTTGGCAGAATGACTCAAAATCAAAGTAGAAGCAGGCTTTATTTGATCTCATCCACAGATATCCCAACAGTTTTTTACTTATTTATTTTTTCTAGTTAAAATACAACAATTTTGTATTCAGCAGAGGAGGGAATGAGATCTGCTTGAGGGATGGCTTGCTAGGTTTAACAGAAGAGCTCAGATGACAGCCATGGTGAGTGTGCCAGGGTCTCCTGTGAAAACGGCAAAAGAATTCTTCAACTCTGTCCATCAAAATCAAGGACAAAGATGAAGACCGGAACAGCCTCTGGATGGCACAGCGCTCATCAGTGTGTAATGATGATAATCAATCTTCAGTCTTTAAACACATCCACATTAAGCATTGCCTCAAATGAAATATGTGACAAACATCAGAGCAGTAACACGATGGTTCAAAAAATGACTGAACAAACTCACCCATCTTATCAAGTAAGCATAGGTGTATGGAGGCCTGATGTTGGTGTACTTGTAACAGTCCATACTGGGGGGCAGGTCTGTAAAACAAAAATGTCTTATTATTAATGTACATGATGGAAAAAGCCTCTGTCTATGTAAATGAGCAGGCGTGAAACCTTACAGGTAAATTCTGCAACACAAAACATTTAACGTGCACACACACACACACACACACACACACACACACACACACACACACACACACACACACACACACACACACACACAGTCTGCCCAGCTGATGCAATGAGATGTAGAGGTCATCGATAAAAAAAACCCTGATGGGAGGGAAACCCCAGCCCATCAGTTATCACCAATCACTGAGTAAATGCAGGCAAATACGCACACCAACTTGTTGAATATATGAGTCAGAGGACGAAGGACAGCAGCGGGAAGAGGGGACCCCTCACAACAACAGGACAACCATGGCTGTGTCGTGGCAGACAAACTTTTGAGCTTTGGCAAGAGACGCATGTATTCAGTTATGTTTCTTTTTGTGTGGTTTTTCATTGTGCCAAAAGTCTGCAGCAGTGGCTTTTGTCAGACATCTGTTTCCTGTTTGGCGCATCATCACCTCCTCCAAGGAGGTGATGTAATCGGGGTGGTCTGTCTGTTTGTTTGTCCACCCGTCTGTCTGTCTGCGGATTACGCAAAAACTACTAGGCAGATTTTGATAAAAAAAAAATTTTTTACCATGGACCAAGGATAAACCCATTAAATTTTGGTGATGATCTGAGAGAGCATACCTCCACAAAGTTCAGGTTCAGGTTCAGGTTCCTTTATTTGTACCCATAGGTAGATTTGTTTTGCAGTCTGGTGACATCCATATTTACAAACCACAATTACATTCAACATAGACACAAACACAGGCACACATGAAGCTGACTATAAACATGATAAAAATACTCAAGACTCCATCAATCAGGGTATAAAGACAAAGAGATGAGGGAGAAACCAGAGGTAAGAGAGAAGGGTCATATTAAAAGTTAAAAACTAGTCAGAGGTTAAAAAACTCAAAGGTCTAAAACCCAATAAAATATTTAGAACCCAAGTGACATCCTACAAAAATAGGTAAATATAAAGTGAAGTTAATAAATAGGTACCTAAATTATGTGCAATATATTGTTACAGCTTGTTCAACTCTTTGACAGCAGCAGGAACAAAGCTGTTTTTGTAGCGCTGGGTTTTACTTTTTGGGACAGCAAACCTCCGTCTTGAGGGAAGAAGCTGAAAGTGGCAGTGCAAAGGGTGGGAGTCATCATTTAAAATGGAGGCAGCAATCCTCTGTACCTGTCTGGTGTACAGGGATGTCAGGCTCAGCTGTGACTCACCAAGCAAACGACTGGACCATCTAACTACCTGATCCAAGGATTTCCTCTGTTTCAGTTTTATCTGACCAAACCATGATACTAAAGAAAAGGATAAAACAGATTCAATAAAAGCCCGATAAAACATAAAAAAGTGTCATGTTTCTGAGCTCAGGTTTTTTCTGCACTCAGACCTCCACTTCATTTTCAGTATTGTTTGTTTGTAAATTTGTTTTTGGTTATTTTCTGTACATGTGTATTGGTTTACTTTCCTATTTCATGGCAGAGCTCTTCTGTCATTTCGCAGACACACTCTCCAGCTGATTGCTGTGCAGTTGGTAATTAGGTCACCTGCCCACTCACACCTGCTGCTCGTTAGTTCCCCCACTATTTATTAGACTGCTGCACAATTGTGTTTGGACTGTTTTCCTGTTCTCTGGACAGTCTCCCCCTCCATTCCTCCAGGGATTTCACTGCCCCGCAGATGCTCCTCTGTGTAAGTTATTTCTGTTGCCTTTTTTATGTATCTATACAGTTATTTTTTGGACTGTTATGTAGTGATGGCCAAATGAGACTTTCTGGAGGACTTGAGGCCTTTCATCAAAATGGTTCACATAGACAAGGCCTCATGTGGGGCTTCATTTTCTCTACCAGGCCGTCTAGTGGACAAAATGTATACAACATGCTGATTTTTACAAGGGTATTGGTGGTTCAATGTGTATTTTTTCAATGTCAATAAATGTGCTGCCTTGCACTCTGGTCAATTTCCCTAAAAACGCCTAAAAAATAACGTACCCAAAGTAAATCAAAAACTGTTCTTCAACCCTTTGCAGCATGGGGTTGGTCTCATTTAAAAGAAAACACTTTGAATTTTTTGGCAAAACAGTCATAATCTCTCTAAGTGCTCCTGCCACTGAGTAACAGTCATCTAAACATACTGAACTTGAAGAAAATAAAGTTTGCCTGGGTGTTTTATTTTTAGATACAGATGCTTGCAAATAACACACAGCTGTCAGATCCAGGCTGGAAAATGCAACAGAAATGTAGAACCAAGTGTTACCCAGCTGAGGTCAAAATTTTGTAACAATACCACAAAAAATGAATATATTACACAGCTTTGTTCTCAGGTTGTTCCCAGGCATTTTTGAACTGTGCCAAATTGTACCAAATGGTACAGTTTGGAAAAACGTCTAACTTTTGAACGATTCAATATCGAAGCTTGATCTTGGGCTCTAATGAAAGGTGACACTCAGGGCTGTGTGTGTGTGTGTGTGTGTGTGGGGGGGGTTGCTTATTCATTCATGAATGAATGAATGAACAAACAAGCCCCCCACACACAAAGAAGCATGCCACATAAAAAATGTGGCTTTTTTTTTTTTTACAAGAAAAAATAACCTACAGTGCAATAAAAATTATACTAAAATATCTGCAATGTAGAGGATAACAACTTCCCCCCACCCCCGCTACAGAGGAGCGGGGGTGGGGGAACGGTCTGGTCCGTGCGCCGCGGTCCGTCATGTGGCTATGACGCACAGTTGTAATTTACCGATCGGTCAAAAGTCATTTTTATTACAATTTTCAGGGATAAAGAATAATTTAGCTTATAAGACTTACCTGTCCATAACAACAGTGTCGCTGGCGAACATCTGTTCCTCAATGTCAGACGAACATGACGCTGGTCCGCTTGTTACGACTCGTGGTTCTGGTCACGCGACCCGGTCAAACCATGATTCCATTATTGCGGTTTTGTGCTTCCATGATTGTGGTTTTGGCGAATGATTTTTCAAAACAAATAAGAACAGTAGTAAGGAAAAAAAGACTGGCAAATGCTACCGTTACACACAGTGGCTTACACAAAACAGATTTTATGCACGGGATGCACGCTTTCAATCGTCGAACTTCTCTGCTTCAATTGGCTGGCTGTATTTGCAGTCGTTGGTAGGTGGGTCCTTCTTGCTAGGTTTTCAGTCATTGGTTCTTCAAGGTTTCAGAAACCCAATTCAAGGCTCTTATTAGTCGAATGAGAGGTCAATCAAATCTAAGCCAATCAAAACACTCCTTTGGCTTTCTGTTCGCGGCTGTGTCTGTAGTGGAAGAACGGAAATGCAGCTGTTTTTTTTTTTTTTTTTTTTTTTTTCAGTGCGCTCTGAGATGCACAGTGCGCACTGGGACGCACTAGGACGCAGAGACGTGATCGCCCGCAGTATCCCGGAGTGCAAGAGGTTAAGAAATATCAATGATCATAAGGCAAAAAAAATAATACTGAGGTGAATACAGTGAATGTGCTTGTGCTACTTATCTTTTTTTTTTTTTTTTTTTAAAGAAATAACTTTTCAACAGTCACACTGTCTTTCTCAGTCCATTCATCTGTCCTTATTGTCATGCAGGGCACAATAGTGCCTCAGCATAATGATGTGTTATTGTTGCATCCAAGCTCTTTGAAACACAACAGACACTTCTCTGTGCAAATAAAAATAAATTATTAGAATGACCCAGCTGGGGGGCGGTGGAGTGGTTGGCACTGCAGCAGCACAGCAGCTCACCCTTGGCCGGGGGATCCTGGGTTTAATCCCAGCCCCCAACCAACAGTGATCTGTGTGGAGTTTGCATGTTCTCCCCATGTCTGCGTGGGTTTACTCCGGGATTTCTCCGGTTTCCTCCCACATGCCAAAAACATGCAGGTTAGGTTAATTGGCATCAAAACTGGGGATTCTAAATTGTCCTTAGGTATGACTGTGAGAGTGAATGGTTGTCTCTCTGTGTTGGCCCTGCGATGGACTGGCGATCTGTCCAGGGTGGACCCTGCCTCTCGCCCAAAGATGCTGGGATAGGCTCCAGCCCCCCCCCCCCCCCGACCCAAAAAGGATTAAGCAGAAGAAGATGGATGGATGAATGGACCCAGCTGGGACTTGAACCCCAGCTTCCTAGTTACAGGACAGATATTTTACCTCTAAGCTATTACTCAGTCATAAGTAGTTGAGGCTTTCTTGAACACTTGAGCCTTTCATCAAAATAGTTCACAAAGACGAGGCCTCATGTGGAAGTTCATTTGCTCTACTAGGCCATGTAGTCGACAAAGTATACAGCATGCAGATTTTTACAAGGGCGTTATTGGTTAAATGTGTATTTTTCACTTTCAATAAATGTGCTGTCTTTTAAGAAATATCAATGCTCATAAGGGAAAAAAATAAATAATAAAACTGGGGTGACTCCAGTGAATGTGTCTGTTACTTCGTGTGCTTGTACTACTTATCCATTTTTATTAAGAAATAATAAACTTTCAACAGTCTTATACCGTCCCAGTATATTCAACTCTGGCCTTATTCTCATGCAGGGCACAACAGCAATAGTGCCTCAGCATAATCATGCGTAATAATGATCCAAGCTCTTTGAAACACAACAGAAACTTCACCTTGCAAATAAAATGACAAGAATGACACAGCTGGGATTCAAACCCAGGCCTCCCACTTGTAGTGCAAATGCTTTACTGCTAAGCCATCTGTTATGTCCCAAATAATGAGGAGGCGAGGTGACATTTATAATGTTTATTAGACAAGAACTATAACACATATACAGAGACCCTACCACGAGTACGGGAGTGTGGCAAGGAGACCAGAGGTCTCCTGCCTCAGGCATTTATAGTACAGGTGGCGCCGCCTCCTATAGGTGGGGCCTCACCCCTCCCAGCCTAGGGCACCGCCATACTAATAAATTATACAATATTCCTATCCTACACCCCCCCCCCCCCCTTCCCGAAAAAAACTGCAGCCACACTAATTACTCAACCAATAAATGTATACCCGAATCACACTCTACTACAGGGGAACAGGCCTATCCACTCACACAACACTGGCTCAGCGGAACCCTCCGCTATTTAAACATAAGAGTCTCTGAAAGAAAAATGAGCCACTCACCAAACTAAAATAATCCCTCCTAAGCTAAACACATAGAAACTAAACAGAAAATGGTGGTACCCATCCCATAAACCCACAGAATATACATAAACATGTAAACAGGGAACTCCCCAAAATAAAGACGCACAAAAAAAACAGTTTCACACTCACAACAGTGGTCTCATGCCTATCAAATGACTCACACTAACACAAAGGTAATTGCATCCCTAATGAGACCATCCACGGCCATAAAGACCAGCCTGTGAAAGGGGAATCACCTCAGCAACATGTGCTGGAAATAAAATCAAAATACAACACTTTACAAGATGGTGATCACTGTACCTGTATCCCCTGACCAAACAGTAACACGTACCCACAGGTCACCCCACAGTAAACACACACCTCAAAACAGTTGTATTTCTTCTATTCTTTTTTTTTTTTTTTTTTAAACGGAACAATTAACTACAACCCAGAACATTATAGATTGCACAATAGACCCACTGTTAGCCCCATGCATTCAACCACGGTCTTTCAAAGGCCCCCCTGGAGTGTCTGTCACGCAGCCCACTTCCAGAGCGTCTCCGCTTTGTTGCAATTGGAGATGGACTGCATCGATGCCCCACTGCACTCCGATGTCACAGCTCATTGAGATGCCTGTTAGACCCATCAGTCAGTTTTAAGTAAGCATCGCCGCCGGACTGGACCACCAGCAGATCATCCTGTCCCGCTGTCCTGATTCTGGAACTGCGCACCCAACCAAGCCTAGGCTCAACCCTAGGGTGCACTTTATCGCCCTCCCTTAAGGGAGCACCCGCTGGTTTCCTCCGTCGACTGCGCCGCGTTCTGGCTCTTTCATGACTCCGTCCATGTCCCTTGCCTTAGTTAACGGAACAGCTGGGGTCTGCGCTGTCTGGTGTTGCCCCGGACGCCAGATGATGGTGTGTTGGAGCAGCATCAGTTACTGCTGGCTCAACAGTGGTATCCCACTGACCACCGGAACCCAACAACTCTCCCTCTCTGAACCCTTCCACCTCCGCAGAGATCAAACCATACTGTATGGGGCCGTCCTCCGCTGGACCACAAACACTGGCACGGGATCCCTGCCTAGTCGGCGTACTATGGTGTCGGCGGTGTCCCTCTTCACCTGGAATGGGCCACCCTAAGTCCCACACTTCGTCGTCACATCCCACTTAAAAGGGCCAGTCTCACAAACCACCATCTGCCCACTCCTCCAACTCTCCGCAGGTAATGGCAAACCTGAGCCCATAGAAGACATCACACCCCATTAGGTTATTTCCTTCCTGCGACACCAGGAACTCGTTGGCGTAGATAGAGGCTCCTCCGTACCTCACCAACAGACAAACCGAGCCCATGATATCCAGCGGGTGGCTACCATAACCATAACAGGTGATGCTGGTACCGTTAACTCTATAGTGGGGAAAACACCATCTTACCATCACCAAGTTCAAGATGGAGAGCGCTGACCCCATGTCCACCAACAGCAACACCGTTGTCCCGTCCAGCACTATGTCACAAACTATACATCCGTCATTGTTAGGCGAGACTGTGTGAACCACCATTGGGGCCTTCTTTTTCGGTATTACCTTAGCCGGGTCCCGTTCCTCCTTGGCGAAGTTGCAGCAAACTCTGGCGAAGTGATGGAACAGGCCGCACAGTCTACAATGCTTGCCCCTCGCCGTGCACTTCCTGGCTCGATATTGGTGCTTCGCGGATCCGCAGCCATAGCATCGTGGTGTCCCCGGGGTGGACATTATTTTGACAATGGCCACGTGCTCATCATCGCTGCCCTCGTCCAAATCCAAAGCCAAGGTCGTCCCATGTGCTCCGCTCTTCTGAGGGGCTTCTTCGTGGCTAATGTGTTTCGTTAGCCACTCTACTGCCTCGTGTTGCCGTGCTAGCTCAATGGCCGCTAACAGGGTTAGCTCACCAGCGTGCATCAGCAGGCGAACCTTTGCCGAGGTGTAGGCCACATGCTCAGCCATTTGGTCACAAACGGTCTCCTCCTCCAAGGGTCCAAACCTGCAATCACCCGCCAACTGCCGGAGGTCTGCCACAAATTGCTGGACCGATTCACCAGGCCGTTGGCGCCATTGCCGGAACTCGATGCGCCGCATGATGATGTTGTCGGATGCTCGAAAGTAGCCAGCCATGAGCCTCACCATATCGTCAAACGTGTCACCTCCTCTAAGAGTGCTGAGGATCTTGTGGCCCTCCATGCCCAGGTTATGGACAAGGAGAGCCCTCACATGTGCTTTTGTCAGGTCGCCGAGGTCCAATGCAAGTAGATAATTTTGGAAGGCCGCAAACCACCTGGTCCACGGGACCAACGGCTCTCCCGGAGGCTCCAAAAAAGGTCGAAGGGCGGCTGCAGCTCTCTCCATCTCCAATTATCCTTGTCGCCAGTGTTATGTCCCAAATAATGAGGAGGCAAGGTGACATTTATAATGTTTATTAGACAAGAACTATAACACATATAGGGAGACCCTACCGTGAGTACGGGAGTGTGGCAAGGAGACCGGAGGTCTCCTGCCTTAGGCTTTTATAGTACAGGTGGCACTGCCGCCTATAGGCATGGCCTCACCCCTCCCAGCCTAGGACACTGCCATACTAATATATTATATAATATTCCTATCCTACACCATCACCTCAGCTGCATTAAATATCCACTATTTCAGTTCAATTCAACTTTATTTATATAGCGCCATATCACAACAACAGTCATCTCATGGCACTTTCAAGTGTAGGGGAAACCTCACAATTGCAGAAAGACCCCAGCAATCAAGCGATCCCCTGTGAGCAAGCACTTGGTGATGGTGGAGAGGAAAAACTCCCTTTCAACAGAAAGAAACCTCTAGCAGAACAAGGCTCAGGGAGGGGCAGTCATCTGCTACGACTGGCTGGGGGGTGAGGGGATGGAGAAGATGGAGAGAACAGAGAGAAGCAGAGTACATTATTGGAGGTCACCTGACAGTCTAAATCTATTAATAGCAAAACAAAAGGAGGGCTAAGAGACACAAGATCCCTCCCGAATCATAGGCTATATTGAAGAGGAAGGTTTTTACCCTGCTCTTAAAAGCAGAGATTGTGTCTGACTCCCGAAACCAGACTGGTAACTGATTCCACAGGAAAGGAGCTTGATAGCAGAAGGCTCTGCCTCCCATTGTACCTTTGGAGATTCTAGGTATTACAAGTAATCCAGCATTTTGGGAGCGTAGTGCTCTGTTAGGATGATAGGGTAATATCAGATCTTTTATATAAAAGGGGTCCTGATTATTTGGAGCTTTGTCAGTGAGAAATCACCATCACCACCCCTCTCCTGGACCCGCTGCAGTTTGCCTACCGAGCCAACAGGTCTGTAGACGATGCAGTCAACCTGGCCCTCCACTCCATCCTGCAGCACCTGGACTCCCCGGGAACCTACGCCAGGATCCTGTTTGTGGACTTCAGCTCCGCATTCAACACCATCCGCCCCGCTCTGCTCCGGGACAAGCTGTCCCTGCTCAACGTGCCTGACTCCCTCTGCAGGTGGATCATCGACTTCCTGACGGACCGGAGGCAGCATGTGCGGCTGGGAAAGACTGTCTCAGACTATACTAGCATCAGCACCGGATCACCCCAGGGCTATGTACTTTCCCCCCTACTCTTCTCCCTTTACACCAACTCCTGCACCTCCAGCCACCAGTCTGTCAAGTTGATCAAGTTTGCGGACGACACCGCCCTCATCGGGCTCATCTCCAACGGCGACGAGTCCGCCTACAGGAGAGAGGTGGCCCAGCTGGCGTCCTGGTGCAGCAATAACAACCTGCAGCTGAACGCTCTGAAGACAGTGGAGATGATTGTAGACTTCAGGAAAGTCACTACTCCTCTGCCCCCCCTCACCCTCTCAGGCTCTCCCATCACCACTGCTGATTCCTTCCGCTTCCTAGGCACTACCATCACCAGGGACCTCAAATGGGAGCTGACCATCAGCTCACTCATCAAAAAAGCCCAGCAGAGGATGTTCTTCTGCGGCAGCTGAGGAAGCTCAAGCTACCCACCAAGATGTTAGTGCAGTTCTACACAGCCATCATCGAGTCCATCCTCACCACCTCCATAACCGTGTGGTATGCAGGAGCCACTGCCAGGGACAGACTAAGGCTGCAGCGCGTCGTGCGCACTGCTGAGAAGGTGATCGGCTGCAAGCTCCCATCTCTCCAGGATCTGTACATCTCCAGGACCCGGAGGCGTGCTGGCCGGATCATAGCCGATCCCTCACACCCTGGTCACGTACTGTTTGCCCCCCTCCCCTCTGGTAGAAGACTTCGGTCCATCCAGACTAAAACCTCCCGTCACATGAACAGCTTCTTCCCCTCTGCCATTAGACTGCTGAACACTAAGTGACTTACTGACTCTCGTGCACCATGTACAGCAGCTCAACCAGACTCATGTCAATCATCACTGTTTTCTTCCTGCATTACCGACTGCACTATATACAGTAGTTCTCCACAGTATCTGCTGCTGGCTAATATATATTTTAACTGTTGACCAGTATCACTTAATCTTATCCTACACTTTATTACATGTATAGTTTATTTCTCTTATCTTATCATGTTTAATGTTGCAGCATTGTACCGAGACAAATTCCTAGTTTGTGTACTACATGAACAATGGCAATAAACCTGATTCTGATTCTGATTCTGAGAAGAAGGATTTTAAACTTAATTCTAAACTCTATAGAAAGCCAATGAAGGGAGGCCGGAACCTGAGAGATATGATCTCTCTTTCTAGAACCTGTTAAAACTCTTGCTGCAGCGTTTTGGATCAACTGAAGACTTTTTAAAGATATTTTAGGACAACCTGATAATAACGAGTTACAATAATCTAATCTAGAGCTAACAAAAGTGTGGATCAGTTTCTCAGCATCACTCAGAGACAAGATGCTCCTTATCTTGGCAATATTGCGCAGATGATAGAAGGCAATCTTAGAACAAATTTAATATGTGAATTAAAAAACAGATCTTGATCAAAAATAACTCCAAGGTTCCTCACAGAGCTGTTAGGAGAGAGTAACGGCATCCAAATTAAGAGTTTGATTTGGAAAGGTATTTCTAAGGTTTTTTGGACCGACAAGAATGACTTCAGTCTTATCCGAGTTTAATAGCAGAAAATTACAAGTCATACAAGCTTTGATTTCCTTAACCACTTGCACTCCGGGCAATTTTCCTAAAAATGCCAAAAAATAACGTGCCCAAAGTAAATCGAAAGCTGTTATTCAACCCTTTGCAGCATCTTCATGGGGTTGGTCTCATTTAAAAGAAAACACTTTGAATTTTTTGGCAAAAAAAACATAATCTCTCTACGTGCTCCGGCCACTGAGTTACAGTCATCTAAACATACTGAACTTGAAGAAAAAAAAATTGGACACAGTGTTTTTTTGGATACAAATGCTTGTAAATAACACACAGCTGTCCGATCCGGCTGGAAAATGCAACAGAAATGTAGAACCAAGTGTTATCCAGCTGAGATCCAAATTTGGTAACAATACCACAAAAAATGAATATTTTACACAGCTTTGTTCTCAGGCTGTTCCCAGGCGTTTTGGAACTGTGCCAAATTGTGCCAAATGGCACAGTTTGGAGAAACGTCTGTAACTTTTGAATAATTCAATGTAGAAGCTTCATTCTAGGCTCTAATGAAAGGTCACACTCAGGGCTGTGTGTGTGTGTGTGTGTGTGTGTGTGTGTGTGTGTGGGCGGGGGGTCGTTCCCCCCCCCCGCTACCAAGGACCAAATTCGGCCCTCTACATGACGGATTACACTCCTTGCATGCTTTCACAGCGGCCCCCCCCCCCCCCCGCTACTGTGTGTGTGTGTGTGTGTGTGTGTGTGTGTGTGTGTGGGGGGAAACCATGAACGGATTGTGAATGCCCCCCCCCCCTCGCTACAGAAGAGGGCTATCGCTACATGATGGAATAGACTGATATGCTTCCCCCCGCGGTTCGGACCGTGGCCCCCCCCACCGCTCCTCTTCTGCAGCGGGGGGGGGGGGGGGGCGTTCACGGTCTGAACACGGCAAATGAACTGTTTATCGCGGCGCACGTACTTCGTGCGCAGTACAGTTGTAATTTTTTGGATTACAGTTTTCAGGGATAAATAATAATTTAGCTTATAACACCTTACCTCTTCAAAGCAGCAGAGTCGCGGCGAACATCTCTTCCCCCATTGTCAGACGAACGCGACGCTACTCCGTTCGTGGATCCCGATCAACATATTTCCATTATTGCCGTTTTGGCGAATGATTTACGACTTTTGTCGTCGGCCTCCGTCTATTCTGCTGGAATGAGTGCAGGTCCCACTTGTGGATGTTCTCCATGCTGCTGGGTGAGCCTGGGTCTGTAGTAGATTCGTACAGCGTCCTTTGTTTTCATCTGTTGCAACAGTAAATCTCTCTTCACCCAGCCAGAATTTCTGTGCTTCAATTGGCTCCTGCGTTCACAGTAGGCGGGTCCTCCTTCCTAGATTTTCATTCATTGGTTCTTCAAGGTTTCAGAAACCCAATTCAAGGCTCTTATTAGTCGAATGAGTGGTCAATCAGATGAACTAATCTGTTCGCGGCTGTCTCTGCAGTTTTTTTTTTTGAGTGGCGCTTGGACGCTACTACATCACCATCACCACCATCATGCGTCATGCGCACGAGCGCGCTCTCGTGCACCCTCTTGCGTCATAGGACGCAGAGACTTGCCCGCCCGCGGAACAACGGAGCGCAAGTGGTTAAGACAGGCATCTAACTTGGCTAACTGATTACAATCATTGGGCTTCATTGACAGGTATAATTGTGTGTCATCTGCGTAACAATGAAAATATATATAGTGCTTTCTAATAATGTTGCCTAACGGAAGCATATATAAACTAAAAAGAATAGGGCCTAACACAGATCCCAGTGGAACTCCATGACTGAGCTTAGAGTTGGAAGAAAACTCATTATTGATATGAACAAACTGAAATCTATCGGACAAATAAGATCTAAACCACTGCAGTGAAGTACCATTTAGTCCAACATAGTGTTCTAATCTATCAAGTAGAGTGTCATGATCGATAGTATCAAAGGCTGCACTAAGATCTAAAAGGACAAGTACAGAAATGAGTCCATTATCAGATGCGATAAGGTCATTTGTGACCTTCACTTAGGCTGTTTCAGTACTATGATGAATTCTGAATCCAGATTGAAACTCTTCAAATAAACCATTTCCCTGTAAGTGGTCAAATAATTGTGTAGCAACAACTCTTTCTAAGATTTTTGAAATGAAAGGCAGATTAGAGATTGGTCGATAGCTAAAACTCCTGGGTCGAGTGTTGGCTTTTTAAGTAAGGGTTTAATTACAGCAGTTTTAAAAGCCTGTGGTACATGACCTAAGGTTAAAGAAGAATTGATTATTTGAAGAATACGGCCACCAATAAATGGGAAGACTTTTTTTTAAATAACCTGGTAGGAATAGGGTCTAAAAGACAAGTTGAAGGCTTGGATGAGGAGATTATTTTATCTAACTCTAAAAGGTCAATTGGAGTAAACTTATCCAAACAGATATCAATTGAAGGAGTTGTAGTAGTTGCTGTACTTAAGTTTACGGTGGGAATAATCTGACTGATTTTATCTCTAATAGATAAAATTTTATGATTGAAAAAGTTCAAAAAGTCCTGACTAGTAAGCTCTAGGGGGATGCAAGGATTGACAGAGTCCTGACTACAGTGCTGAAAAGAAACCTGGGATTATTCTTGTTCTCTTCTATTAATGCAGAGTAATAACTTGTTCTAGCTTTTCTAAGAGATTTTTTGTAAATTAGGAGATGATTTCTCCACGCTAAATAGAATTCATCTAAATTAGTGGAACACCATTTTCTTTCTAGTTGACGAGTCTTCTGTTTTAAGCTACGAGTTTCTGTGTTAAACCAAGGGGTTAGAAATCTCTGATTGGACTTTTTCTTTTTTAAAGGGGCCACCAAGTCTAGAGTCTGATGCAGAGAGGCTGTAACACTATCTACCATGCTATCAATTATGGAAGGAGCAAACTCTCCATCTTTTATTTCCGTTGTGTTGATACATGGTATAGAGGAGACAATCTGCAAAAATTTGGTAACAGCATCATTTGAAAGGCATCTGCTGTAGTAATATTTTTCTTTAGGAGTCAAATAATCAGAAAAGTGAAATCAAAGGTTAACAGACAATGGTCTGACAGTACAGGATTATGAGGAGACACTACCAGATTTTCTATTTCTATGCCATAAGTCAGAACAAGGTCCAATGTGTGGTGGAGATAATGGGTAGAATTTTCTACTTTCTAGGAAAACTCCATTGAGTCTAATATTGAATTGAATGCCTTATTAAGACAGTCACTATCTACATCAACATGTATATTAAAATCCCCTACTATAATTATTAATATCTGATTTCAGCACTAAATCAGCTAAAAATCTGGCAAATTCGGATAAAAACTCTGAGTAGGCAGAGGGAGGACGGTAAACTATAGCAAAGAAAATTGGGTTTAAGCTAAGATTGCTAACATGCCCCATAGTGAGGACCAGGCCCTCAAAAGAATTAAAACATGTTTTTTGCTTTACATTAACTAGTAATTTAGAATGGTAAATTGCCGCTACTCCACCTCCACAAGGTGGAAAATACATTTATGTACATATACAAATGCATTTATTTGTGGAAAATGCATTAATCAGAGAAATGTGCTCAAAATGTTCCCAAACAGGAGAAGTCCATCTTTTTGCTGCTGCCTCCATGTGAAAATTGGCTGTGACAAATCCCTTACACAGTCAAACATGACAACACAAAACGTGAGGAACGGGGATTTCCATTGTGTATCGCTGCTCACTTTATTTCATGTTACATGCAAAATCATGAACGGCTTCCTGACCCAGTCACGTGGTCTGACGTCAACACATACGTCACAATGCACGCCTCGAAACACGTCTCGCAAAATATTTCCTGGATAAGATCGGAGCACCGGTACCTGCCTTCCCATCACTATTATGTTTTTCTGATAATAAATGTTCCTCACTGCAGTTAAGCACCTGAGTTTGTTTTTGCCCTAGAGGGGCATTCATGACAGATGGCTGCCGCCAGTTAAAAACTCACCTTCTGCAGTGAGGCATTTTTTTTCTGCTTTTGTGTGTTTTCTACCCACTTGTCTTGGAGCCATGGACACAGTTGTTGGACGCAGCTATCCTCTGCATCTGGGTTGGGAGTGCTGCTGGACCCTTATGGAAATAGATGGGCTGATTTCTTCGGCACACACTTATTCCACTCCAGAGGACGTTTCCTGGTATTTGGATCTGGCGGAGGCAGCAGCTTGCCGCTGCCCTCAACTCTCCGAACATGCAGAGGGAGTTGAGAGGATTTCCCTGGTGGCAGCACTGTGACGTGTGAATGGTGGTGGGGTGAGGAAATCCCCGAAGATGCCCGGGCTCGCATCAAAGGGAAGGTGCTCCCAGGGCGTGGCTGTTCCCGCTCCTCACCAGTCTTCTTTGCCCATCCTTGCTCCTACTAAGACAGCTCCAGCTACATGCAGACAAAGTCCTCCCACAACAGATCGTTGGAGAGCTTCTCCTACCTCTTCAGCAGCCCTTCCCCTGGCACCGAAGCAAAAGCCTCCCACACCGGTACAGCCTTTGGTCTTTTTTTCCCTGGCTATTCCGCCAGCTTCTCTCTGCCCTGCATCGGCTTCTCCTCTCTTCCTTTGGTGCGTTCTTTCACTGTTGAGAGGTCTTCCGCCTGTTCCCCGACGCCGCCCACTTCTGCGTTGTCAGAGCCAGCTCCTCCACAATCCACTGAGAGAGTCAGGATCGCCGATGACACGGAGAGGGATGACTGTCTGTCTCCAGCAGCTGAGAACATAAAGATCCGGGAGGTCAGGCAAGTGTTTTTTCATTCTATTCCACCTTGCATTGATAAGCCTTGTCTGCCTCCCGGGGGAGAGTCTCAGATTTACCAGTCCGCTGAGCTCTCTCATCCAGCTGCTATTTCTAAACCTTCTACTATTCTCTCCGTGTCTCCCCCGCCTATCCCTGAGGGTCCATCAGTTCCAGAACTGAGCCATTGGACAGTGAAGGAGCTGGTGGCCCTGGAGGACCTGACTCCAGAGCTTGCACAGAGCACACCCCCAGCCGCCTCGCCGAGTGAGTCACCAGCAACAGCCTCTTCATCTGGGGTTATTTGGACTGCTAACACCATCTTGCTTGCTGCAAAGGCCGCCACAGGAGAATCAGCAACCAAGCTGGAGCAACTGACGGCCGAGCCCAAGATGACATCGCCTGGATCATCGGAGTCCTGGACGGCGGTGGAGCTTGAGCTCAGGCACGTACTCTCTTGTCTTTCTCCTCTTTGTATTAGCAGTCTTGCCTGGCTCTTGGTGAGGAGAGCCAGGTGCAGCCGTCCGCTGCACCTGAGCTCGCCTCGTTGGGCTCCACCGCTGCCGGCGACCCTGACCCTGCTTTGCTTTCTGTTTTTTCTGAGATCCCTCCCAGGGTTGCCAGAGATGTTCCAGAACCACTAGATGTCTCCAAGGATCCAGGCTCACCACCAGATGAGGTCGTGGGTCCAGCTTCCCCTGCTGAGGTTGCCCCGGATCCAGCTACCCCTCTGCCTGAGGCTGTCGTGTGGGTTCCTCCACAGGCTGATTCCCCATGGGTGCTGCGTCCTGGCCAGAGACCCTCTTGGATGCTGCACCCCAGTATTAGTCCAACTTGGGTGCTGCGCTCCTGCATGGGCCCGTCATAGGTGCTACGCTCCAGCCCGGGTTCCACCGAGGGTGCAGCATTGGCCCAGCCGGGGCCCACCAAGGGTGCTGTAGTGCTCCAGTCCGGAGTCACCGAGGGTGCTGCAGTGCTCCAGCCCAAAGCCGCCGCGGGTGCTGCCTTGTCCCAGTCTGTGACCCCAGTGGGTGCAACTCTTCCCCAGACCACCGAGGGCATCCTGGTACCTCTTTCTCCTCGGCCAGATACCATCGTGGTCCCCCTCCTTCATCCATTGCCTGACGCCATCGTGGTTCCCCCCACCCTCCGGCCCTGCTTCCCATCCTTGGGCCTTTCTGATGGGCAACCGCCTCCTGGGTCATCTCTGTGGCCCTGGTGGCTAAAAAACTCAACCACCTGACCCAGAGGCCCAAAGGACCAGGCCTTTGGGCCGGGTGGCTGATTTTTTCCGGCAGGCTGCCTGATTCTTTCCATCGGGCCATCTAGCTGGTTTGGGACTTCAGCCGGCCACCCGAACTCTGGTGCCCTGGGACTGTGGGGGGCCTTGGGGTCTGACTGGGTGCAGGTGTGGGTGTTTGACTGAGCTGTGTTTTTTCCCTCCTTAGCCTGTTTTCCTGACCTCCCTCCTGGGGTAGTTTTTTTGGCTGTATTCCCTCTCTTGGGGGGGTGGGTGTTGTCTCTTTGGTGTTGCCTTGGGGTGTCTGGGTTCCACCCCTTTTGGGGGCCTCTGTCATGTTTCTGAGCTCAGGTTTTCTCTGAGCTCAGACCTCCACTTTATTTTCAGTATTATTTGTCTGTAAATCTCTTTTTGGTTATTTTCTGTACATGTGTATTGGATTACTTTCCTGTTTCATGGCAGAGCTCTGCTCTCATTTCCCAGACACACCCTCCAGCTGATTGCTGTGCCTCAGGTCCTCTCAGCTGCAATCAGTTGGCAAGTCAGTTGACTTTGGATCATCACTTGGATCGTCACTTCAATTTCAATTCAGTTCAATTCAGTTTTATTTATACTGCGCCACATCACAGCAGAAGCTGTCTTGAGGCACCACAGTGCAGGAAAAACACAGTCTCAGAAAAACCCAGCAATCAGACGATCCCCTATGAGCAAGCACTAAGCAACAGTGGAGAGGAAAAACTCCCATTTGGCAGGAAGAAACCTCTAGCAGAACCAGGCTCAGGGAGGGGCAGTCATCTGCTGTGACTGGCTGGGGATGAGGGGATAGGGAGGATGGAGAGGACAGACATAAAGAACATAACAGTAAGATGCCAAGTACATTATTGGAGGTCAACCAGCAGTATGAATCAAATAACAACAGAACAAAAGTGGGGTTAAGAGACACAAAATCCCTCCTTAAATGTAAGCAATATTAAAAAGGAAGGATTTTACCCTGTTCTTAAAAACAGAGACCGAGTCTAACTCCTGGACCCTGGTTCCAGAGAGAAGGAGCTTGGTAGCAGAAGGCTCTGCCTCCCACTGTACTTTTGGAGATTCTGGGCACCACAAGTAAGCCAGCATTTTGGGAGCGTAATGGATGGTAAGGTAATATCAGATCTTTTATATATTGGGAGGGCTGATTAAGAGCTTTGAAAGTAAGAAGAAGGATTTTAAACTTGATTCTAAATTCTATGGGAAGCCAATGAAGGGAGGACAGAACCGGGGAGATATCACTTTTTCTAGACCCAGTTAAAACTCTAGCAGCAGCATTTTGTATCAACTGAAGCTTTTTTAAGGATATTTTAGGACAACCAGATAATAGCGAATTACAATAATGTAATCGAGAGCTGACAAAGGCGTGAATCAGTTTCTCAGCATCATTCAGAGACAAGATGCTCCTGATCTTGGCAATATTGCGTAGATGATAGAAGGCAGCCTTAGAAACAGTTTTAATATGTGAATTAAAGGACAAATCTTTTTTTTTTTTCCACAATATCTTTATTGAACCTTTTTTTTTTTTAACAAACATGATACAAACAATCAAACACTAACACTAAAGTACTACAAAAAAAAAAAAATGCACTAAAAACACCAACAACCACCAACAAAATCAAGTCTTCAACAATGCTCCTCTGTTTAGTCTAGACAATCCAATACATAAGTATACATATTATGTTCACCAGTTTGGAATTTACAAGGTCCACACACATCATTCACCTTCTTCTTCAAGAGTTATGTTTAAATTTTTTACATAATCAATAAAAGGTCTCCATATATTCTCAAACACAATTTCCTTTGATTTCAGTATATATGTTATTCTTTCTAATGGAAGGTTTGTTAACATCTGTCTTAACCACTGAGTCACATCTGGTCTATGAGTCTTTTTCCATAATAGTGCAATACATTTTTTGGCATTAAGCAAACTGAGGTCTATGAATGTTCTTTCACTTTTATTAAAATTATGCTTTTCTGGGTACAGACCCAACAAAAACAGTTTAGGATTCAATATGATTTGTTTTGAGATTATTTTTTCAATTGTTACCCTCACCTCTTCCCAAAACATTCTTATTAATCTACATTCCCATAAACAATGAAATAGGGTTCCTTTACTTTCCATGCATTTTGTGCATGTATCTGGTATATTTTTGTTATATCTATTTAACTCCTCCGGTGTAACATACATCCGCATTAACCATTTGAAATGTATCAATTTAAGGCGTACATTTATTGATTTGGTTTGAGCTTCTGTACAAGCCAATTCCCATTGTTCCTCTGAAATTTCAATTTGCAGATCTTCTTTCCAGTAGTTTAATCTTTTCAGTGAATTTTCACTTGAAGATAGTGTCAATGAGTTATAAAACTCTGAAATAATACCCTTTCTTTTACTATCTTTCATCATCATTTTTTCCAAGGATGAATAAATAGGTCGAGTGAGAGCTTTATTTTGATTTGATCGAATAAAGTTTCTAAGTTGAAGATATTTAAAAAAATGTGTTCTATTGAGATTAAATTTGATCCTCAGCTCTTCAAAAGACATTATGTTGTCTGCACATGGCAAATATAAATCCTGAATCTTTTGTATCCCTTTTAAATTCCATACTTTAAATACAGCGTCCGCTCTCCCTGGTTTAAAATATTGATTACCCCATATTGGATTAAATTGTGACAATAACTGTGGTTCTTTTAAATAGTTTTTAGCTTCACACCATATTTTGATCATATGCTTTACAAATGGATTTTTAACTTGTTTTTGTAATTTTTTTGCCGAATCTGAGTATATGAATATGGGAAGAGGTAAAGGTAAATTGTATGATTCCATTTCAGCCCAGTGAGGGAGATCATTTGATGAAAAATAATATGTCATAGACCTCAGTTGTGCCGACCAATAATACAACATAAAATTTGGACATTTCAGACCTCCACGATCAAATGGTAAATATAATAAAGACAAACGTAATCTAGCCCTCCTGTTGTTCCATATAAATTCCACTAACTTTTTTTTTATTCTTGAGAATAGATCTAAAGGTGGTGATAAGGGAATGTATTGAAATAAATAAAGTATTTTAGGTAAAATATTACTTTTAAGTATATTGATTCTCCCGATCATCGACATTGGTAGTGACATCCATCTCTGAGTTAACTCATTGATATCTGACATTAAGGCTTCATAGTTGACACTGGCGACTGATTCTAGCTTAGGCATAATTTGGATTCCTAAATATTTAAACTGATTTACAACATTGAATTGATTTACCTCAGGGGCTGGGTAATTTCTCTGGGTCTCATTTAGCATTAATATTGAAGATTTAGTTTTATTTATTTTATATCCCGATATTTCCCCAAAATTCTTTATTAAATTCAACAAGGTTGGAATTGATTTTTTTAGATTCGACATAAACAAAATTATGTCATCGGCGTACAGGGAGATTTTATGTTCTGTTGGTCCAACTTTAATTCCATATATTTGTGAATGTAAACGTATCGCTATCGCTAAAGGTTCAATTGCCATAGTAAACAGTAAAGGTGAAAGTGGACAGCCTTGTCGACATCCTCTATTGATTTTTATTGGTTTTGAAATATTGTTATTTGTTAGGATTTCTGCTGTAGCATTATTGTATATTATTTGAACCCATTTTATGAAATTATTTCCAAGTCCAAACCTTTGTAGGACTTCAAAAAGAAAGGGCCATTCAACTCTATCAAAGGCCTTTTCGGCGTCCAATGATAGGAGAGCTGTATCCGGTGCTTCTTTATTAAAATAAATAATATTAAATAGTCTTCTTACATTATGGAAGCCTTGTCTACCCTTTATAAAGCCATTCTGATCTCGATTAATAATATTTGGTAAAATTTCTTGTATTCGTCTTGCTAAAATTTTACAGATTATCTTAAGGTCGGCGTTTAATAGGCTTATTGGTCTCATATTTTCACGTTTATTAGAGGGCTTACCTGGTTTTGGCAGCAGTATAATTAAGGCATTATTTATGTATGATGGTAAATTATTATTTTGAAATGCTTCTAAAACCATTTCCAAAAAAGGTTTTATTAATTTATTCTTAAATTTTTTATAAAGGTCAACTGGAAGACCATCTGGTCCTGCACTTTTTCCTGATTTCATATTATCAATGGCTAGCCCAACTTCTTCTTGACTAATTTTAGACTCCAATATCTCCCTATTTTCATTTGGAATACACGGTATAGATAGTTCGTTCAAAAACCCATTTAGTTTTGTTAAATCAGGTTCATTTTTGGTATCATATAATTTTTCATAGTAATCTCTAAAGGCTCTATTAATTTCTAAAGGATCTATAACTACCTGTCCGTTACTTATAATACTGGTAATTGGTGTTTTAATTTCCAATTGTTTAATCTGCCATGCTAATAATTTTCCTGATTTTTCACCTTGTTCATAAAAAGATTGTTTCAATCTTAGAAGACTCGAGGCAGCTCTATTCGCTAATTTTTTGTCGTATTCAGCTCTCAAAATCAGTAATTCATTCTCCAACCTTGGGTCACTTCCTGCATACACTTTTTCCTGAAGACTTTTTATTTTATGTTCCAATTTAGCTCTCTCCTCTCGAGTCTTCTTAGATTTTGATCCTGTATAACTAATATGTCCCCTAATAAAAGCTTTGAAAGCCTCCCACTTTACACATGCTGATGTTTGTGTAGTATTGATGTCAAAGAACTCGTCTATCTGTTTTTCTATATACTTGACAAATTCCTCATCCTGAAGCCATTTATGCTGAAATTGCCATCTACCTGATTCCTTTGTCAATTTTTTATCTACATATATTAGACAACAGGGTGCATGATCAGAGATCACGATGTTATCATAAAAGCAGTTTTGAATCTTGGACCTTAATTCTGTGGAAATCAAAAAATAATCAATACGTGAGAATGTCTTGTAGGTACTGGAATAACAAGAATAGGCTTTAACTTGTGGTTTCATTTCTCTCCATATATCTAACAATCTCAATTCTTTCATAAAATGATTAATAGTCATCCTACATCCAATGTGCGTACAATCCAGTCCTGTTGATCTATCCACACCTGGATTCAATGTACAATTAAAATCCCCTGCTATTATATGTTGCCCTGTAAGTGATGATAAGATGAGAAATAAATTAGCAAAGAACTTCTGATCATCTATATTGGGACCATATAAGTTCACAAGATTTATATTTTCTAATAGCAAAGAACCTTGAATGATTACATATCTTCCAAATTTGTCTCCAATTACATTTTTCACTTGAAAAGGAACTGATTTATGTATGAGAGTCATAACTCCCCTGGCTCGGGATGAAAATGAAGAGGTGAATACACTTCCCTGCCATCTACTCCTAATTCTTTTAACATCCTCCTCTATCAGATGAGTTTCTTGTAAAAACACAATTCTTGAACCCATGTCCTTTATTTTATTCATAACTTGTTTAAGTTTTTTTAAATTTTGTAGACCTCTGCAATTCCATGAAGTTAAATTAAGATTAACACTTTGGTCCATGATCAATAGAGAGTTTGGGATTACCTTGCAGTGTAAACATGCTCATACAGAGAAGCAAAAACATGAGTGGTTGAACATTCATCCTACAAACTACACACAAACAAATTTCCCCTTCCCACACTTGTGGCAAACCCCTCAAAATCAAAAGAAAAATTCTGTCTCCCGATATAGCCATCGACCGTTCCACACCCACGGGGAACAGCCTAAGCCACTCCTTCATCCTCCCAATCACCCTAACTCTACTGCTTTTAATGACGTAACATTAACTCTCCTCTGTAGTTTTCCAACTTAACTCCAAAATTTTTAACAACTTTGTACATCATAGTTTTTTTTTTGTTTGTTTTGTTTTTTTGTTTTTTAATATATAATACAATCTATATTTTGTAAACTTACTATTTACTTCAAGTCAGTCAGATGCCTGTGCAAATGCTTAATTATTCTACCTTATATTTTGTTCATGCTTAGCTCCCACCAGTCTCTTCTTCTTCTTTGATCTTCTTGATGAACTCCTGCGCCTCCTCTGGGGTCTTGAAGATGTGGGTTCTGCCCTCATACGTGGTCAGCAGTCTCGCAGGATAGATTACACCATGATGAATCCCAAGGTTGCGCAGCTCCTTACGTACGGGATCAAACTGCTTCCTCAATTGCTGGATTCCTGTGGCCAAATCTGGGTAGAACCGCACCTGCTGGTCCTGGTGTTTAATCTCTCCTTTAGCACGTGCAGCGTTGAAGATCTTCATCCTGTCTCTGTTGCTAAGAAACTTCATAATTAAGGTCCTCGGCGGTCCCTTATCTCTCCGTGGGCCAATACGATGTGCTTTTTCCAGAACCACTGCTGATTGCAACTCCTCGCTGCCCAGCACCTCCGGAATCCACTTTTCCAGAAAGGAACATACGTCCCGACCTTCTGATTCCTCTGGAAGACCCACCAGCCTCAAATTATTCTGTCTCGACCGAGATTCCAAATCCAAAATATTATCTTCCAGAGATTTATTTTTTTTTTCCAAAGTGCGCACCTTTAATTGAAGACGGGTGACGTCATCTTCAGCACTAGCGAGACGGAGCTCCATCTGCGCCGTTTGTTCTACACAGTCACCCAATTCCTTTCTTATTCCTTCCAACGCTGTCATAATCCCATCAAATCTAGAGGAAAAGTCCGCTCTCATTGAACTCATGGCAGCCATCAGCACATCTGCGCCATTCCCCGCATATATCGCACCTTTGCCAGCCTCCTCCGCCATATATGGAGTTTTGTTTGCTGCGTCACAGACCTGAAAGTCCGTTAATTTGGACTGTTTCGGCGGCTCGCTTTTTCCTTTTCCTGGTTTTCCAGCCTTAGGCTTCGCCGACATATCCTTGCCCAAATGCTGGGATACGTTCTGTCCCAAATGAGAGAGTTATTTGCCGATTTTTTTTCTCCAGGAGCAGAGCAGAGCGAGACACGTCCGTCCTACGTGGCAGCCATAACCGGAAGTCCTAAAGGACAAATCTTGATCAAAAATAACTCCAAGGTTCCTCACAGAACTGTTCAAAGTGAGAGTGGTGGCATCTAAATTAAGGGCATAATTTTAAAAGGAATTTCTAAGATGTTTTGGGTCAACAAGAATGACTTCAGTCTTAGAGTTTAATAGTAAAAAATTACAAGTCATCCAAGCTTTGATGTCCTTAAGACAGGCATCTAACTTGGCTAATTGATTACAATCATCGGGCTTCACTGACAGGTATAGTTGTGACGTCTGCGTAACAGTGAAAATGTATACAGTGCTTTTTGATGATATTGCCTAACGGGAACATATATAAACTAAAAAGAGTAGGGCCCAACACAGATCCCCGTGGAACTCTGTGACTGAGCTTAGAGTTGGAAGAAAATTCATCATTGATATGAACAAACTGAAATCTATCGGACAAATAAGATCTAAACCACTGCAACGGAGTTCCATTTAGTCCAGCAAAGTGTTCTATCAGGTAGAATGGCATGATCGATAGTGTCAAAGGCTGCACTGAGATCTAAAAGAAAAAGAACAGAGACAAATCCATTATCAGATGCAATCAGGAGGTCATTAGTGACCTTCACTAAGGCAGTTTCAGTGCTGTGATTAGCTCTGAACCCAGATTGAAACACCTCAAACAAACCAACTCCCTGCAAATAGTCAGATAATTGCCCAGCAACAACTCTTTCCAAGATTTTTGAAATGAAAGGCAAATTAGAGATTGGTCGATAATTGGCCAAAACTCCTGGATCGAGTGTCGGTTTTTTGAGTAAGGGTTTAATTACAGCCGTTTTAAAAGCCAGTGGTACATAACCCAGAGTTTCACTGTTTCACGTTCTTTGTCTGTCCTCTTCGTCCTCTCTGTCCCCTCACCCCCAGCCAGTCGCAACAGATGACTGCCTCTCCATGAGCCTGGTTCTGCTAGAGGTTTCTTCCTGTTAAATGGGAGTTTTTCTTCTCCACCGTCGCTAAGTGGTTGCTCACAGGGGATTGTCTGATTGCTGGGTCTTTCTGAAATTGTGGGGTTTTCTCTGCATTTTGTAGCGCTATGAGATGACCTTTGTTGTGATGTGGTGCTATATAAATAAAGCTAAATAAAGCTGAATTGAATTGAATGTTTGAGCTTGACATCATGTTGGACAGAAACAGATCATCGCCCAAGAACTTATCAAGTGTGATATATATACACACATACTGTACATACACGCTCACACATATACACCAGAGTGGTGGCTCAGTTGGTAGAGCATCCACCCCACACCCGGGAAGCCGGGGTTCAAATCCCGGCCGGGTCATGCTGAAGACCATATAAAAGCAGAACTTCTTGGTGTTCAGCAATAATGGAACGGAGGAGGGAAATTTGTGGTGGCACCTTGCATGGCAGCGACCCCTCAGATTCTATATATATATACGTATGTGTGTGATTAACATTGTAGATAAGAGAAACACGATTGGCTGTATGGATTTGAATGACATTAAAGATGGCTTATCCTTATATCAGTCTCTTTTTTACGTGATCCTTTATTAGTCCCAAAATGGGGAAACCACAGGGCATCCACCTGGATGGATGAGGCAGCCCCAGTGTGGCGCCAATCCCGTCATCATTCACACACACACACACACACACACACACACACACACACACACACACACCTAGGGCCACTTTAGAGTCTCCAGTTAACCTAACTTGCATGTTTTTGGCCTGTGGAAGGAAACCGGAGTACCTGGGATAAACCCACACAGACACCGGGACAACATGCAAACTCTACACAGAAGAGTCACCGATGGTCAGGGGGTGGGATCGAATTCACAATGGTCAGGGGTGGAATTGATCCCGTGACCTTCTTACTGTGCTGCCATAGTGCTAACCACTGCACCACCAAGCTGCAATATCTGAATTATGACTCACTGGATCAGGACCTTCTGCCTACCCTCAACACAAAATTCACACTGTGCTAGTCTGTTGGTGACAAGTGCGAAGCAGGAGTCAGCTTTATGGTCGAGCAAGGAGACTTTACTCAGTCATTGCATCTCAACCAGTCTCCAATCACCTGACGGTCCTTGCCATAACCATCTCTGACTATGAGCTGACTGAGACTAGCCCAGATTCCTTCAAGGATTTCTTCTACAATTGGCTGCAACATGTGCTAGACTTGATCTTGTAAACAGAAATGATCATCCCTGCCTGTGACCTCAGCGCCCACATAGGCTCAGACAGATCTAGTTGGGAGGCTACCACAGTCAAGTTTGGGTATGTAGAGATCAATGACAATGCCTTCAATCATCCATCTGGAAGAAGCCCAACATCTCATAAAGGACCAGTATCCATCTTTTCTGCACACTGATTTTGTCTATCCTTCTTTATGGCTATGAGACCTGGACCATCTTCAAAGGGATCTGAACAAGCTCGAGGTTTTTCAAATGTGGTGTCTCTGTTAGATCCCTGGAGTTTCCCTCTGCAACCATATTACTACCAACACCATCCAATAACACACCTGTTTTGGCACTCTGCACTTTTATGTATCTTGACCCATCCGTGAAGTCACTACCATACCTGTGTATATTTTTCCATAATCCTGGGCTATTTTATTCAATTGTGTGTTCAATTTTTTTGTGTGTGTACGTTATTGATCCCAGAGGGGAAATTCAGGTCATCCACCTAAATGGATGAAGCAGCCACGGTACGGCGCTATCCCTTCACCATTCACACACACATTCACACCTAGAGCCACTTTAGAGTCTCCAGTTAACCTAACCTGCATATTTTTGGCCTGTGGGAGGAAACCGGAGAAATCCTGGAGTAAACTCATACTGACACGGGAGAACATGCAAACTCCACACAGATCACCGTTGGTCAGGGGTTGGGATCGAACCCGGGATCCCATGGCCAAGGGTGAGTTGTTGTGCTGCCACAGTGCTAACCACTGCTCCACCGCACCGCCCCTAAGTGGTTTAATTGTGTGTTCTGCACTCCACACTTTTATGTACATTGTTTCATCTGTATATTTCCATAATCCTGGGCTATTCTTATTTCAGTCGTGTGTTTAATCTTGTGTTCTGTAACTGTGTTTTATCTAATCTTTCTCATACTTAAGTGTGCAGTAGCCTGGTGGAGTACCCACAAATTCATTGGATTGCACAACTGAACAATGACAATAAAGCCTATTCTATTCTATTCTAGAAAGATGCCAGCAGCAGCTGATCATTGAAGAACAAGTCCAGAGACTCAGACTGCGGAGATTCAGCCTCAGCTGGAGGATGAGCACTGACTGGCTACTGCACCAGCTCCTGCAGCAGCAATGACCCACTGGAGAGTCTAACATGATGCACCAAAAAAGACATGGGGCAAGCAAATTGAGGAAAAGCTAAAACCTCAGCACCTCAACCTCAATCAAGCGAATACCTGTGCCATGGACCATGGCACAGGTATTACACAGATGAGAGAGCATCATCAATCTAACCTAGTGCTAACTTAAGCTGTAGAAAACTGATACTGGTTGACAAAAACAACTAACAGATGATCAAAAACAGTTAAAAAAAAAAAAAGTTGAGTGTGTTACCTGGCAGAAGATGGGCTGAAGCAGTAGTTCTGTAGCCAGGTTGCATTAACTCCTCCAAGTGTGTGGTGCTCCACTGCTGCTCTCCATCAGAACCCAGAGGCTGGTGCAGTAACAAGGGAAGGCTGTAATGCCACTGAGAAGCTGTCTTCTACATGTAATGATGGTGGATATGAAGAAACGCAGTAAGCAATGCTCTTTCCATTCATGATAAAAGTTGCACTGTATTTCATTTTTGCTTCCATGGGTTTATTATGAGATCACCATACACATGCACACCACACAAGAGTGGGCTGTTTATGTGGGCCGTGTGGGTTTGACTTCCAGCTTGGCCCAGCTTTCCCACATGACTCCCTCCCCTGCTTGCTATCCCATTTATTGGCTACCTTTACTGTGTGTAAGTGTTAAAGGCTAAAAGAACTCAAAAATAATATTTAAAAAAATGATAAATTCCTATTAAAAATCCCTGGAGCCATATGGTAATTACAGCATCCCCAAACCATTTCCCTCTACATCTCAATATATCATCACAGTCCATTCATAAATTTATGGGTTATCCTATTAAAAACGTATGTACATGAATGAACAGACCTAAATGTTACCGTCTTGGAAGCGGTTTAAAAAAAACTGTAGAATCCACCTCAGCATACAGAGATGAATCCACAGCACAGGAAAGCTGACAATAACCTACTGTGTTTAAACCAGCATCTCCATAAAACTTTCCAGCAGATGGAAGCATGAAGTGCTCTAAAATTTCCTGCAGACAGCAGCGTTGACTATGGACTTGATAAAATACAGTGGACCAACACCAGCAGATGGCATGGCTCCCCATACTGACTGTGGAAACTTCAAATACCTTGGATTTTGTGTTTCACCATGAAATACAAAATAAGTTTTCATTAGAACAGAGGACTTTGAACCACTGAGCAACTGTTTTTCTCTTTAACCCAGTTAAAGCTGGGGTCACAAAGATTCTTGCAAACAATGGGTTCATAAAAATCTCCCACCTCCTACAAATTCTGAAGTTCACAGACATTCATGGAGGGGAGCATAGTTTCTTACGGCAGCCGTTCAGTTTGCAACAGCAACTTGAGGCATCCTTGAGAAATGAGGTGCTTTTCTGTCATATGATGGCCCTAGAGTTCTTACGCTCTTCGTAAGGGTGCATTGGGATCTTCCTACGGCATACTTACTGCCATTTTATGAATATTTTTGTGCAACTCACGGCGCTCTCATGTTATTGGAAAGATCTTACGGCTTTCAGCACAAATGTTGCATGAATGATGTACTTCCACCTGATGAGCACCTCACTACCGTCTTACGGATGCAGTACGAATCTTCATACGAACAGGGATTCATATGACATTTCCTACAGCTGCTGTAAAGGGCCTTCAAAAACAACTAAAGGAGTTCTTGAGGCATACTTCTCCTACGGCCACCTTAATAAGGCTGTCCAAAATGGTCCAAAAATCATTCGTATGGTGTTCACAGCCATTTGTCAGGATATTTGTGACTGTAGCTTAAGACACTTCTGACAAGGTTGATTCAGTAGTGGTTTAGTATTAGGAACATGACAGTTTTGGCCTCCTTAAACTCCTGAAGTCCACAGTCATTCCCTTGGTAAAACACCTCCTTGCATTATCTATTGATGAAACGCTGCATATTTGCAGCACCACCACCAACCTGACATTAACTCATCATAGTGTTTGGGTTACTTTGTTTTGCATTTTCCTTTGTACCACATACTCTGAACTATATCCATTGCATATTTGCACCACCATACATAAGCTCTCTGTATATACCAGCCTGGAAATATCCATCCAGTAGTTACCAGTGTTGCATATCAGTAGCTGTTTCAATACGATATTCCATTTATTAGGTTCTTTCTCCCTCTGATACTCCTCCTTCTATTTCTCTCGGTCCCCTTGTTCACATATTTCTTACTCCTATATTTCTTCTTAATGTTGTACACAGAGACAGTTTGAGTCAAGCTCCTTGTGTGTGATGCATACTTGGCCAATAAAGATGACACTGAGTCTTTCATGAATACTGTGTGCGTTTACCGTTGATACACTGACACCAGATTCAGTCCACTCCTCGTGAAGCTCAAAGTTCTTGACAATCCAAAAATGCTGTAGTCAAGACCTTGTCAAGACCAGAGCCTGCCAAGACCAAGATCAAACCTGAAACTAAGTCAAGACCAAGACTAAGATCAGGGGCCTCATGTACAAAGACTTGCGTGGATTTCCTACTGAAAGATGACGTACATTTAAATCAAGAAAATGCCCTAAGCAAAAACAAATCCAGATGTATGAAACCGTCCGTACGCAGGAATCCAAGCACATTTCCTTTGTACACAGCGATATGCTTGAAACTGAATGCATGTGAGGAAATACCGGACTCCTCCCTTGACATGCCCCCATTTGAATATGCAATTAGATGCAAATAGATATATACAAGGGCTGCCGTTTGATTCTCCTGTATCCACAATCAAAAACTAGAAAAGCACTCGGAGAGCGCAGACCTCCGCCAAGCGGCACAGTTCCCCCCATACAGTGTTTGTGTGTACGTTTTCAGATTCCCTGAGCATGAAAAGATATGACTAGCAATTGGATTCACAATGATTATTTGTTTATTTGACATGGACAGTGCAATAAACAGACAATTAATGAATGACAATCAATGTGATAGTGATAGGATTAGTGGTTCAGTAGTGTAAAACGGGGCTATAAGGGACGGCGGGTTAATAAGGGACACTTTTGTGGGAAATGTTTTAAATGTAATTCTGCTTTTTTTATTTTGAGCAGGACGCTGAGTTGTGTTGTTATTGTCAAATATCCATGAATCCTTCATCAAATCTAGGCGGAAGCAAAATTAAAAAAGCAGAATTACATTTAGAAAAGTGTCCCATATTACCCCGCCGTCCCTTATAGCCCCGTTTTACGGTTGTAAAAGCATTGTCTCCTTGGCGGAGGTAATAAACTGAAGTGTTGGTGTGTCCATCTCCTCCACTGACGGATGCAGATTGGTTAGACAGGTTGCCGTGGGTTTTATATTATATTGGGGTTGCGCTCCGCGGCAAAACAGAATTTAGAGTCTTCCCCGGCAGAGAGGTCGTTTTTACGCAGTGCCTATAGCTGGGCGGGGAATTTGTGGCAAATAATGGGGCGGCGGACAGGTGTCCGTGTCAGGTTTTGCAGCGTGGCGCAAAAGCAGTCACGCTGGCGGGCCCAGGCCAGCAGTGTTTTCCGCGTGCTTTTGTGCCTAAAACGTTGAAGAACGCGGAGTTTGTGTTGGTCAGACACGACGCCCAGCGCAATGTGCGCAGCGCCTATGGCTGGCACAGGCACACTGGGGGTCCGAGGCCAGCAGTGTTTTCCGCATGCTTTTGTGGCTAAAACGTTGAAGAAGGCAGAGTTTGTGTTGGTCAGACACGACGCCCAGCGGCCTCCATTGCGCCTGCGCACATGTTGAAAATGGCCCTATGTGACAGTGTGGAAAAATGCTTTAAAAAAATTCCTGTATCCAGACGGTGAACCGGATCACCCCCAAAATTTAATCAGTTCTTCCTTGTACCATTTCCAACAACGCCTGAAAGTTTCATGCAAATCCGTCCAAGACTTTTTGAGTTATCTTGCTAACCAACAGACAAACACACAAACACACAAACCCTGGCAAAAACATAACCTCCTCCTGGCCTTTTTGGTCTGGCGGAGGTAATAATGGATTTAATGGAATTTCACAGACTGTGAGTTGGAGGGGGTCCTGAAAGAGGTAGAGGCGCATAAAAACATTTTGTTTGGCACAGTGTTCTGATAGCGCTGGATACAGGTAATTCAATAACCTGCTCACAGCCTTATAAGATTAGTTTGTCTCTTTTATTAAGACAGGGATGAGAAGGAGAAGTTTATTTACCTTTGACATGTTTAAACTGATGTCTGCAGTCGTCCTCAGAAGCGTCAGCTGATTGCTGTGATATGGAGCGTGTACAGCTCAGTAGTTACAAGATCAAATTTCAAAGCAGAAGGTTGCAGGTATGAAACCAGCAGAAATCTCTTTTAGGGACCACAATGGAAATAAGTGTGCACACTTTCTTGTGTCATTCCATTGTTTTTAAATATATATTGTATCTTTTATACAATGTTATTTTGAACAATCAATCAATCAGTCAATCAATCAATTTGTGACCAGCCGGGTGGATCAGCTGGTTGAATTAAAGGAAAACGGTCACGAAAAAGAAGACAATATGAATATGAACCTATTTAGTGGGTAGCCACGGTCACCTGTAAGTTGAAAGTAGATCATATTAGACTCGACAAGTACATATTTTATGTCCAAAATGTAAATCTTATCCTTTATAGTCATATACAACTTACATGGATTACACACTACTATGTAAGTGAATGAAGTGCGCTGGGGAACGGGTGAAGCTGTTGCATTTAAAACTTTACGCATGTGTTTATTGACATAATTACTGTACACACAGAGGCAGTTGGGGGCTTGGTAGAATGCTGTGAAATTGTAGTTTAATCGGCAAGAAAAAGTCATTTATTCAAACCACTAACTTGTAATATGGCCTTGAAGACAGGGTGATATCTGGGGGCACACAGGCGCGTTGCGCATGAGGTGGGTTATTATTAGTACAATTACATGAATTTACTCACCAAGAAATCAACCATCCACACAGTGCCAACTTGTGGTTTGTTCCCAACAATGCTGTTAATTTGAATCATTAGGAAAACCAGCTCTTGCTGCAAACTGTGCTTTGATGTTGGCCTGTTCAACTGCATTGTATGGGAATATGATGGACCTGGGTGACAGCCAGATAATGCCATCCCACACAGCTGGCATAGCTCGGCTCAGGTTCGACTGGGAAATTCTGCCAGCTCCCTCTGGAATGCCCATTTCCAGAAACCCCAGAGTTGTCAGCACCTGCACTGGGACGGGAAGCGCACGGCTTCTCACCGTGTTGCGCTCCAAGAGCAGCCGTAGCTCTGAGCACAGTTCTACAGGGATTGCCTGTGGAAAACTAAACCGGCTGACAAGCCAGTCATCATCCCAAGCCAGAAAATCTTCTGTCTCCAAATACCCTTTCTCTTCTCACTGCACAATGTGCAATATCCTCTAATCCTCTGTTGTTAGAGGCATTTTCTGCACTTCTTTGCACTTGCTTTTATATCCACTCATCTAATTGCGCACACGTGGATGTTTGTTCATCATGTGTCTGGTGTGTACAATAATTTTCATGTCATTATCAGTCTCCCAACATCACCTCTAAGTGTCGCCAATGGACCAATTACAGTAGAAACGTATGTACACCAGCCATGAAGTTGGCGTGGGGCTGCGCATATTTCCACGGTCATTTCATCAAATCAAATCAAATGAAATCAAATCAGCCATTATTTTCATGTTGCTGTACATACAACTGTAGTATAGGCAAGATGAAATTACGTTTCTCTAGGCATCCATATAAGTAAAAAGAACATAATTTACACACGTGGACAAAATTGTTGGTACCCCTCTGTTAATGAAAGAAAAACCCACAATGGTCACAGAAATAACTTGAATCTGACAAAAGTGGTAATAAATGAAAATTCTATGAAAAATAACCAATGAAAATCAGACAATGCTTTTGAATTGTGGTTCAACAGAATTATTTTAAAAAACAAGCTCATGAAACAGGCCTGGACATAAATGATGGTACCCTTAACTTAATATTTTGTTGCACAACCTTTTGAGGCAATCACTGCAATCAAACGATTTCTGTAACGGTCAGTGAGACTTCTGCACCTCTCAGCAGGTATTTTGGCCCACTCCTCATGAGCAAACTGCTCCATTTGTCTCAGGTTTGAAGGGTGCCTTCTCCAGACGGAATGTTTCAGCTCCTTCCACAGATGTTCAATAGGATTTAGATCAGGGCTCATAGAAGGCCACTTTAGAATAGTCCAATGTTTGGCTCTTAGCCATTCTTGGGTGTTTTTAGCTGTGTGTTTTGGGTCATTATCCTGTTGCAAGACCCATGACCTGCGACTGAGACCAAGCTGTCTGACACTGGGCAGCACATTTCTCTCTAGAATACCTTGATAGTCTGGAATTCCATTGTACCCTGCACAGATTCAAGACACCCTGTGCCAGATGCAGCAAAGCAGCCCCAGAACATAACAGAACCTCCTCCATGTTTCACAGTAGGGACAGTGTTCTTTTCTTGGTATGCTTCATTTTTGCGTCTGTGAACATAGAGCTGATGTGCCTTGCCAGAAAGTTCCAGTTTTGTCTCGTCTGTCCATAGGACATTCTCCCAGATGCTTTGTGGCTTGTCAACATGCAGTTTGGCAAATTCCAGTCTGGCTTTTTTATCATTTGTTTTCAACAGTGGTGTCCTCCTTGGTCGTCTCCCATGAAGTCCACTTTGGCTCAAACATCGATGGATGGTGCGATCTGACACTGATGTACCTTGACCTTGGAGTTCACCATGACTGTGTTTAGAGGTTGTTCTGGGCTCTTTTGTTACCATTCGTATTATCCATCTCCTCCTGCGGCCACGTCCAGGGAGGTTGGCTACAGTCCCGTGGATCTTAAATTTCTGAATAATATGTGCAACTGTAGTCACAGGAACATCAAGCTGCTTGGAGATGGTCTTATAGCCTTTACCTTTAACATGCTTGTCTATAATTTTCTTTCTAATCTCCTGAGACAACTCTCTCCTTTGCTTCCTCTGGTCCATGTTTAGTGTGATACACACCATGTCACCAAACAGCACAGTGACTACTTGTCACCCTTTAAATAGGCCGACTGACTGATTACAAGTTTGTAGACACCTGTGATGTTAATTAGAGGACACATCTTGGTTGAACATGTCCCTATGGTCACATTATTTTCAATCTTTTCTTGGGGTACCATCATTTTTGTCCAGGCCTGTTTCATGAGTTTGTTTTTTAAAATAATTCTGTTGAACCACAATTCAAAAGCATTGTCTGATTTTCATTGGTTAATTTTCATAGAATTTTTATTTATTACCACTTTTGCCAGATTCAGGTTATTTCTGTGACCATTGTGGGTTTTTCTTTCATTAACAGAGGGGTACCAACAATTTTGTCCACGGCTGTAAGACACATTCACACACACCCTCACCCCCCACCCCAACACAGCCATTCACACATCCCTGAGACATACTTGAAACTAACTAACTAGAACTACAGTGTGGCAAAAAAGTATTTAGTCAGCCACCAATTGTGCAAGTTCTCCCACTTAAAAGATGATAGAGGTCTCCAATTTTCATCATAGGTATACCTCAACTATGAGAGACAAAATGAGAAAAAAAAAATCCAGAAAATCACATTGAAGGATTTTTAATGAATTTATTGGTAAATTCCTCAGTAAAATAAATATTTGGTCACCTACAAACAAGCAAGATTTCTGGCTCTCACAGACCTGTAACTTCTTCTTTAAGAGGCTCCTCTGTCCTCCACTCTTTACCTGTATTAATGGCACCTGTTTGAACTCGTTATCAGTATAAAAGACACCTGTCCACAACCTTAAACAGTCAGACTCCAAACTCCACTATGGCCAAGACCAAAGAGCTGTCAAAGGACACCAGAAACAAAATTGTAGACCTGCACCAGGCTGGGAAGACTGAATCTGCAATAGGTAAGCAGCTTGGTGTGAAGAAATCAACTGTGGGAGCAATTATTAGAAAATGGAAGACATACAAGACCACTGATAATCTCCCTCGATCTGGGGCTCCACGCAAGATCTCACCCCGTGAGGTCAAAATGATCACGAGAACGGTGAGCAAAAATCCCAGAACCACACGGGGGGACCTAGTGAATGACCTGCAGAGAGCTGGGACCAAAGTAACAAAGGCTACCATCAGTAACACACTACGCCGCCAGGGACTCAAATCCTGCAGTGCCAAATGTGTCCCCTGCTTAAGTCAGTACATGTCATGTCCAGGCCCGTCTGAAGTTTGCTAGAGAGCATTTGGATGATCCAGAAGAGGATTGGGAGAATGTCATATGGTCAGATGAAACCAAAATAGAACTTTTTGGTAAAAACTCAACTTGTCGTGTTTGGAGGAGAAAGAGCACCATACCTACTGTGAAGCATGGGGGTGGAAACATCATGCTTTGGGGCTGTTTTTCTGCAAAGGGACCAGGACGACTGATCCGTGTAAAGGAAAGAATGAATGGGGCCATGTATCGTGAGATTTTGAGTGAAAACCTCCTTCCATCAGCAAGGGCATTGAAGATGAAACATGGCTGGATCTTTCATCACGACAATGATCCCAAACACACCACCCGGGCAACGAAGGAGTGGCTTCGTAAGAAGCATTTCAAGGTCCTGGAGTGGCCTAGCCAGTCTCCAGATCTCAACCCCATAGAAAATCTTTGGAGGGAGTTGAAAGTCTGTGTTGCCCAGCGACAGATCCAAAACATCACTGCTCTAGAGGAGATCTGCATGGAGGAATGGGCCAAAATACCAGCAACAGTGTGTGAAAACCTTGTGAAGACTTACAGAAAACGTTTGACCTCTGTCATTGCCAGCGAAGAGTATATAACAAAGTATTGAGATGAACTTTTGTTATTGACCAAATACTTATTTTACCGAGGAATTTACCAATTAATTCATTAAAAATCCTTCAATGTGATTTTCTGGATTTTTTTTTCTCATTTTGTCTCTCATAGTTGAGGTATACCTATGATGAAAATTGGAGACCTCTCTCATCTTTTAAGTGGGAGAACTTGCACAATTGGTGGCTGACTAAATACTTTTTTACCCCACTGTATATACATATAATATACATAATGTCCATAAGGTGCAGTAGTATGTATGAAAGATTCCGGATTAACTGTTCAGCATCCTAACAGCTTGTGGAAGGAAGCTGTTAATCAGTCTGGTGGTTCTGCCTCTGATGCTTCTGAATCGTTTGCCAGAAGGCAGCAGTTCAAAGTGTTTATGCAGAGGGTGAGAACGGTCCTTGTCAATATTCAGTGCCCTGCTCCTACAACGGCTCTGAAAAAGTTCTTGGACAGAGGGGAGGGAGACTCCAATTACCCTCTCAGCTCCCTTAACTATCCTCTGCAGGGCTTTTTTGTCTGACATACTGCAGCTGGAGTACCATGTTGCAATGCAGTACGTCAGAACACTCTCCACCACACCTCTGTAGGGTGGAGTCCTGAGGTCCTAAGGTCCTGAGGATGCAGATGGGGAGAGAGGCCTGTTTGAGTTTCCTCAAGAAGTGCAGTCTCTGTTGGGCCCGCTTCCTGATCCCCAAGGAATTCTTGCTCCAGGTCAGGTCCTGCGAGATCTGCACTCCGAGGAACTTGATGTTCTCCACTCTCTCCACTAAACAGCCGCCGATGCTGAGGGGGACGTGTTCAGGCCGTGACCGCCGGAAATCGATAATCAGCTCCTTCGTTTTGTCCACGTTGAGCACCAGATTGTTCTCTCTGCACCAGCCCTCCAGGTCTCTAACTTCTTCCCTGTACACTGATTCCTCATCCCTCTGAATAAGTCCCACCCCTGTGGTGTCATCTGCAAACTTAATAATCTGGTTCCCCTCGTGTCTGGGTACACAGTCATGTGTTAGAAGTGTAAACAACAGTGGACTGAGTACGCAGCCTTGAGAGGATCCGGTGCTCAGCGTGATGGAGTTGGAGATGTTGTTTCCAACCTGGACAGACTGAGGTCTCTCGGTCAGGAAGTCCAGGATCCAGAGACATGTGGCGGTGTTCAGACCGAGAAGGAGTAATTTCTTCATCAGTCTCTGTGGAATAATGGTGTTGAATGCTGAACTGAAATCAATGTACAGGAGTCTGGCGTAGGTGTCTTTCTGATCCAGGTGGGTGATAACAGAATGCAGGGTGGTGACTATAGCGTCCTCCGTGGAGCGGTTTGAACGATATGCAAACTGGAGCGGGTCATGTGATGCAGGGAGGCAGGCTGTGATGTGTGGTTTAACAAGCCGTTCAAAACACTTCATCACAATTGGTGTCAGTGCAACAGGACGATAGTCATTCAGACAGGACACAACCGGTTTCTTTGCCACCGGTACTATGGTAGAGGTCTTAAAGCATCTGGGAACGATGGCCTGACTCAAGGAAATGTTATAAATGTCAGTCAGGACATCCGCCAACTCGCTCGTGCAGACTCGGAGCACACGTCCCGGGATGTTGTCCGGACCTGCAGCTTTACGTGGGTTGACCCTAATTAGAGTCCTCCGTGTGTCCAATGCGTTGATGATGATAGCTGGCCCAACAGATGGTGGAGATGGGCCAGCCCTCCCTCTGACTGTCGGGTTTGATGCTTCAAAACGTGTAAAGAAGTTATTGAGCCTGTCTGGAAGCGAAGCGTCATCATCATCGATCCCCTGCCTAGACTTATAATCTGTCAGCGCCCGAACTCCCTGCCACATCCGTTTGGTGTTCCCTGTGTCACAGAGGTGTCCCTGGATTTTTTCCGCATAGGCACGTTTCGCTGTCTTAATTCCCTTTGCGAGCGCAGGCCTGGCTGAGCAGAGGGCGATCCTGTCCTTCGCTCTGAAGGTTGCATCTCTGGCTGTGAGCAGTGAGCGCACCTCTGCAGTCATCCAGGGCTTATAGTTGCCCCGTGCAGTGAAGGTCTTCACTATAGTGACATTCTCTGTGCACTTTGCGATGTAGCTGGTGACCGTTTGAGCATACTCCTCCACATCTGTCCTGTCTCCCTTTGAGGCTGCTATTTTGAAAAGCTCCCAGTCTGTGTGCAGAAAACAGTCCTGAAGTGCCGAGGCTGCACCCTCTGGCCAAATCCTGATTTGTTTCTCTACTGGCCTGCTGCACTTCAGTGAAGGTTTGTAGGCAGGCACCAGCATCACGGATAGGTGGTCAGAAAGGCCGAGGTGGGGGCGAGGTGTTGCCTTATATGCATCTGGGAAGTTTGTGTACACCAAGTCCAACATATTCTCTCCTCTGGTCTTAAAGTCCACAAATTGTTTGAACTTGGGGAGCACAGTCTTTAAACTGGTGTGATTAAAATCCCCTGCAACCACCACAAAACTGTCCGGATGTGAAGTTTGAAATTCACTGATAGCGTTGTGCAGCTCTCGGAGTGCCTCGTTAGCATTAGCTTTAGCATTAGTGCTAGGAGCTATGTAAACGGCAGCTACAAACACGTTGGTGAATTCCCTTGGCAGGTAGAATGGCCAGCAATTCACGATAAGGAACTCCGCCAATGGAGAGCAGTGTTTAGTTGCTAACGTAGCGTTAACACACCAGTTCTTGTTAATATAAATACATAGCCCCCCCCCGCCCCCCCGCTCTTACTGGAGCTAGCAGCCTCTCTGTCCGCCCAGAACAATGTCATCCCTTCCAGCTGAATGGTCGCGTCAGGGATGTTGTCGTGGAGCCATGTCTCCGTGAACGCAAACACACAGCAGTCCCTCCACTCTCTCCAGGTTTCTCTCAGCAGACGCAGCTTGTCCAGCTTGCTGTTGGGGGAGCGGACATTGGAAAGTAGGAGCGACGGTACTGCTGGTCTGGAGGGGTTAGCCTTTAGCCTAGCATGAATCCCGGCTCTCTTCCCTCTCCTTTGTTTGCGTTCGCGCCGCTTACGCTTCCTCCTCTCCTGGGTAGCTGCCAGTGAAACCTCTGATAGTATTCCATGCTGGCGTAGAATGTCCAAGTCACACCCGAGCGCCGCAGTTCTTGCAGCGTGCATTACCTTGATGCTTAATAAGGTCTCACGGTTGTAAGTTTTACAGAATGTATGTCTGGGATGATTAAAACACTCAAAACTCTCACACTCACTGATGCCTTGAGGGGCTGCAGCGTCCATGTGTGCCACCATCATAGATGCCATTCTTATTTTGTACCCGTAGGTAGATTTGTTTTGCAGTCTGGTGACAAATCACCAGTTGCCGGTCGCTGCGTGCGCAAGCGCCTCTTAACTCCCTAACCTGCATGTTTTGGCATGTGGGAGGAAACCGGAGAAATCCCGGAATAAACCCACGCAAACACGGGGAGAACATGCAAACTCCACACAGATCACTGTTGGCCGGGGGCAGGGATTGAACCCACGATCTCACGGTCCCTGCGATCCCCCGGCCGAGAGTAAAACTGTGCTGCCACAGTGCTAAACCACTGCGCCACCGTGCAGCCCATAGATGCCATTCTTGATATATCTGAAATTTTCCATGGAAAAGGACGTATGCCATGTTTTTGTGCATAAGTACTCTTTGTACATGAGGCCCCAGGACCTACATACCTACATACACAGTGGTATTGGTCTACGGAGACTCTGGTCTCCACTACAACACAATGATCCTCTCAAGGCTAGTTATCCCTGATGCTTGTGCACCTGTTTCTACCACAATTGTTTCTTTTCATTAACCTGCTCTAATACAGGCCTCTGTGAACATATAGGGACCTTCTGTGGCTGGTGTCCATGCTGGTCTTTCCCATGATTGTGGTCGTGTGTACTCCTACTGAACAGGTCAGGAAGTTACATTTATACTGAATAATTCACTCAAACTCAAGATGAAAGATTCAGAAAATCTAAGATACTACATCTCTGATTCTCCTAACCTATAAGTCATAAGAATCAAAATTAAAACATAAAATGCTTAATAACATTCTAACCAAAATGGTTCATTTTTACGTCATGAATCATTGACACATCAGCTGGTCATTAACATCTGTTTGTTCTCTCCCATAGACTGAGTCCCCATCGTGCTGTTTGCTCTCTACATGTCTGTTCTTTTCTTCTTCTCTGTCCCCTCACCCCCCAGCCAGTCGCAGCAGATGACTGCCCCTCCCTGAACCTGGTTCTGATGGAGGTTTCTTCCTGCTAAAGGTGAGTTTTCCTTTCCACTGTTACCACCCAGCCAGCATGTCCATGTGGGCCCAACCAAAAGGTTAAACCTGGGCTGTCTTATCGGTCCCATCTGTGTTTGCCCACATGGGCATTACCTGTTTACCTGTTTTCAACTGAGTTTCTGATATATTTGCTATTTTTGGGATGACAGTGGATCAGGAGGTAGAGCAGGCCATCCAATAACCAGAGGGTTGGCAGTTCGAATCCCGCTCTCCCCAGCCATCCTGCCGTTGTGTCCCTGAGCAAGACACTTCTCCCACCTCGCCTCCAGTGTCCATGACACTGCATATGAATGTGTGTAAATGTTCAGTAGTGGTCGGAGAAGCCGTTGGCATGGATTGTCTGCCCCAGGGCAGCTGTGGCTACACAGGCAGCTTCCCACCATCTCTGTCTGAAGAGGGACTGAATAATACACTCATTGTAAAGTGTTTTGGGTATCATGAAAGGTGCTATATAAATGCATTTCATTATTATTATTATTATGTTCTTGTAAATTTGTGATTTCCCCCTAATTTGATATTTTTTTCTTGAAAATTTAAAACATTCTCATAAATTTGCAATTTTTTTTTGTAAATTTGCAACTTTTTTCTCCTAAATTTGCAACTTTTTTCCCTTAAATTTGCAACTTCCTCCTCGTAAATTTGTCATTTTTTTTCCTCATAAATTTGCTACTATTCTTTTGTAAATTTGTCACCATTTTTCTCATAAATTTTCACATTTTTTTCTGATAAATGTGTGACTTTTTTCTCCTAATTTTGCTCATGGCGCCAGTGTTAGTGAAAGCTGCTCTCCTACATTAAACCCATGTGGGGCCCAGTTGGGTTTAAAGCGGGTAAGCCAACATGGAACCCGTGGACAAACCCACATGGAGCCATAAGACAGGGCCGGTGTAAGCTTTGGTGGGGCCCGCATGGCCATGCTGGCTGGGTCAGCGCTGCTCACCGGGGACCGCCTGATTGTTGGGTTCTTTCTGAAGCTCTCCCAGCCTCCCACGCTCTGCACTTGCACAGGCCCAACATCTGCAGTCCCTCTGTTATTCAGCCAGCACTGATCAAAATATGTTAAACACAACAAAGTTAAAGGAACTTCAGGATTGAAATCAAGCCACTCACCAAGTCAGAGGATTTGTGGTCGGAGAGGTGCAGATGCATGGCAAAGAGCTTCTGTTTTTCCAGAATGAGCTGAAAAAGAGATCATTAGCCTCATTTCTACTTGATCTACTTGGCAATGTGGTCCTCATGTTTTCTGTAACTAAGGTATTCAGATAAAGATCACTGTCTTTGAAGCTGGGACAGGATTAGACCATTTTAGCTGAACAGTTTGACGAAAAGAACAACACTGTTAACATCACAGCAGAGCCACAGAAACCTGCCCGTCTGTCTGGACCATTGGCTGAAGGCTAGTTATGTGGAGAGACACCGTGGTTAGCATGCTTAGAGCTTCAAATTTCAGTGTCCACAGCAAAAATATGATGCCTCTGTCTTTTACCACTGCTGACAGCTCAGCTCTACAATACTGTAAATTTGCAATTTTTTTCTCATAAATTTGCAGCTTTTTATTTGTAAATTTGCAACTTTTTTCCTCATACATTTAAAACTTTTGTCCAAATAAATTTGCTGTGCTTTTATCGTAAATTTACAACTGTGATTCTCATAAATTTAAAACTTTTTCTCATATTGGTTTTTTATTTTTCTTATTTTATGTCTTTTTGGGTAGGAGTCTATCAGCGTGGCACATCTTGATGTGGCAATATTTGCCCACTCTTCTTTGTAAAAATGCTCCATATCTGTCAGATCACGAGGGCATCTCCTGTGCACAGCCCTCTTCAGATCACCCGTGTTCCGTCAGATTCAGGTCTGGACTCTGGCTGGGCCATTCCAAAACCTTAGTCTTCTCCTGGTGAAGCCATTCTTTTGTTGATTTGGATGTGTGCTTTGGGTCATTGTCATGCTGAAAGATGAAGTTCCTCTTCATCTTCAGCTTTCTAGCACAAGCCTGAAGGTTTTGTGCCAACACTGACTGGTATTTGGAACTGTTCATAATTTCCTCCACCTTGACTAAGGCCCCAGTTCCAGCTGGAGAAAAACAGCCCCGAAGCATGATGCTGCCACCACCATGCTTCACTGTAGGTATGGTGTTCTTTTGGTGATGAGCAGTGTTGTGTTTGCACCAAATATACCTTTTGGAATTATGGCCATAAAGTTCAACCTTGGTTTCATCAGACCATAACACATTTTCCCACATGTGTTTGGGAGATTTCAAACGTGTCTTTGCAAAATTTTGCTGGGCTTAGATGTTTTTCTTCATAAGATGAGGCTTCCATCTTGCCACCCTAGACAGGAGATTGTTGTCACATGTACTAAACAGCCAGTACTTGCCAGAAATTTCTGCAGCCCCTTCAGTGTTGCTGTCGGCCTCTTGGTAGCCTCCCTGACCAGTTTTGTTCTCGTCTTTTCATCAGTTTTGGAGGGACGTCCAGTTCTTGGTAATGTCACTGTTGTGCCATATTTTCTCCACTTGATGATGACTGTCTTCACTGTGTTCTATGGTATATTTAATGCCTTGGAAATTCTTTTGTACCCTTCTCCTGACTGATACCTTTGAACAATGAGATCTCCCTGATGCTTTGGAAGCTCTCTGTGGACCATGGCTTGTGCTGTAAGATGTGACAACAAAAATGTCAGGAAAAGCCTACTAGAACAGCTGAACTTTATTTGGGGTTAATCAGAGGCACTTTAAATTGTGGCAGGTGTGTGCTGACTCCCATTTAACATGAGTTTGAATGTGATTGGTTAATTCTGAACACAGCCACATCCCCAGTTATAACAGGGTGTACATATTTATGCAACCAGATTATTGTAAGTTTTTTATTTTTTTATTTTTCCTCTTATACGATTTCAGTTTGTTTTTCAATTGGGTTGTACAGGTTATAGGTCACATTAATGGTGAAAAAAATTTAGAAATGATTTATCTTGGTGTCACTTTTTTTACATCACAAAAACCTGGCATTTGAACAGGGGTTTGTAGACTTTTTATATCATATATATATATATATATCCATCCATCCATCTTCTACCGCTTTTCCAGAGGTCCGGGTCACGGAGGCAGCAGTTCAAGCAGAGAAGCCCAGACTTCCCTCTCCCCAGCCACCTGCTCCAGCTCTTCAGAGAGGATACCAAGGCGTTCACAGACCAGCTGGGAGACATAGTCTCTCCAGCAAGTCCTGGGTCTGCCCCGGGGTCTCCTCCCAGTGGGACATGCCTGAAACACCTCAAGTGGGAGGCATGAGAGGCGTATATATATATATATACAGTGTGTGTATATATATATATATATATATATATATATATATATGAGAGAGGATGCAGGCGAGGCAACGAGCTGAACGATACAAGAACTTTATTCTTTCTCAAACGTACAGTACAGCAAAAGGGTATCCCAGGTCTCTGTGCATTTGTCTTTTATATCTTTATTTCCATGCATTGAGACCCGGAACTTCAGACCATAATATATTGTTGTTTGAACAAAGAAATGTGTGGCACATTAACATGACATAACGCCGGCACCGCTTCGACACCCTTCTTCTCTCAGCGGCTCCAGCAGCTCTTACTCTTCCCTGGGGTGCATAGACCCAACAGTCCCGTCTGATACCCCCCGGTCCTTCAGTCCATTGTTCTCCCCTCCCCCCTGCCTATCTATCTATCTATTTATCTATGTGTGTGTGTATGTGTGTATATATATATATATATATATATATATATATATACAGTGTATATATATATATATATACTATATACAGTATATATATGTGTGTATATATATATGTGTATATATATACATTTTTTTGTTTATGTTTTTTGTTTATTTGTCTTAAAACTCCTTTTGTTTTATTTGTTTAATATTTTAGTTCTTGTAAAACTGTCCCACATGTATTGTTAATGTGCATTCTGCTTCTTGTTGCTGAAGAGTTCTGGTGTCCAACTGACAGTAAATGCATCATGTACCATTATTGGAGAATGCAGCACTAATATGAAAGAGGGTAAAACCTAACTGTATGAAAGGGTTAATGGGCACCGGGGTGATGACGCAGCTGTATAGTGACGTCATCACATTCCTTGGCCGCACTGGTTTGATGCTTTCACCACCTACATATCGGCGGTGGGCCTGGACGAAATAGGTGAGGTACAGAAACAGTCTACTGGTTCACTTTCTGGGCATAGAAGGCCAACCTATTTTCGGCACGTTAGGACCAACGGACTCGTTCGCTGATTTAGTCGAGTTGCTAGCTAGCTACTTCACCAGACCCAACAACGTGCTGCCACGGTGCATGAGGTTTCGCCAATGGCGACAAAAGGCTCGGCCTGTCGTCCCCACGTGTGACGGAAACGGTGTCAACACTGTGAGTCCTGACGACTGGTCACGACTGCAGCGTGTGATGAAGCTGGACGACATTAGTGTATCAATGATTGTGGCCACCGCTGCCCCACAGTCCCTGGAAAACGAGACCATGGTTAGGAGGCCTACTCCCTCGTGACCTGATGCGGTGGAACTGCCGGATGACAGATGTTCCGTGACTGGCAGAAACATCACCTTTGCAGTGCAATACGGTGAAAGAAAAATCCCAGCATTCCGGTTCCAAGTGACACACCAGGGCGGTAGTAACATTATGGGGTGGGTTTTGTTCTGCAAACTGGGTTTCTCCCTCACAGTCCCCAGGTGGACCGACAACAGTCCAGGTCCGTTACACTCAGATGTGAATGCAGCCACTCCCTGTCTTGCACCACACAACGGACAGAGCCCAGCAGAACCGGAACAGCCACCGGAATCGCAGTCTGCAGCCACGCAGGACCCGGTCCCTGTGCAGCATGAGTATTCTCGAGCTGCAGCCTCATCACAGGAGGTGATGAGGACGTGAGTGCAGCCAAAGAGTACAGCCTAGAGGGCGAATGCAGCGCAGAGAATAGATACAGCACAGAGAGTGAACGCGACATGGAGGGAGAGCAGCAACCGGACTCGCCTCAGATCCTCGCCTAGCATGAGGCTCATGGAGTCGCTACGGAGTTGCAGGAGAGGGAGTTCGGGAAAAGGGGGACCCTGGTGACTGAGGACGGCCCGGCGCGCGTCCCGCTACCGACAACAGTGACACATCACCCGGACCTCAACCAGTACCAGGTGAAAGGGAAAAGGAACTGAACTGCTTCCAAATCCACGCACAGCACCAGTCTACAGGAGGCGCAGCTGAGCCACTGGATGAAGAGTCTGTGATCGTACAGGATGCAGCAGGGCGGTCCAGGAGGCCCACAGACTTGTTTTCTCCGGCCGTTTTTATATAAGTTAACTGTTGTACGTGCATTTGAATCGGTTATGTGTGTGTCATAAACTGATTGTTAGTATATGGTTTAAATGTTATGCATGTGTTTGCATTTGGAATGTCATGGGGTCACTGTTATAATTGAATTCTTTGGAATATTTATGTTCTATGTGTTTGCTGTTTGTATAAGTTCATGGGATTAATTTGATGTCATGTTTAGATAAGGAAAAATGGTGGGATTTTGTTTGTTGTTTTGGAGTGACTGTGTTAGACCATTGGTGTTGAATTGTTTAATTACTTTCAGTGCATGACTTGTGTTCTAAATTGGGGTGGGTCTGAATGGTGTGTGTGCGTTTGGCTTTTGTGAAGGGGGGGCATGTTGTGTTATAGTGTAGGCTTTTATTTGAGAGGTACGGGTGGCAGCTCCACCTTCTGGTTCCGCCATCGCCTGCGGCTATAAGAGGGCAGCAAGCAGGAGGGGCGGTCTCTTTGCCACCTCTTCTGCCTGACGGCTGCGTGTGTGCTGTGTATGGCCTCCTTAATAAACGCGTGCTCAGTTTGACACCTGGCCTCGTCCTTGGCTCCATATGCAGACATAACAGTGAGGTGTTCTGTAGGAGTCACAAATGGATTCAAGGTGGGGGTGGGGCTGCATCAGGGATCGGCTCTTAGCCCCTTCTTGTTTGCTATGGTGATGGACAGGCTGACAAATGAGGTCAGACAGGAGTCTCCACGGACCATGATGTTTGCAGATGACATTATGATCTGTAGTGAGAGTAGGGAGCAGGTGGAAGAGAACCTGGAGAGGTGGAGTTATGCTCTGGAGAGAAGAGGAATGAAAGTCAGTAGAAGCAAGACAGAATACATTAGTGTAAATGAGAGGGAGGCAGCTGTAACGGTGAAGAAGAAAGGTGTAGAGGTAGTGAAAGTAGATGAGTTTAAATACCTGGGGTCAACCATCCAAAGCAATGGAAAATGCACAAGAAAGGTGAAGAAGAGAGTGCAGGCAGGGTGGAGTGGGTGGAGATGAGTGTCGGGTGATTTGTGACAGAACGGTAGCAGCAAGAGTGAAAGGGAAGATTTACAAGATTGTAGTGAGACCTACTATGATGTATGGTTTGGAGACGGTGGCGCTGACAAAAAGACAGGAGATGGGGTTGGAGGAGGTAGAGTTGAAGATGCTAAGATTTTCATTGGGAGTGACTAGGAGGGACAAGATTCATCATCATCATAGCAGTCTGTCGCGGGCGACAATGACTGTTTCATTTAGGTCTGATCAGATTCCTTTACGTAGCTCTGTCCCCCGCCCTCTGCTGCCAGGAACTCCTGACCCTGCAAACCCGGGCAACATCCGAGCTGGTATGAGTTGCTTTCTGACTGACCATTTCATGGAACTGCTTGCAAAGTTTTTGAGTACTGCTAGCTTTTGCTGGACTAGTGGCACATTCTTGGCAGATAGAGGTATTATCAGTAGCAAAGACAGGCCAAGACAAACTGACTCCAGTATCTGTTGCAGTGACTGACCAATAGGGTACATTTTCAAAACTGGAAAAATGACAAGATTAGAAATGAGTATATCAGAGGGACAGCTCAGGTTGAGCGGTTTGGAGACAAAGTAAGAGACACAAGGCTGAGATGGTTTGGACATGAGCAGAGGAGAAATAGTGGAGATGTTGGACAAAGGATGTTGAAGATGGAGCTGTCAGGCAGGAGGAGAAGAGGAAGATCACAGAGAAGATTGATGGATGTAGTGAAGGAGGACATGGAGAGGGTTGGTGTTCCAGAGGAAGATGAAGGGATGGGGTGAGATGGAGGCAGATGATCCACTGTGGAGACCCTGAAGGGAGCAGCCGAAAGAAGAATAATTAAGCGTTGGTGCTTGAAAGTCTTATGTAACATGATGTTAAAGGTTTATGATTAAATTGTACCCTGCCTCTCGCCCAAAAACATGCTGGGATAGGCTCCAGCCCCCCCGCGACCTGAAAAGGATTAAGCGGAAGAAGATGAATGAATGAATGAATGAATGTGGAGGCGGGGGACAATTCAGTTTTTTTCAAGGCCGCCCCCCCCCCCCCATCCTTGATTTACGCCAATGGACCGTGCATAAACTGTATAAAATCGTCTACTCAGATGCTGAATGAATGCTGGAGGAACTACATCAGTCCGAGTCAGACTGCCACCAGATGGGGTCGTCACGCTCTGATGCTGCAGGCATGACTCCTGCCGCATAACAGCCATGGATGCCATGTGAACATACCGTTCCATATCAGCATGTTCCACATTTTATCTGCACAAAATAAGGCTCCTACTCATTTTCGAGAAAAATTTCCAAGAAAAGAAGCAATAAATTTACAAGAAAAAGGTTGCATAGTTATGAGAAAAAATATCCTAATAAGCAGAAAATGAGATTTTGCAAAAAACATTGTACAAATTTACTGAAAAAATAGTTATTTTCTGAGGAAAACATACACACTAATTTCTAAGAAAAAGTCAAGATTTCTGGAAAAAAAATCCACAAATTTAGTGGAAAAAATGGGAGTTTTAGGAGAAAAATGAAATAAATTTATGTAAGAAATGCTGCAGTTTTGTCCATGAAAGGTAATAAATTTACAAAGAAAAATATAATAAATTTGTGAGAATAGATGAAAATTTATGCTAAAAATACTCAAAATTTAGGGAAAATGTTGCAATTCTATGAGGGGGAAAAAACACATTGGCAAGAAAAAAAAATCCCAAATTTACTAGAAAAAGCTACACTTTTTTTAGAAAACAGTTGCAGATTTATATGTACTAATAACAACTTTGCACAATAGCGATCATCCCCTCCAATACACAACTAGAACAATAATGATCGTTACTTAGAATGGCAACAACAGTGTTGATTAAAATGCAAAATATAGTGTCAGGGTGCATATTCCTATTCTGCAGGGTAATTTAACAAACCGTATTGCTGTTTATTCCATCTAGCTGCAATGCTCCTGTATAACTGGGTACATATGTAGATTTATTTGCTGCTTTGGCTCAGCAGTTCTTACCTTCATCATCTTATTTACCATCTGAGTGCTGCTATCCTTTTGCCACTGTAATCCTGGAATTTCCCCATTGTGGGACTAATAAAGGCTGATCTTATCTTAAATATTATGAACAGGATCTGTGATGAAGGACAGCCCTGGTGGAGTCCAACTCTCACTGGCAATGAGTTCCCCTGATTGTTGGCAATATGAACCAACTATTGCAACGGTCATATAGAGACGTGACAGCTGGTAGCAATGAGCCTGATACCAAATAGTCCCCCGTGGATCGCCACCTTATCATGGTGGGGGAATTTGGGTGCCCTCATGATCCCAGGAGCTATGTTGTTAGAGCAGTCTGCCCCCAGTAGGGTCTACCAAGAACAGGTTCTGGATGAAGGCCCAGAATAAAGGACCGTCCACACCATGCACACTAAAGATAACTACAAATATAAAATTACAGTGTTAAAAATCATTCTAGCTGAAGTGAATGGCAGAATCCACACTTATGGTTATCGCTGTAGTGTGGACTCAGTGACCCACTGGAGTTAGAACTATTTTAAAACTATAATTTTATAGTTATAGTTATCTTTATTTAGCTTGATTTGGGCAGCCCTTAACAGACTCCCATGATAGTTCAAAAATCAAGAACTCAGCATACCCCGTCTGGTATTGGGGGGGGGGGGGGGGCTCGACAGTGGTTGGGTTTCTGCCCATGTGACCTGACCAGACTCAGGCTGAAAGAGCCACATGGGTCCACCCTCCACAGGGCTGACCACATGCAGGGATCTTGGGGTCCGGTGCTGTGTGGCTCAGGTGGCAGGAGAAGGCAGAAACCTTGGCAGGACAATCCACAGCTAACTGAGCTCATAGTTACTGTTAAAAAACCAGCTGAGTCTTTTGAACTGTACAACATCTGTGGCTGTCCTTTCACAAGGTCAGCTCTACATGCATAAAAAGTCAAACGGCCAATTCTCCAAACTAATCTCATTCAAAGGAATAAGAAAGTTAAACAGTTTTTATGACAGGCACTAGTTTATATCTGGTGTTGGTTAGCATTAGATCGATGAAGGTGTAGCTGTAGTTTTCCTCTTACCTGGTTCTCCATGCACTGAACAATATCCTGCTGGACCCTCCACTGAGCAATGCTTCTGTCCCCATATCTGTGTTCAGAGTGGAGATGTCTACAACACGCAAAGAAACATTTAATGCGCTTTTTTCTCTCTAGTACACAACACAAACCTGTACATGAATGCAGGCCTTTTGCTTAGAGGAAATTAACATTTACAGTACACTGAGCTAGGTTCCCATTTAAAAAACACCCTAAATTGTGTAGTGATGTGTAATCAGTGCTGTTTACAGTATGTAACAACTACATTAACTTCTTGTTGTAACTTTTGTGCAGCTCTCTGTGATGCAACAAGAGTTCCTGACTGACTTGTTTATATGTGATGCTGGAAGCAGCAGTTCAGTCCACCCTTCACTTCTCGTTTGTCTTGCTGCAGAGACTGGAGAGAGTTTGATGCGTTCTACGAGGGCTGTTCATTAAAGGGGTCATTGACTGAAAAATGGTGTGCTTGTAGCTTTTAACAGTCTGAAATGTGTCCATTGGTCACATAATTATCCAAAAAATATCAGAACAGTCAATTCTCTTCAAAAACACAGCCTTTAGGTGGTACCTATTCCAGGACCCAAGGCCGGTTGGCTGGATGCTGCTGGCTCTCACGGCCAACTCCCCTACCATCCCCCGGGGCTCGGCATGATGCTCTTGCAGCCAGCGTAGGGGAGCTGCCTTGTGACGGGGTGTCACCCAGCTGGCCCTGGGAGCAGAGTGGTGTCCCACATGTGGAAGCTGTCTCCACGATGGATTACCTGGTTGATCACACATTTCCAGGAGCAGGAACGAGTCATATGTTCCCAGACATTGCCCTTTAAGATCCTGTGGCTCGGCAGCTCAGCTCGACAAGCAGCCTCAGGTCCTGGGCCAGGTCGGTTGTGGTGATTGGGAGGCCACCCAGCATGCACTGCTAACGATTTGTTGTGGAGTCATAGCAAAATTATTGGGAGATGGGCCGGAGTGACATGAGATACACCACTGACTGTGGATCAGTGAACCAATGCCACTCATCCCAGCTAGAAGGAGGCTAAAAGTTAGAAGCTAGTCAGCTAATGGCTAACTGACATAAGAGGGAGGGCGGCGCTGAATAGGTGAATGATGTTTCTTAAAGTGAAAATATAAAATTTGCTTCAATAATTAAAAAACTAAGGAAAATGCAAACAAAATCTGTCACAAACATTTCATTAAGGCATGTGTGAGGTGTTAAAATGTGGAGAAAGTGCAGTCAGTGACCCCTTTAAAGCTTTCCCTTGACCCACTTCCTGTTTTTGTAGGAGGCTGAAATGTCACATGTATAATAATCCACATTTGTATAGGTCACATGGTAAGTTTCTCTTCTACATTGGCCTCATCTCCAATGGAGATGAAGCTGAGTACAGAGGGCTTATCCAGGACTTCGTGGACTGGTGCCATCGGAACTGCCTCCAGATCAACGCGAGGAAAACTAAGGAGCTGGTGGTGGACTGCCGCAGGCATGGGCAGCCCCTCACAGTACCAGTAAATATACAGGGAACAGACATCGAGATGGTGACATCCTATAAGTACCTGGGTATTCATCTGAACAATAAACTAGACTGGTCACACAATACTGATGCACTCTACAAGAAGGGACAGCGCAGGCTGTTCCTGCTGAGGAGACTCAGGTCTTTTGGTGTACAAGGGGCGCTGCTGAAGTCATTCTATGACACGGTGGTGGCATCAGCCATCACTTTTGGAGTGGTCTGCTGGGGCAGTGGCATTACTGCAGCCGATAGGAAGAGACTGAACAAACTGATTAAGAAAGCTAGCTCTGTCCTGGGGCAGCGCCTTGATCCGATGGAGGAGATAGGAGAGAGAAGGAAGGTGGCTAAACTGTCATCTCTGCTGGAGTCCGAGTTCCACCCTATGCAGGACATACTGAATGCACTGAGGAGCTCATTTAGCAGCAGACTACATCATCCCAGGTGCACAACCGAGAGGTTTCGTAGGTCCTTCCTACCAACAGCTGTCAGACTGTACAACCTAAGCAGGGCTGCTCGCAGAGATAGCAAAAAGACGTAACAAACTAATAGTTTTTTGAATGCAAAAGATGCAATAGACTTACACAATGGTCCCCTCCGGCATACAACTAGGAACATACCGGTCGCTATGGAGGGTGAGAATATGTATGGGCACATAATCATACCATGTAGGATAACTAAGTAGACGGTTATGCTGTTTCATTCCATCTAGCAACAATGCTCTGCACTGTGTGTGTTTATATATTTGCATATTTATTCCATCTAGCTACAATGCTCAGCACTGGGTGTGTTTATATATTTATATATCTACATATTATTCCATCTAGCTACATTGCTCCGCACTGTGTGTGTTTATATACTTGCATATTTATTCCACCTAGCTGCAATGCTCCGTACTGTGGGTGTTTATATATTTACATATTTATTCCATCTAGCTACAATGCTCTGCACTGTGTGTTCATATATTCATATATTTATTCCATCCAGCTACAATGCTCTGCACTGTGTGTCTGTGTGTGTGTGTATCTATATATATTTTATAGTAATACGTACATATGTTTATTAGCTGCTCTTGCTTGCTTGTTTTTTTTCTTGCCTTCTGATTGTTGCTCTGAGTGTTGCTATCCCTGTGCTGTTGCAATCCTGGAATTTCCCCGTTGTGGGACTAATAAAGGCTTATCTTATCTTATCTTATCTTATCTTACAGGAGCTAAGGTGGAGTAAGGTGTGATGATGGAGCCAGCTGAATGCAGAGCAGTCATCGGGTTCCTGTAGTTGAGAAGCCGCACAGCAAGAGAGACATTCATGAGATGAAAGAGACTTATGGGGAGGATGACCCATCACATGACGTAGCCAAGCACTGGAATCCACAGTTCAAGTGTGGTCAGACGTCGGTGGAAACAGCACCCATCCCCGAGAGACCACAGCGCTCCACTGATGAAGACTCCATCTGACAAGTGGAGGCCACCATTTTGGAGGACCACCTCATAGCCATTCACCAAGATGTCCAGATCAGTGTGGGGTCTGTGCAAAAAAATCACCCATGACCATCTGTACATGTGGAAGGTGTCCCCACGATGGATTCCCCGGTTGCTCTCACCTTTCCAGAAGGAGGAACGAGTCATGTGCTCCCAGGCTCTATGTGCCCAGAAAACCAGGAGGATTTCTTCTACAGACTAATCATGCAAAACCATACATGGGTCCATCACTATGATCCAGAGACTAAAGCCCAGTAAAGCAATGGAAGCATTATGACCTCTGAAGAAAACACGTATCCAACCCTCAGTGGGTAAGGTCATGCTCACAGTCTTTTGGGACCAGCATGGAGTTGTGACGGTGGATTTGCTGGCAAAGGGTACCACAATTACCAGGACTTACTACGCTTCACTGCTGCAGAAATTACAGGAGGCCATCAAAACGAAGAGGTGTGGCATGCTGACCGAAGGTGTGTTCCTCCTACAAGACAACACACCAGTTCACAACTCACATGATGTCCAGACAGAAGCACAGTCCTGCAGCTATGAAATCCCCCCCTTTATTCTCCTGACCTCACATCATCTGACTTCCACCTCTTTCCAACCATGAGGCCATTTCTGAAGGACAAGCACTTCCAAGACGATGAAACATTGATTTCTGAGGTTAAATTGTGGCTTCTGACACAATCTGCAGACTTCTACAGGTGAGGTCTCCACTGCTGCATAAAGCGATGGGAGAAGTGTGTGACCCTTGGTGGTATCTATGTAGAGAGAGACTGAGAACTGTGACAAGTTCGGTTCCTCTCAGTCCATGGAAATGAGTCAGGGGAGCTCTTTAATGAACAGCCCTCATATTTATCAGCAAATATTGTCCATGGTAAATATTCCCAATAATGGTTTAAAAAGTTAACACAGCCATTTAACAAACTATAAGTATACATACTTTACAAAACTGCAATAACTTTCAGAACTACATTATCACACAGTAAACCTTGCTCAAACGTAACTCCTACTAACTCTCCTTATCAGTAGCTGGGCCATCAGGTGTCTGAACAAATTTAAAATGGTTGGGTTAGGGTCTCATTACTCATCAAACTCTGCAGGAACAAACATAAAATCAAATGCATTTCTCAGGAATTTCAGCCTGAGCTTACGCCAAAGTTTCTGCACCTTCTAGACATGCCACGATTCATGGCATGCAGCAGAGAATGTGTTCTTACTTTAAGAAACTAGAAAAATCTTGAGAAACTGCATCACAGCCGGGCCAGCGGCAGAGGCCACTCACAAACAGAGCGCCGGTATCCACAACGCTGCAGGAAAAGAAGAAAACATTTCAGTGACAGGAAGCGCCAGGCTGATGTCTGAAGCACCACTATGTAACCTTCTTGTGGGAATACTGAAAAGACTACAACTATGGCGACTATGACTTAAGTCCCAACAGCCAATCATGTGGTTAAAGTTGTGTTCTGTGATTGGCTGTTGCAACTGAGTTCATAGTTGCCATAGTTGTAGTCCACTCAGCATTTCTGCCAAGAACAGCTGATACATGCATACTAATTTTGGAAACAAGGTAGAAATCCAAGAGTGCTGCTTTAGTGAGAACAACCTGAGGCCTGTTCTAGAAGCAAGGTTTAGGCTTAACAGGGTCATTTCGTTGTTTGGCTTCTTCCCAGACAGATCACCATGGTAACTCATACTGCAAAGCTAACCTGCTCCCAGGCAGGTTAAGATCCAGATAAGAGCTCTGTGGGGATGTGAGCACCACCCTCAGGCCAGTGAAATACTTCTCAAAATGACATCCATCTCCCCTGTATCTCCTTCATAAGACTCACAAGTCTGAATTTTATTTTAACCATTTAAAAAAGTTTACATTGGCTGGCTGGCTGGCTGGCTGGATGGATGCTTGGATGCATGGATCTACAGGTGATTGGATGGATGGACGATGAATAGATTAATGGCTGGATGGTCAGATGATGGCTGGACAGATGGACTGATGGATGGATGTATGGATGGATGGATGGACGGATGGATGCTTGGATGCATGGATCTACAGGTGATTGGATGGATGGACAATGAATAGATTAATGGCTGGATGGTCAGATGATGGCTGGACAGACGGACTGATGGATGGATGTATGGATGGATGGATGGATGCTTGGATGCATGGATCTACAGGTGATTGGATGGATGGACGATGAATAGATTAATGGCTGGATGGTCAGATGATGGCTGGACAGACGGACTGATGGATGGATGTATGGATGGATGGATGGATGCTTGGATGCATGGATCTACAGGTGATTGGATGGATGGACGATGAATAGATTAATGGCTGGATGGTCAGATGATGGCTGGACAGACGGACTGATGGATGGATGGATGGATGGATGGATGGACGGATAAAGGTCAAGTAACTGCTCACTCTGCAGTAAAGTGAACTAAAGCTGTGTGTCCACCAAACACGTTTGTTCAGCTGTGGGCGACTGTTTTCTATTCATTCTCTGTGTAGTCCAGTGTTTACAGCGCTGAGCGCCCTCGGCTCTGAGATGCTCTTGGCAGTGGCTGCTTGTTGTCATGGCGCTCAAAGCTGAAAAAATTTCAACTTTTCAGACTACAGCTGAGCTCGTCGATGTCAAATCTTTCTAAGCTGTCATGATCAGGTGAGCGTGCGTGAGTCCCCCTCCCTTCCTGCTAGACTTTCCCCGGCTCTGCAGGCAATCACCACACCTGCGTGATTAGAGCACCTGCTGCGTCTCCCTTGCCAGCGCATAAAAGGACCGTCATGTGAAGGTTACAGCGCTGGCTCGTTGGGTATACTACCTCTAAACAAGCAAGTAGGTTTATATTCCTTCTCAGAGGAACGAAATTAATTCCTCTTCTCTTTTCCTCTTTCAGGTTGCTACCATCTTCGTGGTGCGTCTCCAGGGTTCGCTGTGCACTCACCTGCCCCATCATCATCATCATCATCATCATCATCACCACTTCAGCTGCCTGTTCCACCCAGTCACACTTCACCCAGCTCTACTCCTGCCAACCAGCATCCTCTTGTGGTTCGCCGTTTGTGCTGGGTTCCTCTGCCAGGCTCTCTGCTTCTCCCACGTAAGTGCGGTCCTAGTTCTGCCTTATCAGCCCCCCTCCTTGTCTAACCCGCTCTCGTCTCTCCTTACAGGCTGGGTCTTCCTCTGGCGAGTGGCGTCTTTCATTAACAAAGCTCCCTTTTTGAATCAATAAAATCTGACTACTTAGCTTCTCTGTGTTTCTCGTGTGTTTTCTCTGGTGTCGTTCCCTGCACGTGAGCTGTTCATTATTGCCAATCATGACATAAGCAGCCAATCAGAATAAGGAAGGGCGGGACATAGGACTCTGGTACAGTCTGTACTCAGACTCCTGTTTCCGTCTCATCATATTTTGCATCCAGAGCTGCTACCAATGCTAGAAAACGTTTCCTGTCCATTGTTATGTAGAGACTGCTATTAAAAAATCAGTAGAAAGTCTGACCATGGGAAAAGCGGAAGTGGTGAGCTGTAAGTGACAAGCTGTTGCTGGGATACAGGGCACAGACTTGTTTTTCCAGAGCGCAGTGCACAAGCGCTGAAAAAAGACATCATTCAGGGCGGTCAGATGACAAAAAACGGATTTGGTGGACATGCAGCCTTATTGTCACATATGCTGTTTTAAGCAGTGTCTGATGGCCCTGTTGTGGAAGTGTCTATCAGAAGTTGACAGTCTAACACCATTTTATACCAGAGAACAGCAAGTTCAAAAACATCCAGACACATTCTGCAGGAAAGTTTTCCCTAATAAAAAGGAAAATAATCAGCAGAGCCATTTGCATATTTAGTCATTGACTGTAAATGTGAAAGTCACCCAGCAGTGATGAGGGTCTGTTTTGGACTGTCTTTCCTCAAAGGGAGCAGTTGCTGGTTTGCTCTGAGAGAAGAACCCAAGTGTGATGAAGAGGACTGAGGAAGATGGTCCGCATCATCCTCTTCCTTGCAAATGGAGACAGCTTCAGTGCATTTTGAATGTTCTGGAGGAAGGAAGCATTGATTGATGAATGTTAGCATTTAGTATTCCACAAAAATGTACTACTGCAGCTTTGAAAAGTTGTAAAGAAGTAGTAAAGAAAGCTTTTAACATGGTAACTTTAAAACAGTTAACATGAACTGAAGGACCACTGACTAATGTTGAAACTACTGTATGTAATCATCATGGCTACAAATCTTTTTCTGTCAAACTGATCAATCAAGGATATCAATTATGTCCTTTTTCTTTTTCTTCAGGGGTCTCCACAGTGGATCATCTGCCTCCATCTCACCCTCTCCCTTCATCTTCCTCTGGAACACCAACCCTCTCCATGTCCTCCTTCACTACATCCATCAATCTTCTCTGTGGTCTTTCTCTTCTCCTCCTGCCTGGCAGCTCCATCTTCAACATCCTTTGTCCAATATCTCCACTATCCCTCCTCTGCACATGTCCAAACCATCTCAGCCTTGACTCTCTTACTTTGTCTCCAAACCACTCAACCTGAGCTGTCCCTCTGATAGACTCATTTCTAATCCTGTCCCTCCTAGTCACTCCCAGTGAGAATCTTAGCATCCTCAAGGGTTAGGGGGTTAGGGTTCATCTTAGCTTGTCACCTCCAGCTCCGCCACCATCTCCAAACTGTACATCACATCAAAAAATTGTGATAGTTTCCTTTTATTAAAATCTTGCCCACCTTGATGTAGCTTCAGTTTTGCAAGGCCTAGCTTTAGCGTTAGATTATCATTATTAGATCATTTTATCTATTCCTGATGTACAGCACTTTGTATCAGCTCTAGTTGTTTTTAAAGTGCTTTGGAAATAAAGTTTGATTGATTGATTGATTGATTGATTAGTCTAAGGTGACTAAGGCAGGTGAGAGTCTTGTCACACAGCACTTAGGGAAATAGTGTGCAAACAGTGACAGACCACCTCCAGCTCAGCCTCCAGTTATATTGATCCTTAAACAATATCAGCAGTTATGTGTTATGTTACACAAAGAGTCTGCTGTTTGTTATATTTTCCCACAATCTTTATAATTTAATGCAATTATAAATGCACATTATCTTGTGATTTTATGTGTCACTGTCAGCATACTGACATTGACACATAAACTGAGAGTGGAGCAACAGCCTGTCAAAATGTCTGTGCATGTCCCCGCACAGACGGAAGAAGACACTTGGATTCTGATCTGACCACTTGCAATAAAGTCTCATGGCCGCGTGGGGGATTTAGATCCAGTCTATCCCCATCCAGCATGTTCATGTGGGCCTCAACAAAGGTTAAATTGGGCTGTCTTATGGGTCCATGTGGGTTTGTCCACAGGCTCCATGTTGGCCCCATCTGTGTTTGTCCACATGGACATTAACTGTTTATCAATCTTCAGCTTATTTTCTCATAAATGTGCTATTTTCTTGTAACTTTGAGACTTTTTTTCTGTAAATTTGATATTCTTTTTTTGAAAAATTGAAATTTTCTCATAAATTTGAAACTTTTTTTTACTGCAAACTTGCAAATTTTTCTCATTAATTTGTGATTTATTTTTTCCAGATTTAATTTTCTTGTGATTTTGGAGCTTTCTTATAAATTTGCCACTTTTTTACTGTAATCCTACAACTTTTCCCCTCATAAATTTGTTATTTTTTTCCTTGTAAATTTGCTATTTTCTTATATTTTTGTGACTTTTCCCATGTGGCATTTTTCATGTACATTTAGAACTTTCTAAAAAATTTTCAGCTTTTTTTACTGTAAACTTTAGACTTTTTTCTCATTAATTTCACACTTTTTTCTTGTAAATTTTCAATTTATTTACTCATATTTCCTCCTTTTTTTGTTAATTTGCAAGTTTTTCTAAGTTTTTCCTCATAAATTTGTGACTTTTTCTTTTAAATTTGCAAATTTTTCTTGTACATCTTTGTAAGGAGATGGCAAAAACTTTGGAATAATATTAACAAATTAACAAATAAACAGAACAAAAACAATGATGGAGATATGGAATTTAATATTAATAGCAAATTAGTACAGAATCCCACAGTCATTGCTACAGAGTTTAAAAACTTTTACATAAACTGTGAGCTAGAAATATCCAACTCATTTAATCCACCTGATCATAATTCTAGTCCTATTAACGTCTCACAATCAGTTTTTGATATATTACAAATAACTGAAATGAAGTCGCAAATATCATCAGCTCATTGAATAGCTCAAAAGCAACAGATGAACATGGTCTTAACACCAAATTTTTAAAAGAACATAAAGAATATCTCATTTGTCCGATTACTCATTTAATCAATCTGTCAATCAAACATGCTGTCTTCCCAACTGCCTGGAAGGTAGGAGTGGTCAGACCAATTTTCAAAGTGGGGAGTAAAACTGATTTAAACAACTGCAGACCAATCAGCATCTTACCTGTGTAGCATCATCTCACTTTGGCTCAGCAATAATTATTCTTCTGCTTAAAGACATTTTGTTTCATCCAGGAGTAACACAAAGAAATGGATTTTCTTCCCCCAGGCTACAGCTGAAATCCCCTTTCTTTTAAAACCAGCCTAAGGAATTTCCCCAATGTCCGGCTTTGCTTTTATTGCCCCCATAAACATGCTACAGACCTGGCCTACACAGACCTACAACTCAGCTAATTTCCTTAAACTCTGGACATGCTGGATTTAACCAGTGCATTTTAAAGTACATTATTACACACTCAATTCTAAACCTTCTTCTTTTCAGAACTATGAAAAGAAAATGGACTCTGATGTCTTTAATGTGGAAAATCAATAATATGTGTGAAATGCATTAATCTGTGATTTTATATATATTTGCATGTTAAAAATGTTGAAATGAATGTTTATTCCTGCATGTTGATTTAGAAGCACTACTTATAAGATACACTAAGGTTAGTTTAGTTATACTAAGTGTGTAACAGTATATTCCAATGTATTTAAAATTGTGTGTATTCCTGTGGACGGATCACGTTTCACCAGTCTTCATAGAACCCCAGCTTCTTCATCCTATTGGTCTCTCACAGACAAGGCCTGTTATTGGACTAAAAGTTCATCGAGCCCGCCCACGAAGAACACTCATTGGCTGAGATCCCGGAAACCCGCTTAGTTCAACAGGACTTATATAAAGGAGAGGGACCCCTGCTTCTGCCTCTTTTGCTTCACCCTCTCTTCCCTTTTGGCTCTCTTCACAGATCGGCTCTCTTCCTCTTTTGCTTCACCTCTCTTCCCCTTTGGCTCTTTTCCCGGATCGTCTTCTCTCTTTCCGGCTCCCCTTTTCACCGATCGTCATTGTCATTGAGATGGTGACAGCCTATAAGTACCTGGGTGTTCTTCTGAACAATAAACTAGACTGGTCACACAATACTGATGCACTCTACAAGAAGGGACAGCGCAGGCTGTTCCTGCTGAGGAGACTCAGGTCTTTTGGTGTACAAGGTGCGCTGCTGAAGACATTCTATGACACGGTGTTGGCATCAGCCATCACTTTTGGAGTGGTCTGCTGGGGCAGTGGCATTATTGCAGCCGATAGGAAGAGACTGAACAAACTGATCAAGAAAGCTAGCTCTGTCCTGGGGCAGCGCCTTGATCCGGTGGAGGAGATAGGAGAGAGAAGGACGGTGGCTAAACTGTCATCTCTGCTGGAGTCCGAGTTCTACCCTATGCAGGACATACTGAATGCACTGAGGAGCTCATTTAGCAGCAGACTACATCATCCCAGGTGCACAACCGAGAGGTTTCGCAGGTCCTTCCTACCAACGGCTGTCAGACTGTACAACCTAAGCAGGGCTGCTCGCAGAGATAGCAAAAAGACGTAACAAACTAATAGTTTTTTGAATGCAAAAGATGCAATAGACTTACACAATGGTCCCCTCCGGCATACAACTAGGAAAATACCGGTCGCTATGGAGAGTGAGAATATGTATGGGCACATAATCATACCATGTAGGATAACTAAGTAGACGGTTGTGCTGTTTCATCCCTTCTAGCAACAATGCTCTGCACTGTGTATGTTTATATATTTACATATTTATTCCATCTAGCTACAATGCTCCGCACTGGGTGTGTTTATGTTTATATATCTATATATTTATTCCATCTAGCTACAATGCTCCGCACTGTGTGTTTATATATCTACATATTATTCCATCTAGCTACATTGCTCCGCACTGTGTTTACATATTCATATATTTATTCCATCCAGCTACAATGCTCTGCACTGTGTGTCTGTGTGTGTGTATATATATAGTGTTGCTATCCCTGTGCTGTTGCAATCCTGGAATTTCCCCGTTGTGGGACTAATAAAGGCTTATCTTATCTTATCTTATCTTACACACAGCAAGGAAGAACAAAGGACCGTCTGAACAAAGACTCGACCATGTGTCTCTTTTCTGAACACAGAGCAAATAACTTGTAATTTGTTTATGTAACTTTGTATTTTCTTTTTCTCTTAAATGCCTAGGAATTCCTATTTCTTTGAGCTCAATTTTTTTTTATCGGCGTTAAACTCCAATTTTTATTCATCACTTTTTCTTTGTTAAACTTTCTGTAAAACCACTGTTTGTTTAATTTTAATGTAAACTTTAATCTTGATTTATTTTATAATATTTTTCTTGACCAAGCACCCACCAGAAGCTACTATTTTTATCTAAAGTCTGAAGCCTTTTAATTTGAGATTGGATTAGATATCTTTTAATTAATTATTATCGAAGGCCTCTTGAGAAGACGCAGCTCCCACGTCACGTGTAGCGGAGGAATCAAGGCTGTTCATCACACGCTGAAGAAAAGTCGTCATCATCTAGCCCAGTCTCAACTCTGGGTCATACAGCCAAAATCCAGCCTCTTCGACCGCTTGACTTTTAAAGGTCGAACTGTGGATGCTGAAATATCTGCGGGCAGACATTTCCTCTAACATCCACGAAATCTTGGGCTGAGGACGACGCCAGAACCATCATCACCGAGGATCACGTGAGCTGCAACTTTAATTCATCTGCTGAATTAAACGTCTGAGGTTCGGTAATAATTTGTGTATCTAATCAGATGCAAATTAAGAAGCCCTTAACATAACTCTTCTTTTCATTAAAATTCCGTTTTTATTTTCTTAAGATCAATCAAGGACTTTTCATATAATTAGTAAACTTTCTCCATAAGTTTGCGTTGTTTCCATAATCTGTTAACTCAAACTGATAGAAATTGGTTTCTCAAGTTAACCCTGGTTCCGAAAATATTGACATTGTTAATCTATCATTTACAAGATTGATTCTATGATTAATGAAATTACTGCAATGTCTGTTAATCATTTCGTTTAATAAATCTGCAAAAATGAGGAGTTGTTGAGAATTTATTTCATTCTGAGTCTGTTTCAAGCACAGGTATCGAATTCATGGAAAATTTTTGAGACTGATTATTGATTAAATTATTGAGTGATTAAACAGGTATAAAGTGAAATTAAAGATTAAATTGCTTCTTAAAGATAAAAGCTGGTGCCCCTTACGAGTGTTATTAACTTTTCTGATGTATATGAAATGAGATTTGATCTCAGATTCAAATAAATCAATATAAATTAAATAATTCATACCTGATCATATTATTATTTATTAATATCTCCTATTTCCTCCTATACCTGTCATCTCCAAAATAACTGAAAAATGGGTGGCCACACTATTATGTGAACATCTGAATGACGGAAACACCCCCTGCATCACACACAGTTTGGATTCCGTGCCCACCACTAAAACAGAGTCTGCAATAAGCTTGTTCCGAGAGAAAACTAAATCTTTCTTAGACAAGTGCAATTGTTAAGGTGCTGTGTTTTTAAGTCTGAAGAAGGCATTTGACACTGTTGACCACAACATCCTTTTAACCAAACTTACTCAGTTTAACTCAGTTTAACTCAGAGGTTCCAAGGTTGTCAAAGCCAGGATCGGCACTGGGGTTAAGCTCCCAGTGCTCATAAAATGCTCCTTATGGCGTGCATCTCGAAAAGCCTCTGACAACTAAGTCCAACTCCTAGCCTGCCCGTGTGGTTTAGTCTCTAAGCCCGGCGGAACTGCTTTTACTAATAGGAGAAGGGGCGAGGGCGGATCTCTGGCGCCTTAAAACCAGATGCTTCGGGTAGATGGTGGCTCATCAACCTGGGAAAGGAGCACATCTAGGGGAAGGTAAACCCTGATTTCAAACCTCCGCTGCCTTGCGGCACACCCGGTCACAGGAAAGGCTTCGGGAGTCAACCCTGAGGAAAAATCCGGAGTCAGAGCCCCTAAGGCAGTACTCTGTTGTGCTCAACATCGTTCTGGCAGCTCCTGCGACGGCGCTGGTGCCAAACTGTAGCAGCCCTGCTGTTCCTTTGGATTCATCAGTGACGTGGAGAGGGGGGGCATGCTGCATGGGCAACATCTTGTCCTCCATATCTTCCTGCCCAGGCTTGAATCCTACCAACGCCCAACGCTGGAAGGTAGAACACTGGATCACTGGAGAAGACACTCCAGCTTCGCCTTTGGCGTAGACAAAACACGGGGAGTGACAGTTACCGGTTATAAGCCACCGCTCAATTGGCGTAGAGCACGGCGCCAGGGGTTGTTCCCGACGGTGGGAGGGATCATTGGATTTCACTGGACAGCTACCGCCCGCCTCAAGCTGGGCAGCCCCCAGCCAATAAGGTGTTGTCCCGCCACAGCTTGCTTTCCTCATTGGGTGCATGGGGATGAGGAGAAGTCTGAACAGCAGGCTGAGAACCTTCGCACCAGGAAAGACAAAAAAACAAAAGAGACCAACTCTAAAACTGGAAACTTGGAACGTCCGCACTATGATGACAGGACTCGCTGCTAACCTCAAGGACATCAATGACACCAGGAAGACTGCCATCATCAATAATGAGCTGAAGAGACTGGGAGTGGATATCGCCACTCTCCAGGAAACACGGTTGGCTGACGCAGGCACACTGAAAGAGAAGGACTACACGTTCTACTGGCAGGGAAAGGGCAGTGACGAACACAGGGAACACGGAGTGGGCTTTGCAGTGAAGGACACCTTGGTGAAGATGGTGGAACCGGGCAGCAATGGCTCTGCACGACTCCTCACCCTCCGCCTCAACACCACTCAAGGCCCAGTCACCCTCGTCAATGTGTATGCCCCAACACTGAAAGCCACACCAGAGGCAAAAGACGAGTTCTACGAGAATCTCGCAACAACTGTCAGGATCATCCCCAACTCTGAACAACTCATTCTCCTTGGAGACTTCAATGCCAGAGTGGGTGCTGACCACGACTCCTGGCCCTCCTGTCTTGAACCATTTGGCATGGGCAGAATGAACGACAACGGACAGCGGCTGCTCGAGTTCTGCACATATCACGATCTGTGCATCACAAACTCGTTCTTCAAGACCAAGCCCCAACACAAGGTTTCCTGGCGACATCCGCGCTCAAAGCACTGGCACCAGCTGGACTTGATCCTGACCAAGCGCACGTCACTGAAGAACGTGCTAATCTCCCGTTCATTCCAGAGTGCAGATTGCGACACAGACCATTCATTGGTGTGTTGCAAGGTCAAGCTGCAGCTGAAGAAATTCCATCATGCTAGACAGCCTGGAAAGGCACAGATTGACACCAGCAAGATGGCCCAACCAGAACTTGTTGAGCAGTTTGCCTCCACCTTTGAGAAGGAACTTGGTGTACCACAAGAAGGAGAATCTGCAAAGCAGAAGTGGGAAGAGCTGCGAAACACCATCCACCGCACAGCCTTGGCTACCTTTGGGAGGAAGACCTCGAAGTCACAGGACTGGTTTGATGCCAAGTTGACCAAGATGACCCCCGTCATTGAAGCCAAGCGCTCAGCACTTGCTGAGTACAAGAAGCACCCAAACGAGAAGAATCTCCAGATTCTCAGCGCTGCGAGAAGCAAAGTTCAGCAGACTGCTCGGCGCTGTGCCAACGAGTACTAGACTCAGCTCAGCCAAGACATTCAAACCACTGCCATAACAGGGAACATCCATGGTATGTACGATGGCATCAAGAAAGCACTTGGTCCGGCTCAGAGCAAGACGGCCCCCCTCAAATCCTCCACTGGGGAGATGATCACAGAAAAGAACAAGCAGATGGAGAGATGGGTGGAACACTACTCCGACCTCTACTCCAGACAGAACACCGTGACACCGTCAGCCCTTGATGCCATCGACTGCCTGCCATCCATGGACGAACTTGATGCCGAGCCAACTATCGACGAACTCAGCAAGGCCATTGATAGCTTGGCCGCTGGCAAAGCACCCGGTAACGACGGCAACCTCCCCGACCTGATCGAGCACTGCAAGACCGCCCTACTGCTGCCATTGCATGACGTCCTCTGCCAGTGCTGGAAGGAAGGTGCCGTACCACAGGACATGAGGGACGCCAAGGTCATCACCCTCTACAAAAACAAAGGGGAGAGAAGTGACTGCAACAACTACCGGGGCATCTCCCTCCTCAGCGTTGTTGGCAAAGTCTACGCACGAGTTGATCTCGTTTGTTTACAGAAGCTTGCCGAACGTGTCTACCCCGAGTCTCAGTGTGGCTTCCGCGCTGAGCGATCTACGGTAGACATGATATTCTCCATCCGCCAACTCCAGGAGAAATGCAGAGAACAGAACATGCCCCTGTACGTCGCCTTCATCGACCTCACCAAAGCATTCGATCTGGTCAGCAGAGAGGGCCTTTTCAAAATCCTCCCAAAGATAGGATGCCCGCCAAAGTTGCAAAGCCTCATCGAATCGTTTCACACCAACATGCAGGGGATAGTGCAGCACGACGGCAACGTCTCAGAGCCATTCAACATACGCAGCAGAGTGAAACAGGGCTGTGTACTTGCGCCAACCCTCTTTGGGATTTTCTTTGCTATGCTCCTGAGGCATGCCTTCAGCACAGCAACTGAGGGAATCTACCTGCACACAAGATCTGATGGCAGGCTTTTCAACCTCGCCCGCCTGAAAGCCAGAACCAAAGTACGCGAGACTCTAATCAGAGACATGCTGTTCGCAGACGACGCTGCAGTCGCAACCCACACACAGCAGGAGCTTTAGACCCTGATGGACCGCTTCTCCCAGGCATGCAAGGACTTCGGGCTTACCATCAGCCTGAAGAAGACTAACGTCTTGGCGCAAGGCATGGAAGCACCACCAACCATCACCATCGACGACTACGAGCTGGAGGTCGTGAATCAGTTCACGTACCTGGGGTCCACGATCAGCAACAACCTCTCCCTTGATACAGAGATCGACAAGAAGATTGGAAAATCAGCCTTCACACTCGCTCGCCTCACCACACGAGTGTGGGAGAATCCCAAACTCTTTGTCAAGACAAAGATGGCAGTGTACAACGCCTGCGTCATCAGCACACTGCTCTATGGGAGTGAGATGTGGACAACATACGACCGGCAGGAAAAGAGACTGAATTCCTTCCACTTGCGCTGCATTCGCCACATCCTGAATATATCCTGGCAGGACAAAGTGCCCAACACAGAAGTTCTGTCCCACGCCGGCCTTCCCTCCATGTTCATTCTACTCAGGCAGCGCAGGCTCCACTGGCTAGGCCACGTTCACCGTATGGAGGATGGCAGAATCCCCAAAGACATCCTCCATGGAGAACTGGCGACTGGCAGGAGAGACGTTGGCCGCCCACAGCTGCGCTTTAGAGACGTCTGCAAGAGAGACATGAAGGCCCTGGAGATCAACACAGAGCGCTGGGAGGACCTTGCAACGGACTGCTCCAAATGGAGAGGCACCCTGACCAGACAGCTCAAGATGGGTGAAGAGAGACTGACTGCTGCAGCAGATGAAAAAAGGACCCGCAGGAAGAACCGCCACAGACCCAGCAGCACGGAGACCACCCACAAGTGCGACCTGTGTGACAGGAACTGCCATTCGTGCATCGGCCTATTCAGCCACAGGCGGTGCTGTTCCAGCAGAGTAGACGTTTAGGATTCTCTTCCATGGTCATCATAGACCGACGGAGGCCGACGAATGAACTTTCAGAACATGCTATCAAATGGATGAAATCCTATTTAACCGACAGCAATGTGTAATGGTCAACAGTGTCAAATCGCCATGTTTGAAATGTCAAATGGGTGTCCCACAAGGCTTCATACTTGGACCAATATTATTCTCCTTATACATAAGTGATTTACCAAATGCTTGCAGAAACATTCATATACAAATGAATGCAGATGACAGGGTAATATTCACACCTGCAAAAAGCACAAGAAGCCGCCTGTCTTCTTACAACGGCGATGGCTCAAATCCATGACTGGGTGAATAATTCATGTCTTCTACTAAACACTAAAAAAAATGTTTGCATGATGTTTACCAAACAACTATCAAATACAAACTCAAATATTTTCTTAAAAGGGGAGGAGCTGCAATTAGTCGAGGAATTTAAGTACCTTGGCGTGATTTTAGATTCCTCATTAACTTAAAAAACACATAAAAAATTTCAAACTTAATCCAATTCAATCAAATCAAATTCAAGAAATTTTAAACAAATTCGACCATTGCTGACAGCTAGTGTGGCCAAAATGTTTCTGCATGCAATTATCCTGTCACACATCAATTACTCTTTTTTTTTTTTTTTTTTACCAATTGGTCTCTCACTGGTGTAACTATAATCAAACCCATTGAATCCTTATATAAAAAAGCCATAAAAATCTTTGATAAGAAAGATCCCACATGTCATTGTTACATCTACAAGAAAATGTCAGGGCATGGACTGGGCCTCATGTCCTCACTCTGAATTATGATTTTGTTCTTTCTTCTCAGGACATGGGCCCTAGTCCATGTTCTCGCTTTGAGTTTTGTATTTTGGGTATTTTTGTATTTATCACTGTCTCTGCCTTTTGTATTTCTTATGCTTATCTCTGCCGGTCCTTGGTTATTTATTATCTGTATTATATCATGTCTCCTATGTTTGTATCTTTAATAGTCTTTATTATTATTCAGTCTTGTGTGTTAGTTTTATTATCATAGTCATGTTATGTTTGCCCGGCTATTTCTGTCACGTCCTGCTGTCTTGGTTTGGCTTTATTTTGTGAGTGTTCTCTGTTTTCTTTTGCATTACCTGATTGAGCGTTGTTGATTTGTTAAGTGCACACACCAGTTTATAATTATATTCACCTGTTACTTAAGGGACGCAGCCCCTCACCTGGGTGCTGCGTTCTAGTCATTATTTTGGCGCTCAACCACTACTCTGCTTTCCTGAGTCTATCTTGCCAGGTTGGATTATTTTGTGCTTTCTTTGCCTATTTTGCCTGCCCATTGGAAGTATTACTTACACCCTCGAGTTGATCTGGGTTTGGACCAGCTCCAATAAAACATTCAGAACTTTAAGCCTCACGTTTGGGTTCAGCTCCTACAACTCACCGTGACAGAAGAACACAGCCATCATCGATCCAGCGGACCTGAAGTTTCAGTTAATGGGCCTCAATGCCAAGGAGGTGTGGGTGGCTTCCAGCATTGAGGACCTCATCAAGACAGCCCGTACCTCCTGCACGCCAGGAGATGGGGTAATGTTCCTCGCTATAGCCAAAGAGTTAATCGGGGCATTTCCCTCACTACAGCAGTATCCCCAGCTTGCCGGACTCCTGTGCTCTGTCCCCAATCTGCAGCAGATGTTCTAGGAATTGGTGAAGCTGTCACCGGCTGTAGGAGAGGAGGAGAGAGAAGGGGGATCTTCACGAGCTGAGGGATGTGGGCCGTGCCGGTGCCGACGGACACAGCAGCCCGGCTCTTCATCTCCAGTGGAGGCATTCCAGCCATCCATTTCCTCTTTCCTCAACACAGCACCACACCACCGTGCAGCGGTGCCACATCAAACCTGCCACGTCACATCCTAGGATGGATCGTCCAACTCCATAGCAGCAGCAGAACGGGAACAACGGCAAGTACCCTCTTATTTTTTACCATTGTAGGAACTTGGGGAAGTCAGATTATTTAGCACCTCAGACAGAGACAGTGAATAAGCAGTGGAGAACAATGCCCAGGGAGTTCCTGGCAAGAGAGCAGGAAGGAGTCAGAGACATAGGGGGTTGAATGCAGTGTAATGTAAATGTCATGCTGTGTGATAGGAAATGCCATGAAACGTGTGAAGAGTGACTTTTGATATAGAGGAGAGCTTGCTGTAATGATTCAGTCTGTTCTGTGCTTGAGAGATGTGAAGTGTGTAATAAACAGTCTGTCCATGGATCTGCCTCTTATTTCACACACTCCACACCATCAATAAATGAAAGGGCTTATCTTGTTCCCGGGATTGGGGGGAGGATAACTTCAGCCATCTACCATCACAGCACCTACCATCAATCCTCACCTGCATCTCCTGTGTCTTTTCTGAGAGTTTGCCTATACTGGGTGCTAACTAGATGGCCTGGGAAGAACCTGGTATTCTGGACAGGCCACTATTTGCAGCTGCCTCCACGCCAATGCCACAAGACGCCGAGTTTTGCCGAATTGGGACTGCTGCTTTGGAACCCCTGTGTGAGGGTGACAAGGAGGAACAGGAGCAGCGTAGGCAGGCTGTGCTGGCTCAGGAGGAGTTAATGCTGGATTACAAGCCATGGTTTCTTCCAGAGCATGTGTCCCAGCTGGGTTGGATCCAGCTGGCTATGGATGTTCCAGCTTCAGAACCTGCTCCATGACCCCACCTAGCTCCAGTTCCTGCTCCACATCATTCCCCAGCCCCAGTGCCTGCTCCACGACGTCACCCAGTTCCTGTACCTGCTCCGTATCACTCCTTAGTTCCTGTTCCTGCCCTGCCTGCCAGTGTTCCTGATTCTAAGGTGGTCACCCCGGCGACTGGAGACCAGCAGTTAAGGCAAGTACCCTTTCAATTATATTTAAACATCAAATTTGAAAAGTCTTGCCTTGCTCCTGGTGGTGGTGGTGGTGGTGGTGGGGGGGACTGTGCAGATTCCACCTGCTGCCAAGTCCGCTTCACCAGTCTCTGCTGTTAATGACTGTGGTGTCGCCTCACTGACCTCCTGTTTCCCTCCATCATCCGAGGTGGCCGTGTTGAGGATGGGGTCGCAGGAGGACCATGTTCCAGCTGATGTCCCTGAGGTCAGGAGACCTCTTGGTGCCGCTCCCTTACCCTCACTTTCACCTGCTTTTCTTCTGACCTCCTCCCCGAGCTCCAACCCCGAAGACATTGCTCGTTACCTGGAGCTGTGGGACCTCATCAGGGATGTGGGGGAGTGCTACATCTTCTGCCAGCAGATGGATGGTTTGCAGGATGCTGTGTGGAGGGATGCGGCATGGAGGCACGCTCATCAGATCGTCGCAGTGAAGCCCCATCTGAGGGAGGACATTCCTTCTTTCCTTAATGACTTCCTGCCACCCAACGAGTTCACTTTCACACCAGTGGAGGAGTCTTCGTCTGTTCCTGAGTCCGGCACACACATGTCAGCTGTTTCCGCGGACTATGCATCTCAGCCATCTGCTATGAACCTAGCAACTCTCCTGCCATCTGGTTGTGAATTACAGACCCCTGTATGTGCATCCCTTGAACCAGAAATTTCCACTGTTGTGTGCCCTGCACCGGAAATTTCTGCAGAAATGTGTCCTGAATCAGCGGTCTCTGCATTGATGTGTCCTAAATCAGAAAATTCTACATTGGTGTGTGTTGAAACAGAAATTTCTGCATTGGTATTTTCTGAGTCAGAAATTTCTGTATTAAAGTGTCTTGAGCCAGAAATTTCTGCAGCAATGTGTCTTGAGCTGGAAATTTCTGCAGTTGTGTGTTTTGAACAAGAAATTCCTACAGTTTTGAGTCCTGAGACAGATATTTCTGCAATAATCTGTCCTTGGTCAGAAATTTCTGCAGCAATGCATCTTGAGCCTGAAATTTCTGCAGCAATGTGTCCTGAGCCAGAGATTTTTGCTGTTGAGTGTTCTGCACCAGAAATTTCTGCAGTTGAGTGTCCTGTACCATAAATATCTGCAATACTGTGTCGGGAGCCAGAGAATTCTGAAATCTCTGCATTTGTGTGTCCTGGTCCAGAGGTTAAACTAGCTATCATATCATCTCCAGAGGCTGACACGTTGACATTGTCATTTTCTGAGTTTAAGGGGTCTCTGTTACCATCTCCTGAGTTTTTGAGTTCCTTGTTTTCATCCCTTGAGTTTTTGGGTTCTTTGTTATCATCTCTTGAGGTTAAAGTTTCTATGTTGTCTTGTGACCTGGAAAGTCCTGTGTTATTTTTTGACCAAGAAAATCCTGTTTTGAAATTTTTGTTATTCTTTGTATGTAAGGAATTTATGGTATTTTCGGAACAAAGGGTTCGTGAGTTTTCCATTTGGTGGCCCTGAGACTTTGGTAGGCAACCGAATGCATCATGTTTACCCCTCAGGTGGCCTATGGATTCAGGTAGGCCACCTGACCAGTCGTGTTTCCACGGTCTGGTGGCTCTTGAATTGTGGGAGATCACCTGACCCACCTTGTTTTTTGGTTCAGTGACCCTGGGACTTTGGCAGGCCACCCGACCTGTTTTTTGTTTTTGTGTTGGGGTCGTGGACTTTGGTTATGCCCCATAATCTGTGCTTTTGGCCCACCTGGCCTTGTACTCCCACCACCCACTCTGAGAGGGTTTTCTGTTGGTTTTTTTTTTTGGTTTTTTTTTTGTTTTGTTTTTTTAATGTTACCCTGGGTCATCTGCTTTGGGTCAAGCTGCCTTTGGGAGGGAGGATACTCTCAGGTCATGGGCTGGGCCTCATGTCTTCACTCTTAATTATGATTTTGTTCTTTCTTCTCAGAACATGGGCCCTAATCCATGTTCTCGCTTAGAGTTTTGTATTTTCTGGTTATTTGTATTTATCATTGTCTCCTTTTCATATGCCTTAGGTTTGTCTCTGCCAGTCCTTGGTTATTTATTATTTGTATTATATTATGCCTGCGACGGCGCTGGTGCCAAACTGTAGGAGCCCTGCTGTTCCTTTGGATTCATCAGTGACGTGGAGAGGGGGGACATGCTGAATGGGCAACATCTTGTCCTCCATATCTTCCTGCCCAGGCTTGAATCCTTCCAACGCAGAACACTGGAAGGTAGAACACCGGATCACTGGAGAGGACACTCCAGCTTCGCCTTTGGCGTAGACAAAACACGGGGAATGACAGTTACCGGTTATAAGCCACCGCTCAATTGGCGTAGAGCGCGGCGCCAGGGGTTGTTCCCGACGGTGGGAGGGATCATCGGATCTCACTGGACAGCTACCGCCCACCTCAAGCTGGGCAGCCCCCAGCCAATAAGGTGTTGTCCCGCCACAGCTTGCTTTCCTCATTGGGTGCATGGGGATGAGGAGAAGTCCGAACAGCAGGCTGAGAACCTTCGCACCAGGCAAGACAAAAAAAACAAAAGAGACCAACTCTAAAACTGGAAACTTGGAATGTCCGCACTATGATGACAGGACTCGCTGCTAACCTCAAGGACATCAAAGACACCAGGAAGACTGCCATCATCAATAATGAGCTGAAGAGACTGGGAGTGGATATCGCCACTCTCCAGGAAACACGGTTGGCTGATGCAGGCACACTGAGAGAGAAGGACTACATGTTCTACTGGCAGGGAAAGGGCAGTGACGAACACAGGGAGCACGGAGTGGGCTTTGCAGTGAAGAACACCTTGCTGAAGATGGTGGAACCGGGCAGCAATGGCTCTGCACGACTCCTCACCCTCCGCCTCAACACCACTCAAGGCTCAGTCACCCTCGTCAGTGTGTATGCCCCAACACTGACAGCCACACCAGAAGCAAAAGACGAGTTCTACAAGAATCTCGCAACAACTGTCAGGATCATCCCCAACTCTGAACAACTCATTCTCCTTGGAGACTTCAATGCCAGAGTGGGTGCTGACCACGACTCCTGGCCCTCCTGTCTTGAACCATTTGGCATGGGCAGAATGAACGACAACGGACAGCGGCTGCTCGAGATCTGCACATATCACGATCTGTGCATCACAAACTCGTTCTTCAAGACCAAGCCCCAACACAAGGTTTCCTGGCGACATCCGCGCTCAAAGCACTGGCACCAGCTGGACTTGATCCTGACCAGGTGCACCTCACTGAAGAACGTGCTAATCTCCCGTTCATTCCAGAGTGCAGATTGTGACACAGACCATTCATTGGTGTGTTGCAAGGTCAAGCTGCAGCTGAAGAAATTCCATCGTGCTAGACAGCCTGGAAAGGCATGGATTGACACCAGCAAGATGGCCCAACCAGAACTTGTTGAGCAGTTTGCCTGCAACTTCGAGAAGGAACTTGGTGTACCACAAGAAGGAGAATCTGCAAAGCAGAAGTGGGAAGAGCTGCGAAACACCATCCACCGCACAGCCTTGGCTACCTTTGGGAGGAAGACCTTGAAGTCACAGGACTGGTTTGATGCCAAGTTGACCAAGATAACCCCCGTCATTAAAGCCAAGCGCTCAGCACTTGCTGAGTACAAGAAGTACCCAAACGAGAAGAATCTCCAGATTCTCAGGGCTGCGAGAAGCAAAGTTCAGCAGACTGCTCAGCGCTGTGCCAACGAGTACTGGACTCAGCTCAGCCAAGACATTCAAACTGCTGCCATAACAGGGAACATCCGTGGTATGTACGATGGCATCAAGAAAGCACTTGATCCGGCTCAGAGCAAGACGACCCCCCTCAAATCCTCCACTGGGGAGATGATCACAGAAAAGAACAAGCAGATGGAGAGATAGGTGGAACACTACTCCGACCTCTACTCCAGACAGAACACCGTAACACCGTCAGCCCTTGATGCCATCGACTGCCTGCCATCCCTGGACGAACTTGACACTGAGCCAACCATCGACGAACTCAGCAAGGCCATTGATAGCTTGGCCGCTGGCAAGGCACCTGGCAACAACGGCATACCCCCCGACCTGATCAAGCACTGCAAGACTGCCCTACTGCTGCCATTGCATGACGTCCTCTGCCAGTGCTGGAAGGAAGGTGCCGTACCACAGGACATGAGGGACGCCAAGATCATCACCCTCTACAAAAACAAAGGGGAGAGAAGTGACTGCAACAACTACAGGGGCATCTCCCTCCTCAGCGTTGTTGGCAAAGTCTACGCACAAGTTGTTCTCGTTCGTCTACAGAAGCTTGCCGAACGTGTCTACCCCGAGTCTCAGTGTGGCTTCCGTGCTGAGTGATCGACGGTAGACATGATATTCTCCATCTGCCAACTCCAGGAGAAATGCAGAGAACAGAACATGCCCCTGTACGTCGCCTTCATCGACCTCACCAAAGCGTTTGATCTGGTCAGCAGAGAGGGCCTTTTCAAGATCCTGCCAAAGATAGGATGCCCACCAAAGTTGCAAAGCCTCATCGACTCGTTTCACACCAATATGCAGGGGATAGTGCAGCAGGACGGCAATGTCTCAGAGCCATTCAACATACGCAGTAGAGTGAAACAGGGCTGTGTACTTGCGCCAACCCTCTTTGGGATTTTCTTTGCTATGCTCCTGAGGCATGCCTTCAGCACAGCAACAGAGGGAATCTACCTGCACACAAGATCTGATGGCAGGCTTTTCAACCTTGCCTGCCTGAAAGCCAGAACCAAAGTACGTGAGGCTCTAATCAGAGACATGCTGTTCGCAGACGACGCTGCAGTCGCAACCCACACACAGCAGGAGCTTCAGACCCTGATGGACCGCTTCTCCCAGGCATGCAAGGACTTCGGGCTTACCATCAGCCTGAAGAAGACTAAGGTCTGGGCGCAAGGCACGGAAGCACCACCAACCATCACCATCGACGACTACGAGCTGGAGGTCATGAATCAGTTCACATACCTGGGGTCCACGATCAGCAACAACCTCTCCCTTGATACAGAGATCGACAAGAGGATTGGAAAATCAGCCTTCACACTCGCTCGCCTCACCACACGAGTGTGGGAGAATCCCAAACTCTCTGTCAAGACGAAGACGGCAGTGTACAACGCCTGCGTCATCAGCACACTGCTCTATGGGAGTGAGACGTGGACAACATACGCCCAGCAGGAAAAGAGACTGAACTCCTTCCACTTGCGCTGCATTCGCCACATCCTAGACATATCCTGGCAGGACAAAGTGCCCAACACAGAAGCTCTGTCCCGTGCCGGCCTTCCCTCCATGTTCACTCTACTCAGGCAGCGCAGGCTCCACTGGCTAGGCCACGTTCACCGTATGGAGGATGGCAGAATCCCCAAAGACATTCTCTACGGAGAACTGGCGACTGGCAGGAGAGACGTTGGCCACCCACAGCTGCGCTTTAGAGACGTCTGCAAGAGAGACATGAAGGCCCTGGAGATCAATACAAAGCGCTGGGAGGACCTTGCAATGAACCGCTCCAAATGGAGAGGCACCCTGACCAGACAGCTCAAGGCGGGTGAAGAGAGACTGACTGCTGCAGCAGATGAAAAAAGGACCCGCAGGAAGAACCGCCACAGACCCAGCAGCACGGAGACCACCCACAAGTGCGACCTGTGTGACAGGGACTGCCATTCGCGCATCGGCCTGTTCAGCCACAGGCGGTGCTGTTCCAGCAGAGTAGGCGTTTAGGATTCTCTTCCATGGTCATCATAGACCGACGGAGGCCGACGACGATTATATTATGCCTCCTATGTTTGTATCTTTAATAGTCATTAATATTATTCAGTCTTGTGTGTTAGTTTTATTATCATAGTCATGTTATGATTGCCCTGTTATTTCTGTCACATCCTGCCATCTTGGTTTGGTTTTATTTTGTGAGTGTTCTCAGTTCTCTTTTGCAGCCACCCAGGTGAGATGCTGCGTTCTCGTCATTATTTTGGCGTTCAACCACTCTTCTGGTTGCCCGAGTCTGCCTTGCCAAGTTGAATCATTTTGTGCCTTGTTTGCCTGTCTTGCCTGCCAGTTGGAATTATTATTTACACCCTCGAGCTGATTTGGGTTTGGACCAGCTCCAGTAAAACATTTGGAACTTTAAGTCTTTCATTTGGGTTCAGCTTCTACAACTCACCGTGACAGAAAAACAATTTTCTGTCTTTTAAAAATTATCGATACGCTCACATTTTCCTATTCAATTTATAAAATATTAAATGGCTATGCACCCTCCCCTCCCCCCAATATGTTAAACTGAGGACTGTCACTGGCACAACCACCAGAGCAATAACTAATAATCAAATAAACAGAACAAAAAAGATGTTCAATGCCTGTTCAACTTATAAAATATTAAATGGCTATGCCCCCCCCCCCCCGAAGAATATGTTAGAATATGTTAAACTGAGGACTGGCACCAGCATAACCACCAGAGCAATCACTAGAGGAGACTGTGAGGTCCCCTACAGACGCACCACATTGGCTCAATCTATGCTATCAGTAAGGGGCAACAAGATCTGGAACATGCAGAATGCAGTCCAATCTGTCACCGTCTGCACCTACACTACTGCATTGAACTTGGAATCACATTCTTTGATTTCTCCAGTGCCTTTAACACCATCCAGCCACTGCTGCTGGGTGAGAAGTTGCAGATGATGGGTGTCGGCAGCTCTGTGATCTCCTGGATTACCGACTACCTGACAGGCAGGCCACAGTTTGTCCGGCTGGGCAGTGTCTTGTCTGATGTGGTGGTTAGTGATACGGGAGCTCCACAGTGGACTGTGCTCTCTCCTTTTCTCTTCACCTTATACACCAGTGACTTTCAGTACAACACCAAGTCATGCCACCTGCAGAAATTCTCTGACAACTCAGCTGTTGTTAGGTATATAAGAAGGGGAGAGGAGGGGGAGTATAGGGCACTGGTAGACAGATTTGTGGAGTGGACAGAGCAGAATCACCTGAGGCTGAATGTCAGCAAGACCAGGGAGATAGTGATTGACTTCAGGAAGAAGATGACGCCTTCTCAGCCATTGCAGATTTGGGGAGGATGTGGAGGTAGTTGACGACTACAAATACCTGTGTGTCAGGATCAACAATGGGCTGGACTGGAGATCCAACACCAATACTGCACACAAGAAGGGGATGAGAAGACTCTACTTCCTGAGGAAGCTGAGATCCTTCAATGTGTGCAGCAGGATGCTGGAGCTTTTCTACCAGACCATTGTCGCCAGCGCCATCTTCTTTGCTGCTGTCTGTTGGGGTAGCAGTATCAGAGCCAGCAACACCAACAGACTTGACAAGATTATCAGGAGGGCTGGCTCTGTAATTGGTGTCCGGCCGGAGACCTTTGAGACAGTGGTGGAGAGGGGGACACTAAATAAACTGTGATCCATCATGGGCAATCCGGATCACCCCCTCCACCACACACTGGACAGACGGCTGTAGCATCATTCCCTCGGCTCTCATCAATAAAACTATCCCTCCTCTTAAATACATTGTTTCACCCAGGAAGAGTCTGGTCTCAAGAATTTCTTTTTCATCTCAGGACCACAGCTGAACAAACATTCCATGGTCAAAGGATCTCAGGTCGTGCTTTTAACGACTTCTTTGCACGTTTTGAAGTATCAAACTCGACAATCAGAGGGAGGGCTGGCCCACCCCCACCATCGGTCGGATCAGCTTTTACCATCAACACAGCGGACACACGGAGGACCCTAACCAGAGTCAACCCACGTAAAGCTGCAGGTCCGGACAACATTCCGGGACGTGTGCTCCGAGACTGCGCGAGCGAGTTGGCGGATGTCCTGACTGACATTTATAACATCTCCCTGAGTCAGGCCATCGTTCCCGGATGCTTCAAGACCTCTATCATTGTACCAGTGGCAAAGAAACCAGTTGTGTCCTGTTTGAATGACTACCATCCTGTTGCACTGACACCAATTGTGATGAAGTGTTTTGAACGGCTTGTCAAACCACACATTACAGCCTGCCTCCCTGCATCACACGACCCACTCCAGTTTGCATATCGTTCAAACCGCTCCACGGAGGATGCTATAGTCACCACCCTACATTCTGTCATCACCCACCTGGACCAGAAAGACACCTACGCCAGACTCCTGTACATTGATTTCAGTTCAGCATTCAACACCATTATTCCCCAGAGACTGATGGAGAAATTACTCCTTCTCGGTCTGAACACCGCCACATGTCTCTGGATCCTGGATTTCCTGACTGAGAGACCTCAGTCTGTCCGGGTTGGAAACAACATCTCCAACTCTGTCACGCTGAGCACCGGATCCCCTCAAGGCTGTGTACTCAGTCCACTGTTGTTTACACTTCTAACACATGACTGTGTATCCAGACACGAGGGGAACCAGATTATTAAGTTTGCAGACGACACCACGGTGGTGGGACTTATTCAGAGGGATGAGGAATCAATGTACAGGGAAGAAGTGACAGACCTGGAGGGCTGGTGCAGGGAGAACAATCTGGTGCTCAACGTGGACAAAACGAACGAGATGATTATCGACTTCCGGCGGTCACAGCCTGAGCACGTCCCCCTCAGCATCTCTCTCTCTCTTAATCCCTTCACACCTGAAGGTGTATATGGGCGGCGCCTATCTCCGTTTCTCTGACCCTAGGCCACACAGCTACTGTAAGTAGTGAAAGCTACAGCGGGGGGTCAGTCCTCTGGTAGCTCTGTGTGTAACTTTACTTTCCCCATTCCATTATGCGGAGCACCACGCTAGAAGGCAGAAAGCACCATTTTTATATGGTCTTTGGTATGACCCGGCCGGGATTTGAACCCCTGCCTCCCGGGTGTGGGGCGGATGCTCTACCAACTGAGCCACCACTCCGGATGATGATAATGATGATAATGATAATAATAACAAGACTGCCATAATTGTATTGACCATACATTGGTGCTCAACTGGTCATCTGGTGCTCAACGTGGACAAAACGAAGGAGCTGATTATCGACTTACGGCGGTCACGGCCTGAGCACGTCCCCCTCAGCATCGGCGGCCGTTTAGTGGATAGAGTAGAGAACATCAAGTTCCTCGGAGTGCAGATCTTGCAGGACCTGACCTGGAGCAAGAATTCCTTGGAGATCAGGAAGCGGGCTCAGCAGAGACTGCACTTCTTGAGGAAACTCAAACAGGCCTCTCTCCCCATCTGCATCCTCAGGACCTTCTACAGAGGTGTGGTGGAGAGTGTTCTGACGTACTGCATTGCTACATGGTACTCCAGCTGCAGTATGTCAGACAAAAAAGCCCTGCAGAGGATAGTCAAGCGGGCTGAGAGGGTAATTGGAGTCTCCCTCCCCTCTGTCCAAGAACTTTTTCAGAACCGTTGTAGGAGCAGGGCACTGAACATTGTCACCTTCTTAGAATAATTCAGAATTTTTCCTATAATTACTTATAATTTTGTCCATAAATTTGCATCCAATTACTCATAATTCTTTCATTTCAACTGCTCCAAATTCATACTAAAGTTCCATGGTTTTACAGATGTGTTCACTTTCTGTTACTCAGTCCTCAGTTACAAGTTTAATGTGATGGTTTAATGTTGATCATGTCACTTTGTTCACAAGTTATTTGAATGTAAGATCACTTAATCAGGGTTTCATTTAAATAAATCTGTAAAATGACAGAAGTCATTGGGATTCCTTTTCTGTGTTGGTTCTAAGTTCCCAGTAGAATTCACGAATAATTTGAGACTGATTAATGAAGGTATAAGGATGAATTATTAATAATTTGTCCAATCAAAGTGGACTGGTGCCCTAAACGAGTGCGTTGCTCTCTGTGAGTGTTTTCTATCAAGTTTTCCGGTGTGTGTGTGAATTTGAAAGTAAATTTCCTTCCCCACACACCCTGTTAAATGAAATTAAATAATCTTTATACCTGATCATAATTATAAATGAAATAACGCTGCACGGCGGAGCACTTTCTCCAGCAGACTAATAATAATAATAATAATACATCAGTCTTATATAGCGCTTTTCTAAATACTCAAAGACGCTTTACAAAGTAGCATAGGAACAAACATACAATGAACGGGTAAACAGGCAAGGTAGGTACACATAGGTAGAAGAGGCATTCAGTTTTCGTAGGTAGATTTGAAGAGATGGGTTTTGAGTTGACTTTTGAAGGAAGCAAGTGTGTTGGCGGACCAGATGTGAAGGGGCAAGGAATTCCAGAGGGTTGGTGCAGCGATGGCGAATGATCTATCACCCAGGGTGCAGAGTTTTGTCTTGGCGATGGGGTGAGAAGGTGAGAGTCAGCAGAGCGGAGGAGGCGAGTGGGGGAATGATGAGACAGAAGGTCAGTTAGGTATGAGGGGGCAAGGTTATGAAGAGCTTTATAGGTGATGAGGAGGATCTTGAAGTTGATGCGCTGTTGAATGGGGAGCCAGTGGAGTTGACGGAGGAGAGGAGTGATGTGGTCTCTGGAGCAAGAGTGAGTAAGTAGACAGGCGGCTGAGTTTTGGACATACTGTAGTTTTTGGAGGATGGTGGAAGGAAGTCCATACAGAATGCTGTTACAGTAATCAAGTCTGGAGGTGATGAAGGCGTGGATGAGTATTTCAGCAGCAGAGGGGGAGAAGATGGGATGGAGGCGTGCAATATTACGAAGATGAAAAAATGATGTTTTGGTGATATGGTTGATGTGAGATGTGAAGGAGACGGTGGGGTCCATGATAATGCCAAGGTTTCTGGCCAGGGGGGAGGGGTGACTGAGTGACCATCGATTTGGAATGAAAAGTTCTGGGACGAAGGTAAAAGAGATTTTGGTCCAAAAATGATGATTTCTGTTTTATTGCTGTTTAGTTTGAGAAAGTTGTTAGTCATCCAGGTTTTTATGTCTGTGAGGCAGTTGGTGATGGTGGAGAGAATGGCAGGGGTGATGGATTTAGAGGCGATGTACAGCTGGGTGTCGTTGGTGTAGCAGTGAAAGTGAAGACCATGTCGACGGATGATGTGACCAAGCGGAAGCATGTAGAGAGTGAAAAGGGTTGGACCGAGCACAGAGCCTTGTACTACTCTAGACTACTACAGCTTCGCTGTAAAATGGTTAGGTACAGGAAATCTTTCCTGCCACATGCCATTTCACTGTACAATAACTCACTCTGATGTTGAATTCTGGTCATAACTATGCTGCCATACTGCACCTTACAGTCTAATTGGTACCTCACATCTCACTCTGCTCCTGATAGTCCTGCATTGCACAGCGGGTATGATTCATGTGTCTATACGGGTCACCATCTATTCATCTATGATGTAGATAGGCATTTGTAGTAGTTTTATTTTCCATGGGTAATCCCTTTGTCTGTTATGCTGTGTGTGTTTCTGTTGTTTGGTTGTCTACTGTCATGCTGCTGTTACACTGTAATTTCCCAGTTTGGGATCAATAAAGTACATCTATCTATCTATCTATCTATCTGTCTGTCTGTCTGTTATGTGTATTATGGCCCCACTTTATCTGTATATGCTGGGTTTTATTGTTTACCTTTATTTGCACTATGGGTAGCATTACTGTACATAGACTGCTGTCGTTGTTTTTTTATCTTCATTCCTTCTTTTCTTATATATTGCGTACACCACTAAGAGAGAGAGAAACAGCCTTTCATTTCTGATGTATGTCCTGTACATATAGAAGTACTGACAAAAATCTTTGAATATTTGAACTAGAAAAGCACTCAGAGAGCGCATACCTCCACCAAGGCTTCTTCAGTCTCTCATGGATCACCTCCAAAATGTAATGGGTTTGTGTGTAGGCCTAGAGCCACTTGTGGTGAAAATTGCATCAAAGTCTGTCCATTAGTTTTGGAGTATTGTGGCTGACACACTGTGAGAAGCGCCTTGGCTGAGGTATGGATTCCCAGATCATCACCAAAATATAATGGGTTTGTCTGTAGCCTAAGACCCACCTCTGGTGAAAATTTCATACAAATCCATCCAGTAGTTTTTGTGTAATCCTGCTGCACAAATACAAACAAAGCCCTTGGTTGAGGTATGCACTCTCAGATCATCACCAAAATCTAATCATCTGTTCCCCGTGCCATTACACACCTTTCCTGAAAATTTCATCAAAATCCATTCATAACTTTTTGAGTTATGTTGGTAACAGACAGACAGACGGAGGTAATTATATACCATCTGAAATCAAAGAACATACCACACTAAACACTTTTAAGACTCATCTTGAAAATTGGCTTTTAAACAACCAAAATTATATGCATAACTAGTGGATGCTCTGCGGCATGCGCATATACAGTATATGTGCCCATGCATCACACACATATGCCTCACCTCTTGTTCGTTGCTGTTGTTTGTTACCTCTGCTCAGGGAGGACGGAGGTAATGTTTTCAGTAGCATTGGTTGGTTTCTCTGTTTCTTGGTTGGTTGGATTGACTGCTACCAACATAACTCAAAAAGTTATGAACAGATTTTGATGAAAGTTTCAGGAAAGGTGTGTAATGGCACAGGGAACAGATGATTGGATTTTGGTGGTGATTCGGATCATGATGTGGATGTAGGAATTTTTTTAATATTATTTTATATATTAATCTGGCACTTTTCATGTACTGCCCCTTTAAGACGTGTCCACTCAGTTACATGCGTGGTCACACCATAGGGCCATGTGCCTCAGCAACCCAGAAGCCAAACACTGCAGAAAAAGTATGAGGGGGCGTGTCCACCAAACTCATTTTTCCTGCTGTGGGTGACTATTTTCTATTCATTCTCTATGTAGTCCAGCATTGACAGCACTGAGCACCCTTGGGCTGAAACGCTTTGAGCGGTGGCCACTTTTTGTTGCGGTGCTCAGGGCTGAAAAAAATTCAACTTGTCAGACTACTGTACAGCTGAGCCCGTCAATGTCAGAAATGTCAGACCTTTCTAAACAGCCAATCAAAATTAAGGAAGGGCAAGACATAGGACAGTGGTACAGGAAGATGACAACGGAGGTGATGGACAGGGGAGAGGCTGAACTTTGCTGCGTCAAACAATGTGAATTTGTAGTTGATAACTGCAAAAAAAATGGTATGATACCACACTGTTGTGTAATATTGCTGAATAATTATGAACCTTTTCAGTGAACTGGAATGGAGAAGAGAGGACCTGAAAGATTCAATAAACCGTGAGGTTGATTTAAGGTGAACTGCCCAGCCCCAATGTACGGTCAATACAATTATGGCAGTCTTGTTATTATTATCATTATCATCATTATCATCATCCGGAGTGGTGGCTCAGTTGGTAGAGCATCCGCCCCACACCCGGGAGGCAGGGGTTCTAATCCTGGCCGGGTCATGCCGAAGACCGTATAAAAAGTGGAACTTCCTGCCGTCCAGCTTGGTGCTTAGCAATAATTGAATGGAGCAGGGAAATTTGTGGCGGTGCATGGCAGCGGCCCTCTGATTCTGCACTTGGGGTGTGTGTGATTAACACAGTAGATAGGAGAAACACAATCTCGTTCTACTGTACATGATCGGTTGTACAGTTGAATGACAATAAAGGGTGATTTGATTTAATCATTATGATGATATAGTCATATTGTTTTTGTTGTCGTTTCTGTCTAATAATAATAATAATAATAATAATGGTAAATGGCATTCACTTATATGGCACTTTTATTCTCATCTCTTGATGACCAAATAATAATAATAATAATAATAATAATAATAATAATAATAATAATAATGATGATGATTGTATTTATATAGCACCTTTTATTCATATTTTCAGGAAAGGTGTGTCATGGCACACTGAACCATGATTAGAGTTTGGTGATGATCTCAAAATGCACACCTCCCCCAAGGCTCTTATCTTCTCACAGATGTTAGCAACAACACTCCAAAACTACTGGATGGATTTGGATGAAACTTTCACCAGGAGTGGTTCTTGGCCCAGAGATGAACTCATTAGACGCTGGAGGTGACCTGTGAGTGTATATCTCCGCCAAGGCCCTATCTCGCAATGTACAGATGGATGGCAATGTGGATGGACAAAGGAAGGGGGGGACAGAGCATTGGTGGAGGTATGCGCTTTCTGAGTGCCCTGTAGTTGTTGTGAGGTGCTTGAGTGCATGTGTGTGTGCATGCATACACAGCACTTCACTTGTGTGACATTTGAATGTTTTGTTTTCTAGCACCTTAACTCTGCACTTTAGCATATCTGCTTTGTAGTTTTATCGCAGATGTTCTTCTCTTGTATGATTGTTTGTTTGTGTGTTTTTGTGACCCGCCGGGGAACTACAGATGCAAACTAGCAGTATTGCTAAATCTGGCATACTTACATTTGTATTAATGCTCATTGGTATGTAATGTCCCTTTCAAATACCATTACACTTAAACTTTTTTCAAGTAATTTTTTAACATTTTTGTAAATTTGCAAGTTTTTTTCTCCTAATTTTTCACATTTTTTCTCATAAATTTGCTACTTTGTAAATGTTCACATTTTTTCTCATAAATTGTCACGATCTGAGCACGGGGGGATTTCACCGTGCTTTGTTTCTTTGCTTTTTTTGTTTTTCCTTATATTGTATTTTGGAGTCTTTGCCTTTGGTGTTATTTCTAGTTTGTTTGTCGAGACAGAGCTCCTTCTCGAATATAAGCCATGGCTTCTCCCGGATCTCGCCCAACAACTGGAGAAGGTTCCACTGGGACCTCTTCCACCTCTCCAGGAGCCGACATCTCCGCCTCCCATCTCCCGCCATTGCTCAAGGAAATCCCACCGAAGGAACACCTCCACCTCTCAGTTGGCAGTTTCTCCCACGTCGAGCCAGACAACTCCCGCAGCAGTTTTCTCCATATGTTTCTCCTCGCCAGCTGTCCCATCAGCCCACTCATCCTCCTTTTCTGCTGCAACTCCCATCTCCTCAACGTCTCCTCCCGCTGCTGAGAGTCCGACTGTTTCCTCCCCGGCTACGCCCATCACCATGTCTGCAGGGGCGGCTCCTCCATGTTCCGCTGATGGGCCTACAACCATTGAAGTCATGGAGAGGGCTGATTTCCAACCAGCTGCAGCAGATGGCATTGCATCCCGGGAACCCAGGCAAGTGTTTTTTTGTCATTCTCATTCACCTAAACATGAATGATCTTGCCTGATATCCGGTGGTGAGGCTCAGACTAGGCAGTCCTCTGAGTCCTCACTACCTGCTGCAGCTTTAGACTGTTCACCTGCTCTCTCTGTGTCTCCTCCTTTCCCCCTTGAGTGTCTGCCAGCCCCAGGTCTGAGCCGCCAGGCTATGGAGGAGCCTGCGGCCCTGGAAGACCCAGTTCCAGCCCCGCAGCCACAGTCTGGGTGGAGGGAAAATGCTGCAACCAAACTGAAGCCTGTGCCAATGATGGAGCATCCCTGGCCTCAGCAGAACAGGATCCAGTCCCAGTAGGAAGCCGACCTCCTGTGTCCACGTCGGGCAAGCCACCTGCATGGGCCACTTCATTGTGGGGTCTCGGGAGTGCATTCACCACCATGCCTGCTGCTGGGGCCGCCAAAGCAGAGTCCGAGCTGGACCTCCAGAGGGCCAGGCCTGAGACGTCATCGTCTGGATCAACGGAGTCCTGGATGGCAGTTGAGCTTGAGCTCAGGCAAGTGCTCTCTTGGTTTCTGTTGTTTCTATAGCAGAGAGATCTTGTCTGGCTCTTGGTAGGGACAGCCAGGTGCAGTCATCGGCTGCGCCTGAGCTCACTTCACCGGGCTCCACTGCTGCTGGTGACCCTGACCCTGTTTCTCTACATCTCCTGTCTGAGCTTTTCCCCAGGGTCACTGAGGATCGTCCAGCTTTTCCAGAAGTCTCCATGGGTCCAACCTCACTGCCCGAGATCACCGTGGGTCCAGCTCCTCCTGCTGAGGTCAGCGCAGGTGCTCCGTCTCTGCCCAGGACCTCCATGGGTGCTGCTCCCCCCCGGGTGAGGTCCTCGCGGGTGCGCCGTTCCAGCCCAGGGTCTCCAAGGATGCTGCTTCCCCATCAGTTGAGGTCGTCGTGGGTTCTCCGTCCCAGCCCGGGTCCTTCGTGGGTGCAACTTTGGCCCAGCCTGGATCTTCCATGGGTGCTGCTCCCCCTCCTGCTGAGGTCGTCGCGAGTGCTCCGTTCCAGCCCAGGAACTCCGAGGGTGCAGCTATGTCCCAGTCTGGGTCCACCGTGGGTGCAACTTTGCTCCAGCCCAGAGCCACCAGGGATGCAGCTTTGTTCCAGCCCAGGACCACCAAGGGTGCAGTTCTGTCCCAGTCTGGGACCACCGTGGATGCTGCAGAGCAGTCTGAAAGCATCATAGTCCCCTCTCCTCTGCCCAACGCCGTCGTGGTTCTCTCTCCTCTGCCTGATGCTGTTGTGGTTCCCTCTTCTCTGCCTGACACCGTCGTGGTTCCCTCTCCTCTGCCCAAGGCTGTCGTGGTTCCCTCTCCTCTGCCCGAGGCCATCGTGGTTCCCCCTCCTCTGCCCGGTGGCGTTGTGGTTCCCCCTCCTCTGCTTGACATCACCGTGGTCCCCGCTCCTCTGCCTGACATCATCGTCATTCCCCCTACTTTGCTGTCTTTCCCTTCATTGGGCCTCCCCATGGGGGAGCCACCTCCTGGGCCACCCCTTCTGTTTAGGTGGCTAAAAAACTCTGGTTGACCGCCTGATGGACTGTGCTGTTGGGTTGGGTGGCCTATATTCTCCGGCAGGCCACCTGACTCTTACCACCTCGCCATCTGCCAGGCCTGGGACTTCGGCCGGCCACCGGAACAGTCTAGCTCCTTGGTCCTGGCGGCCTAGATCTCTGGTTTTGCCTGGTGCGAATCCTAAGTGGGGTTTTTTGTTTTCTCCTAGCTTGGGTTGAGCTGGGCTATGGGTCATTGGAGTCCTTATTTTTTTCTCTGGTTTGTTTCAGTCCTTCCGTGCCTGGGTCCCCCTCCTCCTGCCCGGGGTGGGGTTGTTTTCTTTTTTTTTTTGTGGGGTGGGTTATTTGTGTGGGTGGGCCCTTTTTTTTCTTTTGATGTTGTCCGGGATGTCTGGTTCCCACCCCTTGTGGGGGGGGGGGCGTGCTCTGTCATGATCGGAGCACGGGGGAGTTTCACTGTGCTTCCGGGTTTCTGTTCCGTGTGGGTGGCGTCCTCTTAGCTGTCAGCCCATTCTCTTTCCTTTCATAGCTCATAGCTGATTGTCATTTTGTCCCCAGCCTGCTCATGTGATTCGCACCGGTTACTCTTTGTGTTAATGGTTGTGATCCTATTTAAGGGCTGTTATTTTAATTTTCTTTTGCCAGAGTCTTAAGTTTCCTTCTTCCATCCCCACCAGAACCCAGCCCTTGTTCTGGTGCGGACTTTTTAAGTTTATTTTGTATATTGGTTTGGTTTTTGAGTTGAGCACTGTTTGGTCTTTGTGTTTTGTTTACTAAATTTCACAAACTGCAGTCCTGCACGTGGGTCTCTCCTCTTTGCCCTGAGGGCAATTCATGACATAAATTTGCTACTTTTTGTAAATTTTCACATTTTTTCTCATAAATTTGTTGCTTTTTGTAAATTTTCACATTTTTCCATAAATTTGTGTTTTTTCCTCATAAATTTGCTACTTTTTTGTAAATTTTCACATTTTTTTAATAAATTTGTGACTTTTTTCTCATAAATTTGCTACTTTTTTCTAAATTTTCACATTTTTTTCTTCATAAATTTGCAACTTTTTTCTTCATACATTTTCACATTTTCTCATAAATTTGTGACCTTTTTCTCATAAATTTGCTACTCTTTTTTTGTAAATTTTCACATTAATTTTTTTCTTATAAATTTTCAACTTTTTTCCTCATAAATTTTCACAATTTCCTCATAATTTTGGAGCTTTTTTCCTCATAAAAATGCTATTTTTTGTAAATTTTCAAATTTTTTTCTGATAAATTTTCAGATTTTTTTCTCATATATTTGCAGCTTTTTTCAACGAAATGTTTTGACTTTTTTCTCATATATTTGCTACTTTTTTGTAAATTTTCGTCTTTTTCCTCATAAATTTGCAGCTTTTTTTCTCAAAAAATTTAAATTTGTGACATTTTTCACATAAATTTGCTATTTTTTCTAAATTTTTACATTGTTTCTCATAAATATTTTTGCTTATTTGTCATAAATTTCCAAATTTTTTCCTCATAAATTTGCTTTTTTTTGTAAATTTTCACACTTTTTCTCATAAATTTGTCACTTTTTTCTCATAATTTTGCCTATGGTGACAGAGTTACTGAAACTTGCTCACCCATTTTAAACCCATGTGGGGCCCAGTTGGGTTTAAAGAAGGTTGAGGCGGATGATAAAATAGGCAGGGCGAAACTCGCCCCTGCGCTGTGAGCGCGCGCAGGAGCGAGCCCTGTGCCTCTAGTCCGCAAGCAGGTGAAGTGGTAGTGAGAGTGAGAGAATGAGAGAATGAGCTACAGAGCAATGCAGCTTATATACCCAACTACAGACAATACATGAAAGGCATTCACAGCAGTAGGTATGGGCATTTGCATTTGAGAGACACACATAACAATAAGGAGATTGCTGGCCGGAATTCGCCTCTGCTCCGGAGCTGCAGGACAAAAGAGGTTACAAGGCACATCTACATATTGTTATCAGTCATTGGATCACAGTAAGGGCGGGAAGCATGAACAATGCATGAATGGCACATTAACATCACAGTACTGAGCCGGAAAAAGCCAGAAGAAGCGGGGCTGCCTGTTGACATTAATACACACATTTCACTGTTCTGTTAATTGCTCTAGCCGAGCGCTGTGCCTGTCCCAGTCTGTTGTGGGGGTTCTCCCACAAAGGTAAACATTACCTGCTCACCTGTACCATAGATAAAGTCCATGTGGGCAAACACAGATGAGGCCAACATGGAACTTGCGGAAAAACCCAAATGGGACCCATAACACAGCCCAATTTTAATCTCTGGTGGGGCCCACATGGACATGCTGGCTGGGTCAGGGTGGTAATGTAAATCTACCCTAACATTTGTCAGGATTGCCCCGCTGGGGTAAAGAAGAGGACTCACATGCATGGCATTTATATGGCATGATTTATTGTGCAAAAACAGAACAGAAAACAAAGCAGCATGTGGGCTAAAAACAAAAGCAAAACACGGAAAGGCTAAGACACAGGGTTACAGGCAAAACAGGCTAGACAGAAGCGTGGGTGAGACGCCGAACCACAATTAGGACACCGCATCGGGCAAAGCCAGACATATATAGACTTTGGGCAATCAACCATGACACAGGACAGGTGGGAACAATCAAGGGCAACCGGAGATGGCAGGGAAGTGGCCACTGGTATGGAGAACAGGATGGGCGCACAGGATGCACAGACAATTACAGACAGGGGATACACATAAAACATATGACAAGGGACATACAGGACAACAGACAAGGCGGGGGATAAATAAAGGTGCTGTCAACATAAACCCAAACCAAAACAGAAGATCATAACAGGAATGACAACGACATGACATGATATGACATGACATAACATGAAATAAAATAATAATAAATACAGAAAATCCCAAAATACAAAACTCAAAGTGACAAGGAATATAAACTTGAACATAAGGCAAAGACATGGGCCCAACCCACGTCTTGACAACATTTAGTATATAAAATGACTTGTCTTCTATTCAGAAATAAGTGACTTTGTATTTCCTTAACATTGTCAGTAGTCCACAAGTTGACACGCCTCTGCAACATTGCGTGGAGGTCGGGGGCAGTGCCTTTGGCATGGCAAACCGGGGTGGTGGTTCCTCTCTTCAAAAAAGGGGACCGGAGGGTGTGCTCCAACTTTAGAGGGATCACACTCCTCAGCCTCCCTGGGAAGGTCTATGCCAAGGTACTGGAGAGGAGAGTCCGGCCGTTGGTCGAACCTCGGATTCAGGAGGAGCAATGTGGTTTTCGTCCTGGCCGTGGCACATCGGACCAGCTCTTTACCCTCTCGAGAATTCTTGAGGGTTCGTGGGAGTTTGCCCAACCAGTTTACATGTGTTTTGTGGACTTGGAGAAGGCATTTGACCGCGTCCCTCGTGGATTTTTGTGGGGGGTGCTTCGGGAGTATGGGGTATCGGGCTTGTTGTTACGAGCTATTCGGTCTCTGTACGACCGTTGTGAGAGTTTAGTTCGTATTGCCAACACTCGGTCGGAGTCATTCCCAGTGAGAGTTGGACTCCGCCAGGGCTGCCCTTTGTCACCGGTCCTGTTCATAATTTTTATGGACAGGATTTCTAGGCGCAGCCAGGGAATGAAGGGTGTCATGCTTGGTGACCACAGGATCTCATCTCTGTTGTTTGCAGATGATGTTGTCCTGTTGGCTTCTTCCAGCAATGACCTACAGCTCTTGCTGGGACGGTTTGCCACTGAGTGTGAAGCGGCTGGGATGAGAATCAGCACCTCCAAGTCCGAGTCCATGGTCCTCAGCCGGAAAAAGGTGGATTGTCCTCTCCGGGTTGGGGACAGGCTCCTGCCCCAAGTGGAGGAGTTTAAGTATCTTGGGGTCTTGTTCACGAGTGAGGGGAAAATGGAGCGAGAGATCGACAGACGGATTGGAGCAGCATCTGCAGTGATGCGGACGTTGTACCGGTCTGTTGTGGTGAAGAGGGAGCTTAGTTCTAAGGCAAAGCTGTCGATTTACCAGTCAATCTACGTTCCTACTCTCACCTATGGTCACGAGCTTTGGGTAATGACCGAAAGAACGAGATCGCGGATACAAGCGGCTGAAATGAGCTTTCTCCGTAGGATTGCTGGACTCACCCTCAGAGATAGGGTGAGGAGCTCAGTCATCCGGGAGAGGCTCAGAGTAGAACCGCTGCTCCTCCACATTGAAAGGAGTCAGTTGAGGTGGTATGGGCATCTGATTAGGATGCCTCCTGGACGTCTCCCACTTGAGGTGTTTCAGGCACGTCCCACTGAGAGGAGACCCCGGGGCAGACCCAGGACTCGGTGGAGAGACTATGTCTCCCAGCTAGTCTGGGAACGCCTTGGTATCCCCTCTGAAGAGCTGGAACAGGTGGCTGGGGAGAGGGAAGTCTGGGCTTCTCTGCTTGAACTGCTGCCTCCGCGACCCGGACCTCCGGAAAAGCGGTAGAAGATGGATGGATGGATGGATGTCAGTAGTCCCAGCTTTGTAAACAGGGTTCTGCAGTGTTTGGCATGGTCAGAACAGCGTGAAGAGTCTGTGTACCTGCATGTCCTGATGCTGTAGGGAAAAGCTGACACAGCACTGAAGGTCTCAGCTGCTTCTCTCTGATGTCTTCCATGCTGGTGCAACACTGGAGACCACCACCGTTTACCTGTGTAAGGAGTGACATCTGAATTTAAATCACTTAGAAAAATAGAAGAGCATTTCTGTAACCACACAGAAGCATGCATGGAGTGGTTTATGGACTGATTTAAAACTGTGACTGCACACAAGACTTCAGATGATAATCTTAGCAAAACAGTTTTAAAATATCTGACAAAAGCCTTTAGTATCCCAAAATAATAATAATAATGGATATGGATCTATATACTGTAGCACCTTTCATGATACCCAAAGCTCTTTACACAGAGTTCATTATTCATTTACTGTACATACTCTGTTGTCATTGAATCCTTATTTAAATCCTCCACCTGAACAACGAGAGCAAGTTTTTAGCCAAAGTCAAATTCCTTGTATGTGTTGTGCATACTTGGCCAATAAAGCTGATTCTGATTCTGATTCTGATTCACTCCACAGACACTGATAGTGATAAGCTACCTCTGTAGCCACAGCTACCCTGGGGCAGATTAGTGGAAATGTGGCTGCCAATCTGTGCCAACGGCTTCTCAGACCACTAAAGTGAACTCATGGTGTATGTCTCCACTACAGGAACCTCCCTGGCTGGAAGAGGAAGTTTTCAGGAACTCATAGCGGCTGAAATAAGGTCTGGTCAGGGGTGGGTACTTCAAAAACTGCTGGGTGGGGTTTAGGATTGACGCGATTCTGACTGGATGAAACTTGGCATCACGACTAGAGTGCTACGTAAACAAAACAGAAGAAAATAGGATTTTTTTTATGTACTTTATTAATCCCAGAGGGAAACTAGAAGAGTACTCAGAGTGCGCATACCTCTGCCCAAGGCTCCTTTCGTTCTTCATGGATCACCTCCAAAATGTAATGGGTTTGTGTGTAGGCCACGCGCTGCTCTGGTGAAAACTGCATCAATGTCTGTCCATGTGTTTTGGAGAATTCTTGCGAACACACTGTGAGAAGATAAGAGCCTTGGTGGAGGTATGCATTCTTGGATCATCACCATAATGTTATGGGTTCCTCTCTAGGCCAAGGACCACCTCTGGTGAAAGTTCCATCAAAATCCATCTAATAGTTTTTGTGTAATCCTGCTGACAATCAGACAAGGAGATGGATGGACAAACAGACAAACCACCCCGATTACATTACCTCCTTGGCGGAGGTAAAAAGCTGAGACGGGGCAACAAAATACGGGGACGGTAAACATTCCACAGGTGAACAAGTTAACTGGAAACAGGTGAGTGTCATGATTGGGTATAAAAGGAGCATCCCAGAAAGGCTCAGTCATTCACAAGCAAGGATAGACAAGGTTCACCACTTTGTGAACAACTGGGTGGGCAAATAGTCCAACAGTTGAAGAACAATGTTTCTCAACGTACAACTGCAAGGAATTTAGGAATTTCATCACCTACAGTTTAGAATATCATCAAAAGACTCAGAGAATCTGGAGAAACTTCTGCACATAAGTGGCAAGGCTGAAAACCAACATTGAATGCCTGTGACCTTCAATCCCTCAGGTGGCACTGCATTAAAAACCAATATCATTCTGTAAAGCAGTGGTCGCCAACCCTGTTCCATAGAGGTCTGAGACCCTGCAGGTTTTCTGTTCCTCCAGCTTCTTCAGCAGGTGTTTTCACTGACCAGCATTCAGTGGAAAGAAACTCAGTGAAATCACCTGTTGAAGACTCTGGTTGGAGGTAAAACCTGCAGGGTCTTGGGCCTCCGTAGCACATAGTTGGGGACCACTGCTGTAAAGGATATTACCAAGTGGGCTCAGGAACACTTCAGAAAATCATTGTCAGTTAACACAGTAAATTGCTAGATCTACAAGTCAAAACTCTGCCATCAAAGCCATTTATCAACAACACTCAGAAACGCCGCCGGTTGTTTTGGGTCTGAGCTTCTCTGAAATGGACTGACACAAAGTGGAACAGTGTGCTGTGGTCTGATGGGTCCATATTTCTGATTGTTTTTGGAAATCATGGACATCATGTCCTCTGGGCTGAAGAGAAAAAGAACCATCCAGATTGTTATCAGCGTTAAGTTCAAAAGCCAGCATCTGTGATGGTATGGGGGTGTGTTAGTGTCCATGGCATGGCTAACACATCTGTGAAGGCACCATTAATGCTGAAAGGTACATACAGGTTTTGGAGCAACATCTGCTGCCATCCAAGCAACATCTTTTTCAGGGACGTCCCTGCTTATTTCAGCAAGACGCTGCCAAGCCACATTCTGCACGTGTTACAACAGCATAGCTTCGTAGTAAAAGAGTGTGGCTACTAGACTAGCCTGCCTGTAGTCCAGACCTGTCTCCCATTGAAAATGTGTGGAACATTATGAAGAGCAAAATACAACAATGGAGACCCTGGACTTAGTGAACTGAATACTGAATATAAGTTGAAAAGGATTTTTAAATCTGTGTATTCTGTTTTTATTTACATTTTACATAATGTCCCATCTTCACTGGGACTGGGGTTTGTATATGATTAAGATGGGGATTTTTGAAGTGTCACTGTGTAAGAAATAATCTTTTTGTGTTGTTCATATTTTCAATTAACTGTTTCCTGTGGTGGCAAAAGCTGTGTGCTAATGGCTTGTCTTGAATTACTCAAAAATCTAGTGCATGTGCAGTTTAATGCATATTGTCTTTTGTTGTCCACCACCACACCTGACACACACACGCACACACACACACACACACACAACTGTCAGTTAAAGTTTACAACACACACACATGCACACACCCCAAACAAACAGTGAAGCAGAAAGGCTTTGATGGCTGAAAACACTTTGTCAAGGTTTTCCTGTTGTAGGCACACACTGTTGTTTCTGTCTACACACACACACACACACACACACACACACACACAATGAGTGGGAAGCTGTCATGCTTTGGTAGAGAACCATGACATGCCACCTGCAACCACGCTGTGTCAGGATGCTTTTGTGGTCATTCCATATCTGATTGTGTCTTTTTTTATTGGAACTTGAGGCTGTTTCCAACATGAAGTCAGTTCCCACAGACTGCCATGTCAAAGCCAACTAATTTATTCTGCATTTTTCCTGTAATGTCTACAGACAATTCCTTTGACTTCATGCTTGGTTTGTGCTCTGACATGCACTGTCACTGTGGGACCTTATATAGACAGGTGTGTGCCTTTCCACATCATGTCCAATCAACTGAATTTACCACAGCTGGACTCCAGTTAAGCTGCAGAAACATCTCAAGAATGATCAGTGGAAACAGGATGAACCTGAGCTGAATTTTGAGCTTCATGGCAAAGGCTGTGAATACTGATGTACATGTGATTTCTTAGTTTTTAAGTTTTAATAAATTTGCAAAAATCTCAAAAAAAAAAATTCACATTGTCATTATGGGATATTGGGTGTAGAATTTTGAGGGAAAAAATTAATTCAATCCCTTTCGGCATAAGGCTGTAACATAAAAAAAATGTGGAAAAGGTGAAGCGCTGTGAAGACTTTCTGGATGCACTGTACAGTATATATTTATTTTTTTTAGAGATTCTTGGGCTGAAGAGCCATCCACCAGGACCAGCAGTGGAACAGGAACAGCTGGAGAGGAACTGATTCCTGGACTACCACAGAGCTAACTGGACTACCACAGAGTCCAGTTAGCTCTGGACTACCACAGAGCTACCGACCAATAAGCATTCTTCCGGCCATTTCCAAAATTGCAGAAAAATGGGTGGCAGAACAGATTGTCCATTATTTAAACAGTAGTTCCCCCTCTCTCCATGCCATGCAGTTTGGTTTCAGATCCAAGCATTCCACTGAAATGGCTACATGCCTCTTCATTGAGAAAATAAAATCTTTTCTTGATAAGGGTGGAGTTGTAGGGGCGGTGTTTTTGGACCTCAGGAAAGCATTCGATACAGTAAATCACTCTGTTCTTCTTACCAAGCTCTTTAAATTTAACTTTTCTCACAATGCTGTGAGCTGGATTGAATCATATCTGCATGATTGAACACAATCTGTATCAGTTAACAACTGCAGATCTGATTCTCTTAGGCTAACTTCTGGAGTCCCTCAGGGATCAATATTAGGCCCCCTTTTATTTAGTCTTTATATTAATGATTTGCCCACTGTTTGTTCTGAAGCTGAATGCTTAATGTATGCAGACGACACGGTTTTCTTTGTTCATGGTCGCTCCAAAGACACTGTTGCTGCTAAACTTAGTAAAACAATGTCCTGTGTCACAACTTGGTTGCAGGAGTGCTGTCTACAGTTAAATGTTTCTAAAACTGTAGGCATGTATTTCACTAAAATAAATAGAGTGTCACCTGACCCTGACATACATGTTAATGGAGGAAAAATACAAATTGTTAGCCAATATAAATATCTTGGGTTAATAATAGATTCACAGCTTTCTTTTAAAGCCCATATTGCTAAATTGTGTAAAAAAATCAAGTTAAATCTTGCAAATTTCCGTGCAATTCGAAATGAAATGTCAACTGATGCCGCAAAAATATACTTGCATTCAGTGATTCTGAGTCACTTCAACTATTGCCTAACTAGCTGGTCCCAGGCGGGTTTGAGTGCAAAAAAACCATTGGAAGTTTTGTACAAACAAGCAGTTAAAGTTATGGATAAAAAATCATCATTGTGCAATTTTTAAAAAATACAGTCTTTTAAATTGGGATAGTCTCCATACATTTGCAAATTTAAATTTGATTTATAAGTACTGCATGATTTGGCTCCAGATCCTCTGGCAGAGTTCATCAGCCAAAGAAACAGCTCTGATTGCGTCACTCGAGGCTCTGTCAGAGGTGACTGTTTCATTCCTCTGCGCAGGAGCACTTTCAGTAAGTCGGCCTGGTCAGTGAGGGGCGCTAGTGAGTGGAACTCAGTACCTGAGGAGGTTAAACTGCTCACAACATTCAAGGCCTTCACAAAAAAATTGAAAATGTGGCTTATAAACACCTACAGCTGCCAACACTAAAAGATAAGTCTGCTGTGATGTTTGATGTTGTGTTTAAATGTACAGTTTGTTATGTATATGTTATTATATGTATATGTATATGTATATGTATATGTTATTTGTTACATTAGTGCCCTCTTCACTCAGACTACCTCCCAATGCAACTTCTCCGCCAGTTACTGCTGCTGATCTGAAGTTTTTTCAGTCCATCTTAGCTGTGGGAGCAGCGGCTATTGGCGCTGGCCGGAAACGAAGGCGGCGTGGTAAACGTGCCGGTGCGTTAGTCAGGCTGAAGAAACGAGGATTTCGCACGCCGCTCCCATCGATCCATCTGGCAAATATCCGCAGTTTGGCGAACAAAATGGATGAACTGCTGCTCCTGACTCACAAAAACCGGGATTTTAGCAGATCTGGCGCCCTTTGTTTCACGGAGTCCTGGCTGAGTGAACACATCCCGGACAGCGCGGTCCGTCTGGACGGATTTCAACTGTTTCGCGCTGATCGCAGCCGAGAATTTTCTGGAAAGACTAAGGGTGGTGGAATCTGCTTCTACATAAACGAAGGTTGGTGTACTGATGTCACAGTGTTGAAGAAGTTTTGTAGCCCTAACCTAGAGTCACTGTTCATAAACTGTAAACCCTTTTATTCACCGCGAGAGTTCTCCTCATTTATTCTGGTCGGAATTTATATCCCGCCTGCTGCTTGTACAACGGAGGCACTGCAGCACCTCGCTGACCAGATAGCAGAGGTGGAGGAAAAACATCCAGACTCTCTGCTTATCATTCTGGGTGATTTCAATAGAGCTAATCTCACAAATGAGCTTCCTAAATACAGACAGCATATTAAATGTCCCACCAGGGACACAAATACACTTAACCACTGTTACACAGTTTTAAGAAATGCCTATCATGCCGTCCCCCGTGCAGCTCTGGGTTTTTCTGACCACTGTCTGCTCCATCTTATTCCAACATACAGACAGAAACTAAAAACTTCCAAGCCTGTTGTAAGGACTGTGAAGAAATGGACTGAGGAATCAAAGCTGAAGTTACAAGCCTGCTTTGACTGCACAGATTGGAGTGTTTTTGAAGCTGCAGCCATTAACTTAAATGAACTCACTGACACTGTGACATCATACACCTGTTTCTGCGAGGACATGTGTGTGCAGACCAAGACCTTCTGCATATACAACAACAATAAACCCTGGTTCATTCCTAAACTGAAGCAGCTACGTCAGACCAAGGAGGAGGCCTACAGGACTGGTGACTGGACTCTGTACAAGCGGGCCAGAAACATGCTGACGAAGGAGACCAGGCTTGCTAAGAGGAGCTACAGTGTGAAGTTACAAAAAAACTTCTCAGCTAACAACTCTGCTTCTGTCTGGAGAGGCCTACGGAATATCACCAACTACAGGAGACCATCCCCCCACCCTGCGGAAAACCTCCAGCTGGCTAATGACCTAAACAGCTTTTAATGCAGGTTTGAAAAGAACCTACAGTTCTCACCTCCCACCCACACAAAAGGATTATCTGCAGCCCCAGGAACTCCATCCCTCCTCCACTCTGACCTCCCACCAGCACTAATGATCTGTGAAGAGGAGGTGCGCCGGGTCTTTCAGAGACAAAAGATCAAGAAGGCTGCAGGACCTGATGGTGTGTCTCCGTCCTGCCTGAGAGTCTGCTCCAACGAGTTGGCCCCCATCTTCACCCGGATCTTTAACAGATCACTGGAGCTGCGTGAAGTGCCTTCCTGCTTCAAACGCTCCATCATCATTCCAGTTCCCAAGAAACCCTCTATTACAGGATTAAACGACTACAGACCTGTTGCCCTGACCTCTGTGGTCATGAAATCCTTGGAGAGATTGGTGCTGAACCACCTGAAGGTCATCACAGGCCCCCTGATGGACCCACTGCAGTTTGCCTACCGGTCAAACAGGTCAGTGGATGATTCAGTGAATATGGGACTACATTACATCCTGCAACACCTCGACTCCCCAGGGACGTACGCCAGGATCCTGTTTGTCGACTTCAGCTCAGCGTTCAACACCATCATCCCAGGCATTCTTCATCAGAAACTCCTCCAGCTCAAGGTGCCCCCCTCCACCTGCCAGTGGATCTCCAGCTTTCTGACTGACAGGTGGCAACAGGTGAAGCTAGGGAGATTTACATCCAGCTCCCGAAAAATTAGTACTGGCGCCCCCCAAGGATGTGTCCTTTCTCCACTGCTCTTCTCCCTCTACTCCAACGACTGCACCTCAGAGGACCCTTCGGTGAAGCTCCTGAAGTTTGCGGACGACAGCACAGTCATCGGTTTGATCTGGGATGATGATGAGTCTGCATACAGGCGGGAGGTGGAGCAGCTGATCCTCTAGTGCAGCCAGAACCATCTTGAACTTAACCCAGCCAAAACGGTGGAGATGACTGTGGATTTCAGGCGACACCCCCCTTCATTCCCCCCACTCGCCATCCTCAACAGCACAGTGTCCACTGTGGACTCCTTCAAGTTTCTGGGTACCACAATCTCCCGGAACCTGAAGTGGTCCTCCCATATAGACACTGTCCGGAAAAAGGCCCAGCAGAGGTTGTTTTTTCTGCGTCAGCTCAAGAAGTTTGATTTGCCTCAGGAGCTGCTGGTTGTCTTCTACACCGCCATCATCCAATCTGTCCTCTGCTTTTCCATCACTGTCTGGTTTGGATCTGCCACTAAACAGGACAAGACCAGACTGCAGCGGATCATTAAGTCTGTGGAGAGGATCATTGGTACCGACCTACCCTCCATTGAGAACTTATATCGGTCCATAACCAGGAAACGGGCGGGAAACATCTGTGCTGACCCATCACACCCCGGCCACAAACTGTTTGAACTTCTATCTTCTGGTCGTCGTTACAGATCACTGAAGGTCAAAACCACCCGTCACAGGAACAGTTTCTTTCCTCAAGCCATCACTCTGATGAACTCCTAACATTCACCTAGTCCTACCTGTTGCTGTACTCATGACTTTTCATCCATTATTACATTGCACATAACTCTCACACTGCTTTTTACTTCATTCACATTATATCACTGAATCTGAGTCCACATTGAAATACTGTGTGATTGTATATTTTTTCATATATTTCTGCAAAGTGTGGTTAGTCCGAGTAAATAACTGCATATATTCCTGTATATATTTGCATCCTTTTATAGAAACGTGGACAGACTGTAATTTACTGTACATACTCTGGTTGTCATTGAATCCTTATTTTTAATCCTTCACCTGAACAACGAGAGCAAGTTTTTAGCCAAAGTCAAATTCCTTGTATGTGTTGTGCATACTTGGCCAATAAAGCTGATTCTGATTCTGATTCTGATTCTGATTAAATGTCTAACCATGTTTTTTTCTTGTAGATGCATTTTACTGCTTTTTTACATCTTGGCCAGGGGACTACAGATGAAAACTAGCCTTTTGGCTAATTCTGGCTTTTTTAACCATGTGTAATCATGTGTTTTATGAAATTGCATTGTCCCTTTTCAAATAAACTAAACTAAACTAAACTAAACTAAACTAAACTAAACTAAGAAAGCGCCTCGACATGGACACAGAAAACAGCCTGTAAACTGGACACTGGAAGTTCAGGGCAAACAGAAATGCTTGACAACATGTATAAGGGGCTCAGTTTCATTTTTGCTATCGCTAAACTTTTGTTTATGTACATTTGAAATATTTATAAAGAGAAAACTGGAGAAAATTCAAATCTGTTTTTTTTTTTGTTATTGCACACCGTTTTAAGCATTTAAGACATATAACATTGACACATGGCAGCATGGTGGCGCAGTGGTTAGCACAGTGGCAGCACAGCAAGAAGGTCATGGGTTCGATCCCACCCCCAGACCATTGATGACCCTTCTGTGTGGAGTTTGCATGTTCTCCCCGTGTCTGCGTGGGTTTACTCCGGGATTTCTCCAGTTTCCTCCCACATGCCAAAAACATGCAGGTTAGGTTAACTGGCATCAAACTGGTGATTCTAAACTGTCCTTAGGTCTGACTGAGAGAGTGAATGGTTGTCTGTCTCTCTGTGTTGGCCCTGCCATGGACTTGGACTGGCGATCTGTCCAGGGTGGACCCTGCCTCTTGCCCAAAGATGCTGGGATAGGCTCCAGCCCCCCCCCCCCCCCCCCACGACCCGAAAAAAAGGATTAAGTGGAAGAAGATGGATGGATGGGTAAGTGTTGCAATTTTGCACATTTTATTTGTTTTGAAGTCAAAATTAGCAAAGTCATTGGTATGGTTACAATATATGGAATGTCTTGTTTGTTTGTTTTGTTTTTTTAGTTAGCGTACAACGTACAGGGAAGGCCACTGAGAATGGTGCTATTTTGAATACTAACACCAGACTGCTCTTCTGAGTTGGTACCATCCATCCATCCATCTTCTACCGTTTAATCCTTTTTGGGTTGTGGAGGGGCTGGAGCCAGGCAGGGTCCACCCTGGACAGATCGCCAGTCCATCACAGGGCCAACACAGAGAGACAGACAACCATTCACTCTCACAGTCACACCTAAGGACAGTTTAGAATCTCCAGCTGATGCCAATCAACCAAACCTGCATGTTTTTGGCCTGTGGGAGGAAACCGGAGTACCGGGAGGAAACCCACGCAGACACATGGAGAACATGCAAACTCCACACAGAAGGGTCACTGATGGTCACTGATGGTCAGGGGGTGGGATCACACCCATGACAGTCAGGAGGGGGATTGAACCCGTGACCTTCTTGCTGTTCTGCCACAGTGCTAACCACTGTGCCACCAAGCTGCTGAGTTGGTACCATTTAAAGTTAAATCAAACATAGCAGACAGACATGAGGATGTTGAGGCCAACGCCACTACAACTGTGCAAAACTCCCTCAGAAGCATCATCTAATTTACCGTCCTGAAGAGGGGCCCCAAACTCAAATTTTACTTAGGGCCCCATGAAGGCTTGGGTCAGCCCTGATATATGTAATATATGCTATAATGATAATGACATCACATTGCATTATAATGTATTTTCTATAATATTATTCCATACAGTATACTGTGTAGTTGTTTGGTGAAAACAATCTTGTAAAATGCAGTGAAAATGTTTAAATCCACTGAACAGGTGAAACCGATTTTAGGTTTAAGATGACGATGACTGCAGGACAGCAACGTGAACAGTCATCGTCTCCACATACCCAGAGGTGAGGATGTGGTACTATTATTAATGTGTTAGGGTCTGTCCCTGTGTGATGACCTGATCCTTCTAGCAGCTCTCAGCCCCACGTCCTCATCTCATTTAAGAAAACCTAAAATTTCATGACAGCTATATTCCGTGTAGGCCTACTTCCTGTTCCTGTGTCACTCTGAGGTTGTTTATATGCACTCATACATCGAGGTGAAGGCGTAGAGGAAGAACAAATCCCACAACGACAGATGTGACAAACAGAAACCTCCATTGGTCTGACCGCTATCAACACGTTCATATCAAAGTCTGGAACCGATATCTACTGTTACCACCGCTGAAAGGAACCAATCACATCTGGTTACTCAGTGTTGATTTATTCTGGAGATTTGTGTGTGTGTGTGTGTGTGTGTGTGTGTGTGTGTGCGTGTTTAACCTGTGTGTTTTCACAAACACACACACAATTTTATTACGAAAAGAACTGAAATAACTGTGATGGTTATATAATATATGACCAACCTCTGCCCCTCCCAGAGTTCAGCTGGGCTGTAATGAATATATTGTGGAGAGAGCAAATAACGGAGGCAGACTCTTGCAGCAGACGACTTTATTCACTCTCACATCAGTCATGACAGAAAAAAGCATATATGAATACACCAGGGTCTCTCCTTTTATATCCTCCACCCATCTCACATCTGCATGACACCTCGCATCACAATACATTCAACCCTTCTCCCCCCACTGTCTCCCAGCTCTCCTTCCTGCTACATCACCATAATCTCTCCCATCTCAATAACTGTTGTCCTCATCTGTTTACCCTCTGCATCCAGTCTGAGATGATTAACCCAGCGTCTACACCATAGCTGATACTGACCTGACGTGTCTCTCCACAAATGTAACTACACATCATGGCAACGTTTTGAACAGGCTGGCCTTCCATAAAATTGGTCCCTTTTCCAGACAGCACCCTACGTGACAATGTCAACATTACATGATGTTGTGTGTAGATTTCTAGAGGCTAGAGGTTGGCAGTGCAACTGAAAAAGCAGATGTTTCTAAATGTCGCTAAGGCATTGTTTTTGTGTAGCATTCAAGGAGGGTCATTGCTCCAGTATTCCTATGTTCTCATATGTAAAGGATTAAACATGTATTAATATTTTTTTTTACTATTTTTATATTCTTTTTTTATTGTACAAACTAAAATGAACCTAAGGCTGATAATAGCATATAAGCTTTAAACACATAATTTTACAGAGAGGATACCAAGACGTTCCAAGACCAGCTGGGAGACATAGTCTCTCCAGCAAGTCCTGGGTGTGCCCCGGGGTCTCCTCCCAGTGGGACGTGCCTGAAACACCTCAAGTGGGAGGCGTCCAGGAGGCGTCCTGATCAGATGCCCATACCACCTCAACTGACTCCTTTCAATGTGGAGGAGCAGCGGTTCTACTCTGAGCCTCTCCCGGATGACTGAGCTCCTCACCCTATCTCTGAGGGTGAGTCCAGCAATCCTACGGAGAAAGTTCATTTCAGCCGCTTGCATCTGTGATCTCTTTCTTTCAATCATTACCCAAAGCTCGTGACCATAGGTGAGAGTAGGAATGTAGATTGAGCGGTAAATTGACAACTTTGCTTTAGAGCTCAACTCCCTCTTCACCACAACAGATAGCTACAACATCTGCATTACTGCAGATACTAGGGCTGTGCGATATGGCCACAATGTCATATCACAATATTAAAATTAAATCAATTAAATTAAATCACCCTTTATTGTCATTCAACTGTACAACCAATCATGTACAGTAGAACGAGATTGTGTTTTTCCTATCTACAGTGTTAATCACACACACCCCATGTGTAGAATCAGAGGGCCGCTGCCATGCAAGGCACCGCCACAAATTTCCCTCCTCCATTCCATTTTTTGCTGAGCACCAAGCTGGACAGCAGGAAGTTCCACTTTTATATGGTCTTCGGCATGACCCGGCCGGGATTTGAATCCCTGCCTCCCGGGTGTGGGGCGGATGCTCTACCAACTGAGCCACCACTCCGGTATATAAATACTCATATCACAATAATGATATACTGTATATCATGGTATACATTTTCTGTAAATTCTACAATTATAGATACAGATACAGATACAGATATAGATACAGGGTTTTGTCTGATAACATTTCCGTGTGGTGGTGCACCACGCCGGAAATCATGCTGCCACACCAAGAACATATAAATTTAAGAAAAAATATGAAGGAATGATGCTCTGCAAGCATGCACACAAATAACGCGCACGACTGTCATCTGCACGGAGTTCGGAAGCACCCCTCCCACATGTTCCATTCAGCAGGCAGCGTGTCTTCCTCCTTTCGCTGTCCATGAGAACCATGAGCTTATTAAAGTACTTTAAACATGGGGGGGGGGACAGAAGAGGTATGTAAGCAGTTGAGGCATTTATCAGGGTTTTAACCCGCTGGTAAGGGGAACAATAATGAAGACTTGCTTAGAAAACAGGTGTGGTTAGGCTTCATATGCAGGGAAAGGCAAGAGTGACTGATGATTTGCTGAGGATTTACTTCACCAGCCACTACAATATTAACTAATTTATGTTCATTATTATGTACCTGGCAAGTTAAGATGACCAAATATTCACGAAGTCAATGACTTTAATCCGTCAACAGCCTTCAGACAAACCAAATGTGCCAACATTTGGATTTCAAAATAAGGGAGGTTTTTTCTGCTGCCTGGTTGGTGAGAGTTCTAAAAATTATAACTACTAGTACATACAGTACCTGTGCATGCCCGTGCATACCCGTGCATGCCCATATAAACCAAGTATAAGCAAGTATTTCTGCATGCCCATAGAAAGCAGGTGTAAGCAAGGGTGTAAGCAAGCACGTCAGCACTCATTCAGTGATGCCTGCCTTTGATCTTTGATGGTGTCTTACGGAGTCCTATGATCTTTGATGATGGCATAGCGATGATGTACTGCTTCAAATGGGTGTAAGATTTCTAGATTTACACACAAACTGACAGAGATTTCTTGAATTTATCAAGTGATACTTTTGAAGATTTGCAGTTTTACTGCTTTGAACAGGTGTGGTTTAAAGTGCTGTGTCCTATTGTGTATATGACGGCATGGTGCTTTTGTCTATAATGACGGCATCGCGACATCAAGGACAGCATCATATCATACGCTGTCAGGCAGGCATCACTGTATATGACATCATAAAGACATGAAGGCAGGCTTGATGCCTGTGATGCAGACATCATAGGGACATCATAATAGACACATCATAGGCCGTCCTATGATGTCCTATGATCGTGACACACAGACAGACAGACAGACACACACACACACACAAACAGAGATTTCTTGAATTTATAGAGTGATGTGACATAGAAATATTATAACAGAAATTACTGCATCTTTGGTCACTTAAGTTAATGAATTCATTAAATATAATTTTATTGATATTTTTCTTTGAAATCAGAGTTAAATTACTATTCTGCTTTGGCTCTGGAAAACTATGGTCAAAAGTGTAAATTGTATAAGGAAAAAAAATTCAAAATTTTACCACAATCTGTTTCAAATTTATATTAAAAAAAACAGTAATTTTATTTTAAAAAATAGACAAAGAAGAGCCATAAAATGATCCACAAATTTATAATAAAGTTTCAAATGTACAAGAAACATCAATTTTACAATAGGAAATTACAAATTTGAGGAAAATAGTTTCAAATGTAGTTAAATTTACAGAGAAAAGTAGAAAACTATAAAAAAAAGTATCAATTTTGAAGAAAAACCTCAAACCTTCAAGACTGAAGTCATTACTCAAGTTTTTAAGTGGCTGCTCTTTGTTCCCTTAACTCAACTAGAAATTTTTGGTTGTCTACTTTAAATTATTAATTTCAAAGCACTGCTTTTACATGAGTAGAATTTCTGTCTACTATACCCACCTCTGACCATATAATTTAAGTATGCATGAGTTAATTACTATTATGAATGTTTTTCCCTTCTCTTTCCTGCTCTGTATCAATGGAAAAAAGAAACACTAGAATAAAAATACAAAAAATACACATATTATTGTCATTTATGTAAAGCATGAAAAAAAATCCAGCAGGACACTTGATATTTTCTAACCTGTTTGTATTCCACCATAGAGAGAGAGAGAAGCTGAATTAGACAGAGCTCAGAGAGGGAAAGATGAGACAGACAAGATGAGCAAAGGAGAGGAACATGTTCAGGCAGAGGGTCCAGGAGAGATGAGAGCAGAGGAAGGAGAGAAGGAGGACACTAGTGAAAAGTCCAAGCACAGGACATCTGGGTGGGACCCCAACTGGCCCAATATTCCAACATGCAAGCTTTGGTTGGACAATACTTCAGATGGTAAGTCCCGTATGCAAAATTACTGGGCAAATTTTTTTAAAAGAGAGAAATAGTATAAAATTAATATATTCCGGTTACAATATGTTATAATATGTTACCATGTGCCAAGGTCTTTAAGCCAGAGGAAACACTGAGATAATCATATAAAAAGGACCATCTCTTTTTTTTAAAAACTTTTTTATAGTTTTTTCTCTCATAATTTTGCAGTGTTGTTATAGTTTTTAATGTGCATTTGAGACTGATCCAAGATGGCGCCCACAGCGGTCGACATGGTGCTTCGCTGCGCTCTTTGTTTGTTTTTGTTTGTCAATTGTGTGTCTGCTTGCACTTATACCCGTGAAGAACTTTTAAATATCAGGACTTTGACCCCCACGGACCTCCTCCCAGTTTTTCTAGCCCCTGCCGCCGATCTGGTTTATTGTTTGGCTCGGAAAGTGAGACGGCGGAAGAGAGGAAGACGAGCGGGCGCTCTCGTGCGGCTTCGCAGGAGAGGCTCGCGAACGGCACTGCCTGGCATATTTCTGTCCAATACCAACTCTCTCTCTAACAAGGTGGATGAACTGAGACTGCTGATGCGTTTTAAGGACCTCGCCTCCTCAGCTGTCCTCTGCTTTACTGAGACCTGGCTCCGGGAAAATATACCGGACAGCGCGCTGCGCCTCGACGGCTTCCAGCTCTTCCGTGCTGATCGTGACACAGAGCTTTCCGGCAAGACCACAGGAGGCGGAGTCTGCTTCTACATCAACTGTAGCTGGTGCTCTGATGTAACGGAAATTTCCAAACACTGTTCTCCTGCCTTGGAATTTCTTGTTATCAACTGCAAGCCTTTTTATTCCCCACGGGAGTTTGCTTCTTTTATACTGATCGCTGTGTACGCCCCTCCCGACGCGGACACGCGCGAAGCTCAGCGCGTGCTCGCAGATCACATTCAACACACAGAGCGGAGTTTTCCAGACTCGCTGATTATTGTGGCTGGCGACTTTAATCAGTGCAATCTGAGCCACGATCTCCCCCGCTACAAACAGTTTATTAAATGCCCCACCAGAGGATTAAACACACTGGATCACTGTTACACCACAGTGAAAGACGCATATCGCGCTGTCCCTCGAGCTGCGCTGGGATTATCTGATCACGTGATGGTTCACCTCATTCCCACATACAGACAGAGATTGAAGCTCACTAAACCTGTTGTGAGCACTACGAAGATACGGACCAGTGATGCTGAGGAGAAGCTGGAAACGTGCATGGAAATATCTGACTGGGGCATGCTTAAAGGAGCCACGCATGATCTGGATGAGTACACGGACACTGTGAACTCATATATCCACTTTTGTGAAGAGAACAATCTTCCATCACGCACCAGGGTGAGTTACTCTAATGATAAGCCCTGGTTCACAGCTAAGCTCAGACAGATCAGGAAGGAGAAGGAAGCAGCGCTGAAAAGTGGAGACAGGGACTGCTACAGGGAGGTTAAATACCGGTTTAACAGAGAGCTGAAGAGGGCTAAATCTGTGTACTCAGAGAGACTCCAGCAGCAGTTCACTGCTAATGATTCGGCTTCCGTGTGGAGAGGACTGAGGCAGATCACCAACTATCGGCCTCAGGCTCCTAAAGGTCAGGATGACAAAGCCCTTTGTCAGAGACTGTCCCAACACTATGCCCGTTTTGACACCTCGTCATCTGTGTCCAACTCCCCCCCTCCCTCCAGCTCCACAGCCTCCACATTCCCTACTTCATTTAAGGCACCCCCCCCCACCTCCCCCCCTCCCCTTATCATCAGTGAGCAGGATGTGCTCAAACAGTTCTCCAGACTGAACCCGCGCAAGGCCCCCGGCCCAGACGGCGTGTCTCCCTCCACCCTGAGACTCTGTGCGAAACAGCTGGCTCCTGTATTCACAGACATTTTTAACACCTCCCTTAAGTTATGCCACGTGCCGTCCTGCCTCAAATCCTCCACCATCATCCCTGTCCCCAAGAAGCCACGGATCACTGGACTTAATGACTACAGACCTGTAGCGCTCACCTCTGTAGTCATGAAGTCCTTTGAGCGCCTGGTCCTGTCCCACCTCAAGTCCATCACCACCCCTCTCCTGGACCCGCTGCAGTTTGCCTACCGAGCCAACAAGTCTGTAGACGATGCAGTCAACCTGGCCCTCCACTCCATCCTGCAGCACCTGGACTCCCCGGGAACCTACGCCAGGATCCTGTTTGTGGACTTCAGCTCCGCATTCAACACCATCCGCCCCGCTCTGCTCCAGGACAAGCTGTCCCTGCTCAACGTGCCTGACTCCCTCTGCAGGTGGATCATCGACTTCCTGACAGACCGGAGGCAGCATGTGCGGCTGGGAAAGACTGTCTCAGACTATACTAGCATCAGCACCGGATCACCCCAGGGCTGTGTACTTTCCCCCCTACTCTTCTCCCTTTACACCAACTCCTGCACCTCCAGCCACCAGTCTGTCAAGTTGATCAAGTTTGCGGACGACACCACCCTCATCGGGCTCATCTCCAACGGCGACGAGTCCGCCTACAGGAGAGAGGTGGCCCAGCTGGCGTCCTGGTGCAGCAATAACAACCTGCAGCTGAACGCTCTGAAGACAGTGGAGATGATTGTAGACTTCAGGAAAGTCACTACTCCTCTGCCCCCCCTCACCCTCTCAGGCTCTCCCATCACCACTGCTGATTCCTTCCGCTTCCTAGGCACTACCATCACCAGGGACCTCAAATGGGAGCTGACCATCAGCTCACTCATCAAAAAAGCCCAGCAGAGGATGTTCTTCCTGCGGCAGCTGAGGAAGCTCAAGCTACCCACCAAGATGTTAGTGCAGTTCTACACAGCCATCATCGAGTCCATCCTCACCACCTCCATAACCGTGTGGTACGCAGGAGCCACTGCCAGGGACAGACTAAGGCTGCAGCGCGTCGTGCGCACTGCTGAGAAGGTGATCGGCTGCAAGCTCCCATCTCTCCAGGATCTGTACATCTCCAGGACCCGGAGGCGTGCTGGCCGGATCATAGCCGATCCCTCACACCCTGGTCATGTACTGTTTGCCCCCCTCCCCTCTGGTAGAAGACTTCGGTCCATCCAGACTAAAACCTCCCGTCACATGAACAGCTTCTTCCCCTCTGCCATTAGACTGCTGAACACTAAGTGACTCTCGTGCACCATGTACAGCAGCTCAACCAGACTCATGTCAATCATCACTGTTTTCTTCCTGCATTACCGACTGCACTATATAGTTCTCCACAGTATCTGCTGCTGGCTAATATATATTTTAACTGTTGACCAGTATCACTTAATCTTATCCTACACTTTATTACATGTATAGTTTATTTCTCTTATCTTATCATGTTTAATGTTGCAGCATTGTACCGAGACAAATTCCTAGTTTGTGTACTACATGAACAATGGCAATAAACCTGATTCTGATTCTGATTCTGATTCTGAGACTTGATTCTCATAAATTTGAGGTTTTCTTCTAAATCATATATGAATAAAAGTATTTCCTGAGCCTGAGAGAATAGCAAAAAACAAAAAAAGTCTGAAAATGAGAAAATTACCCATCGCTACCATCTACAGATATAAATTAGCTGTTAGTTTAAATCAATGAAAATGTAAGTGCCGACCTGCAGCCTGCAACCTGAAGATGCCATTCTGGCCTGAGTTAACCTGTTTGCTTCTTCGTAAAAACATTTCAGATTGGTCATGATCTGAAAATCAAAGACACAAAAGGTAATGTAATAAAATACATGTGATTCCTTTAACTTTATTCATTATCAATACTTGACCAATTAAAATTATTAGAAATCAAATAAATTACATTAAGAGCCAACTTGCTCGTCCAACCCGTTTTGTTTTTTTATTTATTTTGCGTGTATGTGCCACCATCTGTCACGCCGCGCCGCTCATCAGCGGCGCCACCTGCACACACACCTGCACATCATCAGCGGCGAGGGATATAAGCCGTCTCGCCCTGAGCTTCGGCCTGAAGCCGCCAGACTTCCCCATGCATCGCTGTGAGTTTCTTCACCCTCAGCTGATTACTCTGGTAAGAAGACCTTACCTCCTTTTCCTTCCCAGTCTGCTCCCCTGTGCACAGGTGGATTCCCCGGCAGCGGACGACGCCTCTCCATCGCCTGTTCCTCGCTGCTGCACCGGGTTCTCCAGGTGGCTGTCTACCGGACCTTGTCCCTTGTTGTGCCAGTCATCTGTCCTCTCCAAGTAAGCTCCTCTCTCGCTCTTATATCTCCTGTGTTGGTGTGTGCCCGTCACCCTTCTCCTTGTGCTTTTCCCATAGGGTTGTCCGGCTGTACGGCCTCCTGCCTCTGTGCCCGAAGCAGACGCCGCCATCAACACATTTACATCCCGCAGACACACATTCATACACTCCTGTTGTTAATAAACTATTTGAACTACTCTGAGCCTGTGTGTGTGCGTCTCCTGAGCCGTGCGTTATGTCACCATCATGCACTTGTGTAGCTTTAATAATTTTTTTCAGACAAAACTAAGAAACTCAGCAGTAATTTAAGCCAAAGAAGCAATAGTCTGCTACACTATAATGTTTCCAATTAGCAAAGCTTAGCATCATCATTTAGCATTTGCCATTTTATAATTAGACATGATGTTAACATTACTTACGTCCTATTAAAATGAGGTTAGCCAACTATCCTCTCTGACACAGCATGATGGAAAACAGTCCCACACCCCTGGCAAACAGGAGTAGCAGTTATTTGACCAAACCGGTAGTTTAAAGTTAGCAACACAATGAACTGAAGCGTAGCCACCCGCCACATACCTGTTCTGCTGGGGGGAGAGGCGGGAAGGTGACAAGTAGTGTGTAGAGGGTTGGAAATAGTTAATAGTTACGTAAGAGGTGAAAAAGACATTTGGATAAGAAAATTAAAAAAAAACAGGCACCCCTACAATTTTATGTTATTCCTTAATTGTTTATTTTTCTACAATGCATTTGTAATCCACTTGGTTCCATTATAACTCATGTGAGTTGAGTGCAGTTCCATATGCCGACCAATAGATGGCGCATGTCGCACAGTGATAGAAAGTAGACTCACGCACTGGAGTACGAAGAATAAACTCCTTGTGTGAAATAACGAAACGTGTTCTGCCGATTCTCTATCACAGGTTGGTAAATACTAATAATTCAAGAGTGCAATATAAACTGTAAGAGTCCTAGGATGTCCGAGATTATATTGTGATACGTGTGAGGCGAAAAGCGGGTTTGTAAGGGTATTTCTGTTAAAGTTGATGTGTTGTTGTATAAGCTAACCTGCTAATGTTAATGATCGAGTGCATGGGACGTGCCACAACAGTGAAATCCGCCCACGTTAAAAACCATTTGCTTACTTTATTTAAAGACAGTTATGAAACGGTTTTCATACAGTACGACATTTACTGGTTTGATTTGTCACCAAGTGTGCATATTTCGGGTGTATTACCAAATACCAGGAATACTATTGTAAGTGTGTTAGGTACACAGTGGCCAGGTCAGTGAATTGTTAAGAATAACACCACATGCTGTACATTTATGACAGTGCTTAAAATGATTAATGTAAATGTAAGTTCATGGGTTATTGTTTAAAATATAAATATTTGAACAAGTTAAAAGCTATATACATGGGAAGGAGATAAAACCAATAATTCATTTCATGTTAGAGTAATTTGTTAAGAATGTTAAGTATACAGTTAATGTCAAATCAGAAATTGTGATAAATGGACATGATTGTGTTTTGTTTAATGGTGATGTGATCAGACGAGAGAAACTATGGACTTTGATAGTAAATACTAGTCAGTTGATGTTGGTCATGTGAACGACTTGAACGAAGAATAAACTCCTTGTGTGAAATAACGAAACGTGTTCTGCCGATTCTCTATCACAGGTTGGAGAGTTAACTTCCACATGCACGTTTCCTCCTCCTGGGCCGCTACCCAGGGGAACAACAAGTGCATGACATGCTTTGCTCAACGGGGGTATGTACTGTACATTTTAAATCACAATATAAATGATAGAGTATTCTATGAAATGACAGACATTTTTATATCTTCAGCCGATATACAGTATATCGTCATATCGCACAGCCCTAGCAGATGCTGCTCTGATCCGTCTGTCAATCTCTTGCTCCATTCTCTCCTCACTTGTGAATGAAACCCCGAGATACTTAAACTCCTCCACTTGGTGCAGGAGCTTGTCCCCAACTCAGAAAGGACAATACACCCTTTTCCACCTGAGGACCATGGACTCGGACTTGGAGGTGCTGATTCTCATCCTTGCCGCTTCACACTCAGAGGCAAACAGTTCCAGCAAGACCTGTAGGTCATTGCTCGATGAAGCCAACAGGACAACATCATCTGCAAATAGCAGAGATAAGATCCTGTGGTCACCAAACCTGACACCCTCCAATCCTTGGCTGTGCCTAGATATCCTGTCCATAAAAAACATTATGAACATGATTGGTGACAAAGGGCAGCCCTGGCGGAGTCCAACTCTCACTGGAAATGAATGTGACTGGGTGTTGGCAATACAAACCAAACTTTTGCAATGGTCATATAGGGACCGGATAGCTCATAACAACAAGCCCGATACCCCATACTCCTGAAGCACCCCCACAAGACGCCATGTGGGACATGGCCGAATGCTTTCTCCAAGTCCACAAAACACATAGAGACTGGCTGGGCAAACTCCCACGAACCCTCGAGGATTCTCAAGAGGGTAAAGAGTCTGTCTGATTTGCCACGGCCAGGACGAAAACCATATTGCTCCTCCTGAATCCGAGGTTCAACCAATGGTCAGACTCTCCTCTACAGTACTTTGGCATAGACCTTGCCAGGGAGGCCGAGGAGTGTGATCCCCCTGAAGTTGGAACATACCCTCTGGTCCCCCTTCTTGAAGAGAGGAACCACCACCCCAGTTTGCCATGCCAAAGGCACTGTCCCCAACCTCCATGCAATGTTACAGAGGCGTGTCAGCCACGACAGCCCTACAACATCCAGGGCCTTGAGGTACTCAGGGGAATCTCCTCCACTCCTGGGACCCGGCCACTGAAGAGTTTTATTAACCACTTTGGCAACATCAGCTCTGGTGATAGGCGAGTCGTGCCCCTCATCCTCAAGCCCTGCTTCCTGTGTGGAAGGCGTATCAGTGGGATTGAGGAGATCCTCCAAGTATTCCTTCCACAGCCCAACGATATCTCCAGTTGAAGTCAGCAGCACCCCATTCTCACCATACACAGTGGGGACAGGGAGCTGTTTCCACCTCCTGAGTTGCCGGACAGTTTGCCAGAATCTCTTCGAGACTGACCAACAGTCTTGTTCCATGGCCTCACCAAACTCCTCCCACACCCAAGTTTTTGCTTCAGCAACCATCCAAGCCACACTCCACTTGGCCTGCTGGTACACCTCCGCTGCTTCAGGAGTCCCACAAGCCAACCAAGCTCAACAGGACTCCTTCTTCAGCTTGATGGCCCCCCTTACCACTGGTGTCCACCAGTTGGTTCGAGGATTGCCACCACGAGATGCACTGACGACCTTCCGGTCGCAGCTTTTGGCAGCTGCTTCAACAATGGAAGTGGAGAACATGGCCCATTCAGACTCCATGTTTCCAGACTCCCGCAGAATGTGGTCAAAGTTCTTCTGGAGGTGGGAGTTGAAGACCTCCTGTACAGGGGCCTCAGACAGACGTTCCTAGCACACCCTCACTATATGTTTGGGTTTACCAGGTCTGAATGGCATGCCATAATCCAATTTTTTTTTAATGTTTTTCTTAGAAGACAAGTTTTTTTGGTCCTTTTTAAAGGTTTTGCCGATAGATGAATGGATCTTCATAAAAAGGTGTCTTCCTTGGTGTTTTTACAAACATTTTAAACCTACAATAATTCACTCTTTCTATCAGTATGCTGTTAATATTGTGTAAACACATTGGGTCCTATTGTGATGGTCATCCACGCACTTTTCTGACAGATTTTCCTTACTGAAGAGTTACTTTCTGTCAGAGACTTGCCTGTTTTTTACGCCTTGCGTCACACCAGCAGATTACCAGTAGACAGTGCGCCCGCTCTGCGCTGGGAGGAGGAGAGTAATTTCAGAGAGATGTGGCAGTGCATAATCTAATGTGCATTACTATTACAGTGCATTCCATGAGAATCCACTTTTGATCAGGAAAAAGGAGGTCTATCGTCAGAAGTGCATTGTTAATTTCAGTGGCGTGTTTTGAAATCGCGCAGCTCAGGAGCTCATGAGGAAACGGCATCCACGGGGTTTTTCTGTTATTTTAATAGAAAGAATTGTAACAGTCATCATATCATCAGCCGTCATTTTGATTATATGATAATCACACACTAGTTTTTTTTTTTTTTTAAATTCCATCCACACTCTCATTCTAATTGCGGACTTACCATTGGAGTCTATAGATTAGGCATTAATGCAGGCTTTTTTAGGGTAATGAATGAATGAACAGGGAGCATGTGTGCCAGTGTTTTCCAGTGTGACGCATGGTGCATGGGGGGGGGGGGGGTGTCATTTTCATGAAAGAACAAGGCACCAGATCATCTTCTTCCCTCCTACCCAGGACAGATAGGGGGAGACCCTCGGTCGGCGAAAGCAACAATGATGGAGGAAGCCAGTGAGTGCTCCCCTGGGCGAGGGTGATAACATGCACCCTAGGGTTGAGCCTCGGCTTGGTCGGGTGTGCAATTCCAGGATAGGGGCAGTGGGACAGGATAATCTGCGGGTGGTCCAGTCCAGCGGCAACGGCTACCTGAGTTTGACTGATGGGTCGAGACGGCATCCCAATGAGCTGCGACGTGGGAACACCAAAGGGCATCTTGGCAGTCCGTCTCCGGTCATGAAAAAATGGAGACGCTCTGGAAGTGGGCCACGTGATGGACACTCTTGGGGGGGGGGGGGCCTTCGAGAGACCTGGGCTGAATGCATGAGGGCTTACGGTGTGTATGAAATGTGCATTTATTAATGTACGTTCTGGTCCTGGTTGTTATGTTTAATATGTTTTGAGTACTCATATGTTGACGTTGTATGGGAGTGGGGTTGAAGGGAACCGGGTGAGTGTTGTGTGATGTGTGTAAGTTGGTTCCTCTGAGCATTTACCCTGTTTATGGTGCAACGTATGTTATTATTTAATTTGTTCTGTAGTTTAAAAAAAATAGAGCCTGTTTATAGAATTGTTTATTGCACTTGGTCAGGATAACTGTTTACAGTATTTTGCATTATTTTATTTTATTTCTATTTCCAGCACGAGATGCTGTGTATATCTCCTTGTCTGGTGTGTGGCTTTTGTGGCTGTTTGTGTTTTCATTAGAATAGGGAAACGTTTACCACTGTGACAGGGTGATTAAGGAAATGAAGGCACATGACCACTGTTGTTGGGTGAATGTTGTTGTGTGTGAGGTGCAGTAACACCGATGTGGGAATGGTTGCGTTTACTGCCCTATGTAGTGTAATTGTTTGGGGATTCTCTGTATATGTACTTCGTGTATGCTGTGAGTTCATGGGATCGGGTACCGCCATTGTCTATGTCTGTATTTGTTATGTGTTTGGAGGACACCTCACGTGTGGTAACGTATCGTCACTTCCTGTATTGCTGTCTGTCCGTGTGGTTTGCTCTTCTCACTCTCCTGAGGATTTTGCTTTTAATTGTATTTTAACCACTTTTTCCATCTACCGTTAGTTCTCATTTCTGTTTATCAAGCCTCTTGCACCTGTGTGCACTCAGTGTCACCTAATCACCCTCTTTAGCCTTCTGTTCACCTTTCATCGGTGTTTTTGTTAGCTTCGGGTTAGCCACTTGCTATGGCTACTAGCTCTCCTTCCTCTCCTCTGGTGTGCTCTATCTGCCAGATGTTTGGCTACACGTCTGCCTTTTTTAGAGATAACGGTAAATGTAATAAATGTTGTCTTTTTGGGGCGCTCGAGGCGAGGTTGTCTGATCTGGAATCCTGGCCCTGCTGCATTGAAACACCGTCTGTGCCAGTTAATCTTGACGGACGTCCCCTAGCTGCAGCGGAGCTCGCTAGCATAGGCCCTGTTAGCGGTCCTCCGGTCCTCCTCAGCAGCGAGGAGACTGGGTGGGTGACGGTGAGAAGGAAGCCTAGCTGCAAAGCCCCGGTTCACCATCAATCTGTTCACGTTTCTAATCATTTTTCCCTGCTCAGCGACACACCCGCTGAGGAAAAAACTCTAATCACTGGTGACTCTGTAGTCAGAAACGTGAACCTAGAGACTCCAGCGGCCATAGTCAAATGCATTCCTGGGGCCAGAGCAGGCGACATCGAGTCAAATTTGAAAATGCTGGCTAAAAGTAACTGTAAATACTCCACAATTGTTATTCATGCTGGCATTACTGACATCCGTCTCCGGCAGTCGGAAGTCACGAAACTTAATGTAGAATCAGTGTGTGATTTTGCCAAAACAATGTCTGCCTCTGTAGTATTTTCTGGGCCCCTCCCCAATCTGACCAGTGATGACATGTTTAGCCGCTTGTCATCCTTCAACCGCTGGCTGTCTGTGTGGTGTCCTGCAAACAACGTGGGCTACATAGACAATTGGAGCTCATTTTGGGGAAAACCTGGTCTTATTAGACGAGACGGCGTCCATCCCACTTTGGATGGTGCGTCTCATTTATCTAACAATCTGGCATCATTTTTATCCAAATTTACAAAACCTTGACAACTCAGAGTTGGGACAAGGAAGCAGAGTCGCAGTCTTACACGCCTCTCTGCAGCTCCTCTTCATCCGCCACCCCTCAACTTAGCCCCTGTCTTCCCCATCAGAGAATCATTGTCTGCTCCTTCCAAAGTAAATAAAAATATAATGTAAAAGAATCCCATAGTGATTAAACAAAAAGTTGGCAAAACTCAAATTAAACATGAAGCCTCTAAATTGAATGATTTGGCCTCTGTTCCTCCTCATAATTTAAAAATGAAATGCGGTTTATTAAATATTAGGTCTCTTAACTCCCAAGTCTCTGCTAGTCCATGATCTGTTAATTGATCATCAGATTGATTTAATATCCCTTACAGAGACTTGGTTAGGACAAGAGGATTATGTTGGTTTAAATGAATCAGCTCCCTCTGGTTATTTAAACTGTCAAAATCCCAGAAGTTCTGGTTGTGGAGGAGGAGTAGCAACAATTTACCATTCCAAATTACTAGTTAATGTGAAGCAAAAAACACGTTATAATTCCTTTGAGGGCCTGGTCCTCAGTATTTGGCATTTTAGCAATTTTAGACGAAACCCAATTTTATTTACCATAGTTTATCATCCTCCATCAACCTACTCAGAATTTTTATTCGAATTTGCTGAATTCTTAGCTGATTTAGTGCTGAAATCTGATAGATTAATTATAGTAAGGGACTTTAATATACATGTAGATGTACAGTGGGGCAAAAAAGTATTTAGTCGGCCACCAATTGTGCAAGTTCTCCCACTTAAAAGATGAGAGAGGTCTCCAATTTTCATCATAGGTATACCTCAACTATGAGAGACAAAATGAGAAAAAAAATCCAGAAAATCACATTGTCTGATTTTTAAAGAATTTATTTGCAAATTATGGTGGAAAATAAGTATTTGGTCACCTACAAACAAGCAAGATTTCTGGCTCTCACAGACCTGTAACTTCTTCTTTAAGAGGCTCCTCTGTCCTCCACTCGTTACCTGTATTAATGGCACCTGTTTGAACTCATTATCAGTATAAAAGACACCTGTCCACAACCTCAAACAGTCAGACTCCAAACTCCACTATGGCCAAGACCAAAGAGCTGTCAAAGGACACCAGAAACAAAATTGTAGACCTGCAACAGGCTGGGAAGACTGAATCTGCAATAGGTAAGCAGCTTGGTGTGAAGAAATCAACTGTGGGGGCAATTATTAGAAAATGGAAGACATATAAAACCACTGATAATCTCCCTCGATCTGGGGCTCCACGCAAGATCTCACCCCGTGGGGTCAAAATGATCATGAGAACGGTGAGCAAAAATCCCAGAACCACACGGGGGGACCTAGTGAATGACCTGCAGAGAGCTGGGACCAAAGTAACAAAGGCTACATCAGTAACACACTACGCCGCCAGGTACTCAAATCCTGCAGTGCCAGACGTGTCCCCCTGCTTAAGCCAGTACATGTCCAGGCCCGTCTGAAGTTTGCTAGAGAGCATTTGGATGATCCAGAAGAGGATTGGGAGAATGTCATATGGTCAGATGAAACCAAAATAGAACTTTTTGGTAAAAACTCAACTTGTCGTGTTTGGAGGAGAAAGAACACCATACCTACTGTGAAGCATGGGGGTGGAAACATCATGCTTTGGGGCTGTTTATCTGCAAAGGGACCAGGACGACTGATCCGTGTAAAAGAAAGAATGAATGGGGCCATGTATGGTGAGATTTTGAGTGAAAACCTCTTTCCATCAGCAAGGGCATTGAAGATGAAACGTGGCTGGGTCTTTCAGGATGACAATGATCCCAAACATACCGCCCAGGCAATGAAGGAGTGGCTTCGTAAGAAGCATTTCAAGGTCCTGGAGCGGCCTAGCCAGTCTCCAGATCTCAACCCCATAGAAAATCTTTGGAGGGAGTTGAAAGTCTGTGTTGCCCAGCAACAGCCCCAAAACATCACTGCTCTAGAGGAGATCTGCATGGAGGAATGGGCCAAAATACCAGCAACAGTGTGTGAAAACCTTGTGAAGACTTAGAGAAAACGTTTGACCTCTGTCATTGCCAACAAAGGGTATATAACAAAGTATTGAGATGAACTTTTGTTATTGACCAAATACTTATTTTTCACCATAATTTGCAAATAAATTCTTTAAAAATCAGACAATGTGATTTTCTGGATTTTTTTCCCCCTCATTTTGTCTCTCATAGTTGAGGTATACCTATGATGAAAACTGGAGACCTCTCTCATCTTTTAAGTGGGAGAACGTGCACAATTGGTGGCTGACTAAATACTTTTTTACCCCACTGTAGATAGTGACTGCCTTAATGTGGCATTTAATTCAATATTAGACTCGATGGGGTTTTCTCAGAAAGTAGGAAATTCTACTCATTATCTCCACCATACGTTGGACCTGGTTCATATGGCGTAGAAATAGAAAATCTGGTAGTGTCTCCTCATAACCCTGTACTGTCAGACCATTGTCTGTTAACCTTTGATTTTACTATTTCTGACTATTTGGCTCCTAAAGAAAAATATTACTACAGTAGATGCCTCTCAGATGATGCTGTTACCAAATTTATGCAGATTGTTTCCTCTATGCCATGTGTCAACACAACGGAAATAAGCTATGGAGAGCTTGCTCCTTCTGCAATTGATAGCATGGTAGATAGTGTTACAACTTCTCTGCATCAGACTCTAGACTTGGTGGCCCCCTTAAAAAAGAGAAAGTCTAATCAGAGATTTCTAACCCCTTGGTTCAACACAGAAACTCGTAGCTTAAAACAGAAGACTCGTCAATTAGAAAGAAAATGGTGCTCCACTAATTTAGATGAAATCTATTTAGCTTGGAGAAATCATCTTTTAATTTATAAAAAATCTCTTAGAAAAGCTAGAACGAGTTATTATTCTGCATTAATAGAAGAGGACAAGAATAATCCCAGGTTTCTTTTCAGTACTGTAGCCAGGTTGACAAAGAGCCAGGATTCTGTTAATCCTAGCATTCCCTTAGAGCTTACTAGTCAGGACTTTATGAACTTTTTCAATAATAAAATTTCATCCATCAGAGATAAAATCATTCAGATTCTTCCCACCATTAACTTAAATACAGTAACTACTACAACTCCTTCAATTGATATCTGTTTGGATGAGTTTACGCCAATTGACCTTTTAGAGTTAGACAAAATAGTTTCCTCATCCAAGCCTTCAACTTGTCTTTTAGACCCTATTCCTACCAGGTTATTTAAAGAAGTCTTCCCATTTCTTGGTAGCTTTATTCTTCATATAATCAATTCTTTGTTCACTTTAGGCCATGTACCGTAAAACTGCTGTAATTAAACCCTTACTCCAAAAGCCAATGCTAGATCCAGGAGTTTTAGCTAACTATAGACCAATCTCTAATCTCCCTTTCATTTCAAAAATCTTAGAAAGAGATGTTGCTACGCAATTATTTGACCACCTGCAGGGAAATGGTTTACTTGAAGAGTTTCAATCTGGGTTTAGAATCCATTATAGTACTGAAACAGCCTTAGCGAAAGTCACTAACGACCTCCTCTTCACATCTGATAATAGACTTGTTTCTGTACTTGTCCTTTTAGACCTTAGTGCAGCTTTTGATACTATTGATCATAATATTCTACTTGATAGATTAGAACACTATGTTGGACTTAATGGAACTTCGTTGCAGTGGTTTAGATCTTATTTATCTGATAGGTTCCAGTTTGTTCATGTCAATAATGAGTTTTCTTTCAACTCAAAGCTCAATCATGGAGTTCCACAGGGATCTTTGCTAGGCCCTACTCTTTTTAGTTTATATATGCTTCCGTTAGGCAACATTATTCGAAAGCACTTTATACATTTTCATTGTTATGCAGATGACACACAATCATACCTGTCAATGAAGCCAGATGATAGTAATCAATTAGCCAAGTTGGAAGCCTGTCTTAAACAAATCAAAGTTTGGATGACTTGTAATTTCCTGCTATTAAATTCAGATAAGACTGAAGTCATTCTTGTTGGTCCAAAAAACCTTAGAAATACCTTTCCAAATCAAACTTTCAGTTTGGATGCGGTTACTCTTTCTCTTAATAGCTCTGTGAGGAACCTTGGAATTATTTTTGATCAAGATCTGTCTTTCAATTCACATATTAAATTTGTTTCTAAGACTGCCTTCTATCATTTGCATAATATTGCCAAGATTAGGAGCATCTTGTCTCAGAGTGATGCTGAGAAACTGATCCACTCTTTTGTTAGCTCTAGATTAGATTATTGTAATTCTTTATTATCAGGTTGTCCTAAAACATCTTTAAAAAGTCTTCAGCTGATCCAAAATGCTGCAGCAAGAGTTTTAACGGGTACTAGAAAGAGAGATCATATCTCTCTGGTTCTGACCTTCCTTCATTGGCTTCCCATAGAGTTTAGAATTAAGTTTAAAATCCTTCTCCTTACTTACAAAGCTCTAAACAATCAGGTCCCTTGTTATTTAAAAGATCTGATACTACCCTGTTATCCTAACAGAGCACTACGGTCCCAAAATGCAGGATTACTTGTAATACCTCTCCAAAAGTACAATGGGAGGCAGAGCCTTCAATTATCAAGCTCTTCTCCTGTGGAACCAGCTGCCAATCTGGATTCGGGAGTCAGACTCAATCTCTGTTTTTAAGAATAGGGTTAAAACCTTCCTTTTTGATATAGCCTACATTTAGGCAGGGATCATGTGTTTCTGAACCCTTCCTTAGTTATGCTGCTAATAGGTTTAGTCAGCCGGGGGACCTCCAACAATGCACTGGGCCTCACTCCTTTCTTTACTCTCAATGAAATATTTTTTTTTTTTTTTTTGCTAGTCATTAACATCTGTTTGTTCTCTCCCATAGATTGAGTCCCCATCGTGCTGTTTGCTCTCGACATGTCTGTTCTTTTCTTCTTCTCTATCCCCTCACCCCCCAGCCAGTTGCAACAGATGAGTGCCCCTCCCTGAACTTGGTTCTGCTGGAGGTTTCTTCCTTTTAAAAGGGAGTTTTTCCTCTCCACCGTCGCCAAGCACTTGGTCATAGGGGATCACCTGATTGCTGGGGCCTTTCTGCAACTGTGGGGGTTCCCCCTATAGTTGAAAGTGCTATGAGATGACTGTTGTTGTGAAATGACGCTATATAAATAAAGTTGAATTGAGCTGAATTGAATGTGTTTAGCTTAGGAGGGATTAATTTATTTTGGTGTGTGGCTCATTTTTCTTTCACAGATTATTTGATCACATAGCGGAGAGTTCCGCTGAGCCAGTGCATGGTGTGACTGGATAGGCCTATTCCTCTCTGCATTAGTGTATGATTCGGGTGTAAATTGTTTGGTTGGGTAATTTGTGTGCTTGTATTTTTTTCAAAGGATGGGGGGTGAGAATGTAGGATCATAATATAGTTATTAAATATTAGTATGGCGGTGCCCTAGGCTGGGAGGGGTGATGCCCCGCCTTCGGGGGGTGGCGTCACCTGGGATATATAAGCCTGGTGCAGGAGACATATTGTCTCCTTGCCATTACTCCTGTACTCGCGGTAGGGTCTCACCATGTGTACATTAGTAATTGTAATAAACTCTATAAAACATCACCTCGCCTCCTTACTTATTTGGACACTACAAGGTGGTTAGTAAACCCAGAGAAAACCCAATATGCAACATCTTCATTGACAGCCAAAAGATAAAACAAGTAGAGAAATTCAAATACTTGAGAAGCCTTATAATGTCAGATGACAGATGTGATAATGAAATAAAGGCTCAAATTGGTATGGCAAAAGAAGCTTTCCAGAAACTAAAAAAGTGCTTGTAAAAAGGCAGCCTCAGTCTACAAACAAAAGAATTTTAAAGAGCTTTGTTTACTCCATACTTCTATATGGATGTGAATGTTGGACCATCTCATCACAAATGCAGAAAAGATTGGAAGCAGCAGAAACCTGGTTTTGGAGAAGGATATTAAAGATCAGTTGGACGCAACATATCACCAGTGAAGAAGTTTTCAGAAGGGCTGTAGCAAAGAAAGAGTTGATGTCAACAATAAGACAACGACAGTAAATATTTCTTGGGCACATCATCAGAAAAGAAAGTCTGGAGAATGTCATATTGACGGGAAAGATCAGCGGAAAGAGGAGCAGAGGCCGATAGAGAAACTTAACTCACCATCATCAATGAATGGCTGCAAGAAAATCCCTGCAGAATTATACAACTTGTTAGAAACAGATGTCTGTGGAAGAACATGTACACCAATGACCAAACCGGATAAGGCACTGAGAGAGAGAGAGCATCAGTGACAACTGACCAACCGACCCCGTCATTGCAGTACAGCCCATTATGTTTAATAGAAGACAATTGTGTCCTTCACATTTCCTTCACCTCCAACTGGAGTGGGATAAACAACAGTCCAAATTCAAAAGAACATTAAGGAAGTTAGCAGTTACACATTTGTATGACTTGTCCTAACCCTAATAATTATATATGTACATTGTTAAATAAGATGAAGGCAGTGGGTGTACATACCAATTTGTGTCACGTCTAATCTCTTAAAAAAGCATTTGATACAGTGGATCATAATTTATTGTTAAAGAAACTACAAAACTGTGGTATTGGGGGGTAGTACTGTCCTGGTTATGTAGTTACTTAAAGAACAGATATCAGTATGTATGTGTTGGTAGCAAAAACTCACAGTTACTGAAGGTTACTTGCGGAGTCCCACAGGGTTCAGTTTTGGGGCCATTGTTATTCAATATGTATATAAATGATATACAGTATGCAAAGTTTTGGAAAAAATGGATTTGATATTGTTTGCCATTGACACTAATTTATTATGCAGTGGAAGCAATTTGGAACAACTTTTGGATACACTCGGAAAGGAATTAGGAAAACTTAAACTGTGGTTTGATTCAAACAAATTAACGCTCAATTTAAGTAAGACAAAATTTATAATTTTTAACAACCATCACAACAACTTAGTATCTAAACTCAGTGTAAATGGTGTAGAGATTGAAAGGGTATCCGAAATTAAATTTCTTGGAGTAATAATTGATGACAAACTGTGTTGGAAGTCACATATTAATTATATTAAAGGTAAAATATCCAAATCAATCGCAGTACTACACAGAGTGAAATATTTGTTGAATCAACCCACACTGTATACTTTGTATCATTCATTAATACTCCCATACATGACATATTGTACTGAAGTATGGGGAAATACATATAAAACAAACATATATCCAGTCTTTATGCTTCAGAAGAGAGCTATTTGAGTAATAAACAAAGCTGCTTACAGGGAACCAACAAACCCATTTTTCTCAAATTAAAAGCTCTCATGTTGAAAGATCTGGTTGACTTTAAAACTGCAGTAATAATGTTTAAAGTGAAGAATCTATCACTGCCCGCAAATATCCAAAAGTTGTTCCAAATAAGGGAGAAACAATATCATTTCAGAGGAACATGTATATTTCAAAAACCTTCAGTGAGAACTACCACCAAGCAACACTGTGTTTCAGTGCAAGGAGTCAGATTATGGAACGATTTTGGACCTGAATTAAGATCATGTACAACGCTTGGACAATTTAAACAAAAACTAAAGGAAGAAATACTCTAAACATATATACAAGATGACATGTAAAATCACATAAGGATTGACATATCCAGTCTGTGTTGTGTTGTTACTTAGTTTTTTGTCACGCTTTGTCTTAGCTTTGTTCTGAATTGTAATCACTCTTGTTTTGTTTTTCTTTTGAATTCTTGGATGGAATATGGGTGGGCAATATAAGCTGTGGCTTCAGCCATCACCCATTTCGGATAACTTACGTTGAACTGTATGATCAGATGAGTTATTGTTTGATTTGACCTTGTAAGATGATTTTTTTCTTTCCCCTTTGTTATATTATTCTGTTCCTTTTTTTTAATCTTTACTTTTAATCTATCCAAAATAAAGATTCATTCATTCATTCATCTTTTTTTCTCCTGTTGCAGCGATTGTATGAACAGTTGTTCTCTGCTCTTGTCTGTTGCTATTTAATGAACAAAAAGACACGATTTGAACACAAATCACTGGACACAGATGAAACCCATTTTGGCAACATAAGAACCACTCAAAGCAGCGCACAAATAGAAATGAACAGATTAAATGTAGGTCAGTCTCGCAGCTTCCAGCTTCTGTCTTCTCATCATACCCCAACACAAATGGTTAGGGTGCGCTCAATTCTATCACCAGTGTACACCTCAACTGAGGTTATAAGAGTGGATTAAAGAAATAAATGTGAATATAGTTAAATACTAGAAAAGCACTCAGAGAGCGCAGACCTCTGCCAAGCGCCACAGTTTCCCCCATACAGTGTTTGTGTGTATGTTTTCAGATTCCTTGACCATGAAAACATATGACTAGCAATTGGATTCACAATGATAGGATTAGTGGTTCAGTAGTTATTCACGAAAATCGCATTTTCCGTAATGGCGGTCTTCTTCTGGACGGTGATCCGGATCACCACCAAAATGTAATCATCTGTAGGATACCCCATTTCTGACAATCTCTGAAAATTTCATGAAAATCCGTCCATAACTTTTTGAGTTATCTTGCTAACAAACAAACAAACAAACAGACAAACAGACAGACAAACCAACGCCGATGAAAACATAACCTCCTTGGCGGAGATAATAAATATAGATTTGGTGTCCCAGCACCCAGCAGTAACCTGTACCTCCATCTTCCCGTCAGTCCACAATGGCTGTATTGTGGAGAGAGACCCGTGGATCCTAAACTCCGCCAACTGTGTCAGGTACGCTTGATTCCGTCCCAGAGTACACCTCCACTGGTACAAGTTGGCTAAAAAAAAGTTATCTTTGACCTATTTTATGGTCAAGCAGTCAGT